>CM064873.1:36122584-37322584 GCA_032719365.1 Prinsepia uniflora
ATGGTCTAGGATTGGGTCCGAAGACAGTCATCCAGGCGTCGTGGACCCTGGATGTTGGACAGAGCCTCCCAGATGCGGAATTCCTGGGAGTAGACTCAGAGTGAGGCCCCGAGTGGTATGCATACCTTTAGATATGAATTGTGACCGATATCGGGGATTTGTTCCCTAGGGGCTGTGTGCCCGGAGTTGGCATCGAATATGCCAAGGAAGGGACTGCGGTTATATGGTTATATTTTGATTTGTGGATATGCGTGTCTGGTGTATTTTTGTATAGATATATGTATATGTATAGCAATGTTATATGTTTTTATAATTGTCTGTATTTATATGTTTTCTACCGACCATCAGAGTTTAAAGTTCATTTTCACTCAGAATGAGTTGAACTTGAGATAGAGACGATGGCTGGAACTAATTAAGGACTACGACTGCACCATTGAGTACCACCCCGGAAAAACGAACGTTGTAGTAGACGCCTTGAGCAAGAAGGGAGTTGGTCTGGTTGCCCACCTGCGTATGATCTATTTGCTGTTACTAGTGGAACTCCAACGGATTGGAGTTAGTCTTGGAATGGATGATGATGAAGCTCTTTTGGCAAGCTATCATGTGAGGCCCTTATTACTGGATCGGTCCGAGACGCTCAACTTTGTGACGCAGCCTTATACCTCATCAAATTGGGAGTCGAAGCCGGGGAAAGACAGGATTTCACCATCAAATATGACAGTGCGGTTTTGAAACAGGGTCGGGTTTGCGTGCCAGAGGATACAACACTGAGGACTGAGATACTTGAGGAAGCTCACAGTTCAGCCTATGCCATGCAACCTGGGGGAAATAAAATGTATCAGACACTTTGAGAATATTACTGGTGGACAGGAATGAAAAGAGAGATAGCGGACTTCGTGCGTTGGTGTTTGATCTGCCAACAGGTGGAAGCCAAAGGACAGAGACCTTATGAACTACAACAACCCCTCCCAATTCCCGAGTGGAAGTGGGACCATATTACAATGGACTTCGTGTTTAATTTACCGACTCCCGAAGTGGATTTGATAGTGTTTGGGTAATCGTGGATCGCCTGACTAAGTCGGCGTACTACCTACCCATGCGTGAAATCTTTAAGCCCAACCGACTAGCACATCTGTTCATTGATGAGATAGTCCGACTGCATGGTACCTTAGAGTTGATTGTGTCAGATCGAGATCCGCGGTTTACATCGAGGTTTTGGCGGAGCCTACAGAAAGCCCTTGGTACGAGATTGCATTTCATCACGGCATTCCACCCTCAAACGAATGGGCAGTCAGAGAGAACCATCCAGGTTTTTGAAGATATGATGAGACCCTGTGTGTTACAGTTCCAAGGTACTTGGGATACCTTCTTACCTTTGATAGAGTTTGCTTATAATAACAGTTACCAGGCGTGCATCGGGATGGCACCGTTTACGGCACTGTACGGGCGACAGTACAGAACACCTTTGTGTTGGACTGAGATTGGTGAGAGGGCTTTGTTGACACCAGAACTTATGAACGTAACCCAAGAAAAAGTCAAGACCATCAAGGAACTACTGAAGGCAGCTCAGGATCGTCAAAAGAGCTACGGAGATCGTAGAGTGAGGGATCTTGAGTTTGAGGTGGGAGACTGAGTGTTTCTAAAAGTTTCACCGTGGAAGGGTATAGTTCGTTTTGGAAGATGAGGGAAGCTAAGTCCTCGGTATATCGGATCGTATGAGATAATAGAGAGAGTGGGCAAAGTGGCGTACCGACTGGACTTGCCTCCAAAGTTAACACGAGTGCACAATATTTTCCATGTGTCAATGCTTAGGAAATATGTGCGGGAAGAATCGTATATCCTGACGGAACAACCTTTTGGAACTTAGGACAGATTTAAGTTTTGAGGAACAACCCGTACAGATCCTGGATTGGAAATTGAAAGTCCTAAGGAACAAGACCATTCCGTTAGTGAAGGTTCTGTGGAGGAATTCTCTAGTCGATGAGGCAACGTGGGAACTGGAAGCCTTGATGAGAGAGCAACACCCCTATTTGGTTGATTAATTTCGAGGACGAAATTTTGTAAGGGGGATAGATTGTAACGACCCGGATTTTCTGTATTATTTTATTTAACGGAAATTGTATGTAAAATGACCATTTTTCCCCTAGTCATGACAAAATGTTAACTTTTGACCCGAAGCGTGGTACGACTATGAACTTTTGACCGTTACATAGATCGTGTCACCCTGAGTTCGTAGACAGGCATGCCGGATTTGGACACCCAATGTGAGAGTTACGGGTCACAGAGTGCGGAGAGTACCATTTTTCGTTTTTACAAAAAAGCATGCCAAATGGCATCTTGGAATTGGTGACTGATCCCTTCGACCAATCAGATGAGTGACAAATGTCACTCATCCAATTGGCCCATTTATCCAAAAGATAGGAAGCAGATTTCCTCTTCCCTATTTCCTTATCGTGCTATTAGACCGAGATCGATTTTACAAACACACCAACCAACAATCCATCTCTCTGTGTTTAGGACCAGTTTTTGGAGACTGTGGTGAGCGTCTAGGAGAGCAGAGGAAAGACTGAAGGGCGGAGAAGCACCGTGAACGGTGGGGAGAAGGATTCAGGTAAAACCCGAAAACCAGTTCACGGGTCAAATTCATGATTTCACGTTGTAGGCTTTGTTTGAAGGAATTGAGGACTCTATTGTGCTTCTTAGGTTTGCATGTGTCAATTAGAACTCAAAACCAGACACAACGTCGCTGGGATTGACAAGAAAAGCTCGAAGAAAAATAGAGCTCCACTGTAGCAGCTACCAGGTTCCGATTCGATCCTTTTTTCTCAGTTTTGAACCCATAGATCCAACCTAGACGTCTAGACGATCCTAGTGGTAGCAACAGTTTTTGAAACGGGTCAGAAATGAGGAAGTATTGGCTGGGTAGGGTTCGCGGGTCTAGGCGACCCGATTTGTAGACCCGTCGCGAGGTTAGAAATAATGACGTCATCGGCTGACGTCATCATTTGTCAGACTGTCTAAAAACGTGGACCAGTCAGAGGACGACACGTATCACATGTCAGTGCACAGTCAACACTGACATGTTAGTGATGTGGCACAATCAGAGGCTGCCACGTGTCACTGACGTGTTTGTGACGTGGACTAATCGGCTGCTGACACGTGCCACCTGTCAGACTGACATTGTCAGATGACGTCATGCTGAGGTTAGCACCATTGACCGTTGACCACTGAGATCAACAGTATTGATCGTAGACTTTGACTAGCAGCGCTGACCACGCACATGGGGGCGGGTGGGCACGAATTTTGAGGCAGGATCAGTAATATTTTTAGGGTTTCGACCTTCCGTATCCAATGCTGGTGGTTTCTTGTCAATCAGAGATCGTTAAGTAGGTCAAATTGAGGTTGGAAGCCTTAAGAAGCGTGTTTGGAGGGTGTTCCTGAGTCGGTTTTGTTCTAGGGTTTGATGCTAGATCTAGTAGGGTCATTTAGTGACCCTTAAGTGTACTTGGGCAGGCCCAGAGGTTGTGTTTAGCTTCGGGATAGGTGTAGCCGGTTCGTTAGCGCATCAAGGACTAGCTGTGAGTGGACTATTGGTTTTATAATGAAATGCATGCATAACCGTTTTACTTGTTTTTCTAAATTGTTTTGTGCTAAATGTTTTAGAATTGTGGAATTTGATGTTTAAATTACGGATTTTGAGAAATGCACGGATTTACGTGAAAATGGTCGTATTGGGCTTGAGACCCATTTGGCGACCGTTGTTTCGGATTTGGGGGAGTCAACGGTGTTTTGAAATGAATCTTGAACTAAATGAACGAACTAGTGATTTGGGACAATTGGTCTAAAGGTTTAGTTATAAAGGAATTCTGGGTACAGGTTTTGACGTGATTTGAAAAGATGGATTTCAAAGGTTTTAATACGTATATGTACATACCCTGGGAGTAGACTCGGAGTGAGGCCCCTAGTGGTATGCATACCTTTAGATATGAATTGTGGCCGATATCGGGGATTTGTCCCCTAGGGGCTGCGTGCCCCGAGTTGGCATCGAATATGCTAAGGAAGGGACTGTGGATATATGGTTATATCTTGATTTGTGGATATGCGTGCCCATGTGTATTTTTGTATAGATATATGTATTTGTATAGCAATGTTATACGGCTTTATAATTGGCTGTATTTATAAGTTTTCTATTGAATGCATGCATGTGTACAGAAACGAAGGGTCAGAATATTTATATGTTCAAATGAATTTAAAACTGCTTTTTTTTTTGTCTACCCACACTTTGACAGTTTTCTTGACCCTTAGGATAAGAAACCGAGTAGGGCATCGACTCCGGGGCTGAAGCATAAATATTGCCGTTGCCTTTAGACCACCCTGAGGGGTAGGTGTTATCTTTTATTGTATTAGTACGAACATAATGCTCATTTCCCTTGTTTGACATTTCGTTGTATTAATCACACCGGTGTGTATCTAGAACCCCCAGTGGGGGTATTTGTATAAAGAAAACCCTTGGAAGGGTATTTGTGGTATTTTGAGTTAATTGTCAGACGGGTGCAGGACCTTCCCCCGGTGGTCCCCAGGGGAGAACGGGGCGGGTCCTGTCATCAGACCTTTGTCTTAAATCGATGAGGAAGAATAAGTTATGGTGTATGGTTTTATCCCTCACTCTCATAAAGAGTCACCAAGCGTGAGATTATGTATAAAGACCGAATTGGTTCTTACAGATCTAGAATTATATAATAGGAAATAACAAAAAAAAAATAGTGGTGGGCTGGGTTGGTGGAGTGGACTAATGAAGCAATGCCAGTTATGGTCTATGTCTTTCTTTTGTCCCTCACTCTCACAGGGTCACAAGGGTGTGATAGAGTGTAAGGAAAAATTTGTTGTTAGATTTGGAATTAATAGGAAATACATAAAAAAATGGTAGTGGGCCAGTGAAGTGGATCATTGAAGCACTTAAAAAATTAAAGTTTTAAACACAATTTGATATGAGTCTTAAATTGTCTTCTTGAGTTAAGTAGGCTATTTGAAGACAAATCAAATAAATGAAGATTGAAATAATTCAATAAATGAATTGGATCAAATTGAGGCAAAGCCCATACCCACCTACAATCCACCCACTAACTCTATATGAGTTATTAATTATTAATTAACTTTAGTAATTATACTCACTATAATTAATTGATTACATATTTCTATGATGAATATGTAACGCCCCGGAAACCCAAATAATGTAAATTTATAAAACAATATGTAAAATGACGTTTTTAGCCTTGTAAATAGTGCGGTCAAAGTTGACTTTTTACATGACATGTGTTTTTCACGTAATTCAAAGAACATTAGGTAGGTCTCGATTCCCTGAGTCCGTAGACAGGTGGCACGTGGAAATCGGACTTCGGATGAATGAGTTATGACTCTAGAATGATGAAGGACATTTTGGTAATTGTGTGAAGGAAGGGTAAAATGGTAAATTGGACGGTGAAAGCTTAATCAGCTAAAGTGAGATGTTTAACTTTAGCTGTTTAATTATTTGAGTGACACATGTCATTAGGAAAAACAGGAGAGTGGCTCGGCTGTGGGTGAGTGTGTGCACAGGTGTGGGTGTTTGGAAAAATAGAGCACCGTTTCAATTTCAAACGGTGAGTAATTTCCCAGGTGATGAGTGAAGTGATACGAATTAAACCACTGTGAGGGACTGAGTAAACAGAGACGCTGGAGAGAAAATTGAGAGACTGAGATAGAAAAGAAAACCAAGAATAGAGAGCGAGGCCCAGAATCGTGAAAATTAGAAAATTTGAGTGAAAATTCAAATTTTAAGAAGATCCAAATTGAGATTAAAAACAGGTTTATGAGCTTATTTCGACTTCAACCACACAAAAATAGAATGAGCTTGACCGTGTTTCGACCAAGAACTGGAGTTCAAATTTCTTGAAAAATTGAGGTTGAGTACGAGTACTTAGAGGTAAGAAATTGTGTAATTGATTATTTCACAATGTTCATTACAACCACACGATGCTTCTGTACCAATTAATTAGGAAACTAAAACGAATTGAGTGAGATTAGATGACACGACCCATCCCAATCCCCCGGGATTACCATGGAATGTGTCATGCTCCCGTCTAACAAGAGGTGTCAGACAAGGGATAACCTGTTGCCACTGCCCAAACGGGCTTCCAGAGTGCGCAAGGATCGATGGAGGAGGTGTGCGATGTCCCAGTCTCTGCTGCAGTTGCATCCGTAATCAACTTGAAGGGCATTAAAAACAAAAGCTGTGAGTGGTCGAAAATAAACAAGTCTGTTTAAAACATTTATAAAGACATTTATGCCCCTCAGTAAAAACATATGCATGCATCAAAAACCAATAATCACATATTTATTTAGAAATAACCATTAGGCCCTTAGCCCGGAAACCATAAGCATAGTTTCAAATCCCAAAAGTCAATCGAAGAGTTATTTCATAAATCCAGTAATATACATTTATTATTTTTTTTCCATCTCCGGCATCCCCGATGCCTAGCGTCCCAGACGCTTGACGTCCCCGACGTCATATCTCACGGTATTAAGTGACGCGTGCTGCCTGGGATCTCACCGGGTCCATATCTCTGACATCCCCGATGTCTGACGTCCCCGACGTCTAATTATAGAAATCCTGCTCCTGAGTCACTATACGGTCCGGCCGCTCCGTACAATGACCCCTCGCAGAAAATGCACCGTGACTTCCCCAGTGTCCCCGACACCTGGAGAAGACCAATATATATCCTCGTATCGAGATGGTTTTATGGAACACATTTTATTATTCATTTCCAAAATATCACAAAGGCCCTGCCCTGAATTTCCATAAAACCGTCATAAGTCCAAATAGTTGATTATTAAATCCAAAATCATTTATTCAATACCATTTTAGGGTCCCCGACCCGAAATCACATATATAAATCAACTGGGCTCCTGGCCCGATTTCATAAGTCAACTGGGCTCTTGGGCCGATTTCTTAAATCACCTGGGCCCCTGGCTCGAATTTACTTTATCAAATCCGTAACCGTTTCATGAAATCATATCCAACCACAATTATGGAAATTAGTGCAAATCCAGAAAACCTCGATTTACGTGCAAACACGTAAATCGCCTCGAAATGTGTGAAATTATGTAAATTCACTGATATCCAAAGTAAATCATATAATCACAATTATAACAATCATGAAACAGTTATGCATGCATCGAATTTATAAAACCAAAGTCCACTCACAAACCGTTTAACCGAGCGCCTCGATACGCGTGACAACGGCCTTCCTGGGCCTCGTTACTAACACCGGGCCTCCAGAACCTGTTCATATCACATTAGAGGGTTACTAACCTCCTCAATAACATCCTATTCAAGTCCTGTAATTTTCCCGAATTTTTAAGTATTTTTAAACCCGACTTAAAACCTTCGGTTATCCCGAACAGTATCCGAACGGGATCCGATTGACACGAAACCAACGCTAAAATGTTCGTTATAACGTATGGTATAAAATTCGTGTTGACCGTACCTCGGGATTCGTGCCCACGCGCCGACACGTGCCACCGTGAGTGTCTGCGCGTGACAGCCACGCGCCAGCTACAGTAACGGTGAACAGTTCGTCTCCTTCACCCGATTCCACTACAATACGGGTCTGCAACCCGTCACTTGAACCGATTTAATCCCTGCGATTATCCACTTAATTCCTTCAATTAAACGCTCAGATAGTATCGTAATGGACCTAATTTAGTTCTGTTTAACCCATTCAAGTCGACATGGCCTAAAGCCAGCTCAATCGAATACAGGTCCTAATCGGGTCCAAAGTGCCCATTCATTACACAGTCACAGTTTCTCTCAATTAATCAGTTGGGAAGCTTCGTATACTCATTATAAGGATGATTACACAAGTAATTTCACGAGAACTAACTTCAATTATCTCGACTCCAAGCTTGGATTTTCCGGCCACCCACTGCGTTTGTGCACAGCTCCAGGAGCCTCGAAAATGGCCACATTTGGTCTGGATCGACTCGTGAAGGTTCCAGGAAGCTCATTCAATCTTCAATTAGTCATGGGCTGGCCTAAAACTGGAAGTTCGATTTTGAATTCACAAAGAACCAGTTCGGGTTTTTCAGAACTTCCCCTCACCATTTCCTCTCATTTCCTCCCTCTCTCAATCTCAGAGTGTTTCTCTCAGCACCCATAGTCTCTTCCCATTTAAAACCCACTCAATTTTGGCATGGGGATGACTGATCAAGCGTGGGGAACAGTCCTCTATTTTCTTCCATTTTCAGGTGCACCATCCATTGTTTAATGGCCATCCTCACCGTCCCACACAGCCTTGCATCCCACTATGTAATTAAACAATACAATCAACCCATAAACAATAGTTTAGGCCAGCAATTTGCCCCATAAACAAACCACCCGTGCACTGGCCATGTTCCCCCAACACAGCCGCTACAGTAACGTTCAAGCAGTCCCTATGAATTTACAATTCTGCCCCTGTGCAGAAAATTACCAAAATGCCCATCACACATCCAGGCCCGTAACTCGGTCATTCGGACTCCGATTGATTCGTGCCGCCTGTCTACGAACTCAGGGCATCGAGACCTTCCTAACGGTCCTTTGCCCTCGGCCATCGGACCTCCCGATCAAAAAGTCAACATTTTCCCTTATTCCGTCCAAATTATGAAAACGCCCCTGGACTTCTGAATGCCATAACTTTCACCACGAACGTCGGAATCGAACGTGCCACCTGTCTATGAACTCGTGACGTCCCAAACTACGTCACGGCCATTGGTCAAAGTCCATTTGACCGTCCCAATAAAACGTCAACATTTTACCCACGACTAGGGGCAAAACGGTCATTTTGCACCGTTCGTCCGAGTTCGCCCAACTAATCACCGATTAACCCTGGTAATCATGATTAGTCAGTAATCTAATCCCGAATTATGGGACGGGTCGTTACATTAGATGTTGAAAACCGTTTAAATATTCATTGGGGAAATTATGGATTAAGGGTTTGATTTATGTAATTAATGATAGAGAACCTAAATTGAGATAGAATGGATGGAATTCGGTGGAAGAATTGAAAGAAATAAGGTTGAATTGAAGGAAAATGAACCGATTCATGTCGCGGGTTCGTAACCCGTTTAGCAGAAAAACGGGTGAAGCAGACGACACTGTAGCAATACTGTACAGAGCGCGTGACTTTCACGCGTAGCCCTTTTGGGCGGCACGTGAGGCAGTATCTTCGGTCAAGGTCAACATGGATATTATCCTTTCAATATAACGAACATTTTGAGACAATTTTCGAGTCGATCAGACGCCGTTTCGGGATAGTTTTGAGTGTCCGAAGGTTAATGAAAGTATTTGTGACCCGAAATTATGATCTTTGACAGGCCAGAACATCCCTGAGGAGTCCGGGGAGCGTGCAGGACACGATTGACACGTTCAGACTTAGTGAGTGGACATTTGTTTTCTAACCGAGCATGCATAACTATTTTTACTTACTCGTTTCATGTTTCCATATATGATTTTATGTTTATGATTATGATATTCCTGCTTTACATGTTTTCATCTTTTCAATGTGATTTATCGCATTTTATGTGTTTCGAGACTATGGATTCTCCTATGCTTTGATGATAGTTTGATGGATGATTTTATTTTATTTGTGTGTATCATGTTTTGATGATGTTTTGATTATGATTTGTGAGTATGATTTGGGATTTGAACGTGAAATTCGAACATGAGTCCCATTTCTATTAAATATGATTTCGGATTTGGTTTTGGAATTTGAATTATGATGGATTCTGGATTTACTATAAATTACACATGGTTTTGAGTTTAAAGACCCGGTACTATTGCTGGATCTGGTTTTATGTTTAAAGACCCAGTTGATTGTTGTGACGGGGGAGGGCCCTTGATTGAGATATGTTGAGTTTAAAGACTCGGTTACTTTGATATCCCCCGAGGCCTATCGATTGTGTTTTGAGTTTAAAGACTCGTTGATATCCTGGGAAGGCCTGATATATGTTACTTGAGTTTAAAGACTCGGATAGATCCAGCTGGTTCGATTCGTTGATGTTACATTCGGCTTTACATGATTTTATAATTGTCTTCTGTAACAGTTTCCATACGGTTCATGTAATTGTTTTCAGATACTTAGTTATGCATGCGTGTTTTGAAAAATGGAGGGTGAACCCTGATTTGATTAAAACTGTTTTCTATAACTATTAGTTTTAGTCCACTCACAGTTTTATGTTTTAATACCCTCCAGGTCGTGGTGCGAGTTTTGGGGCTAATGCCGAGGCAGAGGTAGAGGCATAAAGTTTTCCCGTTGCGTGTGTAGTTAGCTCACTATGACAGGACCGTCCCCGAGGGGACATTGATAACCGTGCCCGGTCCTACTCCCGTCTGGAAAGTCGACTGGGGTTCCCAAATTACCCTCAACACGTGCCAAACAAGGGATAATCAAACGTGTGCCCACTCATGCTTGCGCCTCTTGACCAGCCTCGATTAGCGCCCCACCATCTAGAGGGTCAATAAAAACACAAAAGGTGTGAGTGGACGAAAATGAATCAGTTTATAAAATAGGTTATAGAAATATCCGGGCATGTGGTCCCAACTGACCCTGCCCCTGTGGTCCATCACGGGCCCCTCCAACTCTTCCCTCTCCTGTTATATCAACAGTCAATATAGGAGCCAATCCTCGCTCTGTCACACCCCAACAGTGCCATCTCACTATGTCAATCAATCTACATATGACGTGACAAGACGACTCACAATCATAACTATTACTATACCCTTGTTACTTTACCTCCCAGCGGACCCGACTTGCGTCCCACTGAACTGGACCATCTCCTATGTCCAAATCCTTGTATACCTCGGGTCTTCGCCCGAACCTCAGTCACTAAATGAAACTGAACCATAAGTTCAATAAAAAAAGTTAAACAAGACCAAGCCACCATTTCCTACCTCATCAGTATCCGACCATATACCAGTCTTTGGCATCCTAAGTGTCAAACGTTCCTCAATTAGCCTTTCTAGCTCCTCTCGAGCCTTGATACCTTTCTCCTCGAATGTCAGAATCGGACGTGCCGCCTGTCTATGAACTCATGACGTCCCGAACTACGTCACAATCATCGGTCAAAGTCCGTTTGACCGCTCGAGCAAAAAGTCTACTGTTCGCCCAATTTCTAGGGGAAAAATCGTCCTTTTTCTTCAAATTTTCCAAATTTTCCTTTTTCGAAAGTCCGGGTCGTTACACACAGAGTAGGGTTTTATCCTTATCTTGTACTGTTAACTATACTATATGATACTGTTGACTTGTTGTACAGTATGTTGTATCGTACGTTCTCCCTGATCTTACAATGTATATGATATAATTGTTATGGTTATTTTGGTCATTTGTGTTCGGTTGTCAGACGGGAGCAGGATTCTTCCTTATTATCGAGGTGATAATCCGGGTGGGTCCTATCAATTGGTATCAGAGCATAGGTTGACGGTTTATGTCTGGAACTTTGATGTTCCTAGGTTGTTGTACTAACTTATGCCTCTTTCAGAGAACAATCGGCCATGCCTCCATGACGTGAACCTCCTCCACGACCTGCAGAAGACGTTGCTAGAGACGCTGACCGTGCCACGATCGAGCGAGCCCAGTGCCTTGGGGCTACGGTATTTAGTGGTGGGGTAGATCCTCAGGAATCCCATCGATGGATTACTCGGTTTGAGCGGATTTTTGCTGTGATGTGATGTCCTCCTGAGGATCGAGTTGTGTTGGCCACCTTTTTGTTGGATGAGGCTGTATATGAGTGGTGGTATACCCTAGAGGTATCACGTTGGGATGCCCATACAGTGCCTTGGGAGACTTTTCGTGAGCGGTTTCTTGATTGATATTATCCCCGTTCGTTTTGCGATGCTAAGGAGGCAGAGTTTCTACAGCTCCGACAAGGGAATATGTCAGTACAGAGTACGAGCAGAAGCTTCAGATGTTATCACATTTTGCTCCTGCCTTTGTATCTACTGAGGCAGAGAAATGTCGTAGGTTTGAGCTTGGCCTATGAGGCGAGATACGTGCCATTGTGACGACTGGACCTTTTACTACCCTCAGAGAGTTATCTGATGTTGCAGTACGGGTGGAGGCCAGTTTTCTGGCACGTCCACAGTTCTCAGGTGGTGGACAACGTCGAGAGCGTCCGTTTCCTGGAACATCGAGCAAGAGAGCCCCGAAGAAACGCAGTTATATTGGAGCTTCTTCCACTAGTAGTGATCGGTTTAGTAGACCTGGGAATTTCCAGAGTTCGCAGTTCAGAGGATCCAGAGCACAGCCGACCCCGCAGGTGAGTGCGACGTCAGTTGCTTCCACTGGAAGACAGAGTGGCGGATTCAGTCGGGACGTTTCTAATGTTATTTTTCTCTTCTGTAGAGAGCAGGTCCACTACCGGAGAGAGTGTCCATCTTTACTACAGGGTGGTGGCACAGGTCGCGGTACTGCGGAGCTGGGTCGGAGTGCGGCTTCAGTTTCTGGGACATCGAGCACTAGAGGAGGTGCTGGAGCTAGCAGTGGATTGAGGGGTCGTGGTCGATCTTCAGGACCACAGGCCCGAGTATTTGCAGTTACACAGCAGGAGGCCGAGGCAGCACCTGGCGTTGTGACAGTTATGCTTACAATCCTTGGTCATGATGTACGTGCTTTGATAGATCCAGGGGCTACTCTTTCTTTTATCTCGCGGAGTTGTGGATTGTTAGCAGACAGAGAGGTGTCTGCACTAGGTGGTAATATGGGTGTGAGTACGCCCACGGGTGAGGTGTATGTGGTAAATCAGGTGTTGAGAGAGTACCCCGTGATGGTAGGTGATGTTGGGTTAGTAGCTGATTTGATACTCCTGGACTTGCATGATTTTGATGTTCTTCTGGGGATGGATTGGTTGACATTACATCATGCTTCTATCGAGTGTTTCGATAAGAAGGTAACTTTTCGGAGTCCAGGGTTACCAGAAACTACCTTTCAGGGAGAGCAGGGAGCAATTCCTATTGGTGTGATCTTAGCTTTGAAAGCAAGTAAGTTGTTGAGGAAAGGGTGCCAGGGATATTTGGCTCACGTGGTTGACACACGTGTTGCACCGTTAAAGGCGGAAGATACTCCGATTGTGCGGGAATTTCCAGATGTTTTTCCGGAAGATTTGTCGGGATTACCACCCCATCGAGATATTGAGTTTACTATTGATCTTCTTCCAAGTACGCAACCTATTTCCCAGACACTTTATCGTATGGAGCCAGCTGAGTTAAAAGAATTGAAGGTGCAGTTGCAAGAGCTGGTAGATATGGTGTTTATTCGACCGAGGATGTCCCCGTGGGGAGCTCCGGTCTTGTTTGTAAGGAAGAATGAGGGAAGTTTGAGGCTATGCATTGATTACTGGCAATTAAATAAAGTGACAATTAGGAATAAATACCCCCTACCTCGGATCGACGACTTGGTTGATCAGCTGAGAGGAGCTCGATACTTTTCCAAGATCTATCTTCGTTCCGGGTATCATCAATTGCGGGTTAGAGAAAAAGATGTACCCAAAATAGCCTTTAGAATCCGGTATGGTCATTATGAGTTCCTAGTGATGCCATTTGGTTTAACTAATGCACCAACGACGTTTATGGATTTAATGAACCGAGTGTTTCGGCCCTACCTGGATCATTTTGTTATTGTTTTCATTGATGAAATTTTAGTCTACTCAAAGAGCGCTAAGGCGCACAAAAAGCACTTAAGGATGGTGCTTGGTACCCTAAGGAAGAATCAGTTGTATGCAAAGCTTAGTAAGTGTCAATTTTGGCTGACTAGTGTCAGTTTTTTGGGACATGTGATTTCAGTTGAAGGAATTAGTGTAGATACCCAAAAGATTGAAGCGATAGAAAAGTAGGAATAGCTAAAGACAATCATTTATATGGTGCGACATGTAGAATTTTTACCGATAATAAGAGTTTGAAGTACTTGTTCACACAGAAGGAATTAAATGTGAGGCAAAGAACATGGTTGAAACTTATTAAGGATTATGACTGAACGATTGAATACCATCCTGGAAAAGCTAATGTGGTAGCTGATGCATTGAGTCGGAAATCAGCACATTCTGTGCCACATCTACGGATGACCCATTTGCCCCTATTGGTTGAACTCCGTAGAACTGGCGTTAATTTAGGACTTGATAGCCAAGGTGTTTTTCTAGTTAGTTTCTAGGTGCGACCAATCCTAATTGACCAGATCATTGATGCCCGATTCCAAGATCTTATCTTATGTATTCTTCGAATGGAAATGGAAGCAGGGGAATGACAAGATTATACAGTTAGAGATTATGGAGCCTTAATAATGGAAGGATAGTTGTATGTACATGGAGATGTAATATTAAAGAAGGAGATTCTGGACGAAGCCCATAGTTCAGCATATGCTATGCATCCAGGTGGGACTAAATTGTACCGAACGCTTCGAGAACAATATTGGTGGCCGGGTATGAAACGGGAAATCGTTGAATACATTAGTAAGTGTTTGATATGTCAACAAGTAAAGGCTGAGAGGCAAAGACTCTATGGAGCATTGCAACCACTTCCTATCCCGAAATGGAAATGGGATCATATAACGATGGATTTTGTGTTTAAACTTCCTAGGACTCCCAGAGGCCACGATGGAGTTTGGGTGATTGTGGATAGGCTCACCAAGTCAGCGCATTTCTTACCTGTAAGGGAAGACTTTCAGATGACACAGTATGCCAGATTATTCATTAATGAGATTATACGATTAAACGACACTCTTGCCTCTATTGTATCGGATGGAGATCCACGATTTACATCCAGATTTTGGCAGAGCTTACATGAAGCTTTTGGGACAAGATTGCATTTTAGTACTGCATTCCACCCTCAGACAGATGAGCAGTCGGAACGGACCATCCAAACCTTGGAAGATATGATGAGAGCCTGTGTTTTGCAATTCCAAGGTACTTGGGAGTTACATTTACCATTGATGGAATTCGCTTATAAGAATAGTTACCAAGCAAGTATTGGGATGGCGCCTTACGAAGCCTTGTATGGGCGGTAGTGCAGAACCCCTTTGTGTTGGATGGACATGGGCGAAAGACAATTGTCTAGATCTGAATTGGTGGAATTGACGATGGAGAAAGTTAAACTCATCCGAGATAGACTCAAGATAGCCCATGATAGACAAAAGAGCTATGTGGACCGTCGGATTAGAGATCTTGAGTTTGCAGTCGGAGATTGGGTATTTTTGAAGTTATATCCTTGGAAAAGCATAGTGCGATTTGGCAGGCGAGGGAAATTGAGCCCCCGTTTCATCGGGCCATATGAGATTGTTGAGAGGATTGTCCAGGTTGCATACAGATTAGCACTGCCTCCAGAACTTTCCAAGGTCCACGATGTATTTCATGTATCGATGTTGCGAAAATATGTGTATGATGCATCTCATGTACTAGAAGAGCATCCCATTGAACTCAGAGAAGACATAAGCTTTGAGGAACAGCCCGTACAGATTTTGGATCGAAAGGATAAGGTGCTTCGTCGAAAGACTATTCCCCTAGTAAAGGTTCTCTAGAGAAATTGAAACGTGGAGGAGGCCACAAGGGAACCCGAGGCACAGATGCGAGAGCAGTATCTGTATTTGTTTAACTAAAATTTCGGGGGCGAAATTTCTTAAGGGGGAGGTTGTAATACCCCGGAAATCCAGATAATGTAAATTTATAAAATAATATGTAAAATGACGTTTTTACTCTTGTAAATAGTGTGGTCAAAGTTTACTTTTTACATGACATGTGTTTTTCAAGTAATTCAAGGACCATTAGGTAGGTCTCGATTCCTTGAGTCCGTAGACAGGCGGCACGCGGAAATCGGACTTCGGATGAATGAGTTATGACTCTAGAATGATGAAGGGCATTTTGGTAATTGTTTAAATGAAAGGTAAAATGGTTAATTGGACGGTGAAAGCTTAATCAGCTAAAGTAAGAAGTTTAACTTTAGCTGTTTAATTATTTGAGTGACAGATGTCACTAGGAAAAACAGGGGAGTGGCTCGGTTGTGGGTGAGTGTGTGCACAGGTGTGGGTGTTTGGAAAAACAGAGCACCGTTTCAATTTCAAACGGTGAGTAATTTTCCAGGTGATGAGTGAAGTGATATGAATTAAACCACTGTGAGGGACTGAGTAAACAGAGACGCTGGAGAGAAAATTTAGAGACTGAGATAGAAAAGAAAACCAAGAATAGAGAAAGAGGCCCAGAATCGTGAAAATTAGAAAATTAGAGTGAAAATTCAAATTTTAATTTGAAAGTTGAGAAGATCCAAATTGAGATTAAAAACAGGTTCATGAGCTTATTTCGACTTCAACCGCACATAAATTGAAGGAGCTTGACCACGTTTCGACCAAGAACTGGAGTTCCAATTTCTTGAAAAATTGAGGTTGAGTACGAGTACTTAGAGGTAAAAAATTGTGTAATTGATTATTTCACAATGTTCATTACAACCACACGATGCATCTGTACCAATTAATTAGGAAACTAAAATGAATTGAGTGAGATTAGATGTTGAAAACAGGTTAAATATTCATTGGGGAAATGATGGATTAAGGGTTTGATTTGTGTAATTAATGACGGAGAACTTAAATTGAGATAGAATGGATGGAATTCGGTGGAAGAATTTAAAGAAATAAGGTCGAATTGAAGGAAAACGAACCGGGTCATGTCGCAGGTTCATAACCCGTTTAGCAGAAAAACGGGTGAAGTAGACGACACTGTAGCAGTACTGTACAGGGCGCGTGACTTTCACGTGCAGCCCCTTTGGGCGGCGCTTAAGGGCGCGTGAGGCAGTATCTCCGGTCAAGGTCAACATGGATTTTATCCTTTCAATGTAACAAACATTTTGAAACAAGTTTTGAGTCGATCGGACGCCGTTTCAGGATAGTTTTGAGTGTCCGAAGGTTTAGGGTTTTAATTTAATTACGTTAAAAAATCCCGAAAAATTGGGGAAATTAATGTAAGTTTAATGAAAGTATTTGTGACCCGAAATTATTATCTTTGACAGGCCAGAACATCCCTGAGGAGTCCAGGGAACGTGCAGGACACGATTGACGCGTTCGGACTTAGTGAGTGGAATTTTGTTTTCTAACCGAGCATGCATAACTGTTTTTACTTACTCGTTTCATGTTTCCATATATGATTTTATGTTTTTTATTATGATATTTCTGCTTTACATGATTGCACGCTTTTCAATGTGGTTTATCGCATTTTACGTATTTCGAGACTATGGTTTCTCCTATGCTTTGATGATAGTTTGATGGATGATTTTATATGATTTGTGTGTATCATGTTTTGATGATGTTTTGATTATGATTTGCGAGTATGATTTGGGATTTGAACGTGAAATTCGGACATGAGTCCCATTTCTATTAAATATGATTTCGGATTTGGTTTTAGAATTTGGATTATGATGGATTCTGGATTTGCTATAAATTACACATGGTGTTGGGTTTACAGACCCGGTACTATTGCTGGATCTGGTTTTGGGTTTAAAGACCCGGTTGATTGTTGTGACAGGGGAGAGCCCTTGATTGAGATATGTTGAGTTTAAAGACTCGGCTACTGTGATATCCCCCGAAGCCTATTGATTGTGTTTTGAGTTTAAAGACTCGTTGATATCCCGGGAAGGCTTAATATATGTTACTTGAGTTTAAAGAGTAGGATAGATCCAGCAAGTTCGATTCGTTGATGTTACATTCGGCTTTACATAATTTTATAATTGTCTTCTGTAACGGTTTCCATACAGTTTATATAATTGTTTTCAGATACTTAGTTATGCATGCGTGTTTTAAAAAATGGAGGGTGAACCCTGATTTCATTAAAACTGTTTTCTATAACTATTAGTTTTAGTCCACTCACAATTTTATGTTTTAATACCCTCCAGGTCGTGGTGCGAGTTTTGGGGCTAATGCCGAGGCAGAGGCGGAGGCATAAAGTTTTCCCGTTGCGTGTGTAGTTAGCACATAGAGTAGGGTTTTATCCTTATCTTGTACTGTTAACTATACTCTGTAATACTGTTGACATGTTGTACAGTATGTTGTATTGTATGTTCTCCCTGGTCTGACAATGTATGTGATGTAATTATTATGGTTATTTTGGTCATTTGTAATCGGTTGTCAGACGGGAGTAGGATTCTTTCCGATTATCGAGGTGATAATCGGAGTGAGTCCTGTCAAATATGAGTTTATACTTTATAGTATATCATTATATACTATTAATTTTAAAAATTTCCCTTATTAATAAAAACCGCTTAGGTCCCCGCCTAGGCACTAGACCTATGTTCGCCGCCCTGGAAGCGCCTAGCACCATTTGTAACATTGGTTAGACGTGCTCTAGGAATGATCCGTTTCAATTTTATCAGTAATGGCTTCCCCTTTATTACTTCATCCTTTTCCAATTTTCCAGAGGGTATAAAGGATGATATATGAAAGATAAGATCCTCTCTGCTGGACACTACAAAGCATACAAATACAATACAAAAATAGAAATGTCAGACTTCATTTAAGAACCAAAAAATCATAAGAATAAATTGTCTGGGCCTTGGTTTTTAAACCCGTTTGCTCTCTCTTTTGGTACATATTTTTCAAATCATTAGATTACAGCTTATACCCAGAAAAAAAAAAATGAGAAATCAGAGAAATGTATGAAAAAAAGGGAAATTGTACCCAAGTACATATAAAGAATATATATCTATACTTAAGCCTTATAAGAAGCTAATTAAGAACCACCACGTTATTGGATAACTCAAGTCTTCAATCATAAATTTGAATATACATGCTTTCCTTAAAGACTCAACTCCTGTGACTCTGACTCTGAATGGTATTGATCTGGCTTCTTTTTCATCTATCCCTATTTCCGGCCCTCCAAGAAATCAACTCCCTTTGGGTTTCTATGTTCATCATCATCTGGAAGTTCGGTTCGACAAATACCAGAGCTTTTTCTGGCAGATCAGTATTTTCTCCTTGTCTATGCCATACCCGGTGTCTTCCTTCCGACATCCCCATCTCATCCCCTTGGCAATCGTCGCAACAGTGTCTACAAAGTAGCTCGATTCTCTAACTATTGCATACCCACTTGGCCGCAAGATTCTGTCCATCTCTAAAAGCACGTACTTCATGTGGCATCTGCACAAAGTATATACAGATTGAATTCTCTCCACAATTGTGCGTGCATGAAGTATTATATACTTTCCATGTTAAATTTGGAAAGGGTGCAGAAAAGTCTAGCATCTTTTACCTGTGGCTTTCTGCAGTAAATAGGCCATCAAGATGTAGAAGATCATAAGTTCGAGGATATGTCGAAAAAGCTTCACACCTGCCAAAAGAGAAAACAAATAAATCATCACAGAAGACCACAAAAGTCACATAAGTGAATCAAAGAACTTTGTGTAGGTCAAAGCTTCAACAGTCACATAAGTGAATTCAAATTTACCAATCATGGTAACTTCCAATAAGGCCCCGATCATAGACCACAGGTAGTGTATTGGGAGAATAGGAAGAGACCACATTCATCACCCACAAGGGATAGTCAATTGCGGCTGCGGCAAAACCTCCGTATACTGTATTCATGTCCATAACATTTCTGATCTTATCTGTTCCAATTGCTGGGAGCAACTTCTTGTAGTGCTTCAGCCGTACCCTCCACTTTCTGTCATCATGCTTGAAAGTACTAGCACTCCCACTATGCACATCGGAAACACGTTCTGGTGCAACATGCAACCGCTCTGGCCAACTAGGAATGGATTTCAGTGCTGACTTTTTCAGCTTTGGTTCTGGAACTACAACACATGAGCGTAATGGAGTGTACCATCCTGAATCTGGTTCAAGGCTATCATCACACTTCACAGGATATGTATCTGGCTCAGAGAGTTTATTGTAGCAGCTATTGTCTGACAACTTCTTCCAAACAGCAATGTCATCCTTTTTGTTGTACAATTTGAAGCACAAGGAAGTTAGCAATTCTTGCAATTTTTCGTAGTCTGATTTCTGCTCTTCTATTGTTGTGTTCCATCCATGCCAGCGGTTTTCATAGTTGACAGGTGGACCAGAGAGAACCCAGAAACCTCCAGGACGAAGTATACGATGAACTTCTAAGAGGTAAATTCCACCTGCAGCAGGATAGTTTCATTAAGACAAAGTAATAACCCAAAACAAGAGAAAGAGGAGGGAAAAAGTATTTCAATCATGTCATCTTCTAGTCGGGGAAAAATGGAAATCCAATCTAACGCCAGAAATTAACATTCACAAGTGAGCCAGCGAGATTTATTTAAAATGAGAATAGAAACATAGGAAATTTGAGGCTACTTGTCCAAATTGGTGCTAACATTTCTACTGCATTTAACTAAAAAAAATCTAAATAAAAAACATTTCTATTGCATTTATTTGGAAGAAAGATAGATAAAAGTTATCTCAAACTTCTAAGACAACTACTGAAAGCTGCATAGGTAGACACTACATATTATACACTACTCAAAGTTATCTTTCTAAGACAACTACTGAAAGTTATCTCATACAAAACTGATATTCATACCCCCTAGACTTTTTCCATATAATTAGAGAATGCTAAGATCAAATTTTATGTTCACTTCTATCTGCTGATGTCATTTTACTGAGCTAGCAGATGAAATGCAATGTAGCTCATCAGCTGCACATTAAGAGCTGCACACTGCATTATACTCTCTAGAACTGAAAAGAATTTCATAAGAATTTGATAGAAGATTTACCAAATTCCGTCCACGGTATTAGGCATCTTGAGCAGTGAGCCATATCAAATGAGTTTGAGGGGAAAGGAAGCCTCTGCGTAGAAATGATGCCAAGGATTGCTGGAATTCCACGTTCCAAGGCAAATTGAACTTGAGCTTCATGATTATCTCTTGGAGCAAGAGAAACTGTTAAAATGCCACGATCTAACAAATCACCTCCCCAACTTGCAACCTAGAAATTGATGAATTAAAAAAATCAACGGATTTAACTTCTCACAAATTAAACTTTTTAGAAGCAAAATTAATTTTCAAACCTAGTTGACAGTTAATACTGCTTTGACGATAACAGATAAACAGAGTTAACAAATTTCAACCATGAAAAGAGAAATGTGCAGATTAATATTTAATTTTATCATCAATTAAATCATGCAAACATAAGCACCCTCCCAATAGTAAATAATAAAGTCTACATGCTAACACCAATAAACTCGTGTCAACTAGCTAATTCTGGAAAATGTAAAGAAATATAAGTGTGCTCACCCCACAACCAGTATCGATGGCAGTTCGAACGGTCCCATCTTTCATTTCTGGAATAAGATCTTGCATCAAATCAACATACGCAGAAACGCCTTTAGGAAACATAGTTCCCCCACCAGGAAAGAGAAACTTCTCCCCTTCTTTTCTCAGCCAATTCTGATTCGATTTCTGCTTGTTAATCCAATCATATGGCACATTCCTGAAACCAGATGCGGAAGGTATACTCAGTGAAAAAAGCTTCAGGTCTTAAACAAACAGAAACTTTTGAATTGGAATTTTTTGACAGTACATTAGTCTTCAACATCAAATGTCATAAACAAACTACTAACTAATTACCTGTACCAACATTCGTCTCTGCTATTTGGCCATCTGATTGGTGGCTTATACCCATCAGGAGGTGGAACTAAGCATTCTTTCCTTTCAGATATTGGAGGGCAGTGGCGTTCCATGAAAGTAAGCCGGTGAACACCATACTTTCTCCACCTCTGTACAATAAGCATGCCTCATTATCATCAGAATTTGATACACATCTAGTGGATCCAAATTCCAAAAGGCACAAATACAAAGTACCCTAAAGTCAAAGATTAAGGACATACCCTTGGATCAGTGCAAGGGGTGTAGTCTTGATAGTCACTGCTGCATTCAGCGAAGCTAACAGATTTCATTTGAAAAGGGACCACAAGTGACTCTTTGGATGACTGAACTGCCCTTGTGACATCTTGGACATCGGAAGGCTCAATTCTGCTCTTCTCATTACAGAAGATTCCACCAAGATAGAACGAAAACCCGCATAGCACAACAAACAAGACTGTCATGGGCAAAATCCTAGTACCTTGGGTTCCGGGTTTCCCATCTTTATTATACTTCATGATCTCAGAATGTATTAACTCTCTGAAAACATACAAGATAAAAGCCATTTTAATTTATATCTTCACCATAGTACGTGATGTTTGTTATTAAATATTTCGTCATTTACACCTAATCTGCATTTATCCAACAACTTCAATAACATATGTTTGATTCAAGAAAACCCCTCAATCAACCTTAAAGATTGGAAATGCACAGAATGAGATGTGGATCACACACTGCAAAAGTGGCATGGGTAAGATCCAGATCCAGTTCATGTGAAAAAGCAATGCAGAATCAGTGGAGAAATGAGGATAGTGAATGCCGACCACGTAAACTAGAAGATCTGGCGGCAACTACCGACACTTTCTTCTTTCCATGACAAAATTATTTTATGTCTCTCACATGACACCGGGCCCACCCCCATCAAACACCGCCTTGCCTCTCTCTATTCCATTTTTCACCCCATTTAGGTTAAAAAAGGCCAAAGAAGCAGTGGGTTTTATATCAAACAATGGAAATCAAAAGGGACGTAGAAAGCATCCAATAATTTCATCATTTTCTTGACGCTTAAGAAAAGTTTTTTACGCATGATAGTAATTAGCTACTTGCCAATCAGCGGCGTCCATTTTGAATCATCAATTGTCTATAACGTTAAAAAAAAAAAAACACACACACACCCAGTCACGAAAGCAGAGCAAGAAATACACAAAAACTCCGCAGAAACAGAGCCAAGAAACCAATAAAAATGTTGAAGATGACGAAAGAGAAAATATGAGACAGATCATACATACGCATCTCGTCAAAAAAAAATATTACCAGTCATTACGTTGAAGATGCAAATCAACAACGACGACAAAATCCGATAACTTTTGTTTTGAAAAAAAAAAGAAAAAAGAAAAGAAAATAATTAAGCATTTGGGAGAAGTGAAAACCGCGTGCAAATGCCATCATTCAAAATTGGAAATCAACAGAGAAAAAGAGCGTGTGTGCTCCAAAACCAGATCCAATGTAAACAAAACAAAGAAAGACGTGCATTAACAAGATGATCGCAATGTGTTCGACGAAATTACTGAAAGAAAAACAAGGGAAGCATAACGAGGATACAATGAGATCTGATGGAGTAAGGCCTAAGAATTGAGAGTAACGAGAGTAAGAGAAGAAGCTGAGAGCACTACCTTTCTGTCCGTCTCTCGGGTTGTGTACAGTGAGTGTGTATCTATAGGTCTGCAACTCCAAATAATTTCTGTTTCATAGAACAAAAACCAAGAAAGATTAAAGGGGTTTATAAATCTCTGTATGGAGCAGAGAAGAGAAAGCCCTCTCCTTGAACACGGAAAGAGCCGAGGCTTCCCTGGTTCATATTTATATAACAATATAAACTACTTGCTTGCCTTCTGCTTCGCTGTGTCCCCCCAAAGACTTTTTTTTTTTTTTTGGTCCAGAGCCCCCCCAAAGCCTTAAGTTTTCTCGTCTTCGCAGCTCTTTCTTTTTCTCTTTCTTGCGGTAACTTCTTATCTTTTTTTCTCTTTCTAGCGGTAACTTCTATCTTTTTCTCACTTCGTCGTGTCACTTCCCTCTTTATTCTTTTTTGTCTTTACACTTTTAATTTCTTCCCACCCAAGCGGTCGAGCATATATTGTCTTCATCTTCAATTATGACTAATTTAATCAAGGAAAAAAAAACTATGACTAGTTTTTTTTTTTTTGAAAGGCTTTGTTTATAACCAAAAGCCCATGAGCAAATTTATTTCACATGCATCCTCTTAAGTTTGAGCCTATTTAGATTGGTACCTAATAATTTCATTTATTCTTCGAAAATGGCCATGTGTAATTTTGTTTGGTGGCCAACTCCACGTGTAATTAAGAGTACAATTTAGTAGGGGTGGGCATATTATTCCGAAATACCGAAACCATCTCGTCCCGTATCATACCAAATCGGAAAAAATTGAATAGTAAAATCGAAAAAATGATCGGTACCGTACTGATACTGTATCGGTTTAAATCGTTACGGGATCGGTTTCAATGTTACGGGATACCGTCCCATCTCGAAACCGAACCGGTTTTAATTTTTTAATTTATTAAAAATTAAATTAAATTCAACAATAAAAAACCCCTAATAATCTAGCTAATGATGGATTTAATTGTATATTAATTTAGTTGATAGATTTAATTGTATTTAAAGAGTTTTTAGTTGATGAATTTAATTGTTTGCTATATTTTTTTAATTAATGTTGTTAATTTTAGTTGATGTATTGAGATTGATTAGGTTATGAATTTTCTATACATTTTGAGCAATATTTGTTACCCAACAAGCTTCCTAATTTCTCATTTTTATCAAAATGTTGCTTTTAGACATTAAATCAAGTAATAAATAAATGAAATTATGAATTTGGCTTCAAAACCGAAACCGTATCGAAACTGAACCGAACATAATTGATACGGTACGGTATCAATTTTATATTTAGAAATACCGTACCATACCGAACCGGTTAAAATTATTTGGTACGGTTCCGATATCACCTCCATACCTAACCATACCGAACCATGCCCAGGGCTGCAATTTAGAGGGATTTAGTAAGTCGAAAAATCATCACCTGAATGTGATCGTATATGAATTATTCACAAATTTGAAGTTTGATCTTTAAACTTTAATACTAGTGTCTACCAATGATCCTTAAGATACATGTTCAGTTAAATTTATCGTCATCATCAATTTTCTCAATTATTTTTGTCCAAATTAAAGTCTGCTGCATGAAATGTAACGCCCCGGACATTCTGGAAATGTAATATTGTAAAATAATGAACAAAATGACGTTTTTACCCTTGTGATTCGTATGGGCAATTTGTTAACTTTTTGATTGGAGGGTCGCACGGACGTTGAGTGATGATCGTGACGTAGTTCGGGACGTCACGAGTTCATAGACAGGTGGCACGTCCGATTTGGACGAACTGGGTGAAAGTTATGACGTGCGGAAGTCCAGGGGCATTATCGTAAATTGTTGTAAGGGAAAAAGTTGACTTTTTGTTTGACAATTGATATTCATTTGACTCGAAGACCGTTATGTTCGTCTCGACGCCCTGAGTACAACGACAGGCGGCACGCGTGAAACGGACGTCGGATGACCGAGATACGGGTCACGGAAGTTGGAGGGAAATTTGGTAATTATTGCACAGAGGGGCATTTTGGTCATTTCACGGCGGTTACTGTAGCACCACCGTGAAAAACAGAGTGCGGCCGTGGAGTTTGTGCGTGCAATTGTTTATGGCTAAGTGGACTGGTGAGTGGGTTTAGTTTATGGATTTTGAGGCTGTGGGAAGCATTCATGCGTGTCCGGGCAGAGTCTGAGTGCACGGGTGAGGTTTTAAATTTGTTCTTGGGGTCTGTTTGCGGGAAACAACTGCGCAGTGACCAGCTGAGGGATTCTCACGAGTTGTCGTGTAACAACCCGTCCCGAGAGCCGGGATTAGTAGTGTGATTAAGGTGGGTTTAGTGAGGTTACTTGGGGGTTAGGTGGTCCCGATTAGAATGACGATCTTGCCCCTGACTTGGGTAAAATTTTTGACTTTAGTTCAGGTGGTCAAATGGGTGTTGACCAGTGACCAGGACGTAGTTTAGGACGTCACAAATCCGTAGGCAGGTGGTACGCCCGATTTCGACATCCGAGGAGAAAGTTGTGATGTTCGGAAGGTTGAGGGCTTAACCGTAATTTGGGTAAATTAGGGGGAATAGTTGACTTTTTGTAGAATCGGGTTTTGGTACGTTGACTTAGGATGGTTAGATAGTTCTCGTCGTCCTGAGTTCGATGACAGGCGGCACGTATTCATCGGACTTACGATGTGGGAATTATGGGTCTAGAAAGGTAGTGGCAAATCCGTAAAATTGGGTTAAAGGAGGGGCAGTTTGGTCTTTTGTGCTCTGGAAATTGGACAGAGAAAGGGATAGATGGACGGCTGGGATTGAGCCATGTGAGAAAGGATGGAGTGGATGGTGACACGTGCTAAAGGTGGAGTGGTTTCTGGGACGTTCTCATGTGTGCACGGCCCAAATAATTGGGTGCACCCGTGCTATGTGTTCATGTTCTTCGACACACAGAGAGAAACAGAGGGAGGAAATTGAGAGAATTGAAAGGGTGATCGTGGTTGCTGGTGAATTCTGGTGGGTGAGGAGTGACCGGAGAGTGAAGGAGAGCTTGGGAGGAGACAAGGAGGCACGGTGGCCGTGTGTGTGTGAGTTGTGAACCGCGGGAAGATCAGGGGGAAACAGGAAGGCAAGCAGAGAGTTTGCGAGGAATCGTGGTGCTGTGGCCGTGTGTAAGTGCAATTGACCTCGAAAGGAGGCTGAGGCGGCGTCGTAGACTCCAGGGAGCACGGCGGCTAGCATGGTTGCGGACGGTTGCAGGTAATCTCTCATCCATGTACAATTACTCTGCTTTTCCCGTGGGGTTCAATTCGAAAGTTGTGGGAGTGGGCATAGAGTCGAGGGATTTGGAGGCCAGGGTGAGACTCCTGGAGGTCCCAAGAGTCGACTGTGTGTGCTGCCGTGAGGGGTGGTGCACGGTGGTGGATGGCACGACGGAGAGACTTTAGGTGCTCTGTTTTGGCCGTGACGTTTGGGCAAGAGTCGACGGTCAAGGGGAGTCGGGTTAGACTTAGAAGGGCCCTAGGAACTGTCTGGTGTTGCCACCGTGACGGAGGATGATCGGAGTGGCTGGATCGTGAAACAGGGGGAGTTTGGCCGTCTGTTTCGAGCTTCAGTCGACGGGATTGGGGCGGTGTCGAGGTTTGAGAAGCTGGGGAATGGATAGATTGGAACTGGACAAAGCTTTAGGTGAAGAAAGGGAGAGAAATCGTGCAGACATGGCGGTAAACCGCTGACGCCGGTTCAGGTTGCAGACTACTGTGCTGAACTGGGTCTGCTTAAGGTTGAAGGGCACTGTAGCAGGCGCGTGAGGGCCACGCGCAGCCACTTTGGGCGGCGCGTGGGGGCGCGTGCGGCGGCGATGGGGAAAACGGTCAACATGGTTTTTGGTCTAGGCGTTGTGATGAGTCCATTGGCTTTGGTTTCGGGTTAATCAGACGTCGAATCGAAGTAGTTCCGCGAGGGGGAAGGTTTAGGGTTCCGGTTCGTTACGTTTAGGACTGGGGGATTTTTGAGGGAATTTAGATGGATACTCGTGGACGTGTTAGTGACGTAATTTGGTGGTTGTTGACAGGATCGGGATTTCCCGAGGAAGCCGAGGAACGTGCAGGACGTTCGGGACACGATTGAGGGCTCAGTACTGTGAGTGGACCCTTTCCTTAAACTCAAACATGCATAACTGTTTTCTTTAATTGTTTTATATATGTGATTTCATAATTTTTGGATTTATGATGTGATTTTACATAATTGCACGTTTTTCGAGAAAATACGATATTTGGCATGTTTTACGATAAAAGGTTGATTTCTGATTATAATGTTATAGTTTTGAGATTTCAAATGGTAAAGGATTTCTAATGATTATAAATGGATTTTAAAACATGATTTTGATAATCAAGGTTTTCGATTTTAGAATCGGATTTCGGGAAGCGGAATTTGGATTTAAAGTTGGAAAGTGCATTCCGGATTTGGGTTCGGAATGACGGTTCTAGAAGCCGGAAGGGCTTCAGACCGGGGATTTCGGATTCGAGTTTGGATATGGATTCAAAAAGGTTTTCAACTGGTTTTGGATTGGATTTTCTGGATCTGGTTATTGGGTTTAAAGACCCGGATATATTTGACGGGGGACGGGCCCGGATTGAGTTTAAAGACTCGGGAGTTTAAAGACTCTGATATATTGATATTTCCCCCGTAGGCCTTTGAGTTTAAAGACTCGGGAGTTTAAAGACTCGGATACTAGTAAGGCCTGGATTGAGTTTAAAGACTCGGGAGTTTAAAGACTCGGATAGGTCCAGCAGGTTTGATCGGAAAATGATGATTTGATGTTTATGGTTTTTGATACGGTTTTATGATTCACATGCTGTGGTTTTTCTAACTGTTTTATAGTGTTTCTGTTTCTTATGATGTAAATTACGGTAACTTGGTTTATAACTGTGTCCTAAGATTGGGTTATGCATGTGGTTTTCAAAACGGAGGGTTAAACTCGGTTTTCTGATAAATGGTTTTAGAACTTTTCTTTTATTATGGTCCACTCACATCTTCTGTTTTAAATTGCCCTCCAGGTTGTGGAGCGAGCGCGGGGTCTTGGCGTCGAGGCAGCGTCTGAGGCATAGACATTTCGTGCGAGTTCCCGGAGTGTTTACATTTCTTCCTCGTGAGTGTAAATGTCATCGGTTTTCATTTTCTTGTGTTTCGTACTATGCTCTGTACAGTATAACTTCGGGATATTTTATATAGTTTCTCCTGTGTCTGACTGAGTTTTGGGTGTTTTTGAGTGAGTTATACTTGCGTGTTGTGTCGGGGAGTCAGACGGGAGCAGGATTTACCTCGGGTTTCGGGGTGAAACCGGGGTGGGTCCTGACATGTCGTCTCATTTCGATCGATTAACCGAGTTAGAGGATGTGGGGAGGTCATTTGGTTCAGTTTGGGAGCTGAGTTTGAGAGGAACTGTGAGAGAAACCGTGAAGAACATTTTCGGGTTTTTGGGGGGAAATCTCAAGGTTCAATTCTTACGAGTTCTGGGATCAATCTAGACACACAGAGAGTTTTCTGGGAGCAGCAGAAACATAACCGTGCTCGAGATCAAGCGATTTGAGCAAGGATTGCTCAGGAGCTCTGGTACCAGTCCAGAGAAGAACAAGTTGGAGGGAAAAATCACATTCAATTTCTGGGGCTTGTTGATCGAAACCGAGGGCCGTTCTAGTCTTCTGGGAGCAAAAGGAAACCAACCACATCGATTTCGAAGGACGCCACTCACGAATCGGCCAAGAACTGAGTTCCCTGGTTCTGAGAATTGTCGAGCTCGAGGACGACGACTTCCAGGTAACGGCGAGTTCAATTGATTGTTCTATCGTGTTCGTATAAGTCCCCTTAAGCTACTGGTGAAATTAATTTGGAAATGGAACCATGTAGGGTGAGTTCCATAGGTCGACTTGCTCGACTGTTTGAGCTTGAGTTGGGTCGATTTAATGTTAGTCGAGATTGATCGTTAGTACAGACCTAAAATTAATGGATTAGAGAATATAATAGGATTGAAAACGGGAAGAATTAATTGAGAATTGAGCTTGAACTGGTCGGGTTGAATCGCGGGTAATAGACCCGTTTATCAGTCTATTCGGGTAAGGACGAAGGTACTGTAGCTTGGCGCGTGGCCTTCACGCGCAGCCACTTTGGGCGGCGCGTGACGGCGCGTGTGAGGTTAACTCCGATCACGGTCAACATGAGATTTAATCCTTTCAGTTTAATTAACATTTCATCTTTAGAGTTCGAATCGATCGGGAGTTGTTCGGGATAATTTCGGGAGTCCGGAAGGTTAAGTCTCTAAGTTTAATTTCGCCGAAAAATCCGGAAAAATTAGGAAAAATCCTACGAGTTATTTTGGGATGTTTGTAACCCTCCTTATGCATTTTTACAGGCCCGGACACTTCCGAAGCTACGGAGGAGCGCGCGGGACGCGATTGACGCGTCCTAAAACAGTGAGTGGACTTTTTGATTTCTAAACTGGGCATGCATGACTATTTTACTGGTTTATCTTGTGGTTTTGCATATGATTTTATGATGGTGATATGATAATTCGGTTTTACGTATTTTCACGCTTTTCGAGATATTCATCGTATTTCACGCAGTTCGAGGTTACGGTTTTTGCTTATGCATGAATGATGTTTTGATGAAGTATCTGGATATGATTATGCATGTTACAGATTTATGATGTTTTGATTTTAATTGTGAAGTGATTTCGGAAATTGCATGTTTTGGAAATTGCATGTGAATTCGGACATAAGTTCTACTATGACGTGATATGATTTCGGAATGATGTTGGGAAACGGTTTATGATGAATTCTGGTTTAATGTGTTTAAAAACGGTTTTGGGTTTAAAGACCCGGCTGATTGTTGGATCTGGTTTTGGGTTTAAAGACCCGGTTTATTGATGACGGGGGCGGGCCCGAAAATTGGGTTTGAAGACCCGGATTGAGTTTAAAGACTCGTGAGTTTAAAGACTCGATTATTGTGATACCCCCGAGGCCTATTGATCATGTTTTGAGTTTAAAGACTCGTTGATATCCCGGGAAGGCCTGATATTGAGTTTAAAGACTCGGATGGATCCAACGGCATAATTGTGATTATTGATTTACTTTTTACTTGATTTGTGCAATTGAGTTTTCAAAATGACGGTTTCTGGATTCTGGTAATATTAAGTTGTTTTACATGAGTTATGACAAATCTCTGTAACGTTTTTCATGTGTTTCGGAAAAAGAGTTTTCAAAGGTTTAATACGCGATTTTTGAAAATTCGGTTATGCATGTGTGTTACAAAACTGGAGGGCGAAACCGATTTCAAAAACTGTTTTTCCTATAAACTTATTTTTCGGTCCACTCACACTTTGTTGTTTTAAATTCCCTCCAGGTCGTGGTACAAGCGCGGGGGCAAGCGCCGAGGCAGAGGCGGAGGCATAAAGTTTTCCGTTGCGGAGTAGTTAGTTCACAGAGTAGGATTTGTTCTTTAACCTGTTTTGTAATATTATGCTCTGTGAAACTGTGGACTAGACGTCCAGTCGGATGTATTTGTTTAATCTCCCTGGTCTGACAATGGGTGTGATGTAATATTATTTAGTTTTCCGGTCTTTTGGATTCGATTGTCAGACGGGAACAGGATGCTTCCCGATTATCGAGGCGATAATCGGGGTGGGTCCTGTCATGAACTATGACCAAAACTCATCCAACAGCATCTTTGGCATGATCTGTTGCCTCTCAGGCAAATTGGGCCACCAACACTACTCTGTTCCTTTTGAAATGTTCTTCCAATTCTAATTAAAAGATTTTTTATAAGTATTCGAAGCAGTGTTAGAAATTTGTTCACACCCTCTTTCATGCCTTATGACACGCCCAGTTAGGCCTCGTCATTGGGCCGGGTCGGGCAAGCTCGGCCCAAAAATTTTGGGCTTGGGCCGGGCCGGGCCAGGCTTATTTCATAATTTAAAAAATACCGGGCCGGGTCCGGCGGGTTTGATCATAAATATGAAAGACCATGCCCTTTGTAGGGCCGGGTTTGGGCCGGGCTTTTATCGGGCTTTACGGATCGGGCCTGCTAAGCCCACTTGGGCCAGGCCTACTAAGCCCATTTGTACGTACCTAATTGTAAAAAATAAAAAGTGAGTTGAGCTTAAATATTATTATCGAATATTGAAATAAGCTAAGGAGGGGTACTATTGGATTTGGAGAATTGACTTAACTTTTAGACCATAAAGCCGAGATAGGATAAGGAGGTCGATAAGAGAGTCAGAGACCTAGTGAGTTTTTTTGAATTTAGGGTTAGGGTTTGGTTTGGGCATTGGGCTTTTAAATGACACTAGGTTGAGATTTGGTTGGAGTTTTGGATTTTGGCTATGATAGTAGTAACAAAATTGGATTGGGTATCAATTCTTAATTTATAATTATTTTATATTTTCGGGCTTATGGGTCGGGTTTACCTGGGCGGATCGGGCTGGGCTTACCGGGCTTTATCGGGCTCGGGCCTATCGGGCCTAGCGGGCTTGAATACCGGGCTTTATCGGGCTCGGGCCTATCGGGCCTAGCGGGCTTGAATACCCTAAGCCCAAGTCCAGCCCATCAACATGCGGGCCGGGCCAGCCCACGGCCCATATCGGGCCGGGTCGGGCTTTATGTCATCGGGCCTATCGGGTACCCATAAGCCCGTGGGCTTCTGGGCCAAATGATGAGGGCTACGCCCAGTGGCACATCCACATCATACCCTGTGACAATTTCACTGACATGCCTTCATGACATGCCATGTGGGCATGCTTATGTGCAGATTTAATGGTCTGTCAAAGGCACGTTTAGGGACATGTTAGTGGCTTGTCAACCGACATGTCAATGGCATGTCCTACGACATGTCACTAACAATGGCACATTTAGTGACATGTTTAATACATCAACAATATGTTCATAGTTTAACATTCACCTACTTGAGCACATAAGCTTCGCGCTTTATGTCTTAGGAACACAAATGAAGTGTTGGAAGAATGATAGCCCCGTGCCCTTGCATTTCAAAGTGCTCGAATTTAAGAGTCTAATTGCAACACTTACTAGAATGAAACTCCATATGACAAGACCCCTCCCAGGAAACATTAGCAAAGTACATCCAGGCCCTACTCCCGCCTAACAAGTAACCCAAAATACTGAACTTACTCTCAAACTTTCTAGACAAGGGATATTTGTACTCTTATCATTCATGCCCCCGCCTCTCATTCAGCCCCAAATTTCATGTCACGGCCTTGGAGAGTTGCAAAACCACGAAACGTGTGAGTAGACAAAGAAATATTTTAAAACATAATTTGAAGACAATCCAGCATTTACCCTATGTTTTCCAAAATCATGTATGCATACAAAAAACTATCAAATTCTGATTAGTGGTAATTGATCATAAATCAAAATCTCGAAATACATGTAAATACGTATAACAACGAATAACAACATTAAACCGTCAAAAGCATCAGTATAATGATACCATCATCACACAAATCACTGCAACTGTCACACACAAGCCAACAGAGTAATCACACATATCCAATCCATATCCAACATCACCATAGAAATCACATATAGTTAACTTATCATAGATGCACAAGCACAATAGCAATCATCACAACCACTACACTACCGGTAGGCACACTACACCACTTGGGATTCGGAGCCCAACTCGACGTCCGAGTGAAATCCGACTCACGTTCGAAGCCCATTTTGATGTTTGAGTCGCCAACACAGTACCAATCTCAGGATTCGAAGCCTGGCTCAACATCTGAGACTAACCCATCACAATACACAAATATAAAGGAGTCATAAATACAGCAATTCCATAAATAAATCCACATTCTACATACTCTAGCCTACGCCCAAAACCAAACTTTACACCATACCTCGTAAAACATGTATAAGTAGCATTTTTCACGAAAATCATCTGGTAATCATAACAATCCCACATCACAAACATTTCAATCACAAATATCGAGAAAATATTATTTAATCACACTTTACCCAAATCCACAATGAAAATAAAACTCGAGAACAAATATTAGGGGAAACCTCGTGAAACTTGTAATAACATAATTTTCGTAAAAATCATAAAATCAAATAAAAATCCCAATCACTCAAACATCATCAACATCACATAGAAACCCATTTAAAATAGTTAAATATGCATGCATAATGCTTTAATAAAATGAAACGTCCACTCACATAACGTCCATGTAATTGAATCCCGGATTGCACACATTTCCCTAATTTCCAGGAACCTTAAAACTTTTCAAAAATCATATTTAAGGGTTACTAACCATATCCAAAACTCATACTTCAACCCCCAATTTTTCAGAATGTTTAAACGAATTAAAATAACCCCTAAACTTTCGGACACCTAAATTTGCCCTGAAATAGTGTCTGATCGACTCAAAATCTACGCCATTATATTTGTAACATCGAAAACTATAGAAAGTATGTTGATTGCAGCCCAAGATAACCTGGAACGTGCCCCCACCTGCCAGAACACTGTTCATTGCCCCTGTTTCTCTACAATCCGATTCATTCGACCCACACCCGACCCGACTCAAATTCGTCCAATTTTCAACCAATTTTCACAATTTCAATCATTATCCTACTCGGAATTAACCCAAAAACAAGTACATAGATTCAATTTCATGAATAACCTTACCTAAATCCTTGACTTTTCAATTGATGCACATGACCAAATTCTACTTAATCGCGGCTTATTCTTGCATGTTTTCCTTCAAAATTCTAGGGTTCTGTTCGTAATGATTCCACGACAAGGCCTACAACCTCAATTGGGGTAATCCAAGTCCAAATTGTCAAAACCCGATTCAAGTTTCATGAGAAGTTCTGGGTTTTTCACGAGTTCATGTTTTTCTCCCTTCTAGCTCATCTTCCACTTCTTCTTATCTCTCTACTCCCTCTGTATTTCTCTGGTTTCTCAAGTGAAAGATCATAGGTTGTGTCGTTTTGGTTTTTGGCTCAACATACATAATCACACAACCAACACACAATATACCTCACACCCAAAGTTCATAGGTCAGTACACCCAATCCCAAAAGATAAGGACATGTGTCACTTCCTCAAGTAATCTTCAAAATATCTCCCTATGAAAATTACCAAAATACCCTTTATTTTAAATTGCCAAAATTCCCTTTGGCTATTTGGACCCATAACGAATCCGCTAAATTTTTTATTTTTCCGTGCCCCTTATTTGCATACTCAGAATTTCTAGACGTATGCAACGGTACCCATGAAAAGTCCAAATCATAAATCGGAAAAAATTCGTCTTTTGACCACAGAAAGGTAAAATGGTCATTTCTAATAAACTTTTCTATTTTTACTTTTCCTCAAGATTCAGGCCGTTTTACTAAATGACAAGCTAGGAAGGACGAAGTTTGGACGTAAAGAAGTCCCAAAAATGGATCATGAATAATGGCCGAAAATTGGAGTCTTAATCATGATTTTGAGGTGATTTTTTCTTTATCTTAAAACCATAGATCTTCTTATTGGTTTGTTTAGAAGAACATGGACTCTTAGAAAGGGAAAAACAGAAGTGAAAAATTGAAGTTAGAATCGGATCATGGTCGCTGGGTCCAGCAACCCGACTTGCAGACACACTAGAGGTCAGGGGCGAGTGGTGTTTCGACTGTGCCTGCAATCGTGCGTGAAGCTTATGTGCAAAGAGGTAGGGTGCATGTGGCGGTGCGTGCCACATCATCTCAAGTGTGGTCAACACAAAATTCAATGTATTCGATGTTACGTATCTCATTGTATTGTTTTCGAGACAATCAGACATCATCTCGGGGCAGTTTTGACTATCCAAACGTTTATGCGTTGTTTTAAATACATTTGAAACCCTGAAAAATTAAGGGATTGAATATAAGGTTATGTGGGACAATTAGTAACCCTTAGAAATGATTTATAACAGGCAAAAAAAGTCCCAAAAATTACTGAAAAAATCGTTCAAATCGTAAGTCAGCTACATGGACGGTATGTGAGTAAACCTTTGTTTCTTTAGCTTATTATGCATGCATATTAGAATTTTTTTAAGTGATTTACTATATGATTTAAGTGACATTGGCTTGAGTATGATTTTTAAATGATTTTTGATGATTTTTATATGATTTTTAGTGATTTTATATGAGTTACCGTGATTTTTTCGGAAATTATTGGAAGTGTACGTCTTACGAGGTTTGCATAATTTGTGCTTTGGTCTTAGTCCCAGAATTCGAAATATGGTTTTGGTTTAATAAATGATTACATGTTATTTATGTGTTTTCTTGATATATGTTTGTGGATTATTGTGTTATGAACATCCCTTCGTGGGATGGAGTTATGGTTATTCTCAGATGTCTTGAGTCAGACTCTATTTCTCTGAGTGGTTGGTTAGTCTCAGATGTCTAGAGCAGGAATCTGTTTTCTTGAGACTGGTTATGACTTAGACGTCCAGAGCTGGGCTCTGTTTTCTCGAGTGATTTTGCCTACCGGTAGAGTGGTTGTTATGATTATTGATATTGAGCATCGAGGATGGGTTGTTTTGTGTGATTGATACTATTATGCTTTGGTATTTTCGTATATGAGTTGATTTACAGATACTTACTATTGTTCATATGTATTTTGAGATTCTCGTTTGTTATCCTTTTTATCGAGACATGATGCTCTTCATACGCATGCATATTTTTATAAGCTGAAGGGTAAATTACTTATTTTTTTCAACTTTTTTTCTAAAAAAATTATTTTTGTTTTTGTCTACTCACACGTTTTTATGTTTTGATTAACCCTCCAAGGCCATGGCACATAATTCGAGGTTGTTTGAAAGGCATTGATGTGAACTAAAAAGAGTACGGGTATCCCTTGTCTGATAAGGTTTGAAGGTAAAGTTGGTACTTTGGGTTACTTGTCAAACAAAGCAGGACTGGGCATAACTTTCAAGGTGAATTGGGGACGGGTCCTGTCAACTTGGTATTACAACAAGGTTCTAAGTGAGGAGTGAGGTTGCACTCGGATGTTTAGTTGGGCTCCGGTTCCCGAGTGGTGTGTAAAGATACCCCCGTGGGAATGTCATCTAATGATGTGATTAGTATTGTTTTTGTATTGAATTAAATGATAATTATGGTGATGGCCTACACATAGTGCCATTGTGTGATACGTGATATAGATGGTATTTGAAATAGTAAATGGTTGAGTTGATGATGGGTTGGTAGAAGACGAGTAACGTTGGCAACTTGGAAAGTGTTAGTATGTGAGTGCTTAATAAGACGAGGACAAAGGTGGATCCGAAAAGTATAATGTCTATCCAAGGTTATTTAAAATTTCCAGGACAAATTTTTTTTAAGGGGAGGAGATTGTAACACCTCGGATATTTAAGAAAATGAAAAATAACTATTTTTCCCTGGAAAGTCAAAAGGTTGACTTTTTGATTGGAAAGTCAAAAGGTTGACTTTCTGATTGGAAAGTCAAAAGGTCGAATGGGTTCGTTATGGGTCAAGGAAGGCTTAAAGGTGTTTTGGTCGTTTTACCATGAAGGGCATTTTTGTCATTTTACATGAAGGGTCTTGATTATTCTAGGGTGTCCTAGAATTGTTTTGAAGTTTGATTTTCTTACTTCGCTTCACCGACTTAGAGGGATATATATACATGAAGTATGTATGATATTTGGGAGTTCGGTGGTGGTAGGCTGAATAAGAGAAAAACGTGAACAACCCACCGCTGTGAAGGAGAAAAGAAAGGCCAGGAAAGAATGAAAAAAGAAAAGAAGAACATAAGAAAATAGAAAGAAGCTAACGAGATTTGGGAATGAAAGGAAGAGGAACAATGAGGGCTACGAAGGAACCCGTGAAGTTTCATTTTTGGTTTTCAGTTTTTTTGGGCTAGGAAGCTTGGAAAATGATAACCCAGAGTGTTCCTAAAGTTTGCACGCACTACGCTATAAATGGGAATAGACATTACTATAAAGGCATCGGATAACTCGTAATATGATTCTATTACTACTATAATCATCAGTTTGTTATTTACTGAAGTTTAAAGTGTAAAACAAGTTCAGTGCAAATTTTGACCGATATCTTTATGTCCATTTAGCATCGGCAGATTATATAAATGAATGTCTATATAGATTTTTTCCTTTTTTTAGTTTAGCATTGGTTGTTAAAAATTTAATCAACCGAAGTCTTTACAAAAAGTCAATATATTCGGAAAAAAAAATTCTTCCTTTAAATTTAGTTTTTCTTCTCCTTGATTATAATTCATTCCCACCAATTGAATTTTAGATTTAATTAATTTTCCCCCTCCCATTATAAATGCTAAATAAAAACAAAAATTAGAAGTTAATTCCCGAAATTTATTTGAAAAAAAAATCTAAATATATGATTAAATCTAAAGTATAATAAGCTTAATTGTCATTTATTTTCTTTGAAAGCCACATGTGCACTCCAATTCCAATTAACCGGCCAATTAATTATCAAAGTCTCGATCTCCTCACGTGCCAACCAAATTCAATTAATTCCCTCCCCTTCGCTGTTCCAAAAACCCTTCCCCTCCACAGCCGAATTCCGTCTCGTGCCCATGAATTAGATGGTATCAATCAAACATAGTCTTCCAAAGCCCTCCATCTATATTTCACGGCCCTCTTTCGAACAAGAACAAAACTCTTCTCTCTCTTGCATCTCCGACTAATTGTGACAACTGTTCATCATCGCCAGTTTTTCATCATCGTCGGCCGTTTCGTTTATCATCGTCGGTCGTGTCGTTCATCACTACCGTCTTTGTCGTAATCAACCTCATCATTAATCCTTCAATTCATCATACACCATTCTCAAATCCTTCAATTCATCATACACCATTCTCAAATCCTTCAATTCGTTCAAGTGGGTAAGTCTCTTTTAATTCATTCAGACATCTCCTACTTTAATTCTCATTTAATTTCTGATGAATATAGGGTTTTAGGATTTATGTACCTGTTTGAAAATATATTGAAAGTTAATATAGGGTGTTAGGATTTAGGGTTGTAGGAGATTCACATATAGAGTGGAGGAACACAAAAAATTGGCAAAGGTTAGTATTGCCAGATAAGTATAAGTTAGGATACCTGAAATTATTTGGATGTTTATAAGTTTTATATGTATTTGGTTCTTAACTCCTCATAATGTCATATTTGATTTTGTGCTGTTTTTTGAATGAGTTTATGCTATGTTGCTTGCTGCTTGCTACTTGCTAAAAGATAAAAAGCTGTTGGTCTTCGATTGAGTACATGTAAAACCATGAATAGATTTCCTGATTTATTGGTATTCCGATTGCAAATTTAATGAACTGTTAATGGGATATGTGAAGGTTGTCCATTGTGTGGGTTAGTAAGAAGGTGCTTAGTTTGTGGTGGCATGTTATTCAGTCTCTTCGGTGGTGTAAGTGGTTGGAGTGGGGCAAGAGTCATCGTAGTAGATCATCAGTTTTATTTTCACTAGTTGTATATCCTTTGTACAGTCTTCATTCCATTCTTTGGTTAATTATCTTTGTGCAAAATTCATTTGATTAAGTCCATACACCTGCATTCTTTTTAAGGCTATTATATCAGGTTGTTTGCTAAATCCCTAATCATGTCCCTTTTCAAAGTAGGAATGCTAGGAATTTAGGCAAAATTATTCTCGTTAGATAGTCATATATTTGATATCTTTGTATATTAAGACTTTGAAATATTGAAATTGACTGAAGTCCACTTGTGATCATTTGATTACATAAGCGAACTAAACAACCTTAACTTCAAAACACCAAGAGGCATGAATGTTCTGAATCCCTAATAACTTTCTCTTGAATTGAACTGGTATTCCAAGCCCCTGCAGGTTGATACACGACTTTTCATTTTGCTTTTGTTCTCTTGGCATTTTACGGGCTCATTTGCTTTACTTGTGCACTATTTTCATTCATGCTAATTGAATTTGTGAGTCCAATTATGGTTGTTTTGAATGCCCTTTTGAACCTAGAGTGTTTTGAATGCCCTTCTGAACCTAGAGTGTTTCGAATGCCCTTCTGAACCTAGAGTGTTTTGAATGCCCTTCTATCCAATTATGTTTAATAAGAACTGATAATTTATGATGGTAGAAAGTATTTGATGCACTAAATTCCTAAGGGGGTACGCTGTGTAATCAACATATCTTCATTTTTCACTCATTTTCGAAGTGAGTGATGAGTGGAATCCTCCACTCTAGCTCAAGAAAATTTGAATTACAATTTGCAGTGTAGGCTCTGCCTTTGTTGCATGGCTACAATCTCAAACTGAGCTATCTAATCTCACAGTTCATAGTGCTGGAATTTACAGGGTTTTTACAACTCATTTTATTTCATGATCTTCATTTGATTTTTTTTGATACATTTTCCTTTGACTTCATGTATGATGTGTGTGGTATGGTAAAGTGAGAAGAGCTTGAGTCCTTCTTTCTACTATTTATAGCTTATTCTTTCTCATTTGGATAATATAGTTAATGGAGATGGATAATCTTGGATGCATGAGGAAAGATCAGGTAAAGAATATGAAGAAGGGGTTGAACAATTTCTGAGGGGTGCATTAAGGAGTTCTAGTGATCCTATGCGGATACGTTGCCCACGTGTGAAATGTGGGAATATAAGAAAGTTTAGTGTTAGGGTAATTAGAGAACATCTATACTTTAATGGTGTTGATCAAACGTACAAGTTGTGGAAATGGCATGGTGAATCTGCTGGATCGGATGATAATGCAAGTGTAAACCAAGAAAATTTTACAAATTGTGACTTTATTGAGGAAACGGTTAAAATGTGTGAAGGTGCATATGAAACTTTTAGTGAAAGCCCTGAAGATTTTAATAAGTTTTTAGAGGAATCAGGGAAACCTTTGTATCCTGGTTGTGGTCGGTTCACCAAGTTTTCGGGATTGGTTAAGTTGTACAATCTAAAAGCAAGGCATTTGATGACGGATGCATGTGTCTCTGATTTTCTAATTGAATTGTCAGATTTGCTTCCAAATGGTCATCATCTACCATCATCTATACATGAGGCAAAAAAGACATTGTGTGTATTAGGATTGAAACATGAGAAAATACATACTTGCATGAATAACTGTATTTTGTATAAGAATATGTACCAAGATGCTACAAACTGCCCTAAATGTGGTCTTTCACGATGGAAAGTAACGAAGAAGTTGGTTGAGAAGAAAGGGGTGCTAGCAAAAGTTTTATGGTACTTTCCTCCCATTCCAAGATTTAAACGTATGTTTAAATCTTTGGAAACTTCTAGGAGTTTAACTTGGCATGATGAATGCCGTATTAGGGATGGTTGATTGTGTCATCCTTCGGATTCCCCATCGTGGAAGTTTGTTGATGGTAAATGGCCAGATTTTAAAAGAGACCCTAGGAATCTTAGGCTAGCCCTTTCAGCAGATGGGATACATCCACCTAGTAATCTTAGAAGTAAATATAGTTGTTGGCTAGTGATTTTGGTAACATATAGCCTTTCTACCGAGTTGTGCATGAAGCGGAAGTTTATGATGTTAACCGTATTGATTTCTGGTAAAAAACAGCCAGGAAATAAAAAAGATGTTTACTTGGAACCATTGATTGAAGATTTAAGAAAATTGTGGGAAGGAGTAGAGGGAGTTTATGATGCTTATAGACAAGAGTCCTTCACGTTGAGAGCTATTCTTTTATGGACAATCAATGATTTCCCAGCGTATGGTATCTTATCTGGTTGTACTACACATGGATATTATGCATGTCCAATATGTGCTGTCAAGACTTATGCGGATAGGTTGGAACATGGTAAAAAAATGGCATTCACCAGTCACCGAAGATTCTTACCATGTGACCATCCTTTTAGAAAGCAAACTGACGAATTTAATGGTAAAGAAGAACATGACCTTGCACCAAAACCTTTAACAGGGCAGCAAGTATTGGAAGAATTTGAAGCAATCCACTTTGATGCTGGGAAAAAAATAGGGAAGCAAGGAAATGATGGTCGGAGGAACTGTTGGAACAAAAGATCCAAATTTTTTAACCTCCCATATTGGAAGTCAGTTTTTGTTCGACATTTCTTGATGTCATGCATATTGAGAAGAATGTATGTGAAAGTATTATTGGTACGTTGTTGAATATAAAGGGTACAACAAAAGATGGTGTGGATGCTCGTTTAGATCTTCTTGAATTAGGAGTAAGGACTGGTTTAGCACCAGATGTTGGGGAAAAGAGGACGTTTTTGCCTTCATCAATGTGTAACGACCCGTCCCGGAAATTGGGATTAGATTAGTTGTTAATGACGAATTAGTGAAGTTAATCGGTGATTAGTTGGATGTGTTTGGATGGACGGTGCGAAATGACGATTTTGCACCTAGAATGGGCAAAAATGTTGACTTTTAGTTCAGGCGGTCAAATGGACTTTGACCGATGACTGTGATGTAGTTTGACACGTCACGAGTTCATAGACAGGTGGCACGTCCGATTCCGACATTCGAGGGAAAAGTTATGACGTTCGGAAGTTTGAGGGTACTTTGGTAATTTTGGTAGAATAGGGGCAGATGGTTGAATTTTGGATGACAAGTCACTTTCATGTATTTCGAGGACCGTTAGGAAGGTTTCGAGTCCTTGATTCCAACGACAGGCGGCATGTATCATTTGGAGTTCGGGAAATAGAGTTACGAGTTAGGGATTACGAAGGGCAAAATGGTAATTTGTCCTTAAGGGGTATTCTGGACATTTCCTGCATTGGGATTTGTGCCCACTCAGATATGGACACTTGGCTGCATCAGGTGTGTGTGACCCATCATGTTTTGGACACCTGGCTGGGACTGGATGGTGGTAGAACCTTAGGGCCGCCTCACGTCATTTTAAATGTGTGCACGGTGTAGAAACCAAAACAGAGAACCCGGGATGAATACTTGATTCCCTCACTCTCCACAGTGATTTTTTGCCCCTGAATTGTGAATAAGAACGGGAGGACGGACGATGAGGAATGTAGTGGTGGTACTGAAGAGGACCACCGTGTGCAGTGGTGGTAGAAAAGAAGGTTTGAACCGTGAGCGCCCTTATTGAGATTTAAATGCCACATGATGATTTCTTCGTTAATGAGTGATTTGATGTAAAAAAAAAGTGGTTTCTAAAGTTGAAAGGAGTCGAGAGAGCCTAGAATCGATGCCTGCCATGGTTGGTGGTCGTGGAACCCGTGACTGGTAAGTCAACGATTCGAAAATGGCACCTTAAGCTTTGCTAGTTTTTACTAAAATTGGTTTATTAGAGAAGGTTTTGGATGTTGTTAGGATCCTTCTGGGCTTGGTAGGAAGAACAGAGATGGCCAGAGTCAGGACAATAGAGAAGGAGAACTTTAGGGTTTGAAGGACAATCGGGAAGGAAACTTGTGGCCTTTGTTTTTCACGTTTGAAATCGTGGATTGATTGTTTAAGATTGGACGAAGGTAATAAGATGAAAAAGGGATGGAATTGGATTGAAAATGGGTGAAAACCAGCCACGCCGGTTGAGGCTGGACCTAACCGGTCTGGACCGGTTGCTCGAGGTTGAAGACGATGAACAGTGCAGGCTCGTGGATCCCACGTGCAGCCACTTTGTGCGGCGCGTGAGGGTGCGTGGGGCCTATCTTGGGCATGTGTTCAACATATGAAATGATATAATCGATGTAACGAACATTTTAAGACCGGTTTCGAGTCCATCAGACATCATCTCAATATGTTTCGGGATGTCCGAAGGTTTTAGGCCTCGGTTAAAAATAGTTAAAAATTTGGGAAAATTACGGGGCTTTAGTATAAGCTTTATAAAGTAGTTAGTGACCTTATTATGGGATTTGGACAGGTTCAGGAAGCCGGGGATAACGGATTCGCCGAGAATGGCAAAAATGCGGGCGTATCGAGGCAACGACGCTATGGTTTGTAAGGGGAATTTGCTTTCTAACTCTTGATGGATACATATATGTTTTAATATGTTTTCCATACGTGAGTCCATGATTTGATGGTATGGTTTTACACGGTTTTTGAGATTATAACGTAATAGCACGTTTTACGAGATTTCGAATGATCTTGTGATTTGATCATGGTTTTAATGATTTGATTTCAGGGTTTGAAATATGATTTGATTTCACGGATTTGAAATGGATTTTGGAAAAGTGATTTCGAGCTTGGAGCCCTGTTCATGAGATTTCGAGCTTGGAGCCCTGTTCATGAGATTTCGATATACGAGATTTCAGTTTTGAAACTGGATTTTGGAAATGAGATTTTGGATTTGGTTTTGAGACTTGGAAAGGAAATTCTGGATTTGGGTTTGGAATGGTGGTTCCCGATGCCGGCTTAAGGAATCATTGTTGCGAATTCGGATAAGGATTTTCGGTGGTTTTCACTGTTGATTGAAAAATGGTTTTGGGTTTAAAGACCCGGAGAAAGGAAAAAAAAAAACCGCTGGATTTGGTTTTAAGTTTAAAGACTCGGTTGATTGACGAGGGGAGGGCCCTGGATTGATATGTTTGGAGTTTAAAGACTCGGTATATGTTTTGAGTTTAAAGACTCAGTTATGATACCCCTCTGAGGCCTGTTGATTGTGTTTTGAGTTTAAAGACTAGTTGATATCCCGGGAAGGCCTAATTATTGCACATGGTTTTGAGTTTAAAGACTCGGGCGCACTTGAGATCCAGCAAACTCGCATGGTTGATGTTTTTCACTGGTTTTAGATGTTTTGGGTAGTGGCCCGGATGAATTGGATTTGATGAGTTTTGGGGCTGAGTTCCCGTACTTTGAGATTGATTCGTGATTTTGGGTTGAGGCCCTGGATTTGAATGACGAATTTGATTCGGGTTTTCGATAATGGTTTTCATTGATGGTTTTTGATATGAAATGGTTTCATAATATGAATTGATATGCATGCATTGGTTTTTACATGGAGGGTAAAAATGTAATTTCTTCCGAACTATTTTCTAAACTTATTATTTATTTTTGTCCACTCACAGTCTTTTCATGTGTCGATACCCTCCAGGTTGTTGCGGTGCAGGCTGTTGATTGAGAGTGACGGAGACATCACATACGCGATCCACAGTAGAGGCTGCGCGTTCTGGGACGTCCGGGAATTTAGAACGGTGCATTGGAAAATCCCTTGTCCGACTTACGTGTCACATGGAGGTTGGACGTCGATCTAGCCTTCATGTCATACGTAAGTTAGACGGGAGCAGTATTAGCCCTTAATCCCGGGGGATTGGGGATGGGTCCTGTCAAATGTGTATAATGAACAAAAAAGAAAAGAAAACAATGTGCAAAGCGCGGATGGGTATAAAGGTTCTTGAAAGTTAATCTTCGAACATAGGAAGCCTTGTATCCATGGTAGAATTGAAACTCTCTGGTCTTAAGTCACATGATTACCACATATTGATGCAACAACTATTACCCGTTGTAATATGTGGTTTGCTGCCAATCATGTTAGATATGCAATCACTAGATTTTGTTACTTCTTCAATGATCTATGTAAGAAAGTGGTAGATGTACCCAAGTTAGATATGATCCAATCTGATCTTGTTGGCACTTTGTGTTTTCCTGAGCAATTCTTTCCTCCATCTTTCTTCGATATAATGATCTATCCATCCTTTTTTTTTAGATGGATGTACCCTTTTGAAAGGTTCTTAAAAGTTCTAAAGGGCTATGTAAGCAATCGTACTTATCCGGAAGGTTGTATCGCTTCAAGGATACAAATTGAAGAATCTGTTGAGTTTTGTACCGTGTATATATCTAATATAAATGCAATTGGGCTTCCTACATCAAGATTAGATTTAGCAAACATAAGTGAATTTCTATCGAGTGCTACTATAGAATTAGCTCCACATAGTCAATGGGAGCATGTAACGACCCGTCCCGGAAATCAGGATTAGATTAATGGTTAATAATGGATCAGTGAAGTTAATCAGTGATTTGGGTAAGTTCGGACGGACGGTACGAAATGACGGTTTTGCCCCTAGATTGGGCAAAAAGGTTGACTTTTATTTCAGGCGGTCAAATGGACTCTAGCCGATGACTGTGACGTAATTCGGGACGGCACGAGTTCATTGACAGGTGGCACGTCCGATTCCGACATCCGATGAGGAAGTTATGACGTTCGGAAGTTTGAGGGTATTTTAGTAATTTAGTTGAAAAGGGGCTAATGGTTTACTTTTTGAATGATAAGTTATTTTCATGTATTTTGAGGACCGTTAGGTCGGTCTCGATCCCCTGAGTACAATGACAGGCGACATGCTATCATCAGACATCGGACGGTTAGGATTTTGGTCTAAAAGCCTTAGGGGAAAAACGGTAATTATGTGACAATAGGGGTAAAATGGTCTTTTGGCTACTTTTGTATTATATGAGCAATTGGATGAGGACATCTGTCCCTACTGTATTGGATATTTTCACCAAGCACTGGGAAATAGGGACACATGGGTAATTTCTGGTTGGTTTCAGCCTTTTCTCACATATTTGATCGATAACATAAAAACAGGGTAGAGGGAAATCGTGCATTTTGGTTCAGTTGTGTGAGCTCAGTGCTGGTTGTGTGCGTCTGAGTGAAAACCAGAGAGATTAGGGGTGAAGAGTGAAGAAGAAGGGAGAAGACGGTGAGGAGGAAAATGGAGAAAACAGAAATAGAGGGGACTAGAGGACTTAGTCGACAGGGGGAAATTCTCTGCTGTCTGTGCTCTGTGTCCGGGTGAGTGAGTCTATCAAAGTGGGATTGTGTGAGAAGAGGAACAAGTGAGACGTTGTGTGAGTGTGAGAAGACAGAGCAGAGAGGAAACTGTGACAATTGCTGTGAAACTCCCTACATACAAACCTCTGTGCCCTTCATCTGTTGGCGGTGATTAGTGAGAAAAAGGGAACTAGGACGACATAAAGATTACAGTGGAGGCCACGATGATCGGCCAGAGGAAAGGTGAGGCATTCTCTAACAAACTCTGTTTCGATGTTCAAACCTGGCAACTTGGGACATGATGGTTATCGATCAGTTTGATGAGTCAGGGGTGCTTTTGGAAGTTTAGACGAGCTCAGGGGAGGTGAAGCCGTGTCCAGAGGACGACGGTGGTAACTGGGAACCGAGGAGGAATATTTCGGGTTTTTTCTGCAAATCGGGAAGGTCACCTAGCCTAGTTTTGTGTTTTTAATTAGTTAGAACGATCATAGATACTTGGACGAAATTAAGGTAAGAACTAGGATCAAATTTGGACTGAAAATGAAGGGAAAACCGTGTGCGCCGGTCCAGTTGAACCAACTAGTCTGAACCGGTCTGGACAGGGTCGAGGCAAGGTTGAAGATGATGAATAGTATGGCGCGTGGGGCCTAGTCTGGGGAAGTTTTCAACATGTGTTTTAAAGTATTCGATGTAATGAACATTTTGGGACTGGTTTCGAGACAATCGGACATCGTCTCGATATGTTCTGGGATGTCCGAGGGTTTTAAGGCTAGGTTAAAAATAGTTAAAAATTCAGGAAAATTACGGGGCTTTAGTATGAACATTGTGAAGGAGTTAGTGACCTTATTATGGGATTTGGACAGGTTTGGGGAAGCAGGTGATAGTGGATTAGCTAGGAACGGTATAGTGGATTAGCTGGGAACGGTATAGTGCACACGTATCGGGGTAGCGGCGTAAATGGTCTGTGATTGGACTTAGCTTTCTAACTTATGATGCATGCATATATGTTTTTATATGTTTTCTATACGGATTTCTATGTTTATGATATGGTATTGATGATTTACGATTTTGCACGTATTTCAAGATATTTATGTATTTGCACGTTTTACGAGTCCCGATTTATATTGTGATTTGATCAATGGTTTTGATGATTTGATTTTGGGATTTGAAATATGATTTGATTTCAATGACTTATAATGAATTTTGGAAAAGTGATTTCGGGCATGAAGCCCTGTTCATAAAGGGATGTCGATAAACGTGATTTCGGGTTTTGGAATCGGATTTCGGATGCCGTCTTACAGAATGATGGTCTCAGATTCGGATTTGGAAATGGGTTATGGATATGATTTTGGATTTGGATTCGGAATGATGATTTCGGATTCGGCTTGGAATTCGAAATGGTGATTTCGAATTCGGATTTGGACATGGATTTGGAAATGGTTTTAAAATGGTTTTTGGATTGGATTTGCTGGATCTGGTTATTGGGTTTAAAGACCCGGATATGATTGTGACGGGGACGGGCCCGGATTAGGTTTAAAGACCCCGATTGAGTTTAAATATTCGGGAGTTTAAAGACTCGGATAGATCCAACAGGTTCGATTGGTTGAAATGGTTTTCAAATGTCTTATGGATTTTGATGGTTTTGGGCTGAAGCCTGGGATTTGAGAAAAAGAAATAAGTTCGGTTTTCGTAATTGAAGATGAAATGATTTTATTATGCATGCATTGGTTTTTAAAAGGAGGGTATAATTGTCTTTTCTGATAAACAGTTTTATAAACTTATCCTTTATTTTTATCCACTCACAGTCTTTTTGTGTTTTCAATACCCTCCAGGTGTGATGCGGTGTGGGCTATGGTTAAAGAGACAGAGACATCACACACGTGGTGCATAGTAGATTATGCGCGCTCTGGGAAGTTCGGAAGTTTTTGGACGGTTCGTTTGGGAATCCCTAGTCCAGCTTACGTGTTACATGGAGGTTGGACGTCGGTTTAGCCTTCGTGTCATGCGTAAGTTAGACGGGAGCATGACTTATCCCTTAATCCCGGAGGATTGGGGGTGGGTCGTGTTAGAGCAAGCACACCGAACTGTCTTGGATAACACAACTGAGGTCGATCCTTACACACTGTAAGTTTATCACCTAACACATAATTTCCTTTGATACCAACAACTATTTCAATTTGGATATATGACCCGATTATTAGTTTATGCTTTAATTTTTATAGGAAACATAAGGAACATTTGAAGAAGATAAATCCTACGAAAGCAAACAACGAAAAGTGGATACAAGATATGCACAACCGGAGTTTCATTGAATGGTTTCATGATCGGGTTAGTAGTGAATCTTTAACACATGGTTACCTAGTGGAGCCAAGATTCCTAATCAGATTTTTTTTTATTTGTCTAGGTGGTTGGTCTATTGAACATGGGAAACATCGAGGTGATAGACACCTTGAAATGGCTTGCACAAGGACCACGCAATGGAGTTTGGAAATATCATGGTTATAGCATAGATGGGTACCGGTATCACACTAAGTGGCGTGACAATGAGCGTGTTGTTCAAAATAGTGGGGATTTGTTTAGTAGCTAGTACTATGCAAGTATCAAGTGCAAAGGATAAAAATCCAATTGTATCAAATATGAAATTCTATGGGGTTATTGAAGAAATATGGGAGTTTAATTACCATCAGATTCGGATGCCTTTGTTTAAGTGTGAATGGGTAGAGAATGAGAAAGGCATCAAACATTATAATGGGTTATCTATGGTGAATCTTAATATGAGAGGTCATAGAAAGGGTGAATTTGTTATGGCCACTCAAGTTAGTTAAGTTTTTTATGTTGATGACCCTGCGAATGCGGGCTGGTCAATTGTGCTTCCAATGCCAAATAGAGTTTATGTTCATGGTGATGAGTCGGAAGATTTTGTACTTGAGTATCATTCTTTTACGAATGGGCTGTCAACAGTTGAAGAGTTCCAATATGAAGTTGGTGAGGGAGATGCAAAGTACATCCGACCCAATTGCGAGGGTATATGGGTCACTAATGGAAAAAAACCGAAAAAGAAGCTAACTCATGCTTATCTGTTATAGTTTTGGAACTTCTTTTTGAAAGGTTCAATGTAGTTTGTGAAATTAGGTTTTGTTTTGGATTCACTTTAGATGATATCATGGATTCACTATCAATTATATATAATTGGTTCACTTTCAATTGTATGATGTTTAAATGAAATGTTGACAAGTTTTGTTGTTTCTACATCAATCAACATTATGAATGATAATATTTATGCATTTACCTTAAGATTTTGAAAATCAGTAGATTTTTCAGATTATATGTACTTGGCATGATAAGGTTTGTCAATTTCTACTGATTTATCCATTTACTGTGGTGTAGAGAAACAATAAGGTTTATCAATTTCAGATTTTATTGTTATTATGGTGTAGAGAAACGATAAGGTTTGTCAATTTCTGCTGATTTATCCATTTACTGCATATTAATGCAGATTTTTTTAATTTCTACTGATTTTCAAATTTTGCTATCCATTTACTGCAGGTTAATGCAAATTTGTAGATTCTGCAGAGTAGGTAGATAATGCAGTTTCGATGTGCAAGATGTGATTTCATTATATGAATATATGCTTGCTATGGTGTAGAGATATGCAGATGTGTTCAATTTCTACTGATTTTTCAGATTCTGCTATGCATTTAGTGCATGATAATGCACATTTTGATGGAATTGCAGATAGGTAGATAATGCAGTTTCGATGTGCAAGATGTGATTTCATTATATGAATATATGCTTTCTATGGTGTAGAGATATGTAGATGTGTTCAATTTCTACTGATTTGTCAGATTCTGCTATGCATTTAGTGCATGATAATGCACATTTTGATGGAACTGCAGATTCTACACAGTAGGTAGATAATGCATATGTTATATACTTACTATGATTGCCTATATGTATATTTTTTTACTATGGTGTAGAGATATGAGCTCCCTAAAGAAGAAAACAAAAGGAAATAAATCCATGAAATGTACAACTAGTGAAGAGATGGATTCTAAGCAGAAGAAAACTGATGGATCAGCCACATCAAATACCACAGTTACCACCGCTAGTCAGACTAATAAGAATCATGGACTAACAGAAATGTACAAAATCCAATTGATGAAAAAAAGGGAAGGGTGGTAAGCTATTACAATCATACATTGGTGTAATGGCTCGAACCATAATCCCCATAACTTTTGATAATTTGAGAGGAGTGCAAGGTGTCTACAAAGATAGTGTCTGGGATGAGCTTAAGGTATTTTTTTATGCCTATTATTGATCATTCATATTTGTGAATAATCTTATCTTCATATTTCACTTATAATTCTTAAGTAATGCCTTTTTTTTTGGTAGTCGGTGTTTTCCATACCACCAGAAAGCAAAAAGAATTTATTGCAGTCTTCTTCAAGTAAATGGAGGCAATTCAAGTCAACGTTAACAAGAAAGCATATATTACACTACAAGGATGATCATGAAACATTAAAGATGACAGGACTCGTCCCCTGAGGAACATTGATAACTGTGTCCGGTCCTGCTCCCGTCTGACAAGTCAACTGAAGTTCCAAAATTACCCTCAGCACTTGCCAAACAATGGATAACCATACATGTGCCACTCATGCCTCTACCTCACGATCAGCCTCGATCATTGTGCTACGACCTGGAGGGTCAATAAAAACATAAAAGATGTGAGTGGTCAAAAATAAATAAGTTTATAAAACATGTTACCGAAAAAGACATTTAAACCCTCCACATAAAACCAATGCATGCATTCAATAACCATTTCTCAACGTACGTTTCTCAAATCCAGGGCCTTAGCCCAAAACCATAAATCAAAATCACAGTACAAGAACATAGCCCAAAAATCCAAAAATCCATATAAATCGGGCCACAACTCTAACCAATTGAGCTCTAAGTTGGGCCACATCCCAAAACATCTGAAAACCATCAGAATCAACAATAAAACATATTTCAATCAACATGCTGGATCCCATATCAACGAGTCTTTAAACTAAAAACATATATTAGGCCTTCCCAGGATATCAACGAGTCTTTAAACTCAAAACACAATCAATCGGCCTCAAGGGATATCACAATAATCGAGTCTTTAAACTCAAAACACATCCGAGTCTTTAAACTCAAAACATATCCGAGTCTTTAAACTCAAAACATCTCAACCAAGGGCCCTCCCCCGTCACATCAATCAACTGGGTCTTTAAACCCAAAGCCAAATCCAGCAATAGTACTGGGTCTTTAAACCCAAAACCATGTGTAAATCATAGAAAATCCAAAATCCATCAAAATCCAAATTCCAAAACCAAATCCGAAATCATATTTTATCAAAATGGGTCTCGTGCCCGAATTCACATTCAAACCCAATGTCACATCATCAAATCATTATCAAAACATGATATGTGTAAACCATATAAAATCATCCATCAAACCATCATCAAAGTATAGCATAAACCATATTCTCGAAATACGCGCAATTACGTATTGCATATCGAAATACATGTAAATAATAAAATCGTAATTACCATAATCATAAGCATAGAACTCATAAATTGAAAACATATAAAACAATTATGCAAGCATTGAAATTTAGAAAGTAAAGTCCACTCACACACCGTCCAAACTACCCGCTTCCGAACTGCACGTTTTTCCGTAATTTTCGAGAATCATGATTCCTATCCAAAATCATTTTCGACGGTCACTAACACTTCAATATAGTCCTATAATTTTCCCCCAATTTGTTCGGGATTTAAATGTGTATTTAAACTATAATATAACGCTTCAGACCCTCAAAAATATATTGAAATGGTGTCTGATCGACTCGAAACCTGTGCCAAAATGTTCGTTACATCAAAAGGAGCAAGTTTCATGCTGCCTCACCTCGAGATTGTGTCTCACGTGCCCCCAGAAGCCATCGTGAGTGGCTACGAGTGAAGCCCACGCGCCACCATGAGTGGCTACACGTGAAGCCCACGCGCCGCCGTGAGTGGCTGCACGTGAAGCCCACGCGCCTGCTATAGTGGTTCACAGTGTCACCAATTTCACCCGATTTCCCTGCAAAACGGATGATGAGACCCGCGACTCGACCCAGTTAGAAACCCAGTAATTCAACATCATTTGCAACAATTGAAACCTCCGTTTTCATCGTTTAAACCTCAATTAGAAATCTGTGATTTCGGTTACACAATTCTTTACCACAATCCATTCTTCGAAGAACACACGAGCACTGTTCATTCTTCGAAATTCATCAATTCCAATCGATTGTCTTCAAGTGATCGATCCAAAAGCTTCGTGGGACTCTTATAAACTTGTTTCCAGTGCCAATTGCATCCTTCTACCCCTCCAATTACTCGAACTCAACCTCAAGGTTTCGTGAGGCTTGAGGGTTCTGTTCCTAACGAAAACACCCTAGATTTCCTTCGTTTTTGAAGTAGTTTGAGTCGCTTGGGTTCCAGAAATCTAAATCTAAGCTCAATTGCAGTCATCAACATCCACAATTTCAAATTCGACTTTGATCACATTGAATTTCAAGTAGTTGCATTTCGGGTTTTACATCACCTCTTCCTCTCTGTTTTTTTTTTGTTTCCCTTCTCCCTGTTACTCTAATATCCTCTCAATTGATCCAATTATCCAGTAATTCAAGCGATTGGGCAGTGGACTCATCTTGATCAATCATGCTCTGTTTTTGTTTTATAATACCCACACACACGGTGCACAACCAATTCAATCTCCACCTCCTGCTAATTAGTGCCACTAATTGGCATAATCAAGTGACAGATGTCACTGAATAACTTAGTAAATCATTAGGTACGGCTGAATCAGCCATTTAACCGTCCAACCCAAATTACCATTTTGCCCCTACATCACATAATTACCAAAATGCCCCTCATAGTTCTAGACCCGTAACTTCCATGTCCGAACTCTGATTGATCCATGCCGCCTGTCTACGGACTCAGCATCTCGATACCTACACTACGGTCCTTATGGAAGTCCAAACAATGCCCCAATCAAAATGTCAACTTTTTGCCCTTATAACCAGGGGCAAAATCATCATTTTCTTCAAATTTTCCAAAAATTCCTTTTTAAAATTTCCGGGTCGTCACAAAAGAGACCACCTGAATGGTATGACTTCATTGAGTTGAAGTATTGGCACACTTTTGTTCAATCCCGAATTAGTCAAGCGTGGGGGGTAATTGTAACTACCTATCCCTAATTTTAAGGATTAATTAGGACTTAATGATAGATTAGCAAGGCTAATAAGGAATTAGCTGAGGATTAACGGACGTTCAGGCCGATATTAAGATTTTGCCTTTGAACGAGGGCGAAAAGTTGACTTTTGACCCGGGAGGACCTATGGTCGAGGGCAGAGGACCGTTACATAGATCGAATCGATAGGAGTCTATAAACAGGAGGCACATCGAATTTGGATGTTCGACGGAAAAGTTACGGTTCACTGATGTTCTGAGGAACTATTTACGGCTGCACGCTTTACTAGGTAAAAGTGAACTTTTTTCCTCAAGTGGGCCTAGATATTTGAATCAGGGCAATGGATGAGTGACAAGTGTCACCCATCCATTGCTCACCTAACACATACACATGTATATCCATTCCCCTGTCTGTGTTCATCCCATCCAACCCGATGAACCCCAAAACCCATTCCCCTTCCCCTTTTGATTTTGTGTGAGGCCATGAGAGGAATTGAGGGGAGTGTTGGATTGAGGAAGGTGGGGCCGCAGCAAGGCCGCTGTGGACGGCGGTGGGAACTCACGGCCAAGGTAAACCCGTGACCCTTTTATATTCAAATTTTCGATTTTGGGTTTTGGACGTTTAGGATGTTAGTGGATGATTGAGGGATGTTATGGGAGGTTGTTGGAGTCGTGTAGGATCCCAAAAGGTGGCTGAGGACGGCTGAGCTGGCCATCTCACGGCTGAGAGCAATTTTCGGTGGGTAGCCACCGAATTGCCATTCTAGCCAAGTAAGCCCAGTCCAAACCCATAAACCATCCTATATTGATTCTAGGAGCCTAATAGCACACTTAGGATTATGTTTTAGCCCTTGGTTATGCCCCAAACCTAGAATGGAAGTTTTGGGTTTAATTGGATTCTTAAACTCATAGGATTTAGGATTGGTTTCCTAGTTTTGATTGCATAAAAGGATTCATATGATAGATTTAGGAAGATTGGTGGAAAGAAAGAAAAAGGACAAAAAATAGGAAAATAGGGCCTTGGACCGGTCAAGCCGGTCTAGTTGGACAGGATTGCAGGTGAACCGGCCGGACCGGTCTGGCCGAAGGTTGAAGACAACCCTGTAGCCGCCGCATGAAGCCCACGCGCAGGGCCTTCAGGTGGCTCGTGGCGGCGCGTGGGGAGGTTTTTGGGGAAACTTCCAACATGTGAAATCATCTATTCGATGTAACGAACATCTTGGGGGTTCAGAACTTATACTTTATTTTGTCCACTCACAATCTTTTTGTGTTTCAATACCTTCTAGGTTGTTGCAGTGCAGGCTGTTGATCGAGAGAGACGAAGGCATCACATGTAACGACCCGTCCCAAATTCTTAGATTAGATTAGTGACTAATCACGATTAGTGAGGCTAATCCGTGATTAGTAGAGCGAAATCGGACGAACGGTGCGAAATGACCGTTTTGCCCCTGATGGTGGCAAAACGTTGACTTTTCAATCGGGTGGTCAAATGGACTTTGACCGATGACCGTGACGTAGTTCGTGACGTCACGAGTTCATAGACAGGTGGCACGTTCAATTCCGACATTCGAGGAAGAAGTTATGACGTTCGGAAGTTTAAGGGCATTTTGGTAATTTGGGTGAATAGGAGGTCAAAAGTTGACTTTTTGACCGGGAGGTCCGATGGCCGAGGGCCGAAGACCATTACGTAGATAAGGACGATACGAATCCATAGACAGGCGGCACACTGAAATCGGACTTCGAACGGGAGAGTTATGGGTCACGGAAGTTCGATTTCACTATGCACGAACTTCGAGACGGGGACGTTTCGGCGAAATCTGATTGGGTGGATATTTTGGTGGGCCCCATGGATGAGTGACAAGTGTCACTCATCCCATTACTTTGATCCCCCAAAATGTGGATCTAAATAATTAAATATTATTATTTTAATTATTTTATAATTTAACCTAACAACTATTAATCCTAACCATCCATTTCAACCCTACCTTTTAATCCTCACCATCAATCTCTCCTTCTCTCATCAGCCATCTCCTTCATCTTTGTTCATCCTTCCACCCGAAACCCCATAACACCATTTTCTCCATTTTCTTCCTTTTCCTTCAAAAACCAAAACACACAATCACACTTCACCATTCATCACTTGTATGAGCGGGGAATGACCGTGGGGGAAGGGTGAAGGGCTGAGGACGGAAAAGGTGGACGGTGGCCCACGGTGGAGGACACGGCGGAGGAGAACCCGTGAGGTAAGGAAATTTCAAAAATTCGAAATTGGGTTTTAATGGGTTTTACTCGATTCCATTAATTGGGTGAGGTTCCTAGGACTCCTAGGAGATGAATGGGATTGATTTCGAGGCATTAGACGGCCTGGAACAGCCGTGAACGGCGGGAGAACTCACGGCCGCCATGGCCAAGCTCGAAGGTATGGTTTTTGATGTTTTCCTTCCATTTTAATGTCATAGGACTGTAGGTTAGGATTAGAGGATGAAAATGGGACAAACGGGAACGGTTTTGGTGGCCGGACGGCGGAGAACCGGCCGGGTCAAGCCGCGGGTCACGGCGACCCGGTTGCAGACATTCGGGTCGACCCGCGAGGAGGCAGGGATGACTGATGACGTCATCCTGATGACGTCATCATGTCAGGGATGACGTCATCATGTCAGATATGACAATGTCAGACTGACATGTCAGACAGTGGGCCAATGGGAGCGTGACACGTGTCACTGTCAGGGGCTGTCAGTGATGACGTCATGCTGACGTCAGCGATGACGTCAGCAGGTACTGTAGCAGGCGCGTGAAGCCCACGCGCAGCCACTTCAGGCGGCGCGTGAGGGCGCGTGGCATGGAATCTGGGGAAGGTTCCAACATACGAAATCATCTATTCGATGTAACGAACATTTTGGGACTGGTTTCGTGTCGATCGGACACCGTCTCGAGATGTTTCGGGGCATCGGAAGGTTTAGGTTCGGGATTAAAAATAGTTAAAAATACGGAAAAATTACGGGGCTTTAGTGGGAGGTTAATTAAGTAGTTAGTAACCTTCTATTACGATTTGGACAGGTTTGGGAGTCCCGGTGACGGTGATCGGCTCGGGGAGCCGTATGGCACGCAAATCGAGGCGGCAGCTCGGACCGTCTGTGAGTGGACTTTGTTTTCTAAATTGGTGCATGCATAAATGTTTATTATATGTTTTATTACTTGTTTGATGATGCCATGGGTGCATTTGTATGTGGTTACGTATAAGCACGTATTTCGAGGTTTCGGCCTTATACGATGCTTATACGGGTCTGTATTTCTTTATTGATTTAAATGAACTGAATTTGGATTTCAAAATGATAAACTCGGGTATGAGACCCATTTGGTTTTGTCTCGGGCATATGACCTCAGATTCCGGGCACGGTGCCCAGTTGGTGTCCTATGTTCGGGTACGAGACCCAGTCACTTTACGGTTTTGATTTCAGGTCAGGGAACCTTAAATGGATTCCCAGGTTCATGACGGTTTATGGGAACCGGCATGAACCCTTGTTATGGTATCATGGTTCATGACGGTTTATGGGAACCGGCATGAACCCTTGTTGGTTATTACGGTACATGACGGTTTATGGGAACCGGCATGTTACCTGGTTATGTTATTACGGTACATGACGGTTTATGGGAACCGGCATGTTACATGATTATGGATATTATGGATCATGATGGTTCAGGGGAACCGGTCATGAATGTTTATGTTATGTATATATATGTTCGTCTACCTTCCTTTACTTCTATTATCTCCTCCGGGGAGGGTCGTTGGCCTGGGTGGACCCCGGAGTAGTCACGGAGCACCGACTGAGTGGAGTCACCCCCCAGTTGGGTTCCTTACTCTCAGGAAGGCTATGATTACTATTACCTCGGGTAGGGTCAGTGGTCTGCGGACATTGATCTTGACTTTGAGAAGACTCGGATTGAGACCTGGGTAGCACGCGCGTGGCTTTGGATACCGTGACAGGATTGGTTGTGTGACTTATATATATGTATGTGATGGATATATGATATATGATATGTGGTGTGTACAGGTGTGCACAGGATTTGGGCAGTGGCCCGTATGGTCGTTTTTATTGTGGTCCTTTCGACCTTAGTTTATATCTGCTTTGGGCTTAGTCCACATATGGTTGTTTTGGATAAATGGTTTTCGAATGCATGCATGCTTTTTAGTGGAGGGTACAAATGTCTTCCTTATTAAATGTTTTTATAAACTCTTTGTTTTGTCCACTCACAGTTTTTAATGTTTTGACTGCCCTTCAGGTTGACATCGGATGTGGACTGTAGCAGGGACCGAGATATCACATGCCTCCTCCGGATCCTGGCGTACTCTGATAGCCCGGGAGGGCAAAGGACGAAAATATCCCTTGTCTGACACTTCGTGTCAGACGGGAGCAGGGTTATCCCGCACTAATCCTGGGGGGATTGGGATGGGTCCTGTCAACACACCCGCGATCCACAGTAGTTCGGTGCACTCTGGGAAGTCCGGTTACTTTTAGGATGGTTGGATCGAGAATCCCTTGTCCGACTTACGTGTCACATGGAGGTTGGATGTCAGTTTAGCCTTCGTGTCATGCGTAAGTTAGACTGGTGCAGGATTTAACCCTTAATCCTGGGGGATTAGGGGTGGGTCCTGTCAGATTTGGATAGTTTTGAGAACCCCAGAGACGGTGATTAGCCTAGGAAGACGTACGTCTCGCATATAGAGGCGGCATCTCGGACGGTCTGTGAGTGGACTTTCTTTTACGAATCGATGCATGTGTAACTATTTTATAAGTGTTTTAATACTTGTTTTGTGATTCCATAAGTGCATTTGTATGTGTGTTTACGTATTGGCACGTATTTTGAGGTTTTTGGGGTTTTATACGTGCTTATACGCGTTTATGGTTTCCGTTTTAAATGAAATGGTTTTGAAAGGTAAAACCGGGCATGATGACAGGATCGCCCCCAATCCCCCCCGGATTAAGGGCTAAATCATGCTCCCGTCTAATTTACGCATGACACGAAGGCTAAACTGACGTCCAACCTCTATGTGACACGTAAGTCAGACAAGGGAAACTCGGTCCGATCGTCCACAAGCATCCGGCTTTCCCAGAGTGTACTGAAAACTACTGTGGATCTCTTGTGTGACGTCTTCGTCTCTCTCGACCAACAACCCGCACCGCTATAACATGGAGGGTATCAAAACACAAAAGACTGTGAGTGGACAAAATAAAGTATAAGTTCAAAACAGTTATCAGAAAACAAAATTACATTTATACCCTCCATTTAAAAACCAAATGCATGCATATCTGACTATTCCATAAAACCATTCTATATTCATGTGATTCAAACAGTTTAAGAAAACTGAACTCATTTTCCTTTCTCAAATCTCGGGCCTCAGCCCAAAACCATCAAAAGCAATAGTATCCGGGCAGAGCCCAAAACATCGGAAAACCTTTATTGAAAACCATCAACATCAAAACTCAGTGAAATCCAAACACATTTGAAACCACATATCCATCCATCGAACCTGCTGGACCTATCCGAGTCTTTAAACTCCGGAGTCTTTAAACTCAATCCAGGCCGCAATATAATCCGAGTCTTTAAACTCCCGTATCTTTAAACTCAATAGGCCTACGGGGGAAATATCAATATTCGAGTCTTTAAACTCCCGAGTCTTTAAACTCAATCCGGGTCTTTAAACCCAATCCCGGCCCGCCCCAGTTATGATCATATCCGGGTCTTTAAACCCAATAACCAGATCCAGCAAATCCAATCCAAAACCATTTTAAAACCGTTTTCCATTTCCGAATCCGAATCCGCAATCTCATCAGGATCCCGAATCCAAACCCAGAACTCATATCCATCATCCATTTCCAAATCCGAGTCCAAAACCATCATTCTGTAAGCTAGCATCCGGAATAACCATTCTGAACCCAAATCCAGAAATCCACTTCCAAGTTCCAAACCGAATCCCGAATCGCCATCCGGAAATCCGATTCTAAAACCCGAAATCTCGTTTATCAAAACCATTTTTCTGAACTGGGCTTCAAGCCCGAGGTCACTTTTCCAAAATCTGTTTTAAATCTTTGAAATCAAATCATATTTCAATTCCCGAAATCAAATCATTTAAACCATGGTTTAATCACAAAATTATTCGGAATCTCTTAAAATGTGCAAAATTGTAAATACCTCAAAAACCGTGCAAAATCGTAAACTATCAAGATCATAAATCAAATCATAGAATCACGTATATAAAATATTTAAAAACATATATACATGCATCAAGAGTTAGAAAACAAAGTCCACTCACAGACCGTTAGCGTCGCCGCCTCGATACGGCGCAATTACGTTTCTCCGGCCAATCTACTATCTTTGGCTTTCCCGAACTTGTCCAAATCCGATAAGAAGGTCACTAACTACTTTATTAACCTTCTACTTAAGCCCCGTAATTTTCCCAAATTTTTAACTATTTTTAACCGAGCCTTAAAACCTTCGGATATCTCGAAACATATCGAAATGATGTCTGATCGACTCGAAACCAATTCCAAAATGTTCGTTACATCGAATACTTTAAAAGTCATGTTGGAACCTTCCTCAAAAGGCATGCCACGCTCCCACACGTGCCACTTGAAGTGGCTGTGCATGGGCCTCACGCGCTAGTCATTGTTCATCGTCTTCAACATCAGTCGACCAGTCTGAACCGGTCTGCAATTCCGGTCCGATTTTGAACCGGCGTTCACGGTTTTGTCCAATTTTGAATCTGTTTCTATTCCTATTTCTACCCTTAGCTTCGTCCCAACAAGTATAATCAATCTAGCTAATAGAAACAAAGAATTCTGGTCTATAATTACCTTCCTGATTCAAGAAAAATAACCAGGCTCTGCAACCTTGTCATTCCATGGTTTCTAGCTTCCTCCAGCCTCCATTTCCGTCCCAAATGACTTATTTACCTTCCCACATCAAGTTGCAGTCATTACTAATCATCGACAGAGACTAAAAATCTAGAACCAAGATTTAAGCTCAAGCTTACCGTGTGGGTTCGCCAGCCACCAGTCCACGGAAGACCTCTGACCCAGGCCCAAATACTCTCTAAGGGACTCTTGGACCTTATCCTGACCATTAAAAACACTCCTCAAGTCTCACAATATCAACTTCCATTGAAGGAAGAACAGAGCACTTCACGGGTTTCCGTTCAGGACCACCGTCCATGACGGTTCTCGCGGCAATCCCAACTCACCATCACACTCCTCACTATTATCTCTCACCTTCCTTCATAGGTTACAGATCAATATGGAAATGAAAGGGCTGGGTTCACGGCTCTTACACGATCAGTCTCTATTATCTCATTCTTGCTCAAACCGTGCACAACAAATTTAAACCCATTTAATCACACAAAGTTCTACCACCATCCAGACCCAGCCAGGTGTCCAAAACCTGGTGGTCACACACACCTAATGCAGCCAAGTGTCCATCTCTGAGTGGGTACAAATCCCAATGCAGGAAATATCCAGAATGCCCCTTATGTACAAATTACCATTTTGCCCTTCGTAATTCTTGACCCGTAACTCTATTTCCCGAACTCCAAATGATACATGCTGTCTGTCGTTGGAATCAGGGACTTGAGACCTTCCGAACGGTCCTCGAAATAAGTGAAAAATGTTTTCCACGTTAAAAGTCAACAATTTCCCTCTTTTTAACCTAATTACGACAATGCCCTCGACCTTCCGAACATCATAACTTTTCCCTCGAATGTCGGAATCGGACGTGCCACCTGTCTATGAACTCGTGACGTTCCAAACTACGTCACGGTCATCGGTCAAGGTCCATTTGACAGCCCGAACAAAAATTCAACATTTTTGCCCATTCTAGGGGCAAGATCGTCAGTTCGCACCGTCCGTCCGAAATCACCCAAATAATCACCGATTAACTTCACCAATCTGTCATTAATCACTAATCTAATCTCGATTTCCCGGACGGGTCGTTACACATGAGACCCTTTTGGTTTTGGTTTTGTCTTGGGCATGTGGCCCTATTGATGACCTACGGGTCTGGATCGTGGTCGCGACGGGTGCTGTGTGCACGGCGACGGATGATACGATGCTCGCCTCCAAACTGGGGATGTGTTCCCTCCAGGGAGGTCATGATGAACGTCCCGTTGTCGAGCAGCCACTGGAGGCTCGACTTCAGAGTGCTGACGGTATAGGAGATTGATCGGTGAGGTGTACACCATGTTCTAGAGGTGGTTGTGGTTGTTGATATGTTCATTGCGACATACAGGGATTGAGAGTGATCCTGGATTGATGGTTGTATGTATCACTATGATCGGGATCATGACTCACCCTGAGGTATTGGGCTAGAGGCCCAGTTGAAATGTGAAATCGGGCTAGAGGCCCCTTTGAGTCATAAGTTCGGGCTAGAAGCCCAGTTGACTTGTGGTATCGGGGGTGAGTCCCATTTGTGGTTTTTCGTATGTATATACCCTCCTTATGAGCGTATTGGTCTCCTCCAGACGTCGTTGATTCTGGAGTGTCACGATCCATTGCCTAGGAAAAGTGACTCCAAGAAGGAGTGCATTCCAGGAGTGAGAGATATGGTATAGTCTCGGACTGGGTCTGCAGACCGTCCGCCAGACTTCGTAGATCCTAGAGGTAGACTCGAAGTGAGATCCCAAGTAGTGTGCACACTTAGAGATATATCGTGATAGGTTATTTGATTGGGCATTGAGATTCCAAGGACGGGTTATACGTATATATATATATATATATATGGTTGTACGAGGTTTTACGGAGATGCTTTTAGGCTGAGACCCACGTGTGTCGGATTTGGGCTGAGTTCCCATTTGATTTGGTTTGGGCTGAGTTCCTAGATACTTTGGTTGGATTTTGGGCCAAAGCCCTAATGAATGTTTTAAGAAATGGTTTTTGAATGCTTGCATGTTTTTAGTGAAGGGCATAAAGGTCTTTTTATGAAAATCTTTTTATTAAATTATTTGTTTTGTCCACACACATATTTTCGTGGTTTTAATGGCCTTCAAGTTGATCGTGGATGCGGGCTGTAACATAGATCGAGACATCACATTCCTCCTCCAAATCCTGGTGCTCTTTGGTAGTCCTGGGTGGGCTAAGGACCAAATTTCCTTGGTCTGACACTTCGTGACAGACGGGATCAGACACGTCCCACATTAATCCCGAGGGATTTGGGGCAGGTCCTGACAATAATGGTCCTATTAACTCACTAATTGAAAAAGTATGAGCTAGTATAGAAACTTATCATTTACCTTTATTTTTGTTACTAACGCACCCTATCCATGATGTACAAAAAGGGAGGCGAGAAAAGTGTAAATGTCATCATAGAACAGGGCGTGGAGGATATCTTTCTGTGGAGGAGAAGTTAGTAAGTGCATATATATGTCATATTTAATATCTTGTACTCATTTACTGTTGTATGAACTACGATAATATTGTGAGTTTTTATTGCATTAATGTACTAAGTGAATGACTTCAAGACTTATTTCAAATAGTTAGAGGAAATTGATGTGGGGTCAGATGAGGATATTGATCGTGCTCGTGTATGGAAGATAGCATGGGAAGATACGAATGGACTTATTACTTACGAAGATGTTGTTGAAATGGAAGAAAAGATTGTAAGTACTGTCTTTGGTTGATCAGATTTACTGAATTTCTAGTTTTTCATTCCCTAAATGATTTGGTCCAAAGATTGTAAGTATTGTCTTTGGTTGATCTGATTGTAAGTACTATCTCCTATTAGGTAAATAGCAGAATATTTTTTTAAATACGTTGTATTTTTGAAAAATTTGATTAAGGAAAGAGATAAAGGGCTTATCAGCACAAGTGGTAGCAGTGACATCTTATCTTTGGCATTGGGAAATGCTAAACATGGTGGTAGGGAAAGAGATATTAGAGGTTGTGTGATGTCGAATGCGTACTTCAATATTCCTCGAAAGAAAAGGGAGTGTACAACAAAAGATATGCTTAAAGAGCAACATAATTTGCTCGAATATGCAAGAAGAATGATAGAAGAGCAAGAAAGAAGGCATGAAGAAAGACAAGAAGCCCTTCAAGTGGAGCTGGAAGTTTTGAGGGCGCAAATTCAAGATAAAATCCAACCACAAGTTCCTCATGCACCCAAGCATCCACATCCGTCACCTAATTTTTCTGAAAATGCATCTACAAATGTGAATATCACATATTATAGTGCACTGAAAGGGACCAAGTTAGATTTGGAAATGGTTGTTGTAGTGGGGGAAATTCAATTGGAGCCTTTAAAGGTAATTCAAAGTAAAGTTTACATTAATTTATGTTACAAAAATAATTTTGGTTCATGCTTTTGTTAGGGTAAGGAATGCAATTTGGTTGTGGGTTCCAAAGACAATATAGTTGCAAGTGGTACAATTATTGAGCTTAACACACCGAATGAGATGGTTCATAATGTGCTGTTAGGAAACGGAAACATAAGAGTTGCTGTCAATTTCGCCATCAATGGAGATGCCTTACTTCCAATCCCAGGAGGCGAGTTGAAGACCGTTAATGATGCAATTGGGTCTTAAGTAGCTTGGCCTAAAAATCTAATTATCCATTACATGGAGAAAAGGGTAATAGCCTGAATTTTTTTGAAAGATTTGTTGGTATATATTCTTCTAGATGTTAAATGGTGTGCTTTATTTAGTTAATAAATTTTTATCTAATCGAACATTGTAGAAGAAGAAGGCAGCATCCATAAAAGAACGAAGGGCAAAGCCATTATTCAAATCACTGACCAAACAATGCCCAAATTTTGCAAGATGTTATATGTCCATGCAAAGAAAATTATGGAAGAAACTTATCGAAGTATCGAAACAATACTAAACTATGACATATTTGGGTGTGATAGACTTGTGCACATTTTAAAGGAAGATATACACTCCATTTGTCAAATGAATGAAATAGGCCAAAATGCAATTGTGGTTTACATCAGGTAATAAAAAACCAATATTATGTTGTGTTGTTGTGTTTATTGAATTTTGAGGCCTTTTCTTTCAAGTAGAACCATACGAATGGTTAGCTTGCTAATTGATTCACATGAATTGAATACAACTACCTATTTGAGCAATTGAAGCAGGAACAAAGGAGTGACATGGTTGGATTTATGGTTCCTGGGCAGTTAACTTCTAAGCTCAACACAACAGAAAAACAATCAGCTTATGTTGCCAAACGTTTGCGCGAAGCTAGCATTGACAGTACATTTTTTATCCCTTACAATCTCGGGTAATTAATACATGTTTCCAAATCTTTACCTTTTAATTGAACTGCTACATGTACTCCAGTGTTATTAGTGATAAAATTTTATGATTAATATGCAGCAACCATTGGATATTAACAATTATCGATGATGATAAAACAAATGTCTATGTCATAGATCCACTTGGGAGTCGGTTTCATGATGAAGGGTGGAAAAGTATTATTAATGTGTAAGCTATGCTTTCTTAGTGCTCTTTGTTAGTGCTATAAAGATATGCAGAATTTTTCAATTTATGCTGCTTTTTTTTTTCAGATTTTGGTAATCTAAAGTTCATTAATTATATACGAGTCCATTCAATTTTATGAAAAACTAAATACAAAAATATGATTTTAAGTTGGCAGCCTAACTTGCTAATTAAGTACCAAGTTTAGTTCTTAGTGCTCTTGGCATTACGAAAGTTTTACATTTTGCTTCCTACTTTTTATGGACTAATTTTGTGTTCAACAGTGGCATCAAAAAATTTAATGCTCAAATCGGTAGACAACCTCACAAACCACCAATATGGACAATATTTTAGGTATAGTTGAACAAGCTTAATTTAAGGTAGTTAATTTTTTTTAATATGAGCCTAAGTAATGAAATGATGAATTATTTGGCTATTATTGAGTGCTTCTAAGCAAATGGATAGAAATATATGTGGCTATTGTGTGATGGGATATGTGAAGGAAATATGTGAAGATGCAACAACTTCCTTCACATCAAGGTACTTGGTAGATTTGGATTTCCAATATTTGCTATGGATTAGTGCTATTGGTGGATTCATGTTGATATTGAGTTGCTTTTGATGGATTGTTGTTGTTTTGGGATTAATGTTGCTTTTGTGTTATTTTTTTTATGGATTAGTGTTGTTATTAATCAATTAGTGTTGTTATTGATCGATTAGTGTTGTATTGGGATTATTGTTATTGATGGATTAGTTTTATTGATGAATTAGTGTTTTAAGTGGATTATTGTTATTGATGGAGTAGTGTTATATATTGATGGATTAGTGTTATATATTGATGGATTAGTGTTGTTATTGATGGATTAGTTTTATTGATGAATTAGTGTTTTAAGTGGATTATTGTTATTGATGGAGTAGTTTTATATATTGATGGATTAGTGTTATATATTGATGGATTAGTGTTGTTATTGATGGATTAGTATTGTATTGGAATTATTGCTATTGATGAATCATAGTGTTTCAAGTGGATTATTGTTATTGATGCATTAGTGTTATTGATGGATTGTTGTTGTATTGAGATTATTGTTATCGATGGGTTAGTGTAAATTATTGATGGATTAGTGTTGTATTGAGATTACCTTTATTGATGGATCAATATATTAGTATTGTTATTGAGTTGCTAATAAGGATTAGTGTTGCTATGCAATAACTTCGTACATTTGTCCAATCTTTTCTAATGCTAGTTTAATTTTTTATGTACGTAGTATAATAATCCAGGAAAACGGAAGGAATGTTATACACAAAAGTAGTTGGATGAGGTTCAAAGTGAATGGGAAGCTCAAGTCATAGAGTGGGTTTGACACCTTAGGTGTTTTTGTTTGAACTTCTAGCATTCACTTTTTGTTCGAAGTGAATGTTCACTTGGATTTGATGTATTAGATTCATAACTGCAGATTCTAGTATTATGAAGTTGTAAGCACACGTTTATTTACTTACTCACATGAATCAGTAGTTACTTTTGCAAAGCAACAATGCATATTTATGTAATTAATATTAATGTCTTTAATTTCAATCCTTTAAAGTCGGTGAATATGTAAAAAGAGATGTCTAATATACAAAAAGCTTAGAAAAAATTATAAAAAACCAATGTTGGTAGTTTATAACGACATCAATTTGAACAAAAAACTGAAGTTTATGCTGTTAAAATTGCATCCATACTTCGTAATATCTGAAGTCTTAAGGAAAACTTCACATTATTATTAAATACTGAAGTTGTATTAACAATATAACATCGGGTTTTAAGTAGAGACTGATGGTATTAAGTACATAAGGCATCAGGTGTAAATAAGAGACTGATGTCATTGCCCACATAAGACATCAGAAGTCAACGCTTTTAGTCTAATTGAAAGGGTCATAGACATCAGATATAAGCTAAAACCGATGTTGTAGGTGGCATAGACTTCGGTTAAAAACCGAAGTCTATCCCTATAGAAACGACATCAGCTCCCAATACCTCAGTTCTTACCCCGTCTATGACCAAATTTGGTGTAGTGACGACCTTTCTAAGGTAAAAAGGAATGCCTTTGAACATGGAGGAGCTACTGAACCGCTCCTATACTCCATGGCTGAAAGCTAGGAAGCTTAGGTTGTGAGCTTGAGGTAAGTTTTTCTAGTTTTGATGCCATAAATTGATTTATGGGATTGTTTAGGTTTTTTTTTTACTATTAAATCATGAAAAATGGATGTGAATACCGTGTTTTAGAATCGAGTCGCGTTGCGGGTCAAGCGACCTGACTAGCAGGCAAACAGATCGCCTCTGGGGCTAGACGACGACCTTATGCAGCATGTGACCCCCAAGTGCAGAGAGCCTTCGCCGGTGTGTAAGGGTGCGTGTGGCTTTTTTTGGGGAAACGATCAACAGGTAAAATGTTTATTTTCCTATTTTGAGTCTAATGGTATAATAGTTGAGTACATTGGATATCATTTGAGCATATTTATGGAGTTACAAAGTTATGTGTTTGTAGTTGAAATTTCATGATAATACATGGGAAAATTATGAGTGGTTTGTTTATACAGGAAACAAATATTCCAATGAATGGTTTGTACTCAGGATGTAACGACACGGATCTCGAGGAAACGAGAAATTGGAAATGTTAAGGTAAAAGGACGATTTTACCCTTGGAAAAGTCAAAATTTTGACTTTTTGATTGGGACTCTATTTAAGGGTTCCGAAAAGACCATTACAATGGTCTAGACATCTTGAGTCCGTATACATGTGGCACATCAAAATCAGGGAAAGATCAGACGAAGTGTATCGTTTTGCCTCTAAATCAAAGAGTTGACTTTTCTTAGTAAAAGTCAAAGTGTTGACTTTTTGGCTGGGACCTCATTTGGGTGAACATGAGGGGCATTTTGGTAATTAACCAAGGAAGGGCAAAATGGTAATTTGCCGCAGCAGAGTGAATTGGATAATTGAAGTGGTTGTTTCAACTAATTTGGATGAGGATTTGTTGCATAGTGACATCTGTCACTTTGTAATTGAGATGGGTGGCATGACTTGAATCTTCATTGTTTAAAAACAACATTGAAACGGTTGAGCACAGGGAAAAACAGAGAAATCTCACTGTCTGATTGATCTTCCCAGTAACCAAAAAACCAATTGAGAACTTGACGTAATTGAGAGTGAAATCGTGAGGAAATATAGAAAATAAAAGGGGAAGAAAACCCAGAGAAACTGAAGACCCAAACCCGTGAAATTCATACCTTTCAAAATTCGAATTTGCATTTAGAGTACGAGATGCTTCAAATTGAGGTCGAATTAAGCTTTCTGGGATCAATTCGATCAGAGCCAGCTCAAAATTGATGCGAATTGGGATCGTTTTGCTTTAGAACCGAAGAGGTGAGGACTTTGGATTGTTGAGATTGTGTTCGAGTAATTAGAGGAATTGGAGGATGAAATTGAGGTTGGAATTGAGCTTAGAATAGTCCTATGAAGCTGTTGGCTGGATCAATTGAAGGAAAACAATCGATTTTGAATGATTTGAAATGATGAACAGTGCTCGGTGTTCTTCGAATAATCGAGTTCGAACTGACGGATTAAGCTATGTTTAATCCAAATTGATGTTACCGACCCATAGTTAAGTTGTTTACAAAGCCAATAGAATGCTCAATTTCTGAAATGGATGTCAAATTGATAGGACTTGAACCGGGTCACCTCTCGGGTTGTAGGATTCGTTTTACAGTTAAACGGGTGAAAGTGGTGACACTGTAGTAGGCGCGTGAGTTTCACGCGCAGCAACTCACCGCGGCGCATGAGCGCACGTGGGCCCAATTCCTGAGGTGAGGTTAACATGACTTTTGTCCTATGAAATGTAACAAACATTTTGGCGTTGGTTTCGAGTTATTCGAATACCGTTTCGATATTGTTTCGAGGGTCTGAAGGTTTATGTTACGTTTTTAATTGATATTTAATTCCCGGAAAATTATGGGGAATTAATATGATGTTAATTAAGTCATTAGTGTCCCTGAGTAATGATTTTGGACAGGATTCGAGATTCCTAGAAAATGTCAAAAATTACGGAAACGCGTGCAGCTCAGAAAGCGAGCGGTTTGGATGGTGCTTGAGTGGACGTTTGTTTTATAAATTGATATGCATGCATAGTTAAATGTGTTACATGATTGATTGCATGATTTGAATTGCAATGATGTCTTGATGATGTGGGATGATTATTTGTGATTATATGATTATTTTAATTGGTCTTTCATGCACGTTTTACGAGAAATGTGCAAATAATATTTTGGCTCGGAGTGAAAATGGTTTTAAAATGGATATTTTGACTTAATTGTTGAGTCAAGGATAATTTCTGGATTATTTTAATGTTTGAAATGAGATTACGGATTTACATGTAAATGGTATTTGGGCTTCCCGATTCGAAATTATTTTGATTTGGTTTAAACTCAAGGATTTGATTGAAATGTTTTGGGATGTAATCCCGAGATGGTTTTCATTGTGATTGTGAATACCCAGACGGTCGGAACTAGGGGATCACCTAGTCGACTGGAGCTTGGGGTATATGATGGTATGATTGTGAGTTGTTATGGTAAGCCAGCTTCTTGGATGCGACTGAGTCTGGATGTACCACTCGGATGGGTCTGAGCCTGGGGATGTGTTAATCCAGATTTGACTGAGCCTGAGGGTTGAGCCCAGAGGTGTCTGATCCCGAGAATGTGGCTGGATGTTGGCCTACGCATAGGGCGGATTGATTGATTGATTGTGCACTTGTGAGTAGTGTTGTTTGATGTTGATTGTGATTGTGTACTGGTATTGAGTACTAGTTCTGGTCTGTGTGGCCATGTGATTATGTTTTCACATGTTTTGGCTTAAGAGCCGAGAGTTCACACTTGTTATGTGATTTGGCGGGAAAGCTGGTGATTGTTATACATATGTTTTACCCTATACATGCATGGTTTGATAAATAGGAGGGTAAATGAGGTATTTTGAAATGTGTTTTAAATGATATTATTTTTGTCCATTCACACCTTTTCTATTTTGATGACCCTCCAAGTCGTGGCACGACGTTCGGGGTTGATCGAGAGGCGGAGGCATGAGTAGAAATTAGTGCAGTTATCCCTTGTCTGAGAGGCGCTGAAGGGTAGTTTCTGGACTTCAGTTGACTTGTCAGACGGGAGCAGGACCGGGCACGGTTATCAAAGTCCAGCTGGGACGGGTCCTGTCAAATCGGTATCAGAGCATTTGGTTACTGATTTGCCATGCCGATACGAGCCCTGTGCGTGGCCTGGTGATTAGACGAGATATGCGGGTGTTGGAAATCCCTCGAGTGATTAGGACCCTGGATTGGGGGTCGAATATTGTATCATGTGTCTTGATTATGTCGGACTTGTGTTTGTCTGGATGGTTGTTTACGATAACGATATGGTATATGGATGGGCATGTAGGGCCCAGGATAAATGTGACCCGAGGATAGGGGGTCAGATGAGTGACTTTTAGATTTTGGATATCGAATGGGACTCAGAGGGAGTCCGGAATTGGTTTAGTGTGTGTTGAGAGATCCTGAATAGGATGTGGTTCGCCTAGGTGTGTATGCTAGGTGACCGGATATGCCAGTGGTGGCATTGATGTTAGCGAATGTTGAATTCAGACTCAAGAGAAATCGAGACATTGGATTTGGACTTAATAGGAGTCAGGACTTGGTTTAGGACTCAGGTTGAGTCATGACGTGATATGAGGGCTCCGAATGAGCCGAGAAAGATGGGAAAAGTGGTTATAGTTGCACATAACGAGTGAGGGTTCATGTGGGAACCCGAGGTAATGATATAGATGTGAATTAAGTCTCCATGATGGTTGTTGGAGAGGTTGCTTGAATTTCGAGGACAAAATTCTTTAAGGGGGGAAGGTTGTGACGACCCGAAAAATTGAAAAAGGAAAATTTGGAAAATTTGAAGGAAATGACGATTTTGCTCCTGGTTATAAGGGCCGAAAGTTGACTTTTAGATCGGAACCTTGTTTGGACTTTCTGAAAGTACTGTTGGATAGGTCTCGGGACGCTAAATCCGTAGACAGGCGGCATGCGTTAATCGGAGTTCGGATGGAAAAGTTACTTACCTTGGAACATAAGGGGCATTTTGGTAATTAACCAAGGAAAGCCAAAATGGTAATTTGCCGCAGCAGAGTGAATTGGACAATTGAAGTGGCTAATTCAGCTAATTTGGAAGAGGATTTGTTGCATAGTGACATCTGTCACTTTGTAATTTAGATGGGTGGCATGACTTGAATCTTCATTGTTTAAAAACAACATTTAAACGGTTGAGCAGAGGGAAAAACAGAGAAATCTCACTGTCTGATTGATCTTCCCAGTAACCAAATAACCAATTGAGAACCTGACGTAATTGAGAGTGAAATCGTGAGGAAATATAGAAATGAAAAGGGGAAGAAACCCCAGAGAAACCGAAGACCCAAACCCGTGAAATTCATACCTTTCAAAATTCGAATTTGCATTTAGAGCTTGAGATGCTTCAAATTGAGGTCGAATTAAGTTTTCTGAGATCAATTCGATCAGGACCAGCTCAAAATTGATGCGAATTGGGATTGTTTTGCTTTAGAACCGAAGAGGTGAGGACTTTCGATTGTTGAGATTGTGTTCGAATAATTAGAGGAATTGGAGGATGAAATTGAGGTTGGAATTGAGCTTAGAATAGTCCTACTAAGCTATTGGCTGGATCAATTGAAGGAAAACAATCAATTTTGAGTGAATTGAAATGATGAACAGTGCTCGGTGTTCTTCGAATAATCGAGTTCGAACTGACGGATTAAGGTATGTTTAATCCAAATTGATGTTACAAACCCATAATTAAGTTGTTTACGAAGCTAATAGAATGCTCAATTGCTGAAATGGATGTCGAATTGATAGGACTTGAACCAATTCACCTCGCGGGTTGCAGGATCCGGTTTACGATTAAACGGGTGAAGGTAGTGACACTGTAGCAGGCGTGTGAGTTTCACGCGCAGCCACTCACGGTGGTGCGTGAGGGCGCGTGGGCCCGATTCCTGAGGTGAGGTCAACATGACTTTTGTCCTATGAAATGTAACAAACATTTTGGCGTTGGTTTCGAGTTATTCGAATACCGTTTCGATATTGTTTCGAGGGTCTGAAGGTTTATGTTACGTTTTTAATTGATATTTAATTCCCGAAAAATTATGGGGTATTAATATGATGTTAATTAAGTCATTAGTAACCCTGAGTAATGATTTTGGACAGGATTCAAGATTCCTGGAAAATGTCAAAAATTACAAAAACGCGTGCAGCTCGGAAAGCGAGCGGTTTGGACGGTGTTTGAGTGGACGTTTGTTTTATAAACTAATATGCATGCATAGTTAAATGTTTTACATGATTGATTGCATGATTTGAATTGCAATGATGTCCTGATGATGTGGCATGATTATTTTAATTGGTCTTTCGGGCACGTTTTACGAGAAATGTGCAAATGATATTTTGGACTTGGCCCGGAGTCAAAATGGTTTCAAAATGGATATTTTGACTTAATTGGTGAGTCAAGGATAATTTCTGGATTATTTTAATGTTTCAAATGAGATTTTACGGATTTACGTGTAAATGGTATTTGGGCTTGAGACCTGGTTGGAAATTATTTTTACTTGGTTTGAAGTCAAGGATTTGATTGAAATGTTTTGGGATGTAATCTCGGGATGGTTTTCATTGTGATTGTGAATACCCAGACGGTCGGAACTAGGGGATCACCTGGTCGACCGTAGCTTGGGGTATATGATGGTATGATTGTGAGTTGTTATGGTAATCCAGCTTCTCGGATGCGACTGAGCCTGGATGTACCACTCGGATGGGTCTGAGCCTGGGGATGTATTCGCCCAGATGTGACTGAGCCCGAGGGTTGAGCCCAGAGGTGTCTGATCCCGAGAATGTGGCTGTATGTTGGCCTACGCGTAGTGCAGATGTGATTATGTGATTGTTTGTGCACTTGTGAATAGTGCAGGTTGATTGATTGATTATGCATTTGTGAGTAGTGCTGTTTGATGTTGATTGTGATTGCGTACTGGTATTGAGTACAGGTTCTGGACTGTGTGGCCAGGTGATTATGTTTTCACATGTTTTGTCTTGAGAACCGAGAGTTGACACTTGTCATGTGATTTGGCGGGAAAGCCGGTGATTGTTATACATATGTTTTACCCTATGCATGCATGGTTTGATAAACTGGAGGGTAAATGAGGTATTTTGAAATGTGGTTTAAATGATACTATTTTTGTCCACTCAAACCTTTTCTGTTTTGATGACCCTCTAGGCCGTGGCACGACGTTCGAGTCTGATCGTGAGGTGGAGGCATGAGCAGAAATTAGTGCAGTTATCCCTTGTCTGACAGGCGCTGAAGGGTAGTTTCGGGACTTCAGTTGACTTGTCAGACGGGAGCAGGACCGGGCACGGTTATCAAAGTCCAGTTGGGATGGGTCCTGTCATTTATGATTTTTATATGGTATTCTGGACGGTTTTTACGAAAATGGGATTGATGACACGTTTTACGAGAATTGACATTGAGCTATGTTTAGGGCTTAGGCCCGAGGTTCTGATTGAAATTTGGGTTTGTGATATGTTGTGTGTATGTGCCTCTTGGTAATGGTGATGTGAGAATTGTGTTTTGGCTTGGTTTTTTGGTAATTCTTGTTGGGTGTGGGTCTCATCCGTCGAGCTTGGGGCTCCAGATCCTGAGAATAGTGACTATGATCATGATTCTGATATGGTCTCATGTGGAGATAATCTGGTCTTGTGTTGTGAATGGCGACTCGAACGTCGAGCCGAGAGCTCCAAATCCTGGGTCGGATATCACTCGGTCGTCGAGTCAGGGACTCCAGATCTTGAGTATGTATTGTGACCTACCGGTAGTATCTTTGTGATGTGCTACTTGTGATGTGATGACTGAGATTGTGTTTGTGTTTGAGAATGCTGCAGAGCTATGATGATTGATGTGGTGCTTGTGCATTGATGATGTGTGACTATGTGGACTTTGTGGTGATATTGGATATGGATTGATTGTGTGCTGTTGATGATTGGTAATGTGATGACGATGGGTTAGTGGTGTATGAATGATTGTATTAATGGGTTCGTATGATCTTTGACTTAAAGATACTTTTCACGTATTTCGAGAATGTTAACTGTGTTTCATTTTAATTTAGAGGAAATGGTTTTCGTATGCATGCATGATTTTGGAAAACGGAGGGTAAATATCGGTTGTGTTCAAATTATTTTTTAAACTGTTTTTTTATCCACTCACACGTTTTTTGGTTTTGTAACCCTCCAAGGCCGCTGCATGGAGATCGAGGCTCGAGCGGCAAAGGCATGAATTAGTGGGTTGTGCGTGTATCCCTTGCCTGAAAAGGGTGTTGTCAGACGGGAGCAGGGCCGATGGTCTTTTGTTGTATAATCGATGGCCGAAATCGCGAGAACGCAATGGAGGAAGTTAGCCGGTTTGTTCATCGATCGAGAAGGTTAGTAGAGGCTTGGTTTTACATTTTGAAACCATAGATCGATAGGAAATGGAAGGACGAAACTATAGGAGAAAACCCCATTGATTTTGGTTGAAAAATGGCTGAGAACCGGTCTCGAAGGTTTGTTAGTTCGGTTTCTGAACCGGGTTCGATCGCAGGTTGAAGATGACATTGTTCTGGCATGTGGGAGCACGTGGGGCAGAGTTGGGGGTCTTTGTCAACACGTGTTTTCATACTTTTGATGTAACGAACATTTTGGGATAGATTTCGAGTTGATCGGACACCGTTTTGGGGTAGTTTTGGGTGTCTGAAGGTTTAGGATTTATTTTAAATACGTTTAAAAATCCCAAAAAAATTGGGGGATTCGATGTTAGCCTATTTGAAGTAGATAGTAACCGTCGAGTATGATTTGGACAGGTCCGGGAACTCCGGAAATAGTGATTTAGCCCGGGGAGGCTTATGGCACGCGTATCGAGGCGACGACTTAGGACGGTCTTTGAGTGGACTTTTTCTTTCCAAATATGACGCATGCATAACTGTTTTATATCTATGTTTTGAATGCCTTGAGTACGTATATTTGTGGCATTTGGTATTTACGTATTTGCACGTATTTCGAGGAATTTGGTTTTATGTTGGATTTATATGTGCTTGTGTTTTCAATAATGGTTTGATAGAATGGTTTTGGATTTGGAAATATGGAATCGAGTATGAAACCCATTTGATTTGGAAACTATCAAACTTGATGTCCATTTGATTTAATGAGATATCGAGCTGGAGGCCCAATTGACTTACATGATCGGGCTTGAGGCCCAATTGGTTTATAATATCGGGCTGGAGACCCAATTGACTTACATGATCGGGCTTGAGGCCCAAATGGTTTATAATATCGGGCTGGAGGCCCAATTAACTTACAGGATCAGGCTTGAGGCCCAATTGCTTTATGATATTGGGCATGAGTCCCATAGTGGTTTATAAAACGTGATTTCGGATTCGGAGACCCTAAATGGAATTGGATTTATGGATTTACGATTGTTTTATGGAAATCCCGAGCATAGCCCTTTGAACGATTTGAGATGATTTATGAAATGGTTTTTCATGTACCATCTTTACGAGTGGTTGCCCTTCAGACGTCCCGTAGTATCCTGGAATGGTTGGTTGTCTCCTTCAGATGTCCCGTAGTATCCTGAAGTAGTCACGAAGCATTTCCTGTGAGGGGTCATTACATGGAGCGACCGGACCGTATAGTGACTCAGGAGCAGGATTTCTAGAGGTTAAAACCTCCCCACAGGGAGGGTCATTGATCTGCGGGTCATTGATCTGGGTGGACTTTGGGAAGACTTGGGATTGAGACCCCGAGTTGCACGCGTAGGTTTGGAACCGTGATAGTATTGATTGTGACATCTGGGATGTCAGGCATCAGGGATGCCGTGGATTGGTTTTGGGCTGAGTTGCCAAATGATTGTTTTTGGGCTGAGTTCCCATATACTTGGTTTTGCGCTGAGTTCCCACATGATTGGTTTTGGGCTGAGTTCCTATATACTTTGGTTTACGATTTTCGGCTAAGGCAATAATGATTTAATTAATGATAAATGGTTTGATTACTGATTTTCGAATTCATGCATGCTTTTTAGTGAAGGGCATAAATGACTTTTGTGAAATGTGTTTTTTTTTAAATTAGTTATTTCGTCCACTCACAATTTTTAATGGTATTTAATGCTCTTTAGGTTGACCGCGGATGCGGGCTGTAACAGAGACCGAGACATCACACTCTTCCACCGATCCTAGCGCACTCTAGAAGCCCCAAATAGGCTAAGGTTTGAGTTATCCCTTGTCTGACACTTCATGTCAAACGGGAGCATGACACATCCCTTGTTAATCCCGGGGGATTTGGGATGGGTCGTGTCACCGTAAGTATGTCATAAGCTATTATTAATAATTTTACTATATTTGTTAGATGAAGATGATTATAATGATGGTGAGATGTAAATGATGTTGTGATGACATATTGTGTATAAGAATATGATGGTATGTGAGATGTTGATGTTATGAGCTAGGTGGTTTATGAGCCTAAGCTTAATATTAAATATTTTTAATTTATAGAATTTAATATCTTGTTTGAATTATGGTGATTTATCATATTGAGGATTTTTGGAGTATTAAAAGAAATAAGAATAAGGGTTTATTGTGACCATGGTTTATGTAACTAGTAAAATTCGTTTGGGGCTTGTGATGCCAGTTCACGGAGTTAGCTTGCATTCGTTGGGCGCTAAACTGAGGTATTGACAAATTGGATTTAATTAAAGATAGTAACGGAAGTTCAGATGCTTTGGGATTGGTAGGACATTATAGGAGGGGTATTTACGATCGTAGTTTTGTTGATTTGTTGGCGAGGAATGTGAAAATGGGAATTAAGGGAAAAGGTCTGAACATGGGGAAAATTGAAGGAAACGAAACCCTAGAAATCAAATGGTATGTAGGTTAGATGTTAAGTCACTTAATAGATTTCATTACACTTGAAGTTTCATTACACTATTAATATGCTTGGTTGACGTGTTTTTATAAAAAAGTGTATGGGAGTTATCACGTGTGAACATAAGGTAGCCACCTAGATTCCCTAATTTTGGGGGGACTATAGACGGTTAAGACTGTGTTATGACTGTTTTAGTCTCATGGTTAATGATTTTTGTGATTTGAACTGGATTGTCTATTTGTTTATGATTCATTGTGTTCATACATGTTTACAAAAGTATGGAGCTCTTGAGAAGAAAAGGGTTATTACATATACATTCAGATCTTATGTGTTAGAATACCCAACATATGACTTGGAAGTGGGTACACTCATTAAAGGTCTGAATGTATGATTTTTATAGATAGAAAGATAAGACTTCACGAACTATAAGCGATTGAGTATTTCTTCACCCAGAGCACTCAAAAGGACCTAAATTCGAGACAATAAAGGTAAGATAAAGTTGGTTACGAATTATGAGTATTTTATTGAGTAATGACTAAAGGAAGCCTATGTAGTGGCTAGTACCTTAAGGAGGAAGTCTATGGAATCTATGTCTCAACTTATATGCTTCTTTTTGAAGGAAGCCTATGTAGTGGCCGAGAAACATTGTTAGTAAGATGGATTGAATTGACAGATAACAGAGTTTATGGAGAGAGATCGTGGTATATCACTAGGAAAGGACTGCGTGGGGGAAACTATGTGAAATTTTGGCAGATATCTTTTATTCTTAAGTAGATGTCGGATTTAATTAACGATTGAATTTGTATTTCAACTTCTAAGCATCTAGAGAACTTATGATAAGGTCTGGATGTTTGTAGATGGATTTATAAGTTAGATTAACTCTTACCAGTAAGGGAAAATTTTCGTACACGACCGATTGATGAGACTAAGAGAATGCCTGAAATTGTAGAGTCAATTATATTAGGCTGATACTCAAAAGTTGTATCGAGATTTTGGCAGAAATTGCGGGAGTTTTTCAGAATAGCATCACATTTTTTTTTTTGCATAGTTATTCAACCTCACGTAGATTATTAGTCTAAGAGGACCATCCAAACCTTGGAAAATTTGATCAGGGTATTATAAAATTTAGTAGATATGGGGAATTGAGTCCTCATTATATTTGACCATATGAAATTGTTGAAAGGATAGGTCCAATAGTTATAGTTTGGTATTACCCCTATAACCATTCTGAAGTCATGTAGTGTATAGATACTTAAGAAGTACTCACTTGATGAATCACATGTGGATTTGAGGAACAACCTGTGTAGATTTTAGATCGGTAAGATAAGGTGTGGATAACGACATTATTATCTGATGATCTGACATGTTGTGACAGGACCCGTCCCCAAAGGACTTTGATAAACGTGCCCGATCCTGCTCCCGTCTGACAAGTCACCTGAGGTTCCGAAATTACCCTCCAAGACTTGCCAAACAAGGGATAACTGCACATGTGCCCACTCATACCTCCACTTCTCGAATAGCCTCGATCATTGCGCCACGACTTGGAGGGTCAATAAAACAGAAAAGGTGTGAGTGGAAAAAACAAACTTTTATAAATACGTTTACCAAAACAAATTCTTACCCTCCAGTTTTCATAAACATGCATGCAGATCATAAAACATGAGTAATAGTGTGAAATCAATCAAGTATGAATAGTGGACCGATAAAATTAAAACATGTTTCTAAATTCCATGTTCACATTTTCCTTGAAACTCATGTTCGTCAAATCAATTGAAATCTCAATAAATCCACGGGACTTATTTCCATATCCAATCTCATTAGTCACGTTATCTCTGCAATGCGTGCAAATCAAATAGGCTCAAGGACCGCTCAAATCCGAGCATGTCGCTGTGAACACAACATCAGCTGACATTCCAGATCGTCGTGAACACATCACTGATCGATCTCCACATAATACCAGCAAATCTGATCTGAGTCGAGCCACCCTCGGCTGCACCACAACAGACCGTGCTACGTGACCTCTCCGGGCGAACACACCCCATCCCGGAGGCGAGCCTTATCTCCATGGTGCACTCCGGGAAAACACATTCCCAACCGGAAGCCCTAAATATCCGCAACACAGACTGCACTTCGGGGAAAACATATTTCCATCCGAAAGCCCTAAATATCCGCAACACATCACCATCATGAAAAACACTGAAAACAGTTGCGTTTAAAACTCAAATCATTATCAATACAGGGTCTCAGCCCCAAAATATAGTTTCCTCAAATCCGTAAAACCAATGTCCCGATTTATTCCATAAATCCAAAAACCATCAATACCATCATGTAATCACATGTAAATACAAATCCAATTAAAATCACAATTCCATTGGGTCTCAAGCCCAAAATATCAATTTCACGTAAATCCGTGCAACCGTAACTCGAGTTGCCATTTTCACGTAAATCCATGAAATATATTCGGGAAACATTCCGTAAATCCATCAAATCAATCCCTGACTCATAATCCGAGTCAAAACATCATTTTTCAATCCCGGGCCTACGCCTAAAACATCAATATCGTAATTTCTTGAAAATCGTGCAAAAAATAATATAATAATCCAGAAAATTGAGAAATCACCGGATCGAAACATCAATCATGTCAAATCATGTCAAATCATATAATAAAGCATTTAAAACATATATACATGCATCACGGTTAGAAAACAAAGTCCACTCACACACACCGTCCAAACGGCCCTCTTCCGAGCTGCACGTTTTTCCGTAAATTCTGAAAGTCACAATTCCTGTCCAAAATCATTATCGAGGGTCACTAACACTTCAATATATCTCATATAATTTTCCCCAATTTGTGTGGGATTTAAGTACGTATTTAAAACGTAAATTAAAACTTCGGATATACAGAACTTTATCGAAACGATATCTGATTTCCTCGAAACAAGTGTCAAAATGTTCGTTACACTGAGAGGATTCAAAGTCATGTTGAACTCACCTTGAAACAAGGCTCCACGCACCCTCACGCCCCTCCTTGAGTGGCTGCACGTGGCCACCACGCGCCTGCTATAATGTCGTCGTCCCAACCGGGTTTCCTGTAATTCGGGTTCTGCAACCCGCGAGACGACCCAACTCAATCCCTATGAATTCGACATCCTTTTCAACAATTGAACATTCAAATAGCTCGTAAGGGTCTTAATGTAAGTTCTGCATCATCAATTACGTATATAATTTGTCAGGACCCACCCCGGTTTCACCCCGAAACCCGAGGTAAATCCCGCTCCCGTCTGACTCCCCGATACAACACTCAAGTAAAACGCATTCAAACCCAGTCAGACGCAGGAGTAATAAACACAATGTCCCGAAGGTAGCATTTACAGAGCATAGTACGAAAATACAAGGAAAATAAAATCGATAAATTACACGCACACGGAAGACTTTAAACTACCCCAGGATCCCTCACGTCACTTCTATGCCTCGGACACTGCCTCGACGTTAAGACCCCGCGCTAGCTCCACAACCTGGAGGGCAGTTTAAAACAGAAAATGTGAGTGGACCATAATGAAAGAAATGTTCTAAAACCATTTATCAGAAAACCGACTTTAACCCTCCGTTTTGAAAACTACATGCATAACCACCAGTTGCTAACACAGTTATACAAAACATCATAAGAAACAGAAACACTATAAAACAGTTATGGAAAACATGGCATGAGTATCAAAACCCGAAGCATAAACCTTAAAACTGAAATCATCATTTCCCGATCAAACCTGCTGGACCTATCCGAGTCTTTAAACTCTCGAGTCTTTAAACTCAATCCAGGCCTTAATCATATCCGAGTCTTTAAACTCCCGAGTCTTTAAACTCAAGGCCTACGGGGGAAATCAATATATCCGAGTCTTTAAACTCCCGAGTCTTTAAACTCAATCCGGGTCTTTAAATCCAATCCGGCCGGTCCCCCGTCACATATATCCGGGTCTTTAAACCCAATAGCCAGATCCATCAAATCCAATTCCAAAACCATTTGAAAACCATTTACCAATTCACATCCAAACCCGAATCCGAAATCACTGGTCTGATGCCCTTCCGACATCCAGAACCGTCATTCCGAACCCAAATCCGGATTCCACTTTTCCACTTGGAAACCAACCCTTTTTCCGAAATCTGTTTCTAAAACCGAAAACCTTAAATCATCGAAAACATGTTCCAACATCCCTTTATCATCATTTAAATCATTTATCATTTGAAATCCCAAAACCATATCATCAATTTCAGAAACCAACCATTTCTCGTAAACGTGCAATTATGTAAAATTACATCATAAATCCAACAATCATGAAATCACATATATAAAACAAGTATAGAAAACAGTTATGCATGCTCGAGTTTAGAGAAGGGGTCCACTCACAGTACTGAGCCATACTCGCGTCGCGAATGTCCAGCACGTTCCTCGGCTTCCTCGGGAAATCCCGATCCTGTCAACAATCACCAAATTACGTCACTAACACGTTCACGAAAGTTCACCTGAATTCCCTCAACATTCCCCGAATCCTAAACGTAATAACCCGGGACCCTAAACCTTCACCCTCGCGGAACTAAACTCAAACGACGTCCGCACAACCCGAAACCACTTCCATTGAACTCACCAGAACTCCTAGACCAAAAACCATGTTGACCGTTTTCCCCATCGCCGCCGCACGCGCCCCCACGCGCCGCCCAAAGTGGCTGCGCGTGGCCCTCACGCGCTGCTACAGTACCACCTCCTTCCTCGAGCAAACCCGGTTCGCACCAGAACATGAACCGGCCGCTGCAACGTGGACCGGCGAGACTGGTTCTCCTTCTTCCGTCCACCAAATTGGCTCCTTTCTACACCAACAGCATCGTCCTACTCTAGGCTACCTATTCCCGTACTTCACTCACCTCGACTCACCCTAAACCTCGTCGACTGAAGCTTGAAACCAGACGGCCAAGCTCCCCTGTTTCACGATCCAGCCACTCCGATCACCCCCCGTCATGGTGGCAACACCAGACGGTTCCTAAGACTATACTGAACCTCAACCAACCCTCCTGGACCGTCGACTCAGCCCCAAACTCGACGACTCGCCGTTTGAACCCACGGCCAAAACAGAGCACCCAATTACCCCTATCGTGCCATCCTCCGCCGTGTACCTCCCCGTCACGGCATCACACGCAGTCGAAGCTTGGGACCTCCCTGAGTCTCACTCTAACCTCCAATTCCCTAGACTCGACCTCTAGACTCACGACTTAGCTTCTAAACCCAAACGACAAAACAGAGCGAAGACACGGGGGTGAGGATTTACCTGTCTTCCTGCCGCTGTCGAGAGCTCAGCCGTGAGGTAGTAGCTCCTCCTGCCTTCCTCCGTCCTCTGAGCCCGTCCCTTGACCTCGAGTGATCGATCACGGCTGCACCACCACCCAACTTCTCTGTTTCCTCTGGTTGTCCCCGTGAGCTCCCAACTCACACACACCACGATTCCTCACCTCCCAACCTTCTCACTAGTTCCCTCTCACTCTCCCGTCCCTCACTCACTCATCAAAACTTAGCAACCACCACAATCAGCCTCGATTACCCCTCAATTTCCCTCACAATCTCCCTCTGTTTTCTGAACCATCACGAACACACAAACACAGGTGCACCCCAATTAATTGGGCCGTGACTGCACAGGATTCCACCAGAATCCTCTACACACATGCCACATGTCACAATCCACTCCACACACTCCCACATGGCCCAATCCCAGCCGTTCATTCCTTTCCTCTGTGCACAAATCCCAATGTGCCACAAAGACCAAAATACCCTTCTTTTTAACTCATTTTTACGGTTTTTCCACTAACTTTCTAGACCCATATCTCACACCTCGTAAGTCCGATGAATACGTGCCGCCTGTCATCGAACTCAGGACGACAAGAACTATCTAACCATCTTAGGTCAACGTACCAAAACCCGAGTCTACAAAAAGTCAACTATTCCCCCCTATGTTACCAAAATTATGGTTATGCCCTCAACCTTCCGAACATCACAACTTCCTCCTCGGATGTCGGAATCTGGCGTGCCACCTGCCTATGGATTCGTGACGTCCTAAACTACGTCCTGGTCACCAGTCAAAGTTCATCCGACCACCCGAACTAAAAGTCAACGTTTTTACCCGAACTAGGGGCAAAATTGTCATTCTACGCTAATGACCTTATCAGGACCAACTAACCACCGATTAGCCTCGCTAACCCCACCTTAATCCGTCTACTAATCCCGGCTCCCGGGACGGGTTGTTACATAATTACCTTAATCCTCCAATTTGAAGATGAACTTTCGAAGAACCTTCAAGTGTTGTTCATCCATCGAATTCCCTTAATCTCAAATGGTTTCGTTGAATTGATTCATCAGAAAGCTTCATTGGACAGTGATAAATTTGTTTTCGATCCCAATTTCATCGTTTAATCCTTCCAAAATCACAACTCAATCCTCGAGATTCCTCACTGTCGCCATGTCTGTTCTAAGCCAAACATACACCAATTCTCTTCGTTCTTGATGTGGATTAGCTCGAAATGGTCTCAGGAAGCTAACTCAAGCTTCAATTTTGATCCTCAGAGCTCATAGCTTGAAATTCGAATTCTCACCCCATTTTCCAAATTTTCGATTCTGGGTTCAATTTCCTTCTCTGTTCCCTCGTGTTTTCCTTTCAATCTCAATCTCCTAATCCTCTCACATTTCCTCTCAATGTTAGCTGTGGAAGGAAATTGGCTATGGAAGGTGTTCAGTGTTCTCACACATTCATGCTCTGTTTTTTTCACGGTTTAAAGAAGAACAAAGAAGATGATCCATAATGAAGAAGAAAATGATAATTAAGGATGATGATGGACAAATAAAAAATGGATTAACGTGAAACATGATCCATAATTTAAGGGTCTCAAATCATGGGATGAGTGATACTTGTCACTCATCCAAGGGTCCATAATCATTTATGACTTTTCAATATTTTATTATTATTTTAATCGAATTCCCGGGAAGTAAGTTTAACTGATTTCACTCTTGTGACCATAACTTTTTCGCTCGATGTCCGATTTCGACGTGCCGCCTGTCTACAGACTCGTGACGTCTTGAACTATGTCACGGTCATTGGCCAAAGTCCGTTTGATCATCCGAGTCAAAAGTCAACATTTTATCCACCCCTAGGGGCAAAACGGTCATTTCGTACCTTCCGTCTGAAATCGCTCAACTAATGACCGATTAGTCTCACTAATCATGCATTAGTCAGTAATATAATCCTGGAATTCAAAACGGGTCGTTACATGTTATGGTGGTGGTATGAGTACTAGTTTAAAAATTGGAGATGAGTTAGTGAAATGAGAAAACAAGAGAAAAGAAAATTATGAAAAATGGAAGGATAAACGGTGAAGGAAAATCAGAGATTTTGTATGTCCCTACTTTGGGGTGCTGGTTATGAGCTTGGAATCGAGGAATTATCGATTATAATCTCAAGCAATGAATAGTAGTTTTGTAGGAACTTAAGTTATGTTGCAAGCCTAGGGTTTAGTTATGCTTTATCTCCATATTAAGTATAATAAGCGTATTAAAAAGGTTTTGTACGGTTTTCAACACAGTTGTTTCGTGGTAGCTCGTGAAATGATATTTGGTTTCAAACCTAGTTGGTAATGCGTCGACCTGGGATATAGTCAAGGAATTGTATTTGATTGTAAGGCTTGTGTAATTTAGCCTATAAACTGTGTTCACCATTAGGGTGATATGTTTTTTTTCCAAATGGTCGAAGTTCAGGATGTCCCCAAACGTTTGATGCTCGGCATACTAGCCTATGTGTAGTGCTATTATACAGTATGATTGATGCTTGAGTTGAGACTTGGTTTAACCTGTTTAAAAGGCCCATGTGACATGACTTGTTCCAACTGGACTTCGATAACCGTGCCCAATCCTGCTCCTGTCTGACAAGTCAACTGAAGTCCCGAAAGTACCCTTCAACACCTATCAGACAAGGGATAACTGCATTGATTCTTGCTCATGCCTCCGCCTCTCAATCAGCCCCGAACGTCGTGCCACGACCTAGAAGGTCATTAAAACAGAAAAGGTGTGAGTGGACAAAAATAATATCGTTTAAAATACGTTTGAAACACATCAGTTACCCTCCAGTTTAACAAACCATGCATGCATAGGGAAAAACATATGAATCACAAGCACCGGCTTTCCAGCCAAATCACATAACAAGTCAAATCTCGGCCCTCAAGCCAAACATATGAAAATATAAGCATCTGGCCACACAGACTAGAACCCGTACTCGACACCAGTACGTAATCATAATCCACATCAAATATCACCATTCACACATACACAATCAAGAAATCAATCCATCAATCAATAAGCACTATTCACAAGTGCAGAAACGATCACATAATCACATTCGCACTACGCGTAGGCCAACATCCAGCCACATTCTCGGGATCAGACACCTCTTGGCTCAACCCTCGGGCTCAGTCACATCTGGGCGAACACATCCCCAGGCTCCGACACATCCGAGTGGTACATCCAGGCTCAGTCGCATCCTAGAAGCTGGCTTACCATAACAACTCACAATCATACCATCATATCCCCAAGCTCCGGTTGACTAGGTGATCCCCTAGCTCCAACCGTCTGGGTATCCACAATCACAACACAAACCATACCACCAATATATATCAATCATATCCATGACCTCAAATCAAGTCAAAAGCATTCCTGACAGGGTTTCAAGTCCAAATACCAATTATACGTAAATCTGTAAAATCACATGGAAAACATTAAAATATTAAAATAATCCAGAAATCATCATTGACTAACCACTTGAGTCAAAATATCCTTTTCAAAACCTTTTTGACTCCGGGCCTAGTCCAAAATACCATTTGCACATTTTCTCAAAAAACTTGCCCGAAAAACTGATTAAAATAATCATATAATCACACATAATCATGCCACATCATCAAGACATCAATGCAAGTCAAATCATGCAATCAATCATGTAAAACATTTAACTATGCATGCATCATGGTTTATAAAACAAACGTCCATTCACACACCGTCCAAACCGCTCGCTTCCCGAGCTGCACGCGTTTCCGTAATTTCCGACACTTGCCAGGAATCTCGAATCCTCCAAGTAATCGAACTCAAGCTCCAAATTTCAAAGAAGTCGCAGGGTCTGTTCGTCACCAATTCACCATCAATTGGCTTCCCAATCGATGTGGTTCGAGTCGTCTAGTTCCCAGAAAGCTCAATATCACCTCAATTGCAATCGAATTCGTCTAAGAAATCAAATTCGATTTTTATGTTTTTTGGTGATTTTTCGGGTTTTGTTCTCATATGATTCTCGGTCCAATTCCTCTCAATTCTCACTCAGTTGTTCACTTAATTCCTCCCTTTTTGTTCTCTATTCAATTGCTCTACTCTCTGGGATGATGGATCAATCAAGGTTTTGAGGAGGTTTAGTGTTCTCTGTTTTTGTCTTGGTCGATTTTGATATTCATATGATCATGTGCAACAGCTGATTAATCTCATTAATTATACAAAGTGCCACTAATGCTCATTACCAAGTGACACATGTCACTTATAGCAGCCCCTGAGTCATTTAGTTGGCTGATTCAGCCAATTAAACTATATTCTATCAGTTAATTGCACCGTCAAAGACTTTGACTGCCCAAATTACTGTTTTACCCTTCATGTCGCAATTTACCATTTTGCCCCTACACTTCCCACATCCATAACTTTTTCATTTGAGCTCCGTATGACGCATGCCGCCTGTCTACGGATTCAGCGTCCCGAGACCTTTCCAATGGTACTTCCGAAAATTCCAAACAAGGTCTCGGTCAAAAAGTCAACTTTCGGCCCTTATAACTAGGGGCAAAATCGTCATTTTCCGTCAAAATTTCCAAATTTTCCTTTTTCGAATTTCCGGGTCGTTACACCATGTGATTTAACTTATGAGCTATGTTATTACTATTGTGATAAGTGCTTGAGTGTGGCACGGACAGTGTTTAATATAGTTTTCAAAGTGGCTTATGTAGATTGGATTAGTACTTGAGTAGCAATGATTGATTGGGTGACTTGTTTATTTTAATTTTAGCATTACTAATATATGTTTCTAAGTAATTTTGTAGGACCTAATGAGCAAGGATTTGAGAAAATGTGGGTCACGAATCATTTAAGAAAGTTTTATGATTGTTGGGGTTCCACGATCTATCGTTATGTGATTTAATCCGTGAAATATGCCCACTATTGTGGTAAGGTGTTTTCCCAGACAAGTGATGTTTGCGGTACAATTTTACGTATAGTATTATTCTTCATTTTCATTAGTGCTTGAATTGGTGATCATTTTTGTTCGACTCACATAGATTAGTCCCTAAAAGGTATAATGAGATTTTAGGTATGTCTAGATGTAAGTAAGTGTAGTTTTTAGACATAGCCAGACGTTACCGAGTTCGGTTTCGGAGTTACTTATATTCAAATAAAATTGTATTTTAGTAATCCTTTTAAAAAAGAAATCAATTAGTTGATTAACTTTAAAGAAACTCGGTTGCCCAATTAGAGTATAAAGTTAAGATTGGGATCGTTTCCCGATAATTATTCTTTGTTGGTATGTTAGTTGCTACCGCAAGGAAACCTCACTCTCCAAACTTTCGAGGAGAAATTTTTTTTAAGGGAGGTAAGTCGTAACTACCTGAAAAGTAATTTGTTTTTTAAAGGGGGTAAGTTGTAACGACCCGGAAAGTTGAGAAAAGAAAAATTAGAAAAAAAAAACTAAATGGAAATGATAGTTTTTCCCTATAGGGTCAAAAGTTGAATTTTTATCTTCGACATTTTTTTTCCGAATATTTCGTCATAACCCTTACGAAGGTCTTAACTTCTGAGTCCATAGACAAACAACATATCAAAATCGGATATCGAACTAGTTTGATACGGGTCAAAATTGATTAAAGGCAATTTGGTAATTTTAGCACCAAAGGTATGCTGGTAATTTTACTACAAAAATTTAGGTGAGTCTAGAAGTTTCTTTATTTTTCCCTTTCATTATCCTTTTCACCGACCCACTCTATAAATATATACATGTGTTTGTGTGTGTTGCTTTATGGTTTTCAGTGGATGATGGACGAAAGGAAGAAAAATGAAGAAAATGTAAAACCAAAAGAGAGAGAAAAGAAATCACCCAGGAAAGAAAGGGAAAGAAGAAGGAAGGAAGGAAGAGAAGGAGGGAAAGGAGGAACCAACCCTGAAGCTCAAGAGAAACCTGAGAAGGAAACCCATGAAATTCAAGTTATGTGTGGTCCATTAAGGCGTTTGTAGTTTCCTAACATCTAAAGCAAGGTTTTTAGGAGGTTTTTTAGGTTCCTAGGGTTGTTCTAAGCTAGGAAGGAGGAAGCTTGGATTCAAAGAAGTCCTAGAAATGGACATTGAATAATGCCCAAAATTTGGAGTCTTAAATATGATTTTGAGGTGAGTTTGTCTTCATTTTAAACCCATACATCTTCTCTTGGGTTTGTTTAGATGAACATGGAATATTCAAATTTGAAAAACGGACGTGAAAAATAGACGTTAAAACTGAGTCATGGTCGCTAGGTCGGGTAACCCAACTTGCAAACCCGCTGAAGGTCAGGGGTGAGTGGTATTGCTACTGCACCTATAGTTTCATGTGAAACCCACGCGCAGAGAGGTAGGGTGTCATGTGGGGGCATGCGCCAAATCGTCTCGAAGTGAAATCATCATGAAATTCAATGTATTTGATGTTACGAATCTAACGGTATAGTTTCCGAGATGATTATAAATCATCTCGAGGTAGTTTTGACTTTCCGAAGGTTTATGCACGGTTTTAATACGTTTAAAATCCCAAAAAAAAATAAGGGATTGAATATAAGGTTATTTGGAACAATTAGTAACCCTTAGAAATGATTTATGGAATGCGATAAAGGTCCTAAAAATTTTGGAAAATCGTGCAAGTCGGAAGTCAACTACTTGGATTGTGTGTGACTAGACCTTTCCTTCCTTAACTTATTATGCATGCATATTTGAATATTTTAAGTGATTTACTATACGATTTATGTGGCATTTTTGAAAGTGCACGTCTTACGAGATTTTGCATAATTTGTGCTTTGGACTTAGTCCGGGAATTAGAAATATGGTTTTGGTTTACGAAATGGTTACGTGTTATATATATGTACGTGTGTGTGTGTGTGTGTTTTTTCGATATATGTTTTTGAATTGTTGTGTTATGAACAACTCTTCTCGGGATGCGTTTACGTCTAGTGCCAGGTTCTATGTAAGACCCGTGTCCTGGAGGGAACAGTGAACAATCCCACATTCCTGTGAGGGGGAATGGTCTGGGAGAGAATGGTGGTGTGCCTTAAAGGTGTAGGCACACACCTATCTAGCACTAGGCCTTTTGGGAGCTCAAGTGGCTTTGGGGAGGATTAGAACCCCAAAGTTAAGCGAGTTGAGACTAGTACAATTCCATGATGGGTGACCCCCTAGGAAGTTGAACCATGAGCTCCCGAAACAAAACCGTGAGGGCGAGGCCCAAAGCGGACAATATGGTGCTAGATGAGTTGGGTCTTGACCGAGGAGGGTCGGGTCCTAAAAAATTTGGTATCAGAGAAATTTGACAGGACCCATCCCAATCCCCCCGGGATTAACGCGGGATGAACCTGCTCCTGTCTGACACGAAGTTTCAGACAAGGGATATTTCTGACCTTTGCCCTCCCGGGCTATCAGAGTACGCCAGGATGCGGAGGAGGTATGTGATATCTCGGTCTCTGCTACAGTCCACATCCACTGTCAACCTAAAGGGCAGTCAAAACATTAAAAGCTGTGAGTGGACAAAACAAGAGTTTATAAAAACATTTCATAAGAAGACATTTGTACCCTTCACTAAAAAGCATGCATGCATTCGAAAACCGTTTGACCAAAGAAACCATATGTGGGACTAAGCCCAAAATAATAATGAAATAGACCATACAGGCCACTGCCCAAATCCATAAGAAACCAATAAGGGACTCAGCCCATAACCATAACCATATTGAAACCAAATACACGAGCCACCGCTCAAATCCTGTGCACACCTGTGCACACCACATATCGCATATCATATATCATATATAAGTCACACAACCAATCCTGTCACGGTTTCCAAAGCTACGCGCGTGCTACCTGGGTCTCAATCCGAGTCTTCTCAAAGTCACGGTCAATGTCCGCAGACCACTGATCCTACCCCGAGATTATAGTAACCATAGCCTTCCTGAGAGTAAGGAACCCAACTAGGGGGTGACTCCACTCAGTCGGTGCTCCGTGACTACTCCGGTGTCCACCCAGGCCAACGACCCTCCCCGGAGGAGATAATAGAAGTAAAGGAAGGTATATGAACATATATATACATAACATAAACATTCATGCCTGGTTCCCTAAACCGTCATGATCCTTCATATACATTCCATTTCAGGGTTCATGCCCAATTCCCATAAACCGTCATGTACTTGGAAATCCATCTAGGGTCCCTAACCCAAAATCGTAACCATAAAGTAACTGGGTCTCGTGCCCGAACATATGACATCAGTTGGGCATCATTCCCGATATCTAAAGGTGATTCATGACTCCGATCATAGTGATGTGTGCAACCATCCATCCAGGACCGCCCTTAATCCTAGTATGTCGCCGTGAACGAATCAACCGACGCGACCACCACAAGATCATGGTGCACTCATCACCGATCGCTATCCCGAACCGTCAGCACTCCGAAAGTCGAGCCTCCCCATGCTGCCCGACCAGGAATCGTGCATCGTGTCCTCTCCAGAAGGAACACATCCCAATCTGGAGGCAAGCATCACGTCGTCCGTCGCCGTACACCAAGCACTTGCCGCGACCACGTCTCGGACCCGTAGGTCATCAATAGGGTCATATGCCCTAGACAAAACCAAATGGGTCTCATACCCGAGTTTATCCATTTGAAATCCAAATCCATTTAATTTAAACCAATAAAGGAATACAGACCCGTATAAGCACCGTATAAGGCCGAAACCTCGAAATATGTGCTTATACGCAACCACAACCAAATACACCCATGGCATTACCAAACATGTATTAAAAACATATAATAAACATTTATGCATGCACCAATTTAGAAAACAAGGTCCACTCACAGACCGTCACCGGCTATCTTTTTGCGTGCCATACGGCTCTCCCGAGCTAATCACCATCACCGGAACTCCCGAACCGGGTCGAACCGGTCTGAACCGCTGGTTGGAGGTTAGTGGTGATGCTATAGTACCCGCGTGAGTGGGCTCACACGCAGGGGGTTCCTAGGTATCGTGTGCGCGCGTGAGTGACAATTTGAGGATGTTTTCAACACATGAAATCTTCTATTCGATGTAACGAACATTTTGGGACTAGTTTCGTGTCGATCGGACACCATCTCGATAATGTTCGGGGCATCGGAAGGTTTCAGATCCCAAATTTTCAGGACCCGACCCTCCTCGGTCAGGACCCGACTCATCTAGCACCATATTGTCCACTTTGGGAGTTCAAGCGGCTTTGGGGGGATTGGAACCCCAAAGTTAAGCGATTTGAGACTGGTGCAATTCCATGATGGGTGACCCCCTGGGAAGTTGCACCATGAGCTCCCGAAACAAAACCGTGAGGCCGAGGCCCACAGCGGAAAATATAGTGCTAGATGAGTTGGGTCCTGACCGAGGAGGGTCGGGTCCTGACAAATTGGTATCAGAGCCAGACCTCGACCGGGAAGTGTGCCAGTGTGGACGATGGGCCCTAAGGGGGCTGGATTGTATGACCCGTGTCCTGGAGGGAACGGTGAACAATCCCACATTCCTTTAAGGGGGAATGGTCTAGGAGAGAATGGTGGTGTGCCTTAAAGGTGTAGGCACACACCTATCTAGCACTAGGCCTTTTGGGAGCTCAAGTGGCTTTGGGGGGGATTGGAACCCCAAAGTTAAGCGAGTTGAGACTGGTGCAATTCCATGATGGGTGACCCCCTGGGAAGTTGAACCATGAGCTCCCGAAACAAAACTGTGAGGGCGAGGCCAAAGCGGACAATATGGTGCTAGATGAGTTGGGTCCTGACCGAGGAGGGTCGGGTTCTGACATTCTATTTCCCTGAACGGTTGGTTAGTCTCGGGTGTCCAGAGCAGAGCTCTGTTTTCCAGAGACTCATTATTTAAGCTATGACTCAGATTGCAAGAGATGGATTTTGTTTTTCTGGGTAGGTCGACACTCAAACATCTAGTGCTAGACTCTATTTTCTCGAGTGTTTTTTCCTACTGGTAGAGTAGTTGTTATGATGATTGAAATTGAGCATCGAGGATGGGTTGGCTCTATGTGATTAATACTATTATTAACTTGAACCCTCCCTAATTTTCTTGATAATCAGATTGGTCCTGCTCCCGTCTGACAGTTCTTATCAGACAAGGGACAATAAACCAAATTAAATTTGCCCTTACGGAGTTACCGTCCACATCCAGCCCACTATCCCAACAAGTAGCGAAAACTCAAATGCGATTTAATCTAAATCTTATAATGACATAATCATTCATACAACCTTAATTATAATTTCAAATATTCATTTCATAATCTTTGATAATCCACCTTTATTCTCCATAATTTATTAGAACTTGTTCCTTTATCATAACTCACATTAAAATTATGATATTTACTATTCAAACTTATATTACCACCATAAAATATAATCATTGTAATTTACTAACATTAACTACTTAATTACTCTCTATTTATCAAATCATAACATGTTAACATTATACAAATAATGACAAATTCTATATACTTAGTTGATCTTGAGAATTCTCTTCATCTCAAATAACATTTACTCCTATAACTTATTTACTTACCTAGCACATAACTATCTTTCCTTACTCCTTTTTAAATATCCTTTCAAATTCATATGTTTATCACAGTTAATCCTGCAATAAAGTATGCACATAACCAACCTTTAAATCGAATCCTTAATTTAAAAATATATTATTCCTTCGTCAAAAATCATAATTAATGATCATCATTAATAAATTTTAGGTTTTGACCATATTTATATTAACCTTAATTAAGTTAATTAAAAAATAAACATATAAATTCATAAATGTATCTAATCAGTGTCAAAATCCCTCAAACCATATACCATTGGATTCAGAATGAAGAGAGGGACATTTTCCATGTTGAGCACTTCCCCAAATTCGGTCGAACACGCCCTCACGTGTGGCGCCTATGTCCTCTGCGTGTGGTGGTCACATGCCACCACCGTTCATCTTCAATCTCGAGCTTCGACCCAGTTCCCTACAATCGGGCCACCCGTGGCCCATGATTATGACACAACTAGAAACCCATCCTTTTATGACCAAATTTCAGGTTCTAATAGTCTATTCTTACCTAATTAACGTTAGGAAGAGTTCTTTAAGTTTAGAATGGAGAAAACCGCAATTGAAATCATGGTTCATATGGCTTGACGGTTCGACCATGGAATCCTTAATTAATAGTAGTGCTTTCAGTGTCCAAACTCGTCCCTCTCTGTCTCAAAATCAAGTGGAGACCTCTAGAGAGACATTATATTGGTAGTTTCCTCATTTTCAAGCTTTAAACCGTGGACCCGAAAACAGAACCTCATGGACCCAAGTATTTCCACATTGTGTTCCTCTTTTCATGAACTAGCTTCATTACACTCTCACCCTTCTCTCCTTTTCCTTCTTCCTGCCCTCTCCCTTCTTTTTTTCTGGTTCTTTTTCCTTTTGGGCTGGTTGTTCTCATTTCCTTCTTCCCTCGACCAACAACCACCAAATTCACCTTTGCAAATACAACACCCACATATATAGTAGTGTAACTTGGTGGGGAGTTTTAGGAGAGAAAAATCATGAGAGATCTAAATCAATCTTGGTATTTCTGACAAATTTACCAAAATACCCTTTATATGAAAAATTACCAAAATGCCCTTATTAATTCTTGAGCCATAACATACTTATCCGAACTCCTTTTTGGACCTGCCGCATGTGTATGTACTGTAATGACTCAAACTTTCAACGAGGGTAAAATCAAAAAAGACAAATGAAATTGACCATTTTGCCCCTAAATTCAAAGGGTTGCCTTTTTTACCTAGACAAATTTGGGGGATTCCGAAAATGCCTTTATAAATATCTCTCAGACTACCGGGTACGTCGACAGCCTGCATGCCAAAAACAGAGTTTGAACGGTTTCGTTCTGGATCTAGTTTACGTGGGGGTGTTTTGGTAAAATTTTTTAAGGGCATTTTGGTAAATTTCATATGAGATTTTTCTTGTGGGTGAATGGGAATGGGACAAGTGTCCCTTATCCCTTATGTCTTTGTGCCACCATCCTAGTGTATGTGTGTGTGCTGTGTTATTTATGTTTTTGTGTTGTGTGTGTTTTTGCGGAGTGTTCAAACCGAGAGGAAATGAAGAAGAAAAATGAAAAGGAAGATCAGAAGAGAAGGATGAGAGGCAAGTGAGATGTGATAGACGTTCTGAAACAGAAAAGAAAGGAGAAAAGAGGTTTTAGACTCAGAACATGAGGGGGAGATGATGACCCGAGAAGGTGTTTTTGGGTTTGAGGTTGCACGATTATGTTTTGGTTGACAAGCTTGGAAACAAGCTTGCTGTCAACTCCCCTAAGTTCCTGCGACCTTGATAAGGTCCTTAGTTCATGGTTTTAGACCTCAAATCCACCCAGAACCGAAGAACCAAGTTTGGTCGTAAGTGGGAGATTGGGTGACGAGTTTGGGTAAGCTTTCTTTGAGTTTTGATTAGATAGATCTATTCCTAAGCTTCAATAGAATATTTTGAACGAAACATGGAAGAAAAAGGGTGGGAAACTAGAGAATTAGAACAGAATCAGGTCGTCGGGTCGGGCGACTAGGAAAACCAGTCATATGGGCGATAGGGATGGCACTGTAACATTTTACTGTAACTGGTGTGTGGGCTAACGCGCAGCCGCTTTAGGCGGCGTGTCGACTCACCACAGCCACTTCAGGTAGCACGTGGGGGCACATGCCAATAGATTTGAGGGTGCGTCCATCACAATTTTTGATTTTTTCAATGTTACGAACATTTTGGTGCAGGTTAGGAGTCGATCAGACACCGTGTCTGAGTGGTTTAGTTGTCCAAAGGTTTAGGGTTCGTATTAAATTTGTTTAAAAATCCTAAAAAATTGTGGGATTAAAGAAAAAAAAATTAGAGATGATTTGCGACCTTAAGGTGTGGTTTATGGCAAGAAGTGACATTCCCTAAAACTACGTAAATACGTACAAAGCGGGACTCGTTTATTTGAACAGTGTGTTAGTGAACTTTCTTTTCCCTAAATAGTTATGCTTGCATACTTACATGATATAAATGTGTTTCTAGGTGATTTTGATGACATTGGAGCGATTGGGATTTTATATGAATTTCAGTAATTTTATGCATATTTAATTAATATTTTATGGCACATTTTACGAGGTTTTTGATAAAGTATGTTTCAGATATCGTTTCAAATGTGGTTTTGAAAGGAATGTGAATTATGTCGTCAGATTTCTTGATATTAGATTTTGGTGATGTTTATATGATGTTTGGATGGGTTTTCGAATAGATTTCAATAGCACGTTTTACGAGAATGATGTTGGTTATGTTTTGAGCATAAGCCAGAGGTTCTAATTGTGGTTTTGACGTGCGTTATCGAGATATGATGTGAGTATGTATTTCATGGTACTTGTGAGTGTGAAATGTTGTTGTGATTGTGTTGATTGTATGTGATTCTCAGAAGTCGAGCAGGGTTTCTGGTTCGTGAGATTGTGTTATGATGACTCGAACGTCAAGCCTGGGGCTCTGGTTCCCCACAAAAAAGTGTGCGATGGCCTACCAGTAGTGGCCTCGTGATGTGGTGATTGATGTTCTGCTTGTGTAGTGATGTTGGGTGATTATGTATGAATTATGTGGTAATGTTGATTATGGATTGATTGTGTGTTACTATTGAGCTATGTGATGAGTGTTGACGGTTTGGTACCCTTCCTCGAGATGCGTGTTGACGGTTTGGTAGTCTCGGAAGTTGAGTTGGGCTTCGGTTCCTGAGTGAATTACTATGTGCCTGGTGGTGGGGTAGTGGTTTGATGTTTGAAATTGTGAGTCGTGGAAGGCTTGATTGTGAAGTGTGCGGATCTATGTGATAGTGGATATGATTCAGTTATATGGTATTGATGTGATTGACTAGCAAGTTTATGACTTGTTAGTACTTCATGGTTAAACTAGTTTACGGTTAATGATTGATTTCGGCTAATTGCTTTATGAACATTTTCATGTATTTGGAGATTTCAACTATGTTTCGTTTTATTCAAAGTGAAATGGTTTTTCGTAGGTTTGGAAAATGGAGGGAAAAATCTGGATGTTTTCAAATTATGTTTTTAAAATGTTTCTTTTTGTCCACTCACACGTTTTCTTTGTTTTGTAACCCTCCAGAGCTACTGCACGAAAATCGAGGCTCGAGAGGCAGAGGTGTAATGGCCCGAATCTCGAGAAAACGAACATTCGGGAAATTTTGAATTGAAAAATGACTTTGCCCCTATTAAGTCAAATTGTTAAATTTTTTTGGGATAACTTTTCGGAATTCCGAGAAGGCCATTACGAAGGTCTCAGAATCTTTAGTTCGTAGACAGGCGAGATGCCAAAATTATAGAATGTATGAGGTGGATTCGGGTCAAGGATAATCAAGGGAATTTTGGTAATTATGAAAAAAAGGGCATTATGGTCATTTCACATTGAGATTTTTTTTTTTATGAAAATGACACTTGTCTATATTTCTCTAGACCCTTCTTTCCTTTTCATCTCCATTGACTTTCGCTCTTATTTATATGCTTGTGTGATTGTGTGGGGCAATTTCGGTGGGCATGAGCCGAAACCCACAAAAACCCCATGAGCAAACCTAACCATGAGGGGAGTTGGGAACTGAAAGACAGGGGATAAAGGAGAGACATGGGGAGAGAAAAATGAGGGACAAAGGCGAGGAGGAGCTGGGAAACAAGGAGGAGATGTTTAGAATGAGGACTTAGAGGAGGGCATGTGAAGCCAAGTTCTTGGCAGTGGGTCGTGGCCTGGTCTTAAGACCTTTTGGCAACAACTTGGAGATATTAGGATGTTGGTTGAGTTCCAAGGACCAAAGTGGAATACAAACAATGAAGGTTGAGCATGAAGAATGGCAGGGAACAGACTTATCTTCATGGCCGAAATTCAAGAATCAAACAATATATATAAAGTGACAATGAAGAAAAACTGGAATTTGAACCGGGTTAGGGTCACTGGGTTGGGCGACCTGGATTGCTATAAAATGGGTATAATGTGCAGGTTGAAGATGAACAGTGCCCTACGCAAGAGGTCCATGCGCAGGGACTTTGTTAGGCGCGAGACATATTTTGGACATGAGATCAACATAAAAGTTATAGTATTTGGCGTTGTGAGTCTAACAGTACAATTTTCGATGCGATCAGATATCGTCTCGAGGAAGTTTGGGCTGTTATAAGGTTTAGGGTTCGTAATTAGTTTTAAAATTTTGAAAAATTGTGGGAATAATTATGAGGATAATTGGAATGGTTAGTGACCTGTGTAAGTGATTTTTTTTGTAGGAATTGATGTTCTCGGATTTTATGAAAAGACGTGCGATGGTTTGGTTATGTATAAGGTATGTGTGAGTGGATATTTTTTTATTAAAATATTATGCGTGCATATTTAATTGTTTTAAATGTGTTTCTATGTGTTTCAGGTGATATTTGGGTGATTGGAATTATTATATGATTTTCGGGAATTTTATGACTATTTTAATATTAATTTATTACACGTTTTACCAGATTATCCGTAAATTGCATTTTCGAATACCATTTCAAATATGGTTTTGGTTTGAATGTGATTTGTGACACGAGTTATTGTGATATTAGATTTTGGTGATTTTCACATGTTTTTTGGATTATTTCGATGTGTTTCCATGACACATTTTATGGTGTTGTAATTGAGTTGTGGTTTTGGGCCTAGACCCGAGATTTTTGGATTATGGGTTAAGTTGTGATATGGATGTGTGGTTTCTTGGTGATTGTGATGTGGTATGTTGTGATGATTATAAAATTGTGGATGACCTTCCTCAAGGTACCTATTGGTTAGTAGTCTTAGGCGTCGAATTGGGGGCCCAAGATCCTGAGACTAGTTTTGTGCTAACTCAGATGTTGAACTAGGCTCTAGATCCTTAGTTAGTTCTCACTCAAACGTCGAGCTGGGCTCCAGATCCTGGGTGAGTGTGTGAGGGCCACACTCGAACGTCGAGTTGGGCTACAGATCCCGAGTGATGTGCCTACCAGTAGTGCAGTGGACATTATGACTGACGTTGTTCATCGAGGATGGGTTGTATGTGGATTGACTATGTGATTACTGTGATGGCTTTGTGTTGTCAATTGATGTGGTGATTTTCGTGATTACTGATATTTTTTGCATTACATTCGAATTACATGTTTTTTGAGGTCGTTGAATGTGTTCTATTTTGTTGATTTTCAAATGGTTTTATATATGCATGCATAGTTTTAGAAAATGGAGGGTAAAGTGTTATGTTTTGATTTGTGTTTTTTTAAAACCTTTATTTTTGTCCACTCACATGGTTTTTGTGATTTTGAAACCCTCTAGGGCTATTGTACGAAATTCGGGGCTGAACATGAGGCAAAGGAATGATAGAGAAGGTGAATATCCCTTGTCTGACAAGTTGAGTATAGTTTTGGTATTCTACTTTGCTTGTTAGGTGAATATCCCTGTATGATGATAAATATGTGAATATATGTATGGTAAGGTAAGATGATACATGTTGTAATATGATGTTATGGCGTTCATATGAAAATAATATATGGTGATATATGATGTTGATCATGATGTTGTTAAGCTATGATCATAGTGACGTTATTATGATGATGTACCTATATGATGATCATGATACATGTACATATCTTTAATACATGGTGATATGGTGAATATTTGTTGGCAATGATATAAGGATATTGATGATAATTATGCGCTGAACCATAATGATGATGATGACATGATGTTATAATGATAACGTGATAACATGATGATATAATGATGACATAGTGTTATATGAATATATGACAACATATGTGAGAATGACGCTAGTTGATAATGTGATGCATGTTGGTATACTATCAGTTAACATTACGAAAAAAATAATTTTATGATAACAAGACATAATATTGATATGACTATGAGTATTATGTATACGAAAAACACATAATAGTTCTAGTATTCTTCTTTGCTTGTCAGATAAGAGTAGGGCCCATGCGTAGTTTACGAAATGTTTTCCAAGATGGGTCCTGTCAACTTGGTATCAAAGCTAGGATTTTGAGTTGTTCTTGTTATTGTCATGCCTCAGATATGCGAGCTCTTGTGCACGACCTGGTGATAAGGTGAGAAGACAAGCCCACGATAGTTATGGTGCTATAAATGTTTTTGGATTAGTAGTCAAATTGTGAATATATGGTACGTATGAGTAAGATGAAAGAGCACGTTTTCTAGTTGAGTAACTAATTGGAATGTTAGAAAGATGGAAATGTTCCGTTATTGAATTTGACAGGTGTCAGTAAGAATAGATGTTAAAACCGTTGGATGTAGACTCGAGCAAAGGAAAAGTGTAACGACCCATCCCGAATTAACGAGATTAATTAAGAATTAATGACAAATTAGCGAGACTAATCGGGGATTAGACAAGGATTAGCGGACGTTCGAGCAAAATGACGATTTTTCCCCTAGAATGGGTAAATCATTGACTTTTCGTTTAGGCTGTCAAATGGACTTAGGCCGATGACTGCGACGTAGTTCGTGAGGTCACGAGTTCATAGACAGGAGGCACGCCCGATTCCGACGTTTATGGAAGAAGTTATGGTTCACGGAAGTTCTGGGGAACTATTTATGGCGACACATTTTATGACGCAAAAAGTGAAGTTTTGTCTTTTCTGGGGAACCATTTTCAATCCATTTTTCATTTCGGTTGTTATGGGTCGATTTGGATGTTTGTTTTGAATTAAATAGGTTTCTAGGAAGTGGTTAGAGAGGTTTTGAGGGTGGTTAGACGTTGAGGAGCCCTAGGGTGAGTTTTGGAAATTTGAACCATGTAAACCATTTTGGACCGGTCAGATTTCGGGTGTTTAGGGGTTCTAATTAATTGGGTTAGGTTCCTAGGATCTAAACTAGAAGAATAGGATCGATTAGGAGCAAAACGGGTGAAAATTGGACCGTGTAGGGACCTGGACCGGTCACGCCGGTCCAAGTTGCAGGGAGAACCGGGCCCGCTAGTTCGGACTGGCCGCTGGAGGGCAGGGATGATGCTACAGTGCCCTGGCGCGTGGGCTCACGCGCAGTGGCTTCCCTGGGCGCGTGGGGGCGTGTTCCCAATCTTTTGGGGATGTGTTCAACACACGAAATCATGTATTCGATGTAACGAACATTTTGGGACTGGTTTCGTGTCAATCAGATATCGTTTCGATATAGTTCGGGATGTCCGAAGGTTTAGATTCACGTTTAAAAATAGTTAGAAATTCTAGAAAATGACGGGGTTTTAGTGAGGGGTTCTATAAGTAGTTAGTAACCCTCTAAATTAATTTGGACAGGTTCGGGAATCCCGGAGGCTACGATTGACCCTGGAGACGATTATGGCACGTGTATCGAGGCGCGGCTTCGGACGGTCTGTGAGTGGACCTTTCTTTCTAACTTGATGCATGTATAAATGTTTTATAAGTGTTTTAATGTATGTTTTGTGATGACATGAGTGCATTTGTTTGTGGTAGCTTACGATCGACATAATTGCACGTATTTCGAGGTTTCGGCTTTATGTCGTACCTTTGCATACCATGTTTTCGACGAGGGTTTAATAAATGGATTTGGATTTGGATTTGGATTTGGAAATATGAAATCGGGCACAAGACCCATTTGGTTTATGAACTCTCAGACTTGGAGTCCATTTGAATTGACGAGGAATCGGACCGAGGGTCCATTTGTGTTATACGATTGGGTCGGGGGCCCAGTTGATTTACGATTCGGGTTTGAGGCCCAGTTAGTTGTACTATCGAGTTTGATGCCCCGTTGATTTATGATATCGGGCCTGAGAACCATTTAGTTGAGATATCGGGCTTAAGGCCCCATTAGTCGTGAAATCGAACTTTAGGTCCTGTTGCTTTATGGTTCCGGGCGTAGGGCCCAATTGGTTATGATATCGGGCTTAAGTCCCAGTTCAGTTTGTGAAATGAGAATTTGGGCATGAGATCCAGTTGAACTGAGGATTTAGGTCGTGGCCTGTGAAATGAATTTGAATCGGATTCGAGGAATCCCGTTGAGAGGAATCGGGATTGAGACCCAATTGAAATGTATTTTGAGAAAGAAAGAAAATATTTGAAAATGAATGAACCCCCCATATGATTATATGGTCTCCTCCAGTGTCGACCTGGAGAGTCACGATCCACAGACCAGAGTGGGTATTCCTATAGTGATCCCGTTCCAGGAGTGGTGGTTACTTTTTATGATGTGGTCCCAGACCAGATTCCAGAGGGATATGTGGACTAGATCCAGAAAGAGAGCTCGGACTAGATCCAGAGATTGAGCCTCCCAGATGGAGATTCCTGGGAGAAGACTCAGAGTAAGACCCCGAGTAGTTTGCACACTAGATATATTTATGTCATCGTGACTATATCGGGGATGTGTTCCCTAGGGGTTGTGTGCCCCGAGTTGGCATCTTCTCGGAAGTGCCGCAGAGGGGTTATACGTACTTCGATACGTTTGTGGTTTATGGAAAGTGAATTGGGGGCAGAGACCCCGTGTTTTATGAGTTAGAAAGTGATTGCGGGCGGCGACCCCGTAAACGATGTTTTGGAAATGGTTTGGGGCGGAGACCCCGTATGGTATGTATTAGTATTTCACTGAGAACGGATTTGGGCTGAGTTCCCACATGTTATGGTTTGTAAGTTTGTGATTTCGGGTCGAGGACCCAATTGGATTTATGGGTCATGATCGTTTATGGGGCCGGGCATGAACCCTTGAAAGGTTTTCTAAATGTTTGATAAATAGTTTTATGAATGTTTGATAAATGGTTTTGAATGCATGCGTATGTTTTTATGAAGGGCATAAAAGTCTTAATGAAAAAATGTTTTAATAAAATATTATTTTGTCCACTCACGACTTTTAATGTTTTAATGCCCTTCAGGTTGATCGCGGATGCGGGCTGTAGCAGAGACTGAGACATCACTCCCCTCCTCCTACGATCCTGACGCACTTTGGAAGCCCCGGCGAGGGCTAGAGACGGAATTTTCTCTGTTCTGACACGTGATGTCAGACGGGATCAGGCGGGTCCCACGTTAATCCCGAGGGATTTGGGACCGTTCCTGATGAAAAGGATTGACGAATAGGATTCAGAAAAAGTTGTAAGTAATGATTTGGGCTCAAGAAGGAGCTGAAACATAAGATTACTAGTTGTAATCCTCCAAATGTAATAAATAGTCAAAATGACTTAAGGATTATGAGTTCAATAAGTATAGGATTGAAATGAAAGCCGTATGGAAATTGGTAATGTAGACATGCTTGGGGGATATTGAAATTGTCTAATTAATCTCGAATTTTGATCAATGTTGGATTTGATCCGGAAGAGAATTGAGATATTAGCCTACGCGTAAAGTCGTAGTGTTGGACACTAGAATCGATAAGTTGATTAAGTATCGAGCAATTCAATTGCCCAATTTAAATATGGACATGAAATTAGTTGAGTTTTAAATTTCGAAGACAAATTTTTTTAAGGAGGGTAGATTGTAGCGGCCCAGATCTAGAGAAAACGTAAATATGGGGACATTTGAATCTAAAAGATGATTTTGCCCTTGTTAAGGCAAATTATTGACTTTTTGATCAGGAAATCTTTCGGTAATTCTAGGAAAGCCGTTATGAAGGTCTCAGAATCCTGAATTCGTTGGCAGACGGCATGCCAAAATCGGAGAACATATGAGGTAGATTTAGGCCAAGGACAGTGAAGGCCATTTTGGTAATTATGAAACAAAGGGCATTATGGTAATTTCGCTTTGAGATTTTTTTTTTATGAAAATGACACTTATCTAGATTAATCTAGACCCTTCTTTCCTTTTCATGTCCACCAACATTCCCCTCTTATTTATATGCTATTGTGATAGTTTGGGGTAATTTTAGTGGGCATGATCTGAAACCCACAAAAACCCCATGAACAAACCTAACCGTGACGAGAGTTGGGAACTGAGAGACAAGGGACAAGGGAGAGACCTAGGGAGAGAAAAATGAGTGACAAAGACAAGGATGAGCTCGGAAAAAGGGAGGAGATGCTCAGAATGAGGATTTGGCGGAGGGCCCGTGAAGCCACGTTCTTGGTCGTGGGTCGTGGTCTGGTCTTGAGGCCTTCTGGTGCCAACCTGAAGACAGTAGGATGTTGGGTGAGTTCCCAGGATCAAATTGGAACAGAAAAAAAGAAGGTTGAGCATGAAGAATGGCTGGGAACAAACTTATCTCCATGGCCCAAGTTCAAGAATTAAACAGTATATATGATCTGCATTTTTCTTAATTATGAGTTCATAGATCCTCTTTTGACACTCTTAAGATGATTTTGAACGTTTGGAACTCATAAAATAATGAAGAAAAACTGGAATTTGAACCAAGTTAGGGTTTCCAGGCCGGACGACCTAAATTGTTGTAAAACGGGTATGGGGTGCAGGTTGAAGATGAAAAGTGCCCTGTGCATGAGGCCCACATGCAAAACTTTGTTAGGCGTGTGAGGCCCACGAGCAAAGTTATAGTATTTGGTGTTACGAGCCTAGCGGTACAATTCTCGAGGCGATCAGATATCGCCTTGAGGTAGTTTGGGCTGTTCAAAAGTTTAGGGTTCGTTTTAATCAGTTTAAAAATTCCAGAAAATTGTTCGATGAATGATGAGAATAATTGGAATGGTTAGTGACCTTTATAAGTGATTTTTGGAAAGAATTGATGTTTTCAGATTTTACGAAAAGACGTGTGATTGGTTCGGTTATGTATAAGGTCCGTGTGAGTGGACGTTTATTTTTATTCAAATATTATCCATGCATATTTAATTGTTTTAAATGTGTTTCTATGTGTTTCAGATGATATTTGGGTGATGGAAATTATTATATGATTTTCGAGGATTTTATAAATATTTTAATATTATTTTATTACTTCATAATAAGGTCACTAACTACTTCATAATACTTCTACTAAAGCCCCGTAATTTTCCCGAATTTTTAGCTATTTTTAAACGAGCCCTAAAACCTTCGGACCTCCCGAAACATATCGAGACGATGTCTGATCGACTCGAAACCAGTCTTAAAATGTTCGTTACATCGATACGATAAAAAGTCGCGTTGACAACTTCCCCATGAACAGTGCCACGCGCCCTCACGCGCCACCCAAAGGGGTTGTACGTGGGCCTCACGTGTTGCTACAGTGCCGTCTTCAACCTCAGTTCAGCCCGGTTCAGATCAGTCCGATCCAACCGAACCGGCGAAGGCGCTTTTCGTCCATTTTTCTATCTTTTCAAAGCCCGTTTAATCCTATACCTTCGTCCAGTCATTTCCTACGCATCTACGTCCTTAAATCATAAAAGGGAAACCGGTATCATACCTTCCCAATCATAGTTTACAATTAATAACATAGCATACAAAATAAGTACATAGTAGCTAAATTTCTAAATGTCCAAAATAAGTACGTAGTATCTAATTAAGTTTCTGAATGTCAAACTATGTTCTACATGAGCATGGAAAAAAGACTATCCTTGGGAGCTTTCACCATCATCCTCACCGTGTTCATCAGTCGATGGTACTTCAAAATCAACTGCTGGTGCTTGAAACCCCGGGACTCTTGACATATTTTGTACTAGTTGTTGGAGATACAACCGCATCTGTGCAAGTTTCTTGTTAGCGACCTCTTGAGATGCCTTTGCAACTTTCAACTCATCCTTCAAATTGTCAACCTCCGTTTGCAAGTGTTGAGTAGTTGCTGAAGATTGAGAGCTTCCAATCTCACGGACACGTCCATATCCCATACCACGTATCTGTGATCCTGGCTTCTTTCCAAGTACATCAATCAAAATATTAAGGCCAACATTAGGATCATCTACAGGTATCTCATCCAATGGAGTATCCTCAGGATATTCTTTTGCTGCCTCCTGGAGATAATTATTCTTTTTTGCTAATATCTCATCCTTCAAATGAAACCGACATAAAAACACATGTTACATAAAATATACAATCATATAACCAAGTTTATATAAGTAAAATAATATTCTAACAAAGTTTATACAATCAAAAAACATGTTGGACATCAAACATGTGGCTGAGTCGAAAGACATAATTTATTCAATTAGCATCAAATTTGGTTGGAGAAAGAGTTCATAATGAATAGGTTTCACACATTCAGTTAGGGTATTGTTATGATGCATCAAGTAAGTACTTCTAAACAATGAACGAACGCTACATTTGATTGAAGAAGTTCAAATTAAAAAAGTGCATCTCATGCACTTCGTGATGACTGGAGGAGATCTAGACTAAGGCTAAGACCACTTATCAACTAATGCTTAATTAGAAACAGCTAACACTATCCCTTCCAAAACACCACAGCTAACACTTATCACAATTGGCCATTTATCTTTACCAAAATGTTGATGCATGATAAGTTCACCTAAGCAAAATCAATTTCATTTATCTTCTTGTTTCATTCATCTTCTATATATAGTACTAAGTATAACTAGAAGCCAACAAGTGTACTAAACTTTACCCAAAAAGTTATTAAAGAAATACTTACATATTTAGCTTTGGCCTTGTCATTGCTCCATTGCTTGGCTTTCCCGGAATATGCTTTTCCATAAGTGTTTATCTCCACAAATTTTGAACCTTCTTAATGTGATATAGCATCATTTCAAATAAATTAAATGTACCATATAAGTTACAACAAGATAATATGTTTAGTATAAAACTACTATATTATCGCTGCACACTCCATTGCTATGTGTGCGAAAGATTTTGAACCAGCATGATGCTCTATCTCCTTATGACCTCGGTTCGATGTATTGGCCACAGATGCTTTCTGCACAGTTGCATGACTAATGAGTTCATTAGCATTAAGAGAGAACTTTTCTATATAATACATACAATGAAATATGACTACCAAAAACCCTGATGATTGAAAATGGTCACACAGAAATTTCCACTGGTGTTCGCCATCCCTTTGTACCATCTCCAATGGTGGGTTAGCTAATGTTTCCGCCTTTGTTGGAAAAAGCTTCAAGTAATTGTTCAATTCGTGCTTGAAGTTTCTAAACCTCCTAGCCATGAGATCGTTGACATATTTTTTAATCTTTGGGTCCTTCAAATCTATGTCGAAATTGACCTACAACCAATTTGAAACAAAGTGTCAACGAAAGACAAAAACAATCCAAACAACAGCCAATGCTCTGTATTGGTTATTGTGATAATTGATTAATCCTACATGTCTAAATGAAAAGTAAAGAACTTTTTCCCTAGAATCGTGACACAGAATGGAAAATAAAGTTACAAAATGTCGTTGATGACAAGTAATTTACTCACAGTGATTTCGCCCATAAGGGTGCTCCTTATGTCAGGATTGATCTTTGTCCAATATGCTTTATTCATAACACAACTCGTTCGGATAATTGTACCGATGTCAGGGGACAGCAAGCTTGAGATCTCTGAACTCACAGGCCTATTAAAAATAGGATGAAATTCAACATGAATCTTTTTTTTGGTGGTGCGGACTATTCGACTTGTCTCGATTGCCGCACAAGCCCCTCTGACTCCTGGTTTAAGTATTGGTTGCTCTCCATCTACTAGGGTTGGAAGACGACCAGCACCTGTCATTTTGCAATAAGAAAATAGCACACATTCCTAAAGTGAACCAAAATTTAATGAGTACAGAAGGCGCATATAAAATAGAAGTTAGGTGCACTTTCTGCAACCTACCATTAGATTCAGGTTCACCCGCATTCCTCTCATCATCTGTAACATTATCATTAGTCATTTTATTATTCTAAAAATGAACATAATAAGTAAGTAAGACATGATTTTCTTACTAGGCATCCTACGGTCACGTGAGCAACAACTTGCCCTCATAGGTCCAGAAGAAGGCTGCGTGGGTGCAGATGAATCCTCCCTTTGGCAGCCATCTTGAGTCGGAGGGGGCCTTCTTGTAGGTTGCGGTTGAGCTAGCCTGGAGCTTCTTGTAGGTAGAGGCTGAGTAGGTGAGGGGTTTCTCGTAGGTTGAGACTGAGTCGGAGGGGGCCGTCTGGATGAACAGTATAAGCAGTTTATTTCTTTTTATACTTGTTCCCCGTCCGTTCTAACCATAAGTGGCTCCTAATGCCCAATTCTTGCAGATCTTGGCGAGCCTTCACTGTATCCTTAGATTTTCCCTCTATGCCTAGAATGGTCCCTACCAAACTATCACTAACATTCTTCTCTACGTACATCACATCTAGCATATGCCTGATTCTAAGCTTGGACCAGTACTCTAACTCAAAAAAAATGCTCTTTTTGTTCCAATTCAGCTCATCTTGTGTTCGCTTTCTATTCCTATCCGGGTTGTGAGGATGTTTACCAATCTGACCAAAGTGTTGATTGTTCAACTGGTCCAAAATGTTTTCACCTGAGAATTCTCTAGGTCTTGCATTTACCTCTATATTTCCATCAAAAGCATCTTTGTTCTGGCGCCATGGATGATCCCATGGTAAAAAACGTCGGTGCCCCAAGTAACAAACTTTCCCACTGAACCATTGGGAACTTATGTCCTCATTACAAACCGGGCATGCCTTATAACCTTTTGTGCTCCATCCAGACAGATTCCCATATGCAGGAAAGTCATTAATGGTCCATATCACTACTGCACGAAGATTAAATACTGAATTAGATGCTCTATCATATGTCTGCACACCATGTTCCCATAACTCCTTGAGCTCGTCAATTAATGGTCTCAAGTAAACATCAATCTCCTTACCAAGTGCACGAGGCCCGGTAATTAATAAAGTCAACATTGAGAATTCCTTCCTCATGCACCTCCAAGGAGGCAAATTATAAGGTACCACGATAACAAGCCACATGCTGTAGGATGTGGTCATATTCTCGAATGGATTAAATCCATCGGTCGCAAGCCCTAGCTTAACATTTCGCGAATCCATTGCAAAATCTAGGTACATTCGATCAAGCTACTTCCAAGCTACTTCCAAGCTTCTCCATCAGTTGGATGCCTCATGAGATCGTCATCAACTCGACCATCCTTGTGCCATCTCATATCACTGGCAGTGTCCATAGACATGTACAATCTCTGCAATCTTGGTTTAAGTGGTAAATAACGCAAGACCTTCTGAGGAATCTTTTTTTTATTGTCATCACCTTTGTATTTGTACCTGGGCTCATTACATACGGGACATTTATCCAACCCTTCGTTTTCCTTGTAGTACAAAACACAATCATATTGACATGCGTGGATTTTTTTCATACCCCATCCCAAGGTTTTTCAGAACTTTTTTTGCTTGATGATGGGACGGAGGTAGAAGATTATCTTTAGGGAGCATCCTTTTCAATATTCCCATCAAGTGATCAAAACATCTATTTGACATCAAGTACAATAATTTACAATGCATTAACTCAACTACCGCTGTTAAAACTGAGAATTCTTCACAACCAGGATACAGTTCTTGTTAAGCTTCTTCCAATAACTTTTCATATTTGACAGACTCCTCCCAATGCATATTGCATGACTGATCATCTTCCAAATTAGCATCTGTATATTCATTAACTAAGGTGTTATCTTCTTGCAAGCATCATGACCATGATGTTGAGATGCATAAGGGTACAAATCGTTGATTATCCTCATAACATCATCATTACCACTGCCTATATCATCATTAGGTGGCACCATCGATCGATCAATGAACGAACTTGAACCAGATTCTATTTGTTCACCATGGTGAATCCATGTCGTATAACTATAGGGCATCCCATATCTAATTACGTGCATTCGGACCTCACCAACTAACTTCCAATATCTGTTGCTACATTTTTGGCATGGACATCTAGTCTGATTACGACTATTGACATGATTCCTTGCAACTTCAACAAATGCATCAATTTCATATATGTATTCCTTACTAAATATTTCAGAATTTTGTATCCACTGCTTGTCCATGGACTAACGAAAGCCTATCAAACGATGAATCCAAAACTTATGTCTAGAAGGAGTTTATTTAAAATCAAATAAACTAATGCTACTAACACAAAACATTCATAGTGAACAAAATCACTTTCAAGTGTAACTGGTTTAAGTAAACTAAATTAAAATTAGAATTAGATAACACTAGCATTCTCAACGTACCTTGGGGATGCGAATATTACACTGGCAATCAAGCCTTTGAGATTAGTCTGGTCTTCCCTGTAACCAAGAGAAGCAGTTGGATTAAAATACTATTCAACATCTATGCATACACAATGTCTTGTGTTGAACTCACTACCTTATCACAATTGGCCAATATACGGCTTAACCCAAATCAAACGGCTCCCTATACAGTGAAATACCGTTTTATCATGGAATATCGTTGATAAAAAATAGCAAGATCACTATTGAGTACTCGTACCTCAACTCTTATTATAAGATTTTTGAATTTTGAACTATGGAAATGGGTAGGGTTTACACTTCTACCAAAGAGAATATAATCAAGGCCTCTATCAACCCTAATCAGTAACCATTTATTTACCTTGATAGGATCAATTAGGGTTGTAGAAACTTTTAAACTTCAATTGATCAAAATTATGTACTTGAAGTACTAGCTATTTCTATTACAAAGAAACGACAACAATACCATTCTTTTTCTTCCCATTCCTATTGAGAATAGGAAATCATCCTTAACAAGCATAGCGAATGTAGCAATTGCTACTTTCAGGGCATTGTAAAGCTTCAAAAAGACTAGTGACAAGTATACAATCATCATGCGAGAAGGACATGCAAGAGATTTTGAAAATCAGGCAATGAATGCAATTGCCTAGTTCATTGTGGAATTCGAAAATAAGAGTCAAACATATAACACTACCCCCATCCCCAAAGAATCAACTAGTTACAGCAAAGAAAGCTGCCTCAGAATACTGGGAGAATAAATTTGAGATTCTATGAAATGATTAAATTTTATAAATATAATCACAATTTTATAAATACAGGCCTCACTTCAAGGCATATCACAATCTTCATAGCAAGGACTCTTCGAATGCTAAATCACTTGTGGCAGCGGTGTATAACTTAACTTTACATTTGTATTTGAAGCTATAATTGTTGGATAGTTCTCTTACCGATTTGAAGCTGTATTTCGAATATTGTTTGCCACCTTGTTTATTCAATTTTTGATGAACGTTATTTATGTTTCATAGAATGGTGAGACTGTTGACTTTGATGACTTTGGGGATTTGTATCTTGTTCCTAAGGAAACCGAATTCAATTCTGATTTGGAGGTAGATAAGGATACTTGCATCCATGATTACGAACAATATACTGACATTACAAGGTTTGGTTATTTTCTTTCAATAGTGATTTCCTAGAGTGTATGATGTGTTATTATGATTTCAAATATATCAATTCCTTAAGTAGATTTTCGGATTTTATGCGATACATGATTTTGGATATGCCTTTAGAAATTTGGAGCCAGCTGTGGCAGGATGCCAGAAACCTGAAGCAAGTGACCTTAGTGATGCTATTCCAGGAGGTATGAGTTATATGTATTGTTATTTGACATCTGTACTGGCCTTTCAGGCTTAGGTCTATTCTTACTGCTCTTCGATGTTTGATTTAGGTCATGCAAATAATGCAATTGAGCACCCCGTACCGAGTACAAAATCAAAGCCTGAAGAAGCAGACATGAATCTGGAAAAGTAAGATATGCAATTGTTGTATCATTTTTCTGTGTCTATGGTTTTTCAGTCTCAAGAATCTGACTTTTGTTTTGCTTGTTTATGATTTGTGAATGAAGGGTGGGTAGTGTGAATCCTCTAGATACATGGCATGCTGATTTGTCATCAGAGCTGAAATGCTCTCTATGCAACTCCTTTTTTGAGGAGGCCCTGATGATACCATGCTGCCAGCACAATTTTTGTAAGAAATGTAAGCTTATGGTTTGGTAATATGAGATATTATCACCTGTTCTTTGTCCCCCCAGAGAATTCCTATCTGATGCCTTGTTTAGGTTTACTAATTTTGAGATGTAATGTAACGACCCGTCCCGAATTCCGGGATTAGTTTAGTGACTAATCTCGATTAGTGAGGTTGAACGGTGCTTAGTAGGGCGGAATCGGACAAATTGTGCAAAATGACCGTTTTGCCCCTTATCGTGGGCAAAATGTTGGCTTTTTGTTCGGGCGGCCAAATGGACTTTGACTGATGACCGTGACGTAGTTCGGGACGTCACGAGTTCATAGACAGGTGGCACGTTCGATTCCGACATTCGTAGAGAAAGTTATGGTGTTCGGAAGTTGAGGGGTATTTTGGTAATTTGGCATGTTTAGGGCCAAATGTTGACTTTTTGACCGGGAGGTCCGATGGGCGAGGGCCAAGGACCGTTACGTAGGTATCGTCGATACGAATCCAACGACAGGCGGCATGCCGAAATCGGAGATTCGACGACGAAGTTATGGTCAAGGACGTGAAACGCGATTAACCGAGACTCGGAATAAAATAATAATATAATAATAAAATCTGATTACTTTAACCAAACCAATCTGGACCCTTGATGAGTGACACATGTCATCATCCCCTTTAATCCTTAAATCATGGATCTTGGTTGGCCATTGATTTAATTAATTAATTTTCTCCCCTCAAATCCTCACCATTGATTTTAAAACTCAAACTGATCCCAGCCCTTGATCTCCTCTTCTTTTATTTCTTAAACCATCAGACTACTCATCTCTCACATTCATTTCTCTCAAAACCGTGAGCACGGTTTCCCTCCTTGATCGTGCACATCATCACCCCACAACATCACTCCACACCCAGGTAATCTCCAGAGGACGACCACCACCCACCACCTTCACCTGGTGCGGCCACCACCACCACGGACGGCGGCGCAGCCCAGAAAACCCCCCAGACCCGAGAGGAACCCGATCGGCCCAAAACCATCCAACCGTCCAAACCTTGACATCTGGACTCGAACCAACGTAGGGATAGGACCACTGGAACCTTAGGACGACTCAAACCACGACTGGACGGTGTACGGCGGCGGCACGGCGGCGATATGATCGGAAACCCGAGAAGGTTTGATTTCTTCCCTGTTTCGAAACACTGGTTTTTGACGTTAGGATTGTTTGCTTACTTCTGAAACATGTCCTAGGAACCTAGACGACCATTTTGGACCATGAACCACGGCCGGAATCTCGACGAGTCGCCGGAGTCGATAACCTGAGTTCTCAGCCGTTTTTCCTGTCAGATTTCAGGTAGTTAAATCAACCTAAAAATGAGTTGGGATGTCACAGAACCGTAGAGAAGGTTATGACGAGTCCATATGATCAAACCGCATCAAAAATGGTGGTTTGGAACTCGATCTGTGATCGGGTCAAGCCGCGGGTCGACGGCGACCCGGTTACAGACCCGGTTTCAGAACCCGGTTACTGTAGCATGACGTCACCATTGTTGACCTGAATGTTGACCTGGCGTGTGGGGGCGCGTGAAGGGTATTTTGGGGAAACTTCCAACATGACTTTTCATCCATTCGATGTAACGGACATTTTGGAATTGGTTTCGTGTCGATCGGACACCATCTCGATAGTGTTCGGGATGTCCGATGGTTTTAAATTAAGTTTAAAAATAAGTAAAAATTCGGGAAAATTACGGGACTTTGATAGGATGTTAATGATGAGGTTAGTGACCCTCTAATGTGATTTGGACAGGATTGGGAGTCCTGGTGATAGTGGTGTGGCCCGGGAGGGCCGGTGGCACGCGTATCGAGGCACACGGTTAAAACGGTCTGTGAGTGGACTTTGGTTTTATAAATCCTATGCATGCTTAAATGTGTTATATGGTTTATATACATGATTTCTATGATGGTATTTGTGAGCATTGATTTTGGGTATGTTGCACGTATTTCGAGGTGTTTTTCGTATTTCACGTGTATCGGGATTAACGGTTTATTTGTGGTTTTGCATGCTTGTGGTTAAATAAATATTATGATAAAATGGTTTTTATATTGGAAAGATGAACTCGGGCTTGAGGCCCACTTGTTTTGGAAATTTCGGACTTGGAGTCCATTTGAGAATCGGGCCGGGGGCCCAGTTGGTTAATGAAATCGGGCCAGGGGCCCAGTTGGTATGAAATCGGGCTGAGACCCATTTGAGTTATGTTATCGGGCATGGGGCCCAGTTGGATTAAAATGATGATTTCGGGTCAGGGGCCCTATATTTAATAAATGTGGTTTCGGGTCAGGGACCCTAAATGGAAATGTGTTGTTTTGTGGAAAATTCGGGTAGGGCCCATTGTGATGTTGTGAAATGAATTAATAAAAACTGTTTTCCATATACCATCTGTACACATGGATATATGATGGTCTCCTCCAGATGTCTGGGACACTGGGGAAGTCACGGTGCATTGCCTGTGAAGGGTCACCATACGGAGCAGCTGGACCGTATGATGACTCAGGAGCAGGATTGCTATGATTGACGTCTGGGACGTCAGACATCAGGGATGTCAGATATATGGACCCGGAGAGACCCCGGGCAGCACGCGTAGCTTGTGAAACCGTGAGACATGACGTCAGGGACGTCTAGCATCAGGGATGCTGGTGATGGTAATGGTAAAATACGAATTAATGAAATGGCTTTCCGGGTGGATTTATGATTGTGTGATTTTAATGAATTGATGTTCATTTATGGTCGTGGGTGATGACCCACACTTGGTTTTTGGTTGACGGTTTTTGGGCTAAGGCCCTAATGGCTCGGTTGAGCAAACGTTTTGGTTACTGGTTTTCGTGGCATGCATACGTTTTTATTGGAGGGCATAAATGTCTTATAAATGTATTTGATAAACTTACTAGTTTTTGTCCACTCACAGCTTTTGGTTTTAATTCCCTTCAGTTTGATCACGGACGCGGTTGCAGCAGAGACTGGGACATTGCACACCTCCTCCATCGATCCTTGCGCACTCTGGATGCCCTGTTTGGGCAGTGGCTCTTGGTCATCCTTTGTCTGACACCCCTTGTTGGACGGGAGCAGGGCACATTCAATGGTAATCCCGGGGGGATTGGGATGGGTCCTGTCAACTTGGTATCAGAGCACGGTTGCTCTTTTGTGTGCGCAGGTCGAGGGTGTGATGTCTCTTTGGGCTGCAATTCGTTATCAACCTGATAGATAGTTTTTGGGTTTGGATAGTGGATGGAGTGTGATTGGCCCGATACGCCGTGCATTAATGTGATTCGACCCAAGTGGAGTTGATTGTGGTGAACTGGTATTGTGGGACCGTCGGTTCGGTCATATGATATTGGATTGTGGTGCTGCTAGGTGCAGCCAGGTTCGGGAAACCTCATGTGAGTAATGGTTTAAAATGTGAAACCTTGTGGTGGTTTCTAGTGTGAGGGATGTTGGGTCATCGAAGTTGACCGATGACCTTAGTGGTAGAACCCACATTGAGTTAATGGTAGGATCGGATTTGACATCTATTCGATGTCTAGACCGCGGGGTCGGTCAGGTTGTGAGTTTTATATTACGGAGAGCGGTTGGGTTCGGTGGAACCATAGGATATAATCGTGTAACCCTAGTGTATGATGGATTAAAAAGATAAACCTTAATAATGATTAGTGGATGAGAACTTGTGGTGCGACGAGCGGTTGAGGTCATGGATGACCATGTGGATAACTCTAGTGAGTCTTATCAGAATTATGAGATCCGATCTACGGATACGGTTCTGAGATAAATTATGGAATCCCGTGTTGGATCGGGTATTGGTGTGATGTGTGGATGCGGATCTCGATAGCAATGACAGTTAGTCGGAAGTCATATGGAGATGACTGGCTATCGAGGGTAATTAGTGTGGTTATAATACTTGGGGATCAGGGGACGTTCGGGGAACGTTCATTATTCTGATGTAGGTTGTCAGACTAGTGGTGCCCATAGTCGTGAGGTACGGGATCGTCGTTCCGTATGAACGGAGATCCAGGGTTGTCGTATTTGCACACGGTGTGCAGTATGGATGTTTGCGGGGTTGGTACTTTTGTGCTGATGCTAGTATGGATGCCTGTGTGCTGATACTAGTGTTGTTGAGAGAGTGTTGGTGCTGGTACTAGCGCTGGTGCTAGTGTCGGTAATGGTGTTGACGATGAACCACAAGTTGGGGTGTGACTCCGTCATGATGAACATATGTTCGGTCCTTGAGATTCGGTAGTGGTTGAGTGATGGACTGGATGGGTTCCAGTTAAGATCATAATGTGTTGGGATAAGTTCCAATAGTGGTGAGATAACCAGTAAGGAGTGGATTAAAATGGTATAATTAAGACTTAAGAAATTTTGGGATGACGTCCCCTACGTCATGATAATTAGTGGATTTGGGGGAGTTGTTGGCAACTCCAAAATTTGTGCGATTTTATGTTTTAAATATCCCTAAAAAGTACATGGAAATGATTAAAACTGGAAAAGACGAGGAAAAACCATTAGTGGTATAAAGGTAGGAATTTGTAATTGAGAACTTGGGAAACCGAGTGTTGAACCTGTAAAGGTCGGGATGTGCGAACGGAACAATAACGGATTGATTGTGGACACGGGGTTGTCCAAGTGAATTGAGGAGGTAGGAAGTCTAGTGGTTAGACTTGACGTCTTGTTGGGAGCATGTCTGTTTCCAACATGGTTGGAACCTTAGTGTCGAGGAGAGTTGTGATTGGGGAACAAGAGTGGTGCTCGTTTTTGGTGATTGGTATTCCGAAGTCATTGGGGTTGACTTCTTGCTTTCTGCCCTGGCAGACATTGACTGTAGTTACCAGTACGTTGAGCGTGTATTGGTTGGTGAGCTCTTGTGTGTTGCGAGGTCATTAGGAGGAGCTACGTGTTCGAAATTAGGTAAACGAGATTTTTCATTTTCTGCTTGGTGGCAGACGATGTTGGGGTACATGGCGTGGTGAGTGCAGTGAGTTTTGTTGCATCCACGTAGGATGAGTATTGGTGTCATTATTTTGGATCATCCTTGGTTTTCCTAGGTGGAATGACAAGGATCGATACGAACTTGGGTGTGTGAGTCGTAAATGACGAGATTGAACTTCTTTTCGAAGTGGGGCCCGTATGGTATTCTACTCGGGTGAGTAGGTTTTCAAGGTAGTTGAATTTTGTCAACCTTAGACGTGTGGAGGTTGGATTGGCTTCCCTATGAAGTCAATCAAGTGTATTGAACGGGTAACCGATAGGTTCGGTTTTGGTGTGTCTTGCTAAATGTGAACGAGATTTCGGGATTTGAAATCGAATTTCTGGGTGACGATTCAGGATTCGATTTTGGAACTTGAAAGTATATTTCCGGGTTTGGGTACGGAATGGTTATTCCAAATGCTAGCTTACGGAATAATGATTTCGGATTCGGATTTGGATATGAATTAAAATGTGATGTCTGGGTTTGGATCCGGGATTTCTTACTAAATTGCGGATTTGGATTCGGAATTGGAACTAGATGTTGGGTGGAGTTTCGATTTGTCTCATGCTGGATTGGGCAAACGTACTCCATTATTGGAACGTGTTCGGCTATGACCTAGGTGGTTGTAGTCTGGTCATTAGATAGATGTGTGTACTTCGTACATGGTTCGAGGTACAATACTTGTAGACTTGTGATGTCTAGTTACGGTATACGGGATATACCCGAGGTGTGTCGGTGAACGTGTTGGTAGTCGGATTGGTTCCGATACCATGGGATTGGTTGTGGATCAGACATTGGATACTATGCAATGGGTCATGGTATTTCCGAAGAGTCTAATTACACACAGGTCGTGTGAAATGTCGGTAAGGGTATTGTGAGTCAAGTACGTTGGTGGCATGTGTAGCCACGAGTTAGACTAGTGTCAGTTTTCGACTGACAACAACTGTGTGGTGACAGATTGTCAGGATGTGTCAACATAGATTGTTGAGTGGGGTCAGCTGACTCCTAGTGGGAGTGGGAAAGGAACCGTCGAGTTGTTGCGTCAACGAGAGGGTTGATTTGACAAGTGGTGTCAAATTCGAAACAAGTAGTTTCAGTCATTCGACGGGGTCGAATGTAGTCGTTGCGTTTTGAGTACTAGTGGTACGTTTGGGTGTAGAAAAGTTTTGTCTAAGTAGTTCGTGTACGGGTGTACACATGTTGCGTGGTCGATTCCACTTTCCACGGGGTGTTTGTGGAATCAGGGTAATCGTGTTTCGAGAGCGAAACTAATTAAGGAGGGAAGTACGTTGAGATTAGATCGGCTGGAATTTCGAGGACGAAATTTATTCAGGAGGGAAGATTGTAACGACCCGTCCCGAATTCCGGGATTAGTTTAGTGACTAATCTCGATTAGTGAGGTTGAACGGTGCTTAGTAGGGCGGAATCGGACAAATTGTGCAAAATGACCGTTTTGCCCCTAGTCGTGGGCAAAATGTTGACTTTTTGTTCGGGCGGCCAAATGGACTTTGACCGATGACCGTGACGTAGTTCGGGACGTCACGAGTTCATAGACAGGTGGCACGTTCGATTCTGACATTCGTAGAGAAAGTTATGGTGTTCGGAAGTGGAGGGGTATTTTGGTAATTTGGCATGTTTAGGGCCAAATGTTGACTTTTTGACCGGGAGGTCCGATGGGCGAGGGCCAAGGACCGTTACGTAGGTATCGTCGATACGAATCCAACGACAGGCGGCATGCCGAAATCGGAGATTCGACGACGAAGTTATGGTCAAGGACGTGAAACGCGATTAACCGAGACTCGGAATAAAATAATAATATAATAATAAAATCTGATTACTTTAACCAAACCAATCTGGACCCTTGATGAGTGACACATGTCATCATCCCCTTTAATCCTTAAATCATGGATCTTGGTTGGCCATTGATTTAATTAATTAATTTTCTCCCCTCAAATCCTCACCATTGATTTTAAAACTCAAACTGATCCCAGCCCTTGATCTCCTCTTCTTTTATTTCTTAAACCATCAGACTACTCATCTCTCACATTCATTTCTCTCAAAACCGTGAGCACGGTTTCCCTCCTTGATCGTGCACATCATCACCCCACAACATCACTCCACACCCAGGTAATCTCCAGAGGACGACCACCACCCACCACCTTCACCTGGTGCGGCCACCACCACCACGGACGGCGGCGCAGCCCAGAAAACCCCCCAGACCCGAGAGGAACCCGATCGGCCCAAAACCATCCAACCGTCCAAACCTTGACATCTGGACTCGAACCAACGTAGGGATAGGACCACTGGAACCTTAGGACGACTCAGACCACGACTGGACGGTGTACGGCGGCGGCACGACGGCGATATGATCGGAAACCCGAGAAGGTTTGATTTCTTCCCTGTTTCGAAACACTGGTTTTTGACGTTAGGATTGTTTGCTTACTTCTGAAACATGTCCTAGGAACCTAGACGACCATTTTGGACCATGAACCACGGCCGGAATCTCGACGAGTCGTCGGAGTCGATGACCTGAGTTCTCAGCCGTTTTTCCTGTCAGATTTCAGGTAGTTAAATCAACCTAAAAATGAGTTGGGATGTCATAGAACCGTAGAGAAGGTTATGACGAGTCCATAGGATCAAACCGCATCAAAAATGGTGGTCTGGAACTCGATCTGTGATCGGGTCAAGCCGCGGGTCGACGGCGACCCGGTTACAGACCCGGTTTCAGAACCCGGTTACTGTAGCATGACGTCACCATTGTTGACCTGAATGTTGACCTGGCGCGTGGGGGCGCGTGAAGGGTATTTTGGGGAAACTTCCAACATGACTTTTCATCCATTCGATGTAACGGACATTTTGGAATTGGTTTCGTGTCGATCGGACACCATCTCGATAGTGTTCGGGATGTCCGAAGGTTTTAAATTAAGTTTAAAAATAAGTAAAAATTCGGGAAAATTACGGGACTTTGATAGGATGTTAATGATGAGGTTAGTGACCCTCTAATGTGATTTGGACAGGATTGGGAGTCCTGGTGATAGTGGTGTGGCCCGGGAGGGCCGGTGGCACGCGTATCGAGGCACACGGTTAAAACGGTCTGTGAGTGGACTTTGGTTTTATAAATCCTATGCATGCTTAAATGTGTTATATGGTTTATATACATGATTTCTATGATGGTATTTGTGAGCATTGATTTTGGGTATGTTGCACGTATTTCGAGGTGTTTTTCGTATTTCACGTGTATCGGGATTAACGGTTTATTTGTGGTTTTGCATGCTTGTGGTTAAATAAATATTATGATAAAATGGTTTTTATATTGGAAAGATGAACTCGGGCTTGAGGCCCACTTGTTTTGGAAATTTCGGACTTGGAGTCCATTTGAGAATCGGGCTGGGGGCCCAGTTGGTTAATGAAATCGGGCCAGGGGCCCAGTTGGTATGAAATCGAGCTGAGACCCATTTGAGTTATGTTATCGGGCATGGGGCCCAGTTGGATTAAAATGATGATTTCGGGTCAGGGGCCCTATATTTAATAAATGTGGTTTCGGGTCAGGGACCCTAAATGGAAATGTGTTGTTTTATGGAAAATTCGGGCAGGGCCCATTGTGATGTTGTGAAATGAATTAATAAAAACTGTTTTCCATATACCATCTGTACACATGGATATATGATGGTCTCCTCTACATGTCTGGGACACTGGGGAAGTCACGGTGCATTGCCTGTGAAGGGTCACCATACAGAGCAGCCGGACCGTATGATGACTCAGGAGCAGGATTGCTATGATTGATGTCTGGGACGTCAGACATCAGGGATGTCAGATATATGGACCCGGAGAGACCCCGGGCAGCACGCGTAGCTTATGAAACCGTGAGACATGACGTCAGGGACGTCTAGCATCAGGGATGTTGGTGATGGTAATGGTAAAATACGAATTAATGAAATGGCTTTCCGGGTGGATTTATGATTGTGTGATTTTAATGAATTGATGTTCATTTATGGTCGTGGGTGGTGACCCACACTTGGTTTTTGGTTGACGGTTTTTGGGCTAAGGCCCTAATGGCTCGGTTGAGCAAACGTTTTGGTTACTGGTTTTCGTGGCATGCATACGTTATTATTGGAGGGCATAAATGTCTTATAAATGTATTTGATAAACTTACTGGTTTTTGTCCACTCACAGCTTTTGGTTTTAATGCCTTTCAGGTTGATCACGGACGCGGTTGCAGCAGAGACTGGGACATTGCACACCTCCTCCATCGATCCTTGCGCACTCTGGATGCCCTGTTTGGGCAGTGGCTCTTGGTCATCCTTTGTCTTACACCCCTTGTTGGACGGGAGCAGGGCACATTCCATGGTAATCCCGGGGGGATTGGGATGGGTCCTGTCATGTAACCTGCTTTTTATGACTTATGCAAATTTTTGTGTTCAGGAATTTGTCAAAGGCTGCAAGAGAAGGCAAGATGTCCCAAGTGTTTTTTGACCAAAAGGAGAGTAGAAGATTTGCTCCCAAATTTATCTCTTAGACATGCAATTGAGCATTTCATAGAATCTCAAAATTTAATCATTGGTCTCGAAAATGATATATGTTTGACTTACAATATTCTGAGGCAGCTTTCTTTATGCTCCCAAATTTAATCCAACTGATGGAAAAACTTAATCATTTCATAGAAACTTAGAATTGGCTATGGAAGTAATGCTCAAGTTCATGGCTTCAAGCTTCAAATGTCCTTGGCAACTTTGAAGCAATTCGAATGAGTGATTTAAAGTCTTTCATGGAATTCTATTATCATCTTAAGTTATTCTCAAATGAGTGTGTTAGTCTTAATGAACCAATCTTTGTAATTACCATTGTTCAAAAGATTTTTCGTGTCTTCCATAGCAAGTTTCAACCTAATAAAATGGGCATTATGGAACAAAAAGATAGGGCTAGGAAGACCACATAGAGTGACACTGAATCAAAATGCTCATTGCATCTTGACTCGGACTCAAATGATGAAGTACATGATGTTGCACTTGTTGCTTCAATCTGGGGTGATTTGTTTGAGTCTAAACAAGTTTTGAGTTCATCTGACGAACATGAATTATATGACTTATATAACTATCCAAAAGATTTGGTGAAGACACAATTATAGGCAACCTCAATACGTCCAAGAAAACATATACAAAACTGACAAATTAATTTAGGAACACTCAAACTTAAACTTAAACTATAATGCAATGAACTCATAGGGCAACTCCATATCTACAACATGAAAACAAAAGTAGTCTCCACAGAAATACAAATAGCATTATAAAAAAAGAAAAAACACTATCAGTTTCCTACTTAATTATCTCACAATTTCATTTCTCATGCATGTTGTAAAGAAATAAACCTGCCTTTAGTAAAAAAGTACGGATACAACTATAACAAATTCCTCAAAGTCGTCAAAGATCAAAGATTGTACCCTGCTGGTTAAAGGCATAAAAACCACTAGCAAGACAATTAAATCCAGGAATCATTTTTTATTATCAAAACTGCTAGCAAGCACTCAAGAAACAACCTTGGCCAAGTTCATTTATCGATCTCCTAACTTAAGACGCCATTTACAGCATGCAATGCGAATGTACATAATTAACATGGTTCACCAAAATCTAAAGAAGATATTCAACACCGGCTAGCCAATCTAGATCACCGACATCAGACCAAATTCACCCCAAAATATATAAGTACTGAGTGCATTTGTCTCATTTAAAATTCTATCACTTAATTTATAGGGATTATCAAGGAGGTCACCAACATTTAGCTCCGGGAATCAATTAGGAATCTGTCCACACATTCGAGTTTCCAAGGAATATAATAGTCAACATACAATATATGCATGGTTGAGTGTATCAATAGCATTTCAACCAACAATGCAACGCAACTCTCACCAATGTGAGTGAACTCAAGTTCATGGGTGAGAGAAAATTAGAAAATGCAAACAATAAAAAATAAAATAGAACCCAAAACATCTATTATCTAAATCATCAATTCCCATCAGTCATCTATTCACCAAAAACCAATCATCAATTCATCAAGTTCAACAAAATCATCTATTCACTAGTTGTAATTAATTAACCAATAAGCACATCTCTAAACCTCCCAAGCATTCAAATAACAAACCCAATAAGCACCCAAATCAATTTCAAATCCCCAAAACATAAAATTAAGTCCATTCAGATTCAACAAGTTCTTTGTTCACCAAAATTTTCATATTAATAGTTCACTAAATAACCCAGAATTTTCAGGATAATATAACACGAAATTCAAAGTTGATTGTCTGTAGGAGAAATGCCATTCCTGATTGTCTTCGGGAGACATGCCATTCTGGATATGTTCGCTTTCCAACCGTTGAGCTAGTGTCACCCGAGCAAGCTTAATCCGAAGTTACTTATGAGATTGACATGGCAAAGGCTAACAAAGTACTTAGAAAACCCAACAAGAGACAACGCAAGCAAAATACGAAGGCATAGATACGCGAGACACAGTGATAGTTTGGTGGGGACCATTCTAGGAGCTGTGTTGGGTTTTAGGCATATATGGGAACCAAATCATACTTGTATGGGAACCAAATCATAAACTACTCCAGGTTCATAACATAAACTACTTGTATGGGAACCAAATCATCCCAGCTCATATCTGGAACCAATCTTACTTGTATGGGGTTGTTATCAACAAATCATCCATTTTAAGATCCTAAACTATGCACTGCTCAAATCATCCATATAATATGCATAGACGAAGAAACAAATATGGAAGAATGAAGCACAAATAACCGAAACATGTATGTACACAAAATTTGATTGGCTAAAAAAAGAGGTAGCAATGTGCTTACTAGTAGTAGGAGCTGTGTTGGTTCTCTTGCTGCTTCCTACTAAAATTATTTTGCATCCAACCAAAAAGCTGCAATATTCAAACAAAACCAAAACCAAACCATCATCAAATAAACAAACTAATGTTGCAGTCATCACATCTCTCTCTCTCTCTCTCTCTCTCTCTCTCTCTCTCTCTCTCTCTCTCTCTTGAGGCTCAAAGAAACAAACACATTCCAAGAGTGGAATAATCACTGAACAAAACAAGAGAGAAAAAAACACAAGAATTAGAGTACCTGACTTATGGACGAGGTGAAGCAATAGCTCGCGCAAATTCAGCAGCAAATTAAGCAAGTGAACTGAAAAGTAAAGAAGTCCCAGAAAGCTATAAGAAAGTGAACTGAAAAGTAAACACAGGGTGCAAATATCCCAGAGAGACGAACCTGGATAGAACCTATTAAATTAGACACTCAATGGGGCATTTTGAGATGAAATTTATGTTCAAGAGGTATTTCTCAAAAGATTTTCCAGCATTGTGCTTGATTGGTCTAGATTCAGACCATAGAAAAAGAATTGCTTTGACCAGTTGTTCAGCAACATGCTTACAAAAAATTCATGTGAACTTCCAATGGTTTTGAATTTCAAAATGCTAAAGTGTGGAACCTTTTACGTACCCATTTCTGGGTCACTACCATGGACAGATTTCACAAAATAATAAGCATGTTGCATAACAGTACCAAACCATCATCAAATAAACAAACTATGTAAGCATGTTGTTGAACAACTGGTCAAAGCAATTCTTTTTCTAAGGTCTGAATCAAGACCAATCAAGCACAATGCTAGAAAATCTTTTGAGAAATACCTCTGGGTTTGTTTACTTTAAGAACCAATACAATAAGATCTAAATTATTATTTTGAGAAATCTGTCCATGGTAGTGACCCAGAAATGGGTACGTAAAAGGTTCCACACTTCATCATTTTGAAATTGAAAAACATTGGAAGTTCACATTAATTTTTTGTAAGCATGTTGCTAAAAAATTGGTCAAAGAAATTTTTTTCTAAGGTCTGAATCTAGACCAATCAAGTACAATGCTAGAAAATCTTTTGAGAAATACCTCTGGGTTTTGAATTTCAAAATGCAGATCCAATCCAGTTGTCATTGAGCTCAAGCTCTTACTATGCCACTACAAATAAAATAAGCGGCATAGTATCATCTTATTAAGTGGACAGACAATGGATTCGTTCTATGAGATCAAACCATCAACTTCTCTCATTTCAAATATTTATCTATATTATCTGTAACAGTTTTCTACTATCATTTGTTTAACCAAAAGGTTAATCCATCCAATTAACTGGAAGTCCATATTCTAGATCCTTATTTCATCATCTAGGTGAACCAGGTGAAGTATCAACTACATACAGGTACAGCTTTCCAATCAAACAATGAAAACTTATGTGACCTTTCCTACTAATGAAACTGTTTCGAATTTGTAAGTTGGCTCCTTTCATGAATTAAAGAGAGCTCTAGCAACATGTAAGAGTCATTCATTCCCCTCCCGCATCAACATATTCATTCACATATTTCAAAATAAATAGGAAGGCTAACTCAACTTGCAGAGAAACTAGCCAATTTCTTTTTCTCCTTCAGAAGGCCTCTATTCAAGTCCAACCTTAGAAGTTTAGTGTATCCACATGCTAATTAAAAGAAAAACCTCGCTTCCCATATCAGAACTAGACTCCTAATAAATCTCAAGAATATATTAACCATATCTTGTTTTCCCACAATAGGGAGGACAACATATAAATTTGTGTAAGAGAGAATGCCAACTCAGAGCAAAGTCCAAGAAACATAATGTAATAAAATAAAAAATTGATAACAGTACACAATAGTGTTAGGTTTAATAAATTGGAAAAGAGTTGTATAAAGCATAAGCAAGCAAGCTCTCTCTCATTCAGCCTATGCTATGATAACAGTACCAAACCATCATCAAATAAACAAACTATGTAAGCATGTTGCTGAACAACTGGTCAAAGCAATTCTTTTTCTAAGGTCTGAATCTAGACCAATCAAGCACAATGCTAGAAAATCTTTTGAGAAATACCTCTGGGTTTGTTTACTTTAAGAACCAATACTATAAGATCTAAATTATTATTTTGAGAAATCTGTCCATGGTAGTGACCCAAAAATGGTACGTAAAAGGTTCCACACTTCAGCTTTTTGAAATTCAAAACCATTGGAAGTTCACATGAATTTTTTGTAAGCATGTTGCTGAACAACTGGTCAAAGAAATTTTTTTCTAACGTTCGAATCTAGACCAATCAAGTACAATGCTAGAAAATCTTTTGAGAAATACCTCTGGGTTTTGAATTTCAAAATGCAGAACCAATCCAGTTGTCATTGAGCTCAAGCTCTTACTATGCCACTACAAATAAAATAAGTGGCATAGTATCATCTTATTAAGTCGACGGACAATGGATTCGTTCTATGAGATCAAACCATCAACTTCTCTCATTTCAAATATTTATCTATATTATCTGTAACAGTTTTCTACTATCATTTGATTAACCAGAACGTTAATCCATCCAACTAACTGGAAGTCCATATGCTAGATCCATATTTCATCATCTAGGTGAACTAGGTGAAGTATCAACTACATACAGGTACAGCTTTCCAATCAAACAATGACAACTTATGTGACCTTTCCTACTAATGAAACTGTTTCGAAGAACCAATCCTATGATTATTATTTTGAGAAATATATACCTCTGAAATTCAAAACCATCAAATAAAAAAATATATGATTATTCCAATGAAACTGTTTCGAAGAACCAATCCTATTTTGAACAATGACAACCATTGAAATTCAAAACCATTAAATAAACAAACTATGATTATTCTTTTGAGAAATATATACCTCTGGGTTTGTTTACTTTAAGAACCAATCCTATGATTATTCTAAGGTCTGAATCTAGGCCTCCAGTGGTCAATACCTCTGGGTTGTATATAAATACTATAAGAATTAGATATGTTGATCGGAAAAATTGAAAGGAGGAGAGACGAACCTTCTTGCGGGGGCTAGAGATTCCAGACTTTTGGTCGTCGAAAGGCTTAATCTCGACCTGTTTCCTCGAAATGGAAGAAGGATGTGATACCGCCCGAAGATCGCTTCCCTGGCTTAAAGGACGGAACGCCAACCCGTTTACTCACCGTCGAAAGGCCTAGCCGATCGTATACTGGCCGGTGCTCCCCGCCGGTTGTTGGAACGGGAGCTGAGCCTCGATTCAGACTTCTCTGGAGTACAAAAAGTAAGATGGAGGATGCTGGAATTTGGAATCTTGATCTGGAGCGAGATTGGAATTGAGAGGGTGGCCGGGATTGGGGAAGCTTCTTTCTGGAGTACCGATCGAAGATGGAGGCGCGCGTTTTGCACAGAGATAGATGGAGATGTTTTCGCGCAGGACGAAATTTGTCCCCAATAACCCCCTAAAACGACATCGTTTCCCCATATTTTTAATACATGTGCATCCAAACTCTAATTTTGCCAGGAGACACTCGAAATTTTCAGCAGGAACTTATCCCGCTCTATTTTTCCAGAATAAATTGTGAGCATATAATTAAATCGAAAATTATTTTTTGGGAAAAAACTTCGCGAGGAAATCATTTGCCGCCTTAGACCCCTTGTTTGTCGCCTAAACTATAGCGTGAAAACTAAAATCTCCCTTTGAATCTTTCCTGACAAATTATAAACTTTGTCACGATAGGATCTCTCTCGTGACAAATGTGTGCTTTGCCGCAAAATATTTTGCCGTGAAAGCTATCAATTCTTGTAGTGTAAAGAAAACAATATAACTCAGAGATGTTGATTGATGAGCAAATAATTGAGTTTTTTCATGGGAAATGATAAAGATGATGAAATTGTAGATGAAATTGCAGATAACATGGCTTAGAGGATTTGGACGAATCGTTAAACGGTGGAAGTATTCAAGAACTACAAACAGTAATCAAATAGTTGAATTATTGTAATGGAATAGATGTCAAAGGTCTCTTGAACAAGCCTAAAGAAAACAATATAACTCAGAGATGTTGACTGATGAGCAAATGATTGAGTGTGTCATGGGAAATGATCAAGATGATGAAATTGAAGATGATAGTTCTATCAGTCTAGCTTCGTAAAAGAAACTCTCAAAATGATGTTAATATTGAATAATTTTTTGTTTTCAGGGTAAAATGTAGGCCATGAGAATTTTCATTACATATATTTTCATGGGTCCCATGGAGTTCTATTTTATGACCGCTTTTATATCCTATAAACCTTCATGCTATTATTGCACTGTTATTTTTAAAGGATTTTTATGATATGCATCCGTTATTTTATTGGAGGGAAAAATGTATGTTTTCCTCGGCAACTTTATCTCTAAATGATTGTTGTTTTCCACTCAAATTTTTACTCGTTCCTATATCTCCTCCAGGTCATTGAGTTAACATGGGCATATCCAGATGCCGATGCATTGAACTTTAGCTGCGCATTTACCTTGGACTACCGAGTAGGGCTTGTGAAGTTTCTATATTTACTTGGTTAACCTAGTTGCTATGATAAACCGTTTGGGCTTATTATAAATTTTGAATACGTAGAATGGTTTGGGTTTGAGATTGGTATATATGGTTTGAAGATTGGTATATATATTTTTTAAGGTTCAAGGATACTTTTGAAATTTTGTTAAGTTGCTAGACGAGAGTAGGGCTTTTTACAAATTTCGAGGGAAAATATAGAGTGGGTTCTGTCAGTAATGCTGGAGTCACAGAGAAGTTACAAATGTGGAATCATAATTCATCCAAAAATTATGGAGTTATCATGTGACCCATAATAAAGAACCCTTTTTTTAGAGTCAATATAGTAAATAAGAATAGTAACTAAAAACTCACGTAATATTTTGACCATTGTTCAATCTATATAATCTATTTAGTTGGTTGATTTTGTTTTTTTTTTAAAAATTGTAAGCATGCCATTTAAGTTTTGTATATTATGAATCTACAAAATCCCATCATTTTACAAACTCACATTTTATCAATTTTGAATTTTGAAGATTTATATATCGGATTGTTCAAATTTTCAAATTTGAAACTGATCATATATGTCCTCAATCAGAGATGAAGGTGATGCAGAGAATCAAACTATGAGTTTCATATTTGAAATTAGCCTATAAATATTAAATTACACATTCTTGTGGACTTTATGTAGATTATTGCGAAATTTAAATTTTGATTTTGTTTTTCTCCACAAGGACGCATTGTAAGTAGCACATTAAATTTTTTTCCCCTCAAAACATACCTATTCAACGCCTTCACCCATATATGTATAAGATACCTACATCCAGTACTGTAGGTAAATTATTAAATGAACGATTAAGACTTGAGAGTAGGTAGATTCAAACGGGACTTCTCGATGATGTCCTTTTGACTACTATACACGTAATAGGTAAATTGAATTTTTAACATTCAATGTCAGGGCCCACCCCTAATTCGGGATTAAGGGCTAAACCCTGCTCCCGTCTGACTTACGCATGACACGAAGGCCGGGGTGACGTCAAACCTCCATGTGACACGTAAGTCGGACCAGGGATTCTCGAATCCAGCCATCTGAAAAGGTAACCGGACTTCCCAGAGTGTACCGAACTACTGTGGATTGCGGGTGTGATGTCTCCGTCTCTCCCGACCAATAGCACGCACCGCAACAACCTGGAGGGTATCGAAAACATGAAAAGACTGTGAGTGGACAAAAATAAAGAATAAGTTTAAAAACAGTTCAATAAAACAAGTACATTTATACCCTCCGTTTCAAAAACCAATGCATGCATATCAAATTCATGTCATAAAACCATGTAAGAAAACAAAATAGTTTCTTTTTCCAATTCCCGGGCCTCAGCCCAAAACCATCAAAGTCATATCATCCGGGCAGAGCCCAAAGCCTCGGAAAAACCTTTATTCAAAACTATCATCATCAAGACTCAGTGAAAACCAAAACACATTTGAAACCACGTTTCCATCCATCGAACCTGCTGGATCTATCCGAGTCTTTAAACTCCCGAGTCTTTAAACTCAATCCAGGCCTCAAAATAATCTGAGTCTTTAAACTCCCGAGTCTTTAACCTCCCGAGTCTTTAAACTCAACAGGCCTACGGGGGAAATATCAATATTCGAGTCTTTAAACTCAATCCGGGCCTGCCCCCGTCATATCACATCCGGGTCTATAAACCCAATAACAAGATCCAGTAAATCCAATCCAAAACAGTTTGAAAACCATTTTCCATTTCCGAATCTGAATCCGCAATCTCATCAAGATCCCGAATCCAAACACAGAACTCATATCCATCTCCTTTCCAGATCCGAGTCCGCAACCATCATTCCGTAAGCCAGCATCCAGAATAACCATTCCAAACCCAAACCCAGAATCCACTTTCAAGTCCCAAATCGAATCTCGAATCGGCATCCGGAATTCCGATTCAAAAACCCGAAATCACGTTTCTTAAAACCACTTTTTGAACTGGGCTTCAAGCCCGACATCACTTTTCCGAAATCCATTTTAAATCATTGATTTTAAATCATATTTCAAATCCCGAAATCAAATCCTCAAAACCATATTCAAATCACAAACTTGATCGAAATCTCATAAAACACGCATTTCCGGAAATATCTTGAAAAATGTGCAAAACCGTAAACCATCAAGATCATAAATCAAATCATAGAATCACAGATATAAAATACATAAAAACATATATGCATGCATCAAGAGTTAGAAAAAAAAGTCCACTTACAGACCATTCCGACGTCGCCTCGATACGCGCGCACTTACGCTGTTCCCAGCCATTCCGCTATCCTCGGCTTTCCCAAACCTGTTCAAATCCCATACCAAGGTCACTAACTACTAAACAAAGGTCATACTAAAGCCCCATAATTTTCCCGTATTTTTAGCTATTTTTAACCGAGCCCTAAAACCTTCGGACATCCCGAAACATATCGAGACGATGTCTGATTGCCTCGAAATCAGCGCCAAAATGTTCATTACATCGATACGATAAAAAGTTGTGTTGACAACATCCCTATGAACAGTGTCACGCACCCTCAGGCACCGCCCAAAGGGGCTGCGCGTGGTCCTCACGCGCCTGCACTGTTCATCCCTGTCCTCAGGTGAACCGGGTTCGGTTTGTTCTATTGTTCAGCTGGTTCAATTGAACCGGCGTCCACGGTTCCTTCCATTTTCAGCCTGTTTCCAAACCATTTTTATCCCAATAGGTTCGTCCCCCCTTTAATTAATCGATTTAGTTTACTAAACCATTATTTAAAGACCCGTTCTTACCTGCTCGAATCGAAGAAAACCAGAGGTTTCTCCCCCCACGGCATTCTTGATATTCCGGCCACCCCAAAACGTGCCTCTAGGTCCAATCGTTTCCTTTTGACGTCCAAAACCTTACACAAATAACTGAATTACTTCTCAACCACTGTAAGGCATTTTGCCATTATCGACTTCAAATTCCAAAATCACAAAAACTTACCTACCGTCGCCGTTGTACTCTATCTTGATCACCACCAATCCAGTTCCAACTCTATTTCAATATTCTCATGTTAAACCAAGCTAACACCCACGCTTGTTCCCAACGTCACGGTCCCTTGTTCTTCTTTTTTCCTCACGGGTTTCGGGGAGCCACCATTAACCTCCGTGAACCGCCCAGTTACCACCGTCCGTCTCCAGCCTCTCTTCTTCACTAACCCATATGGGTTGACGGTTGGGTTGAGGGAATTTGGGCTCTTCCGCACACCCACACACTAGCACGTACTCTGTTTCTCAAGCCTACCCGTGCACAAACCTTGTTTACATTGGTTGAAGACGGTGGGGAATGTTCTACCACTATCCAAAACAGGCCAAGTGTCACAATCCTGGTGGTCATCCCTTTTTAAATGCAGCCAGGTGTCCCACTCTTACTGGGCACACATTCTTATGCAAACAAATGACCAATCTACCCTTCATAGCACAAATTACCGTTTTACCCCTCGCGTTCTTAGACCCATAATGTAACAACCCGTCCTAAAATTCGAGATTAGATTTGTAACTAATCATGATTAACGAGGTTAATCGGTGATTAGTTGGGTGAAATCGGACGAACGGTGCAAAATGACCGTTTTGCCCCTGGTCGTGGGTAAAACGTTGACTTTTAGTTCGAGCGGTCAAACGGACCTTGACCAATGACCGTGACGTAGTCTGGGACGTCACGAGTTCATAGACAGGTGGCATGTTCGATTCCGACATTCATGGTGAAAGTTATGACGTTCGGAAGTTCAGGCTCATTTCCGTAATTTGGACGAAGTATGGGAAAATGTTGACTTTTTGATCGGGTGGTCCGATGGCCAATGGCCAAGGACCGTTAGGAAGGTCTCGAAGCCCTGAGTACAACGACAGGCGGCACACGTCAAACGGACATCGGGTGACCAAGTTACGGGTCACGGATGGTGAGGGGTAATTTGGTAAATTGTCAATTGAGGGTAAAATGGTAATTTTGACTGCTAATTTGTGCAACAGCCGTGTATGGGCTTAGTGCATATTTTCTGTATTGAAAAACAGAGAGTGGGACTTGGCGTGCAGAGCGTGAGGAATTGTTTAACCATCCTTGATCAGTGTGTGTGTGTGGTGTGGAATTTTAAGCCACGGGTAAATTGTTTAAGGCATGGGTGGAGCTGTACAACGGTGTGCAGTGGTGGGGTGCGGCTGGTGTTCTGAAATTGGGAAGAAAGCAGAGGCTGCTTCCCACGTTGATCAAATTCTCGAGACCATGATGAACTAAGGACGGTTTGGGGCGAATTGTTGTTGTGTTGGTGCGGGAACAAAGACAGTAGTCAGGGCACGAGTGCGCTGGTTGAGAGGAGTGCGGGAAACAAGCCGGGGAGAATGCCATTGAACTGGGAAAATAGGGACTTTGTGCAGGGTGTGATCGTCCCTTTCAAGGCCAATTTGAGTGATATTGTGAGCGAGAAAGGGGTCTTGGAGGCGAGAACACAGTTGTGAGAAGAGAGAAGGAAGAAAATGAGGAAACTGGGAGAGGGAGTTCCAAAAACCCGAAACTTGTCCTTGAGGGAATTTCATGGGGTCGATCCAAATCGTTGATTGCAAGCTTTGAAGCTCCTGGAGCCATGGTCGGTCGTCACGGGTGGCCGGGAAATCGAGCCTTGTGTTCGTGCAAATGGAGGTAAGTGTTTGTGAAATTGGATTTCAATTCATCCTTACCATGAGGTTATGATGCTAGACTACAAGCTAATTGAAGACTTCCTTGGTTATTAGACAAACTCAGACAAGGAGCTCGATTTGGAAACTTAGGTTGAGACGAGGTAGTTCGAGGTTATGACGACGGTAATGAGCATTACAGATCCCTAATTCAATTGGTTGCGAAGCTAATGGTGTGTTAAATCATTCAAAATAATGTCGAATTGAAGGGATGCTAATCGGGTCCTCACACGGGTTGAACAACCCGTATTGCAGGTTGGCGGGTGAGAACGATGAACTGTGCAGGGGTACTGTAGCAGGCGCGTGGGCTCACGCGCAGCCACTCACGGCGGCGCGTGAGGGCGCGTGGACCCGAATTTCAAGGTGAGTTCAAAATGGATTTTGTCCTATATGTTGTAACGAACATTTTAACGTTGGTATCGAACTTATCGGACACCGTTTCGATGTTATTCCGAGGGCCCGAAGATTTATGTTACGGGTGTAATTAACGATTAATTACCAGAAAAATTATGGGAAATTAGTAGGTTGTTATTTAAGCCCTTAGTGACACTAAAGTATGTTTTCGGACAGGATTCGAAATTCTGGAAAATATCGGAAATTACGGGCATGCGTATGGCGCGAAACCGAGCTTTAAAATTGGTGTGTGAGTGGACTTGCTTCCAAAATTTAATGCATGCGTAAATTATTTCTACGAATTTATGATTATGATTATAAGTTGTGATTGATTTTGATTTCCGTATTTATACGTATTCAGTTCGCGTATTTACACGTATTTCGAGACTATGGTCACTCGTGTGCTTAATGATGGTTTAACGAAAGAAGTTATATGAAATGGATGTAAAATGATTGAGGAAGGTTGTTTATGATTTGCGAGTGTGACTTACGGTTTTGACACGTTTTTCGAGAACGTCCCGGATTTGCACGTTTTACGAGATTTCAAGTTATTGTGTTTTGATCACTGTTGATGTTTGAATCCGGGAATTGAAATGAGAATTGTAATTTTTTAGGATTTAAAAAAAATGGGTATTGAGTGTGTTTTGATTGGACCGTGATTTTGGTGATTGTGATTGTGGTTTTGGTGTGTTGAAAATAAGATTTGAGGAAGAAGTGATTTCTAAGAATTAAAAAGGGATTTGAAAAGGGTGATTTCGGGCTTAATGCTCGGGGCATAAAAGTAACTTTGATTTATGCGATTTCGGTTTTCGGAAATAATAAAGCGGTTCTGGGTTTGGGTTCGGGATGATGCTTCCGGATGCCGGCTTACGGAACCATTATTGCGAATTCGAATTCGGGAATGAAAAAGGATTTAATAAAGTGATTTGGTATAATTGTACATGCCCCGTGTGTAATGGTAATTTGATTATGCTTGTGAAGTATGATTTGGGGAATTGAATGGGGAACTTCGGACCAGGAGTCCTGTTGTGAAAAATGTGATTTTGGGATGGATCCCACATTGTCGTGATTGATAAACTGCTTTGGGTTTAAAGACCCGTTGTTGTGTTTGAAAACTGTTTTGGGTTTAAAAACCCGGTGCTATTGCTGGAGCACGTTTTGAGTTTAAAGACTCGGTTAATTGATGACGGGGGAGGGCCCTTAATGAGTTTAAAGACTCGTGAGTTTAAAGACTCGGTTACTGTGATACCCCCGAGGCCTATTGATTATGTTCTGAGTTTAAAGACTCGTTGATATCCCGGGAAGGCCTGTTTATGCGCATGGTTTTGAGTTTAAAGACTCGGGCGCACTTGTTATCCAGCAAAATGATTGACTTGTGATTCATTGATGATTTCTGATGTCTCGGTTGAGTTGGGCAGTGGCCCGGTATATGGTTGTTGGTTTTGGATCATGTTGTGCATTTGGTTGATTTGTGGTTTTGGGCTGAGGTCCGGTGTCTTTGATTGCGGGCTAAGACCCGATGGTTGAGAAAGCAAAAAATGATTTTGAGATTCATACGAGTTTTCCTTATGTTGGAATTTAATACACAGTTTTTCTTATGTGGAAAATGTTAACCAATTGCGAAATGATTTTTGTATGCATGCATTGGTTTTTACGCGGAGGGTAAAAACGTTTGTTGTAACTGTTTTGCTGAACTGATTTATTTTTGTCCACTCACACCTTTTGGTTTTACTGACCCTCCAGGTCGTTGCGCGTTGTTCGAGGCTGTACGAGGGGCGGAGGCATGAGTAAGTTCGTGTGGCTATCCCTAGTTTGGCAAGTACTGAGGGTAACTTGGGATTTTCAGTCATCTTGCCAGACGGGATCAGGACCGGGCACGGTTATCGATGCCCCTTTCGGGGGGCGGTCCTGACACATAATGTTACCGTCCGACGTCGAACGACGACGTGCTGCCTGTAGTTGTATTCAGGGCATCGAGACCTATCTAACGGTCCTTGATTTGGGTGAAAAATACTTCTCATGCAAAAAGTCAACAATTTCCCCCTTTTTCACGTAATCACGAAAATGCCCTCGACCTTCCGAACATCATAACTTCTTCCTCGGTTGACGGAATCGGACGTGCCACCTGTCTATGGACTCGTGACGTCCTAAACTACGTCACGGTCATCGGTCAAAGTCCATTTGACCGCCCGAACTACAAGTCAACGTTCGGCCCATTCTAGAGGCAAAATCGTCATTCTGCACCGTCCGTCCAAAATTATCCAACTAATTACCGAGTAACTTCACTAATCCGTCATTAACCTCTAATCTAACCCCAACTTTATGGACGGGTCGTTACATTCAATCTCTAAAATAACTTCCATACAAACCTTCAGGATTAGCAAACGACTTACGAATCCTAAATTGATCTTATGACTACAATCGAACATTCAACTTTCATAATACACACTTGTATTTACCCGCAATAATGGTTAACTTAAGGCAAATTTTAGGATGGGATACATATAGATAAATTATCAACCTTTCCTCTCCCTCTAAATAGATTCCACTTAATAACACCCATGGTTCTCAATAATTTGAATCAAATTTGATTGGTTATATTCATAGGGACATTGATGAAAACCTAATTGATTGAGGAAACTGTCTCGATAATCCTCATGATAAGTACCTGACAACAGTATGAGGTAAACGGATGCAAATGCTATAGCAATAGCATGAAGAGTTGAGAACCCCGGTATAGGGAAAAGAAAAGGCATCAAGCCTTATGTATTTAGATTTTAGAGAAAGTCGAGAAACAAGCTCAATCTGGTGCAGAAGATACTCACCGGTTGTTCCTTTCATCTTTTGCTGCATTGCTCAGTTTGTGATATCCCTTGTTGATATAATAATTGGACCAACTTAGACTCACCTCATTGGACTCCTTCGAATGCACTTCTCATAGTGGCGGGATCTTAAGAGAGATAAGATCAAAAGAACACCGATGTGGTGCCTACCTAACATTCTCAGATACTTAAGTCAGATTAAGTGTGTAGAGTACCGTAGTAATTTAAGTAATGCAAGAGCAAGAGCAAAATTATCATTATCTTTTGAAGGGGAGGTACCCTTATATTTATAGTAGCATTGATTGTTGATGGTGGAATAATTCGATGTGCGATTAATGTTGTTGTCTCAAGAGCTTAAACATGTCTTCATGTGGTCCCAAAGAGTAACCCTGACTTCCTAGCCAAACAGTGGGTAGGCCAACCAGATGTGGTTAGCCTGTGTCACTTTGCCCTATACGCTAGGTTGTATGACTGGCCAAAAATGTAGCTTGGCCAAGCAATATGCAAGGCGAGCAGATATGGTCAACCAATGATGTTTTGTTTGTGTATAGGTTTGGCTTTGAATGCTTTGCCTAGCCTAGGACTAGACTGCTCAGATTTTAATCAGGCTGACTAAATTAGGTACTAATATAAGTCCCCAAGACATTGACTAAGGTGGATATCATCGGTCGAGGGCTTGTTGTGTACCTGTCGGGTTGTTGTGGGTGTGTCCCACGCCGTCCTCAGTCCTCTAAGCTCTTGGTTAAAGAGGGATGCCAAGGTGACTTTTTTCGGCCCACCTACACAGACCCTTCTGCCTCACACGATGAGATTGTTGATCGGTCTATGAATGGCCTTGAACTGATTGAGAATCACTTAGGGAAGGTGAGTGTATGTCCCCTTGCACATCTCACTTGCTTGGACCCTCTCACGAAAAGGTGGCTAATCGGCCTAGGCATGTCCTTGGACTGAGAAACACTTGGGTAAGGTGAGTGTATGTCACCATCCTTGGCGTACTTGGGCAGACCGTTACACGATAAGGTGGTCGATCGACCTAGGCATGGCCTTAGACTAACCGAGAAATACTTGATAAGGTGAATGTATGTCACCTTGCCATGTCCACTTGTGCGGACTTTGTACAACGAGGTGGCCGATTGGCCTAGGCATGACCATGAATCGACCAAGAAAATCATAAGCAAGGGGAGTGTATGTCACCTTAGTCGGCCCATTTGCACGGACCCTTGCATGAAGAGGTGGCCAATCAGCTTAGGCATGACCTTAGACAAACTGAGAACCACTTGGGAAAGGTAAGTGTATGTCACCTTACTCGACCCACTTGTGGGGACCCTCGCAAGACAAGGTGACCGATCATCCTAAGCATGGCCTTAGACCCACTGAGAACTACTTGGGCAAAGCGAGTGTATATCATCTTACTCGGCCTCTTTAATCTAATAAAACAATAACTTAAGACAATACATAAGCTATCTACTACCATTGTGAACATTCATAAATGAAAAAAAAATAAGTAGAGAAATAAAGGGGGGTGTATTCGATTGAGATTTTAATGGGTTTTAATAGATTTTAAATGATTTAGAATTATAATGGATATTACATAATTTCACCTTATTTTATATGATTTCACTCAAATCATTTCAAATTTTAATAGATTTTGTAATAAATTAATATAGAATTTGAAGTGTTTATATGGATTTTATAAATATAAACCATGTCCAACAGGACCAGATCCGAAGGAGGAATGCGATGTCTCGTCTCTGCTACAGCCACATCCGCAATAAAACTGAAGGGCATTCCAAACACAAAAGCCGTGAGTGGAAAAAACAAAGATTTTATAAAAACATTTCATAAAAGACCTTTATGCCCTTCATTAAAAACATACGCATGAATTTGAAAACCATTTCTAAGATTCATGCCCGGTTCCCATAAGCCGTCATGAACCATCAAACCATTTGGGCCTTAGCCCGAAATCCGTCAATCAATACATGGGACCTCCGCCCAAACCAAAACACGTGGGAACTCGTCCCAAAACCACCTCATAAGGGTCTCAGCCCAAAACCAATACGCGTGGGTCACAACCCAACGCCATCTCAGTGAAAACCTGTCCACATATACATATATACATATATAACCCATCCTAGGAACTTCCGGAGAAGATGCCATCTCGGGGCACACAGCCCCTATGGAACACATCACCGATGTAGTCACGATTTCATCTCTATACTAGTGTGCACACTACTCGGGGTCTCACTCCGAGTCTTCTCCCAGGAATTTCCATCTGGGAGGCTCAATCTCTGGATCTAGTCCGAGCTCTCTCTCTGGATCTAGTCCACATATCTCTCCGGAATCTGGTCCGGGACCACAACATAAGTAACCACCACTCCTGGAACGGGATCCCTATGGGGATACCCACTCTGGTCTGTGGATCGTGACTCTCCAGGTCGACGCTGGAGGAGACCATATAAACATATGGAGGGTTCAATATATTTTCAAAATACTTCCTTTCTTTCTCATAATACATTTGAACTGGGTCTCAAACCCGATTAATCTCAACGGGATTCCTCGAATCCGATTCAAATTCATTTCACAGGCCTCGGCCTAAATCCTCAGTTCAACTGGGTCTCATGCCCGAATTCTCATTTCACAAACTGAACTGGGACTCAAGCCCGATAACACGAATAACTGGGCCCTAAGCCCGAACCACAACTTAACAGGACTTCAAGTCCGATTTTACAACCAATAGGGCCCTAAGCCCGATATCTCAACTAAATGGGTCTCAGGCCCGATATCATAAATCAACAGAGCCTCAAGCCCGATAGTACACCTAACTGGGCCTCAAACCCGAATAGTAAACCAATTGGGACCTCAGCCTAATCGTATAACACAAATGGACTGTAACAACCCGTCCCGAGAATTGGGATAAGTAGAGTGATTAAGGTGTGATTAGTAAGGTTAATCAGGGGTTAGGTGGTCCCGAGGGGTCCGGGAACCTAGAATGACGATTTTGCCCCCTGCTTTGGGCAAAAATGTTGACTTTTATTTTGGGAGGTCCGATGGACTTTGACCAGTGACCAGGACGTAGTTTAGGACGTCACGAATCCATAGGCAGGTGGCACGCCTGATTCCGACATCCGAGGAGGAAGTTGTGATGTTCGGAAGGTCGAGGGCATTATCGTAATTTTGATAACATAGGGGGAAAAGTTGACTTTTTGAATAATTGAGTTTTGGTAGGTTGACCTAGGATGGTTAGATAGTTCTTGTCGTCCTGAGTTCGATGACAGGCGGCACGTGTTCATCGGACTTACGAGGTGAGAGTTACGGGTCTAGGAAGTTTCGGTAAAACCGTAAAAATGAGTAAAACAGGAGGGTATTTTGGTCATTGTGGCACATTGGGATTTGTGCACAGAGGAAAGGAATGGACGGCTAGGATTTGGCCATGTGGAAGTGTGTGGAGTGGATGGTGACACATGGCATGTGTGTAGAGGATTCTGGTGGAATCCTGTGCATTCACGGCCCAAATAATTGGGGTGCACCCGTGTTATGCATTCTGGTGCTTCGACACACAGAGAGAAACAGAGGGAGGAAATTGAGAGAATTGGGAAGCTGGTTGTGGTGGCTGGTGAGTTTGTGAGTGTGTGAGGGAGATTAGAGAGTGGGAGAGAGCAGTTGAGATGGTTGGGAGGTGAGAAATCGTGGTGTGTGCGAGTGGGGAGCCACGGGAACCAGGGAGGAACTCAGGGGGGAAAAACGGAGAAGATTGAGGGCTTTTGGTGGTGCGGTGGCCGTGCACGGTGCAACGAAGATCGCGGTGGTGTCGTGAGGGCTGTGGGGAGTCGACCAGCCCCGGAGGAGCTCACGGCGGCAGCAGGAGGCAGGTAATTTCCTCATTCCCGTTTCGGTACTCTGTTTTCCGTTGAGGTTCAACGTGGAAGTCGTGACTCTGGGCTGAGAGTCGAGAGGATTGGAGGTTAGGGTAGTGACCAGGGAGGTCCTAGGTGTCGATTAGGGTGGTCGCCGTGACGGGGCCGTACACGGCGGAGCTCAGTCGAAGAGGGGTCTCTTTTACCCTGTTTCGGCAGTGAACTTCGAACGGTAAGTCATGACGATTGGGGTTGAGTCGAAGGTCTAGGAGAGTTGGTTTAGGTTCAGTGAGGTTCAGGGAAGAGTTTGGTGAAGCCACCGTGAAGGGTGGTGAGCTGGGTGGTCGGATCGTGAAACAGAGTTTTGGGGAGGTTTGATTTCGAGCTTGAGACGACGGGTAGGAGGCTGTGTCGAGGTGATTGGAGGATGGGGATGCTTAGAGTAAGGTTGGACGAAGCTATAGGAGAAGGAAGGAGGTGTTTTAGTGCAGGCACGGCGGAGAACCGTTGACGCCGGTTCAAGCTGTAGCCTACTGTGTTGAACCGGGTCGACGTGAGGTTGAAGGTGCACTGTAGCTGGCGCGTGGGGCCACGCGCAGCCACTTTGGGCGGCGCGTGGAGGCGCGTGCGGCGGTTCTGGGAGAAACGGTCAACATAGTTTTTGGTCTAGGAGTTGTTGTGAGTTCAATGGAGTTGGTTTCGGGTTAATCGGAAGTCGTTTGACTGTAGTTCCGCGAGGGTGAAGGTTTAGGGTCCCGGGGTTCTAGGTCTTCGGTTCGGGGAATTTTGAGGGAATTTAGGTGAACCTTCGTAGACGTACTAGTAACGTAATTTGACGGTGTTTGACAGGATCGGGATTTCCCGAGGAAGCCGAGGAACGGGCTGGACGTTCGGGACGCGAGTAGGGCTCAGTACTGTGAGTGGACCCTTTCTCTAAACTTGAACATGCATAACTCCTTTCTATAATGGTTTTATGGTTTTACTTATGAATCTATGTTTATTGAATATGAAGTGATGATTTTATGTGTTTGCACGTTTTTCGAGAAAAAGACAGTTTTGGCACGTTTTTCGAAAAAATGTTGGTTTTCGGATTTTGATGCCACATTTGGGGATTTCCACCGATAAAGGTTTTCTAATAATGATAAATGGGTTATGAAATGTGATTTGTGATTACATGGGGTTTTGGTATGAAAATGGATATTTTCCGGATTTGGGTTCGGAATGACGGTCCTGACTGCCAGAAGGGCATCAGACCAGTGATTTCGGATTCGGGTTTGGATATGGATTGGTAAATGGTTTTCAAATGGTTTTGGGATTGGATTTGCTGGATCTGGATATTGGGTTTAAAGACCCGGATTGAGTTTAAAGACTCGGGAGTTTAAAGACTCGGATATCATTAAGGCCTGGATTGAGTTTAAAGACTCGGGAGTTTAAAGACTCGGATAGATCCAGCAGGTTTGATCGAGAAAATGATGATTTGGTGGTTATGGTTTCTTATGATATTTTATAGTGTTTCTGTTTCTTATGATGGTTAAGAATGATTTTTTTATAAATGTGTTTATAACTGTTGGTTATGCATGTGGTTTCAAAACGGAGGGTTTAACTCGGTTTTCTTATAAAATGGTTTTTGAACTTTTGTACTTTTGGTCCACTCACATTTTCTGTTTTAATTGCCCTCCAGGTTGTGGAGCTAGCGCGGGGTCTTGACGTCGAGGCAGTGTCCAAGGCATAGAAGTGACGTGAGGGATCCTAGGAGAGTTAAAGGTTTCTGTGTGCGTGTACTTTATCGGTTTTTTATTTTCCTTGTAATGTAGTGCTATGCTCTGTGAACGATAAGGATTTTGAGATATTTTGTTTAATTACTCCTGCGTTTGACTGGGTTGCGTGAGTGTTCCTTAGGTGTCGTGTCGGGGAGTCAGACGGGAGCGGGATTTACCTCGGGTTTCGGGGTGAAACCGGGGTGGGTCCTGACATGGACCCTCGGTCCGATTCCTCGTCAATTCAAAGGGACTCCAAGTCTGATATTTGTAAATCAAAGGGGGTCTCATGCCCGATTTCATATTTCCAAATCCAAAATCCGTTTATTAAACCCTCGTTGAAAACCTAGCACGTATAAGCATCGTATAAAACCATAAATCTCGAAATACGTGCAAATACGTAAATCCTAGGCTACCACAAACAATTTGCACTCATGGCAACACAAAATAGGTATTAAAGGCATTTATAAACATTTATAGATGCATCAATTTCGAAAGAAGGGTCCACTCACACACCGTCTGAAGCCACGCCTCGATACGCGTGTCATAATCGTCTCCAGGGTCAACGTCTCCTCCGGGATTTCCGAACCTGTCCAAATTAATTTAGAGGGTTACTAACTACCTAAATAACCCCTCACTAAAGTCCCGTAATTTTCCGGAATTTCTAACTATTTTTAAACACGAACCTAAATCTTCGGACGTCCCGAACTATATCGAAACGATGTCCGATTGACACGAAACCAGTCCCAAAATGTTCCTTACATCGAATAGATGATTTCGTATGTTGGAACCTCCCCCAAATTACTCCCCACACGCCTGCACATACCGCCTGAAATGGTTGCGCATGGGAGCCACGCGCCTGCTACAGTACCCGTCTTCAACCTCTCGACGGCCGGTCTGAACCGGCTGGTTCGGTCTGTTCCTGCAACTGGACCGGCGTGACTGGTCCAGGGTTCTATCTTCCTTATTTTTCGTCCGTTTTCCTCCATTTCAATCACTAAATTCCTATTTTTGTGTTTCCCATCTATTCCAATTAACGAAGCACATTAAAACTCACAAAATCACCCGGTTCAAGTTTGAACCTCACGGTTCATTTTTCCAGTTCGACCCCTAGGCTTCCTCAGCCTTCAACCTTGCCCAAAATCATCGTAATACCCTCCTAATAACCCCCTAAGCTCATCCTAATCAACCAATAGAAACCATAATGTCCAAATTGAAAAATAGAAGAAAAAAAAGGTTTATCGGGCTTACCGTGCACTGCCCCTCCGTCGTCCACGGCGGCGCCATTCCTGGCCGGCCACCAAGCTCCACAAGTCCTCCCACTCCCTGGTCTCTCACCAATGGTTTACAGGGTCAAGGGTTTGGATTGGATTTGAAAATGGGATCGGGTTGGATTGGGAAAATATGGAAATGGGATGCACGGTTATGGTTGGATGCATGTATATGAAATGGTGGCCAGTGGATGAGTGACACTTGTCACTCATCCATTGGTTGCTGAAAAACAACTGGGCCCACTTCAGTCCAAAAGTTCCTCGTAAAACGTATCACCGTGAATAGTACTTTCGTACTTCCGTGAACCGTAACATCGCCGTCGAACGTCCGAATTCGACGTGCCGCCTGTCTATGGATTCGTATCGTCGTGATCTACGTAACGGTCTTCGACCCTCGGCCATCGGACCGCCCGGTTAAAAAGTCAACTTTTGACCTCCTATTCACCCAAATTACCAAAATGCCCTTGGGCTTCCAAACATCATAACTTCCTCCTCGGACGTCGGAATCGAGCGTGCCACTTGTCTATAAACTCGTGACGTCACAAAGTACGTCACGGTCATCGGTCAAAGTCCATTTGACCACCTGAACAAAAAGTCAATGATTCACCCATTCTAGGGGCAAAATCGTCATTTCGCCCGAACGTCCGCTAACTCTCGCCTAATCTCCGATTAGTCTCGCTAATCCGTAATTAATCCTTAATTAATCCCGCTAATTCGGGACGGGTCGTCACATATTATGTGAGGTGTGATGATTTTGATGGTGGAGTAATATGTGTATTTTTCATTAGCAAATCTATCAAAATCCACCAATTTAAAAAATCATATGAAATCATCCAACTTTTGAATACACGTATATTTGTAAATTGTATTTTACAATCTTAATTGAATACACCTAGATTTTAAAGAATTTTAAAATAATCTATTAAAAGATAGATTGAATACACCTTGATTTGTATAAAATCTATTAAAATCCTAATTGAATACGTCTGGATTTGAAAATCCTGTAAAATCATTTAAAAACCAAAATTGAATACACCTCCCAAAAATTAAAAATTGAACCTTTGGAAATATGGAGTAAATACATTTTAGGAATATCCTTAGTTAAGAAATAAAAGAAAAAAATTAACAAAATAAGCAAATAAGGTAAGGAACAGTTAAAAATTTAGGAAGTTTAAATATATATATATAATAAATTAGTATAACGCCATATATAATATAACTTTTTAAATACGTACAAAAATTAATACAAAATAACAAGATAAAGTAAAAAAATTAACCTTATAATTTTTTTTAAAAAATGTCAAATAATTAAAAAAAATTAAATGTTTTTATTATTCTATAATAAATATTTAACATATATATTATAAATAAAAAATAAAATATAAAAACAAATTAAATGGGGCCCAGACTCCCTATGGCTCCACCCTAGCTCCCCTCATGGTTCAATGTACTATATTATTACATTTTACAAGCATTTAACCCAACAAAAACTCTATCCTGATAAACAAATGTACTAGCTAGTAACATACATTACATCATACATATAATTAATAATGGCTTTTCATATCAAATGTTAAGAAAATTTAGAGATCAAATTCAAGTTGGCATCAATTAAAAAAAAATAATGATTGGGTCATATTTTTGGAAGGCAGCCTCTTATTCGAATTATAAACATTATTTATCAAGAAATTATTAATTTAAGTATTCAGTGGGACTTATATGAATTTTTTATAATGTATCTCATAAATTTAGCGTAATTAATTTATCATGTTATCCTCAAACAGTCAAAATATTATTTAATATAGGTTATTAATTTAGCAGGTTAACTAATATTTATAAGTGATTTAATAATCGTGTTCATAAGTGAATAATTATTGTATGTTTACTACGTCAAAAAAATATTGTTGTAAACTTATAATTATTCATTTATCAAGAAATTGATATTTAGTTAAATAATAGAACTTGTTTTCAACCATGGCTTGGTTCAAATCCAATTCAAAAACAAGGTGTGATGTTTGTGTGTGTATTTGTCTGATTCACTGGAAAGAGAGAGAGGGAAAAAGAGAGAGAGAGAGTGAGAGTGAGAGTGAGGGTTAAATCCAATATCCAAACTCAACCTTATTCATTCCCAAAATATCCCATATTTTCCCATGACCAAAATGCCCCTTCCTTAAATAGAAAACCAAGTATAAACTTAGAGGCAAAACCATCAAAACCGTCTAATTAGTCTCGTAAAATCCTAGAAAAATCTAAAATTTTTCTCAATAATCCCAAAATTACGGGTCGGTTCATTACAATCTACTTTCCATATAATAAATTGGCCATCGAAATTCGCACCGACCCCTGCAAAATAGTGTGGAAAATGACTCTAGCCTCGAAACCGAGGCTCCCACGTGGCCTCCTCCACGTCCAAAATCCCTCCACAGTACCGCTACCACGGAAACGTTGCCCAATACTGAACCTTGTCTGTCCAATCCCAAATCCGAACAGACCACACACAATGCTCAAAATCCTCTACCAGTTCTTCTGGCCGCTCAATCAACATAAGAGACGCGTCCAAAACATACTGACAGTCCATATCAGAAACCCCCAAAAACCCTGGAACATAATACTGTCCCAAACATGCTTCCTGAGGAGAATACCCTCCAAAATACCCATTAAACGATCTCTGATCGGCTTGAAACCACCATCATTGGATTCAAAACGTCGAAACTTTTTGAAAAGACTAATTTGACCTCAAAATTCGTATCCACACGCTCTCACGCGCTGGTTAAAGTTTAGCCCACATGCAGTTAATGCTGACGTCACTACTGACGTCAACTGAACATGTCGCTGCTGACGTCAGCTGTTGATGTCACTGCTGACGTCAGTTGTTGACGTCGCTGCTAACGTCATCTGTTGACGTCATATAAGGACCCATCTCAAATATACGGCATTAATTGAGGATTAGCGAGTCTAATCGGGACTTAGTCAAGGATTATTGGACGATCGGGGTAAAATGATAATTTTGATCCTATAAAGGGTGAAAAAATTGACTTTTGACCTGGGAGGTCAAATGCACGTGGATCGAAAACCATTATGTAGATCGAGACGATACGAGTCTGTAGATAAGCTGTAATGACCCGTCCCGGGAATCGGGATTATATTAGTTGTTAATGACGGATTAGTAAGGTTAGGCAGTACTTAGTTGGACGATTTCGTATAGACGTTGCAAAATGACGGTTTTACCCCTAGAATGGATAAAAATGTTGACTTTTTGTTCGGGCGGTCAAGTGAATTTTGACCGATGACCGTGACGTAGTTCGAGACGTCACGAGTTCATAGACAGGTGGCACGTCCGATTCCGACATCCGAGGAGGATGTTATGACGTTCGAAAGTTCAAGGGCAATTTGGTAATTTGATGGAAGTTATGACTTTTTGTACGACAAGTCAATTTCACGTAATTCGAGGACCGTTAGGAAGGTCTTGATGCCCTGAGTACAATGATGGACGACACATCATCATCGGACTTCGGATGAATTAGTTTGGGATCTAGGAACACGAAGGGTAATTTGGTAATTTTGTCTCAAAGGCATTTTGGTCAATCGGATGGCCTTGGAAGTAGTGCCCAGTACTCAGGGGCACCTTGGCTGTCCACATAAAAAATGACAACTGGCCTAACTCTAGAGGTGTGTGGAACCTCTCTGCCGCCTTAGGAATTTGTCCTTAAACCCAAGTGCAAATTGTGCACAGTTGAAAACAGAGAACAGAGGGTGACCGTGAAAACAGAGAACAGAGGGTGACCGTGAACAGAGTGTGAGAAGAAAAGAGAGACTGGTTGATGAGGAAGGAGGTTGTTCCACCGTGTGCGGTGGCAACAAGTTCGAAGGTAAGGCTTTGTGTCCTGTTTTTAGAAGTTAACAAAGGTAGATGGTTTTAAGATAATTTGACCGTTTTGGTGGTCTCTGTAAGGTTATAGAAAACAAATTGAGCTCAAGGAACTCATTTTCGAGGTCTAGGAAGGGTGGTAAGTGATGCTGGATGTGGAAGTTGAATTTCCAATTAGACATGGTGAAGTTCGATTTACAGTTTTGATAATCGTATTGATGTTTTAGGTGAGGTTCTGTTGATGATTTGGAATTGATCACGTGTGGAGAGGAAGCCTGAGAAAATCTCTAAAGGCCAGAATTAAAATTGGAATATGGCCAGTTCGACAAGTCGACATGGGGAAGTAATCTCTAGTTCCATTTTCACGGTTCAATATGTTAATTGATTAGAATTGAAAGGACGAAAGTATTGGATTAATTAGGAGTAAAAACGGTTGAAAAAGGAACTGGAAATTAGACAAAACCACTCACGCCGGTTCACTTGAACCAATTGAACCGTTGAACCGGTATGAATCAGGTCTGGACCGATTTAACAAAGGTTGAAGATGAGCAGTGTCTGGCGCGTGAGGCCCACGCGCAGCCCCTTTGGGCGGCGCGTGTGGACTCGTGATACTGAATTTTAGGAAGGTTCCAACACAAATTTTAAAGCATTCGATGTAACGAACATTTTGGCGCTGGTTTCGAGTTAATCGGACATCGTCTCGATAGTTTTCGGGATACCCGAAGGTTTTAGGGCTCGTTTAAAAATATTTAAAAATTCGGGAAAATTACGGGGCTTTAGTATGATCCTTGTAAAGTAGTTAGTGACCTTATTATGAGATTTGGACAGGTTCGAAAAAGCCAAGGATAGCGGATTGGCCGGAAACGACGTAAGTGCGCGCGTACCGAGACGACGACGCTATGGTCTGTGAGTGGACTTTGTTTTCTAACTCTTCATGCATGCATATATGTTTTTATATGTTTTCTATACGTGATTCTATGATTTGATTTATGATCTTGATGTTTTACGATTTTGCACATTTTTCGAGGTATTTACGGAATTATACGATGTTGTGATTTGAATCTGGTTTTAATGATTTGTTGTCGGGATTTGAAATATGATTTAATATCAATGATTTAAAATTGGATTTTGGAAAAATGACTTCGGTCTTAGAGGCCGAGTTCAAAAAGTGGTTTTGAGAAACGTGATTTCGGGTTCTTGAATCGGATTACAAAATGATGATTTTGGATTCGATTTTGGAAACTTGAAAGTGGATTTCTGTTTTTGGGTTCAGAATGGTTATTCCGGATGTCGGCCTACGAAATGATGGTTTCGGATTCAAATTTGGAAATGGATGATGGATATGAGTTCGGGGTTTGGATTCGGGATCCTAATGAGATTGCGGATTCGGATTCGGAAACGGATAATGGTTTTCAAATGGTTTTTGGATTGGATTTGCTAGATCTGGTTATTGGGTTTAAGGACCCGGATATGATTATGACGGGGGCGGGCCCGGATTGGGTTTAAAGGCCTGCATTGAGTTTAAAGACTCAGGAGTTTAACGGCTCGGATAGATCAAGCAGGTTCGATGGATGGGAATGTGGTTTCAAATATATTTTGAGATTTCACTGAGACTTATTAATAATGGTTTTCCGATGTTTTGGGCTATGCCCGGATGATACGCATTTTGATGGTTTTGGGCTGAGGCCAGGGAACTGAAAAAGGAAAATGAGTTCGGTTTTTCTTAAACGGTTTGAGTCACTTGAATATAGAATGGTTTTATGGAATGATTTGATATGTATGCATTTGTTTTTAAATGAAGGGTATAAATGTAATTTTTTGATTAAACTGTTTTTGAACTTATACTTTATTTTTGTCCATTCATAGTCTTTTCATGTTTTCGATACCCTCCAGGTTGTTGCGATACGGGCTGTTGGTCGAGAGAGATGGAGACATCACACACGCGATGACAGGACCCATCCCAATCCCCCCGGGATTAGTGCGGGATGACCCTGCTCTCGTCTGACACGGAGTGTCAGACAAGGGATATTTCCGACCTTTGCCCTCGCGGGCTATTAGAGTACGCCAGTATCCGGAGGAGGTATGTGATATCTCGGTCTCTGCTACAGTCCACATCCGATGTCAACCTGAAGGGTATTAAAAAAAGAAATACTGTGAGTGGACAAAAATAAAGAGTTTATAAAAACATTTCATCAAAGACCTTTATACCCTCCAATAAAAAGCATGCATGCATAGTAAAACCATTTATCCGAACACATAAGTTTAAACAACCATAATTAGGGTCTCAGCCCCAAATTCCTTAAATACAAGTCATACGGGCTCCTGCCCAAAATCATTTACAGAAAACCATAACATCATAAACATATGTGGGATCTCAGCCCAAATCCATTTATCATTATAAACACAATTTCCCAAAATCAATTTAAATCTTGTTTATCCGTTATATTTCATATCCAGAACCTATCACGGTAAATATAGAGCTACACGTGTGCTAACCGGGGTCTCAAACCCAAGTCTCTCCAGGGTCCACCCAGATCAATGTCCGTAGATCAATGACCCTCCCTGGAGGTAACGAACCATGCCCATCCTGAGAGTAAGGAACCCAACTGGGGGGCGACTCCACTCAGTCAGTGTTCCGTGACTACTCCGGGGTCCACCCAGGCCAACGACCCTCCCTGGAGGAGACAATCATATATAAAGGATGGAATATGAAAAACCTTTTGAAATCGTTATTTAAATCTTTCCAGGATTCATGCCCGGCCCCCATAAGCCGTCATGAACCATAAAATCCTTTTATGGGTTCATGCCGGTTCCCATAAACCGTCATGACCCATAAAAACCATTTGTAACACATAACTGGGCGCTAGGCCCGAATCCACATAGAAACTGGACCTCAAGTCCGATTCGTAAACCAACTGGGCCTCCAGCCCGATTCCGTAAATCAAATAGGTCTCGAACCCGAGTTTACCTTTTCGAATCCAAAACCATTTCATGAAATCATATCCAAAACCACAAGAATGGAAAATCAGTGTAAAACTGGAAAACCTCGATTTACTTGCAACCACGTAAATCACCTCGAAATACGTGAAACCATATAATTCAAAAATATCCAAATCAAAATTATCAAATCATATTCATAATCCATTTGGAAATCCAAAACCATTTCAGTTAGACCAATAAAGACGTACGGACCCGTATTGGCACCGTATAGGGCCGAAACCTCGAAATACATGCCTATACGTAGCCACACATCCAAATGCACTCATGGCATCACAAACAAGTATTTAAAACATATAATAAATATTTATGCATGCACCAATTTAGAAAAACAAGGTCCACTCACAGACCGTCCGAAGATGCGCCTCGATACGCGTGCCATACGGCTCCCCGAGCCGATCACCGTCACCGGGACTTCCAAACCTGTTCAAATTAATTTAGAGGGTTACTAACTACTTATATAACCCCTCACTAAAGCCCCGTAATTTTCCGGAATTTCTAACTATTTTTAAACTCGAACCTAAACCTTCGGACAGCCCGAAACCTATCGAAACGATGTCCGATCGACACGAAACCAGTCCCAAAATGTTCGTTACATCGAATAGATGAAATTACATGTTGGAACCTTCCCCAAAATCTCCCCCACGCGCCCGCAGGCGCCGCCTGAAGTGGCTGCGCGTGGGAGCCACGCGCCAGTGAACAGTGTTGTCTCCTACCGCGGTCAGACCGGTCCGAACCAGTCCGGTCCGGTCTTCTCTGCTATTCCGGTCTAACTGGACCGGCGTGACCGGTCCAGGCCCCTACACTCTTCATTTTTCGTCCGTTTTGTCCAATTTCAATCCTAAAATTCCTATTTTCTCATTTCCTACCTATTCCAATTAACCAAACTAGCTAAAACCTCCTAAAACCTCACCATGTACAAAGAGGCACACGGCCTCTGTTTTCCCGGCCACCTTCCAGCCTTCCTCCGTCGTGAACCACCCTCCAAACCATCCTAAAAACTCCCTAGCAACCTAAATAACCCATCCTAATCATCCAAAACAATCCATAACATCAAAATCCACACAAAAAATTGGAAATGGGCTTACCGGGTACCCGCTCGGGTTCTGGGCTCCCGCCACCGCCCACGGCGGTTCCAGCCACCAGCTGCCGTCCTTAGTCCTCCTCTCTCACTCTCATGGTTCCTCAGATCATAAGGGATGAAGGTTTTGGGATTTTGGGTGATATGAGATCGGGTGGGATGTTTGGGTGAATGGAAAGCAAGAAGATGATCGATGCATGTATGGGAATTAAGGGCCAGTGGATGGGTGACACTTGTCACTCATCCATTGGGCCTTGGGATAAAATCTGGCCCCTACTAAAGTCCAAAACTCAAGTCGTCTCGTAAAATGCGCAATAGTACTTTCGTACTTCCGTGAACCGTAACTTCTCCGTCGAACGTCCGAATTCGACGTGCCGCCTGTCTACGGATTCGTATCGTCCTTATCTACGTAACGGTCTTTCGGCCCTCGGCCATCGGACCTCCCGGTCAAAAAGTCAACATTTGACCCCTTTTATCAAAAATTACCAAATGCCCCTAAACTTCCGAACGTCATAACTTCCTCCTTGAACGTCGTAATTGAACGTGCCACTTGTCTATGAACTCGTGACGTCACGAACTACGTCACGGTCATCGGTCAAAGTCCATTTGACCGCCGATTGAAAAGTCAACGTTTTGCCACCACTCGGGGCAAAACGATCATTTCGCATCTTTCGTCCGATTTAGCCTAACTAATCACCGATTAACCTCACTAATCGTGATTAGTCACTAATCTAATCATGAAATTCGGGACGGGTCGTTACAACCTTCCCTCCTTAATTAATTTCGTCCTCGAAATTCCAACCGACCTAAGTCCAACCGTTCTTCCCTCCTTAATTTAGTTTCGTACTTGAAACTCCAACTATCCTGATTCCACATCCACCCAGTGGAAAGAAAATCCAACCTCAAAACTCGTGTACACTCGTACGCCCACTAACCAGAACGATACTCGTCTGCAACCAGACGTACCACTAACACTCACGTCGTATCGACTACATTCGACCACGTCGAATGACTGTAATCGTATGTTCCGAATTGACACTACTTGTCAAATCTACCATTACGTTGACACAACAACTAGACGGTTCCTTACTCAATCTCTAATTATCCTGACGTCTGCTCCCACTAGGAGTCACCAAATCTCACTAATCGATCCACGATGACACCTCCGACAAATTGTCACCACTTGACAGTCGCCAGTCAAAAACTGACACTATACACTCGTGGTTACACTAACCTCCAACTTACTCAACCTGAGTATACACTAACCAACAATTCACCCGACCTGTGTGTAACTAGACCCATCAGAAATACCGTGACCCAGTGCACAGTATCCAACGTCCAGTTCACGTGTCAGGACCCGTCCCAAATATCGTCACGATACCCGGGACGAACCCTGCTCCCGTCTAACAATCATACTTAAAGAACCAAAATAACCTTAACACCATAATAAGCATAACCATCAGACGAAGGAGTAAATATATACAACTGTAAGTCAGAGCATAGTTCTACAAAATGGGCACAAAATCCAACTATGCTAGTCTCGCAACGGAAGAACGTCAAAAGCTCTATGCCTCGATATCTGCCTCAACGTTCACCCCAGCGCTATCACCACGACCTGGAGGGAAAAATTTAAAACCAAAAGTGTGAGTGGACTAGAATAAATGAAAGATTCAAAAACAGTTGATTATCATATCAAAGTTAAGGAAAAACAATAAGAACATTTGTTCCCTCCGTTTTAAAAACAGGCATGCCCAACTAAGTATTAGAAAAGCATAAAATGGAACATCATAAGAAACAGAAACACTATAAAACAGATATAGAAATCATGGTATGTATATCAGAAAACCATAGCATAAACCATGAACCGCAGATCATCGTTTTCGATCAAAGCTGCTGGACCTATCCGAGTCTTTAAACTCAACCAGGCCTCAAATATAATTTCGAGGCTTTAAACTCCCGAGTCTTTAAACTCAATAGGCCTCGGGGGTAATATCATAAATGTCCGAGTCTTTAAACTCCCGAGTCTTTAAACTCAATCCGGGCCCGTCCCCCGTCAAATCAGTATCCGGGTCTTTAAACCCACTGTCCAGATCCATCAAATCCAATCCAAATTCAATGTAAAACCATTTCCAACTCCATAACCAAACTCGAATTCGAAATCCCCGGTCCGAAGCCCTTCCTGCGTTCAGAACCGACATTCCGAACCCAAATCCAGAGATCTACTTTTAATCCAAAACCCACGTTAAATCACAAATTATGTTTCACAATCCATTTATCATCTACGGAAAACACTTATAGATTAAAATCCCCAAACATAGCTTTAAATTCGGAAAATCAGCTTTTTCTCGAAAAATGTGCAAAATCACGAAAATGTCTCGAAACACATGCAAACACATAAACCACATATAATCATCATTAAGAAGCATAAAAACATAGTTAATATCATAAAACATTCATAAAACAGTTAGGCATGCTCGAGTTTAAAGAAAGAGTCCACTCACAGCTCGGAACGAGTCAATCGCGCTCCGTGCGCTCCTCGACCGTCTCGGGTGCCTCCCGTCCAGTCAATATGCACCAAATAGGGTCACAAACACATTAAGGATACTAACCCTAATTTCCCCAATTTTTCGGGAATTTATTAATATTTTAATCCTAGACCCTAAACCGTCCGGATTCCCGAACAACCTCTTAACATTGTCCGATTCACCCGAAAACCATACCAATGAACTCCTTAGGACATTTAGAACCAAAACTATGTTGGAAGCTTGGCCAGAATCCTTCCCACGCGCCTCCATGCGCCACCCAAAGTGGCTGCGCGTGGGCCTCACGCACCTGCTACAGTGCTCCTCCTACGTCGAGCCATCCGGTTCAACACTGTTGAACCGGCATGACCGGTTCTCCGCCGTTCATCCATCAATTCCGTCCAAACCAATCCCAATAGCTTCGTCCCAACCTAAGTAAGCTAACCCCGTCCTAACATCGAAGAATCACGGCCCCAAACCTCACGACTCTCCCTCGCAAAACTGAGCCCGTGGCCCCTGTTTTGGCCGCCGGCCGCCCAGGTCCTCCCCCGGCACGGCACCACAACCACACGACTCCTGGGACCTCCAGGAGTCTCACCCTGGCCTCCAAATCGCTCGACTCTAAGCCCAACTCCACGACTTTTCAAAATAAGAAACACGGGAAAACAGGGGAAAGAGTCTTACCCTTCGATTCCGTCTCCGCCGTGTGCACCGTCGTGTACCACGGTGTTCGTTGGACTCCCTGCAGCCTCCTGAACCTCCCACGGTCTTGGTTTGAACCACCACACGGCACAACTACCGCCCATGTCCTCTGCCTTTCTGTTTTCCCCAAAAACTCAGCCGTCCACCGTTCAGCCTCCGCGCACGGTTGCAGCTCCAAAACACGATCAATAGGTCACCCTCGTCTCGCTGTCACTTTCACAATTCAATCTTCACTCACTCACCCCCTGAATCGATCACGGTCTCTCCAATCTCTTCCCTCTGTTTTCTGTGTTTTTCAAACGATTGCACGGTTGCTCTTGGACAAAATGTGGCCGTGCACACGATCGATCTCCCTAGAACCATCCAGCCACCCACATGTGTCCAACAGCCAATGGCTCAGCACAAAATATCCCTGCCACTTGCCCTTATCTGATTGGGCTGAGGGAAAAGAGTGAAATACCCCTCATGCACAAAATTACCATTTTACCCTCGTACTTTCCAGACCCGTAAATATTCCGTCCGACGTCCGATGACATCGTGCCGCCTGTCGTTGTACTCAGGACGCCGAGACCTATCTAACGGTTCTCGATCTACGTGAAAATCACAAGTCCACCAAAAAGTCAACATTTTCCTCATTTAGTCAAAATTACGGTAACGCCCTCAATCTTCCGAACGTCATAACATTCTCTCTGATTGTCCGAATCGAACCTGCCACCTGTCTACGAACTCGTGACGTCCTAAACTACGTCACGGACAAGGGTCAATAGTCATTCAATCGGTAATTTAAAAAGTCAACTTTTGGCCTACTATGCACAAGGGCAAAATCATCCTTTATATACAAAACTTTTACAAAATTACATTTATACCCTTCCCGAAGATACGGGTTGTTACATCACGACCTCAACTAATCCAATGGTATCAGAACCAATCTGACTACCAACACGCTCACCATCCTACAATTGGTATAACCTATATACCGTCACCAGGCACGACAAGTACACCCAGTATCGTACCTTGAACAACGTACAAAGTATGTACATCTACCCATCGATCAGCCTACAACCATCCAGGTCGTAGTCAACCACGTTTCAATTATGCAGTTCACTTGTCTAATCCAATATCAGACAAATTGAAACTCCAACCCATCATCCGTTTCCAAATCCGAATCCGAATCCGCAATTTCGTAAGAAATCCCGAATCCAAACCCAGAAATCATATCCATAAACATGTCCAAATTCGAATCCGAAATCATCATTCCGTAAACTAGCATTTGGAATAACCATTCTGAATCCAAATCCAGAAATCCACTTCCAAGTTCCAAAATCAATTCCTGAATCGTCATCCAGAAATCTGATTCCAAAACCCGAAATCTCGTTCTCGTCTACCGAGACGCATCAAAACCGAACCTATCGGTTACCTGTTCAAATGATTACACAATACTATCGATTGACTTCATAGGGAAGCCAATCACAACATCAACACCACACTAGGTCTGACAATATCCGACCACGTCGGAAAGCTACCCACCTGAGTAATATACCATACAGGATTCACTTCGAAAAGAAGTTCAGTCCCAACATGCTCCACTCAAACATCCAAGTAAGAGCGATAAACTCTCCACCGATCTGGATCATCAAGATCACGATCCAGATCCAACACTACGTCAACCGACCATAGACGTCACGATCCCCGATCGTCACGACGTCCAAAGTCCTCCACCATTTCCCACATCTAAGCAGATCAGTCAACGACGAGACACGTCGAGACGGTAGGTTCTAACTGACTACCTCGTATCGATCCTTGACATTCCACCTAGGAAAATCCAAAGATGATCCGAAACGATGACACCAAAATTCACCCTACGTGAGTGCAAACAAAACTCGATGCACTCACCACGCCACGTAATCCAACACCGTCTGCCACCTAGCAGGAAATGAGGAATCTCAATTACCTAACTTCGAAATACTCATTATCAATGCGGAAGACCCGCATTCCACTCGTCACCTCAATCGAAACCTCTTGCGATTCCGAAGTTCCAACTATGTTGGAAACAACATACTCGGACATCAACCACGTGTCCATAATCAGTCTAACTCACTACCAAGTTCGACTGTCGATTTACACTGTTTATGCACATCCAAAAGGATGTCAATTCATCCTGATCTGACGTACCGCTCGACTGAAGAGTCACAACAGACACCTGCTGTGATCTACAGTCAAATCTCTGCAAACCACCATATCTAACCAATTCTGACCAACTCTGGCAAACACTGACCGACTGGTCACTAGTCCCCCATGACAGTACTCGATCCTCACATCTCAACTACCATTGGATCCTATCCTGTCCATCACTATCCGTGATCCACTCCCGAACCACAGATACCGAACATATGCCTATTTCAACGGAGTCACATCCCAACTCGCAACTCAGCGTCATCACAATTACCGGCACCAGCACCAGCACTAGTACCGGTACCAACGCACTATCACTAACACTAGTATCAGCACACAAGCATTCACACCAGTATCAGTATCAGCATCGGCACACAGGGTGCAAATCTGGCAACCCTGGATCTCCGCTCATACCAAGCGAGGATCGCGCACCTCTGCTCGTATAGGAGAAACTCTTCCTCCCTCGTACCCGACAACTCTGGGTACAGTCACCCTGACAACTCATGCGAGAAAAGGAAATGTCCCCAAACGTCCCCGATTCCCAACAACCGTACTACAACCACTCCGTATCCCGCTTAGGGATTCCATCGACAAGTACCAACCCTGATGGCTTGTCCAACCAATCACCAACCAGTCGTAACTCGACTCAACCGATGTCGTCTACCAGGTCACCCATGACCTTAGTTGCACCAACAATCCATCACAACTATGGTAGTACGACAACCAACTAGATCTAACCAATAAATAAAACCTCGACTGCGGACTGTAGTCCCATCACTAAGCTAACATGACTAGACCGACTAACGAATCCAAATCCGAATAGTCGTCCAAGTCAAACCACTCGTCAACTCACATTTCCGAACCATACACACCAAGGTAGGGTTCCACGATCACACCTAGAGTTCCTCAGAACCCAACTGCGAAAAGCAGTAAAATCAACAATGTGACCGACCCCGCAGTCCCGACATCGTAAAGACGCCAATCCAATCCTACCGTCAATCCAACTAGGATTTCACGAAACCGACAGCTAACTGCCGACCGAAGTAAATCCATCTAACTCGACCAAATCCGATCATCCAACTCAACAATATTCGACCATTCGATGATCACAATTCCTAACCAGTCGTCGGAACCGATCCTACGACATCGTGAAAGACGATCCCAACTAACCGTCTCACGATCAAAACGTTAACGTACATGTACGTCATTCCTTCCGTAGGGTCTCACACTGTCAACCCTGACAGAACTATGGCAACCCCGGCCTCAAATGCCGAACCAAGGGATGCCAATCCTACTAACTATCGTACCGGTACCCTAACTATCAGGTTGATAACGAACTGTAGCCCCTTGAGATATCACATCCTCGACCTGCATACATACTCCAAGATCTCCGCGGTTGCTCGAGTAGAGACAACCCCGCTCTAATAAGCATCCTACGAGCAATCCTATGCTCTGATACCACATTGACAGGACCCATCCGAATCCCCCCGGGATTAGTGCGGGATGACCCTACTCCCGTCTGACACGGAGTGTCAGACAAGGGATATTTCCGACCTTTGCCCTCCCGGGCTATCAGAGTACGCCAGGATCCGGAGGAGGTATGTGATATCTCGGTCTCTGCTACAGTCCATATCCGATGTGAACCTGAAGGGTATTGAAAACAGAAATACTGTGAGTGGAAAAAAATAAAGAGTTTATAAAAACATTTCATCAAAGACCTTTATACCCTCCACTAAAAAGCGTGCATGCATAGTAAAACCATTTATCCAAACACATAAGTTTACTCAGCCCCAAATTTCTTAAATACAAGTCATACGGGCTCCTGCCCAAAATCATTTACAGAAAACCATAACATCATAAACATATGTGGGATCTCAGCCCAAATCCATTTATCATTATAAACACAATTTCCCAAAATCAATTGAGATCATGTTTATCCATTATATTTCATTTCCAGAACCTGTCACGGTAAATATAGAGCTACACGTGTGCTAACCGGGGTCTCAAACCCAAGTCTCTCCAGGGTCCACCCAGGTCAATGTCCGTAGATCAATGACCCTCACTGGAGGTAACGAACCATACCCATCCTGAGAGTAAGGAACCCAACTGGGGGGGCGACTCCACTCAGTCAGTGCTCCGTGACTACTCCAGGGTCCACCCAGGCCAACGACCCTCCCCGGAGGAGACAATCATATATAAAGGATGGAATATGAAAAACCTTTTGAAGTCGTTATTTAAATCTTTCCAGGATTCATGCCCCGCCCCCATAAGCCGTCATGAACCATAAAATCCTTTTATGGGTTCATGCCGGTTCCCATAAACCGTCCTGACCCATAAAAACCATTTGTAACACATAACTGGGCCCTAGGCCCGAATCCACATAGAAACTGGACCTCAAGTCCGATTCGTAAACCAACTGGGCCTCCAGCTCGATTCCGTAAATCAAATGGGTCTCGAACCCGAGTTTACCTTTTCGAATCCAAAACCATTTCATGAAATCATATCCAAAACCACAAGAATGGAAAATCAGTGTAAAACCGGAAAACCTCGATTTACGTGCAAGCACGTAAATCGCCTCGAAATACGTGAAACCATATAATTCACAAATATCCAAATCAACATTATCATATCATATTCATAATCCATTTGGAAATCCAAAACCATTTCAGTTAGACCAATAAAGACGTACGGACCCGTATAGGCACGGTATAGGGCCGAAACCTCAAAATACGTGCCTATACGTAGCCACACATCAAAATGCACTCATGGCATCAAAAACAAGTATTTAAAACATATAATAAGCATTTATGCATGCACCAATTTAGAAAAACAAGGTCCACTCACAGACCGTCCGAAGCTGCGCCTCGATACGCATGCCATATGGCTCCCTGAGCCGATCACCGTCACCGGGACTTCCAAACCAGTCCAAATTAATTTAGAGGGTTACTAACTACTTATATAACCCCTCACTAAAGCCCCGTAATTTTCCGGAATTTCTAACTATTTTTAAACTCGAACCTAAACCTTCGGACAGCCCGAAACCTATCGAAACGATGTACGATCGACTCGAAACCAGTCCCAAAATGTTCGTTACATCGAATAGATGAAATTACATGTTGGAACCTTCCCCAAAATCTCCCCCACGCGCCTGCAGGCGCCGCCTGAAGTGGCTGCGCGTGGGAGCCACGCGCCAGTGAACAGTGTCGTCTCCTACCGCGGTCAGACCGGTCGGAACCAATCCGGTCCGGTTTTCTCTGCAATTCCGGTCTAACTGGACCGGCGTGACCGGTCCAGGCCCCTACACTCTTCATTTTTCGTCCGTTTTGTCCCATTTCAATCCTAAAATTCCTATTTTCTCATTTCCTACCCATTCCAATTAACCAAACTAGCTAAAACCTCGTAAAACCTCACCATGTACAAAGAGGCTCACGACCTCTGTTTTCCCGGCCACCTTCCAGCCTTCCTCCGCCGTGAACCACCCTCCAAACCATCCTAAAAACTCCCTAGCAAACTAAATAACCCATCCTAATCATCCAAACAGTCCATAACATCAAAATCCACACAAAAATTTGAAATGGGCTTACCGGGGTACCCGCTCGGGTTCTGGGCTCCCGCCACCGCCCACGGCGGTTCCAGCCACCAGCTGCCATCCTTAGTCCTCCTCTCTCACTCTCCTGGTTCCTCAGATCATAAGGGATGAAGGTTTTGGGATTTTGGGTGAAATGAGATCGGGTGGGATGTTTGGGTGAATGGAAAGCAAGAAGATGATCGATGCATGTATGGGAATTAAGGGCCAGTGGATGGGTGACACTTGTCGCTCATCCATTGGGCCTTGGGATAAAATCTGGGCCCTACTAAAGTCCAAAACTCAAGTCGTCTCGTAAAACGCGCAATAGAACTTTCGTACTTCCGTGAACCGTAACTTCTCCGTCGAACGTCCGAATTCGACGTGCCACCTGTCTACGGATTCATATCGTCCTTATCTACGTAACGGTCTTCGGCCCTCGGCCATCGGACCTCCCAGTCAAAAAGTCAACATTTCACCCCTTTTATCAAAAATTACCAAAATGCCCCTAAACTTCCGAACGTCATAACTTCCTCCTCGAATGTCATAATTGAACGTGCCACCTGTCTATGAACTCGTGACATCACGAACTACGTCACGGTCATCGGTCAAAGTCCATTTGACCGTCCGATTGAAAAGTCAACATTTTGCCACCACTAGGGGTAAAACGGTCATTTCGCATCGTTCGTCTGATTTAGCCTAACTAATCACCGATTAACCTCACTAATCGTGATTAGTCACTAATCTAATCATGAAATTTGGGACGGGTCGTTACACGCGATCCACAGTTCTGCGGGCTCTAGAAAGAGAAGCTTTTAGGCGGTTTGTTCGAGAATCCCTTGTCCAACTTACGTGTCACATGGTGGTTGAACGTTTGTTTAGCCTTCGTGCCATGCATAAGTTAGACGGGAGCAGGACTTAGCCCTTAATCTCGGGGGATTGGGGGTGGGTCCTATCATAAGCGGCACGTTGAAATCGGACATCGTACGAAAAAGTTATAGGTCTAGAATGGTTCTAGGAACTATTTATAGTTGCACGAAAATCGAGACAGTTGACTTTTGGGATTTGAAATTAGGGCCCAAAATATCTTGGCCTAGACCAATGGATGAGTGACAAGTGTCACCCATCCAATGATGGCCATCACACATATATGCACCCAAACCATTTTCCCCTTCCGTTTCATCCATCCTACCCGAACCCACCCAAAACCATATCCCCTTTTCCTTGTTCGAGGCCACAGGGAGACAGAGTGAGAGGGTGAGACTGAGAGGCAGCCATGGACGGTGGTAAGACGGCGGAGCAGTCGTGAGTTGGCTGGAAACCCGTTAAACAGGTAACTCGAAATTTCGGGACCCGACCCTCCTCGGTCAAGACCCGACTCATCTAGCACCATAATGTTCTCTTTGGGCCTCGCCCTCACGGTTTTGTTTTCGGGAGCTCATGGTGCAACTTCCTAGGGGGTCACCCATCATGGAATTGCACCAGCCTCAAGTCGCTTAACTTTGGGGTTCTAATCCCCCCCAATGCTACTTCAGCTCCCCAAAGGCCTAGGGTGAGATAGGTATGTGCCTACACTTTTAAGGCACACCACCATCCTCTCCCAGACCATTCCCCCGCGCAGGAATGTGGGATTGTTCACCGTGCCCTCCAAGACACGGGTCTTACAATCCACCCCCCATTAGGTCCCAGCGTCCTCACTAGCACACTTCCCGGTCGGGGTCTGGCTCTGGTATCAAAATGTCAAGACCCGACTTTCCTCGGTCAGGTCCCGACTCATCTAGCACCATATTGTCTGCTTTGGGCATCGCCCTCACGGTTTTGTTTTCGGGAGCTCATGGTGCAACTTCCCGGGGGGTCACCCATCATGGAATTGCACCAGCCTCAACTCGCTTAACTTTGGGGTTCCAATCCCCCCCAAAGCCACTTGAGCTCCCAAAAGGCCTAGTGCGAGATATGTGTGTGCCTACACTTTTAAGGCACACCACCATTGTAAAGACCCGTCCCGGATGTTGGGATTAGATTAGTGATTAGTGTCAGATTAGCAAAGATAATCGGTGTTTAGTTGGACACGTTTGGACAGTCGGCGCAGAATGACGATTTTACCCCTAGAATGGGCAAAATGTTGACTTTTAGTTTGGACGGTCAATTGGGCGTTGACCGATGACCGTGACGTAGTTCGGAACATCACGAGTCCGTAGACAAGTGGCACACCCAATTCCGACATCCGAGGAGGAAGTTATGATGTTCGGAAGGTCGAGGGCACTTTCGTAATTTGGTTAAAAGAGGGGAATTTGTTGACTTTTTGAACGAAAAAGTTTCTTCATGCAAATCGAGGACAGTTAGATAGGTCTCGACGTCCTGAGTATAACAACAGGAGGCACGCATTTATCGGACATCGGACGAGTGAGATATGGGTCTAGGAAGTGAAGGGTAAAATCGTAATTTGAACAATTAGGGGTGTTTCGGTCTTTTTACACCTTGGGAAGTGTGGCAATCAGATAAGGACATGTGTGTAGTGTTTAATGGATATTTTGAGGCTGGTCCACTGGGTGTTTGGCACCTGGTTGTTTTCCAGTGGCTTTTAGCCACTTTCACGATTACATTTAAATTAATTGTGTTTGGGTTTGAGTCGTGCACGGAGGAGAAACAGAGACTGTGAGACAGTGAGGCCATCGATCCATTTCAGTCTGAGTGTCTGAGTGTTGTGAAGTTCCTTTGTGATTGAGTGAGAGTCTGAAGGTGTGCGTTTGTGTTTGGGTGGAACTGGAGTGTGATCGTGTGTGTGTGAGGTAGGAAACTCAGTGAAAACAGAGAGGAGTCGAGAGTCGTGATGCAATCACAATCGATCAATTCGATCCAATCTGGTTCGAGGGCGAGCACGGCAGAGGTCAGAACACGGGTGAGTTCTTGATGTCCCTTGTTTTTCTGTTTAATTTCAAATTGACAATCGTGGGTTTTGGAGCTTAGTCGAGCCTTTCTAATAGTTCTAATACGTTTAGGAAGTTCATAGGGACCTGAAAGGTTGAACCAGTGGCAGAGAAGACGGAGGGTGGCCGGAAAACCGTGACTGGAATTTCAGGGATCTGGTTCGAAGGTTAGGAGGTGAGTTTTTGTGCTTTCTTTCATGTTTTAGTTCAGTGAATTGATCATAGAAGCAAGGACGAAACTATTGGAATCAAAAGGGTTGAAAATGGACTGGATTTGAGTAAGAACCGGCCTCGCTGATTCGGTTCGACCGGACTGGTCTGGACCAGTCTGAACCGGGTTGGCTGGAGGTAGGGGATGATGAACAGTGCAGGCGCGTGAAGCCCACGCGCAGCCCCATTGGGCGGCTCGTGAGCGCGCGTGGGGACTGTTCTGGGGAAATGTTCAACACGGTTTTCACTGTAATCGATGTAATGAACATTTTAGGACAAGTTTCAAGTCGATCGGACACCGGATCGGGTTAGTTTTGAGTGTTCAATGGTTTAGGGGTTCGTTTAAATACGTTTAAAAATCCGGAAAATTTGGGGAAATTAGGGTAAGCTTTATGGAAGTGTTTGTGACCCGGATTGGTGACTTATGACAGGTCGGGAAATCCCTGAGGCAACCGAAGAACGTACGGGACGCGAGTGACGTGTCCAGGAACTGTGAGTGGACTTTTCTTTCTAACCGAGCATGCATAACTGTTTTTATATAATTGTTTTAAGTTTTTGAATATGATTTCATGCCATTGTTATTCTATAACTGTTTTACATAATTGCACATTTTCGAGGCATTTCTTAGAATTATATGTATTTCAGCACGTTTTACGAGATATGTATTGATTCTAATTCTAATGCCATGATTTTGGGATTTACATATATCAATGATTTGCTATGACTATAAATGGGTTTTGAAACATGATTTGATAATCAAGGTTTCAGTTTTAGAATCGAATTTCGTAAATCGAGATTTGATTTAAAAGCTTGAAAAATGGATTTCCGGATTTGGATTCAAAATGACAGTTCTGAACGCCGGAATGGCTTCAGAATAGTGATTTCGAATTCGGGTTTGGATATGGATTTAGAAATGGTTTTCAAACAGTTTGAATTGGATTTCCTGGATCTGGTTATTGGGTTTAAAGACCCGGATTATGATTATGAGGGGGGCGGGCCCAGATTGGGTTTAAATACCCGGATTGAGTTTAAAGACTCGGATATTATGATATTTTCCCCCGTATGCCTGTTGAGTTTAAAGACTCGGATAGATCCAGCAGGTTTGATCAGATGATGATATTGGTATTTCATGCTTTTGTGATAATGTTTTTCATCACGATTATCATACTGTTTATATATTTGTTTTCAGATACTGAGTTATACATGCATGTTTTTAAAAAGGAGGGAAAAATCCTGGTTGGTTTATGAAGGTGGTTTTTGAAAATATTATTTATTTTTATTCCACTCACACTTTTCTGGTTTTTAAATACCCTCCAGGTCGTGGTGCTAGCGCTGGGGCTAACGTTGAGGCAGAGGCATAGATTTTTCCGTTGCGAGTTTTCCCGTTGCGCGTGTAGCCAACTTCTTGTAGAATTTCTGTCTTACCCTGTACTGTACTATGCTCTGTATGACTGTGGACTTGTTGTATTTTAAATTCTCCCTGGTCTGGCAATGTAAATTGTGGGTTATTGTGAGGTCGTTTTGGTCTTTTGTGTTGGGTTGTCAGACGGGAGCAGGGTTCGTCCCGGTTATCGAGGTAATAATCGGGGTGGGTCCTATCAACCATCCTCTCCCAGACCATTCCCCCTCGCAAGAATGTGGGATTATTCACCGTGCCCTCTAAGACACGGGTCTTACACGAAACCCATGCATGTTTGGAATTTGCATTTGGTTTTTGGATTGTGAGACTGTGTTTTGAGGCCAGGGTTTGGTTCTATGAGGTATTTCGTGTGTTTCGGGATTGGAGTGAACAATTAAAGTGGCCAGAACAGCTCTGGAAGGACGGTTGCAGGTGACCTGTGAGGATTGAACCATGGCTAGCCAGTTTCAGGTACCTTCTTCACGTTTTAGCCATAGGGATCTCTTCTTGGGTAGATTGCAAGTCGAATGGAAAAAGAATGGGGGAAAATGGTTGAGAAAGGAAGAAGATAGGACACAGTGGTTCGGGCCAACTAAGCAAGAGGTTGACGATGATGATGTGGCAGTCCACGTCATCATCTGTCAGACCTATCAGGACACATGGCCAACCAGAGGGTTACACGTGGCAAGTGTTAAGTCCAGTTAGTAGTGATGTGGCAGTGCTATGTCAGCCATGTCATACCACGTGGACCAATGATATGGTGCCACGTGGTAGGGTATCAGAGACACGTGGACCAATAGGGTGGTGACATGTGGCAGGTGTTCGATCTGACAGGTGTCAGACCTGTCAGGCTGACGTTAGCAGATGACGTCAGCGTTGACTTTGTTGACGTTAGTGTTGACTCCCATTGACCGGCCCGTGAGGGCTCGTGGGTATGAATTTCGAGGTGAAACTAGCCATGTTGAAATGTTTCAACGATCTAAATCCAATGGTGGCGGTTTCACGTCGATCGGAGGTCGTTTGATAGGTCATTTGGAGGTTTTAGCCTCGAAAAGCGTGTTCGGGACACGTTTGACCGTTATGAGAGTTTTCTGGGTTTATGATTAGGACATGTATTGGTGGATAGTGACCCATGAGTATGATTTGGATAGGTCCGGACGTCCTGGAGAGTATGGATTAGCCCTAGAGTGGCTTAAGACACAGGTGTCGGAGCACGCAACACGGACGGTCTGTGAGTGGATTTTTGTTTTATAAATATGATGCATGTGTAAATGCTTTATATGTTTTATATGTTTTATGAACATGGTTTTAGATGCAATGGTTACACATGTTTTGACTAATTGGGCATTTTCGTAGAAAATACTAATATGCACGTATTTCGATATTTATGTTTTATGTGATGTTTGGGCTTCAGCCGAGTTTTATATGTGCATGTGATTTATATGATTTGATGATTTTATGGAGAGGCGTGAAATTGAGGATTTGATTTCCGATTTTGAACGATTTCATTAGGATGCATGAAATCGGCGTTTGGGCATGAGTCCCAGTTGATTTAGACCTTGACTAGGATGATAGTCAAATGTGATTTTGAATAATGAAATGGTTTTCGAATTTAGAAATATCTTTTGGGCGTATGAGCCAGCTGATTATAGTTTGACTTAGAGTATAGTCAAACGTGAGATTTATGAAAGATATTTCGGGCATGAGACCCAGTTCTGGATTTGATAGGATTTGAGGAATCCTAGTTATGATAGGGAATGAGACCTAGTTGTGGATTTGATAGGATTCAAGGAATCCTCGATTTGTAAAGTGCTGATAGACACTAATTTCGGTCTTGCGACCCTATTAGTGATTATGATTTTGAGTTTAAACACTCGGGAGTTTAAAGACTCGGATTATGAGAGGCCTCCAATTGTGAATATGTTTCCCCGAAGAGCACTCTGGAGATTATGCTCTCCTATGAGAGACTCAGATTATGCCACGATGTGCCTACTACGGAGCAGTCGAGAGAGGCGGTAGCAGAGGGAGGCTTGACTCATGAGTGCGGTATATGAGATCGATCGGTGATATGTTCACAAAAATGTAATGATTGTCGACCAGTGATGCGTTCACGGCGACATGCTCAAGATTAGAGCAGTGCTGGATCTTATGGACACACGTTGTTAGGATTAGAATCGTGACTGATGATATTGATGATGATGGGCTGAGACCCTGTATGCTGGATATTTAGGCTGAGGCCCCACATGTTTTGTATTTGGGCTGAGACCCTGTATGCTGGATATTTGGGCTGAGGTCTCATATGTTTTGTATTTGGACTGAGACCCTGTATGATTTGATTTTAGGCTGATACCCTACTGAGGAAATGGCTTTGATTGAGTCATGTTTTCACCATGTTTTATTTTGAAAAGCATTAAATCTTGCTTTTCGGAAAAGTATTCGAAATACTAGTTTTCTGATGCATGCATGCATGCATTTATGTGTGGGCTGTAGCAGAGATCAGGACATTAGGTTGATCGTGGATGTAGGCTGTAGCTGAGATCAAGATATCACATGCCGCCATAAATCATGGCGTACTATGGATAAACTCGAGCACAATACGGACTTATCCTTTATCTGACACATGGTGTCCGACACGAGTATGTACATCCCACGATAATCCAGATGGATTGGGATGGGTCCTATCACGTCACTGCTGACATCAACCCTACCTAACATCTGATAGTTGCCACGTGGCACCCCCTAATTGGTGCCATGTGTCTCCCTCTAACACATGTCACGTGTCCATGATGACGTCATCATTGCCATGTCATCTTGATAACCCCCTAATAGGTTTTCACGTGGTACCACCTTATGGGCCACGTGGCCAGACTTGATGGCATGGCTTGCCACATCATCTTCGTTAACCGCGAGTTGACCCGCGACGACTGTAATGGCGACTGTAACGGGCCGTTCGATCCAGATTGCGACCCAACTCTTTCTACTCCATTTCTCAACTAAAATCCACCATGTTTCCGCCATATACTCGTCTCTAACCCAAGAACCCGAATATGGGATCAAAATTGAGAAACAATACCTGAAATCATTGAGCCAAGTTCAAAACCTTACGACCAAGCTTCGAACTAGTCCGAGAGCTTATTCATACGTCCATTTTCGTGTTTACTTACCTAAAACACCTATTTTTTGGGTTTCCGATCAGCGACTGCGACTTCATCATCCACCACTGTCCCTTTCTGTAACGACCCGTCCCAAATTAACGGGATTAATTAAGGATTAATGACGGATTATCCTAGCTAATCAGAGACTAATCGGGGATTAACGGACGTTCAAGGTAAAATGACGATTTTGCCCCTAGAATGGGCAAAATGTTGACTTTTCGTTCGGACGGTCAAATGGACTTTGACCGATGACCGTGACGTAGTTCGGGACGTCACGAGTTCATAGACAGGTGGCACGCTCGAATCTGACATCCGTGGAGGAAGTTATGACAATCGGAAGATCAGGGGCGTTTTGGTAATTTTGGCAAAAAGGGGCCAACAGTTGACTTTTAAACCTGGCGGTCAGATGGCCGAGGGCCGAATACCATTACGTAGATCACGACGATACGAATTCGTAGACAGGGGACACGTCGAATTCGAACGTTCGACGACGAAGGTACTGTTCACGGAAGTTTGAGTGCACTATTGAACGTTTTACGAAACTGGGACTATTTGGCAGTAAGTGGGGCCCAGATATTTTGGACAGGCCCAATGGATGAGTGACAAGTGTCACCCATCCATTGTCCAGCCCATTTCACTCATGCATATCCACCTTCCCCGTTCATCCATTTTTTCCATTGTTTCCATCCAAAACCGATCCACCATTTTCATCCAGACCCAAACCCTTGAGCTTTAAACATTTGGGAGTGGACAGAGAGATGAGAGGGACTGGCTGGACGTGGTGGATGGCCAGGTAGAGCCGCCGTTCACAACGGAGAAGAAAAACCCGAGCAAGGTATCGGTTTAATCCATTTTCAATCCATTTTCGATTTCGTTTGTTATGGGTCGATTTGGATGATTGTTGTGAATTAATTAGATTGGTAGGAGGTCAATAGGAAGGTTTTGGGAGGTGTTGGACGTCGAGGAAGCCCTGGGTGAGTTTCGGATTTTTGAACCGTGGAGACCAAAATCGAACCGGGTTGTTTTCGTAGGTTTTAGGGGTTCTAATCAATTGGGTTAGGTTCCTAGGACAAAACTAGGAAGAATAGGATCGATTAGAGGAAGAAACGGTGAAGATTGGACCGGTTATGGACCTGGACCGGTCACGTCGGTCCAAATTGCAGGAAAAATCGGATCGGACCGGTCGGTTGGAGGAAAGGGATGACCCTGTGCAGTGGCGTTTGAGGCCCACACGCAGGGCCATCTTGAGGCACGTGCGAGTGCTTGTTGAGGAATTTTGGAAAGGTTCCAACATGTCAAATCATCTATTCAATGTAACGAACATTTTGGGACTGGTTTCGAGTCGATTGGACATCGTCTCGATATAGTTCGGGCTGTCCGAAGGTTTCGGGGCGCACTTAAAAATAGTTAAAAATCCCAAAAAATTAGGGGGCTTTAGTGAGGGGTTAATTAACTAGTTAGTAACCCTTTAAAGTGATTTGGACAGGTTTGGGTACCCCGAAGGCGACAGTTGACCCGGGAAGGCATACGCCGCGCATAACGAGGCAGCAGCGCGGACGGTCTGTGAGTGGACTTTCTTTCTGAAATTGATGCATCCATAAATGTTTTATATATGTTTAAATATGTGTTTTGGGATGCCTTGCTTGCATTTTGGTGTGTGTTTACGTATGGGCACGTACTTCGAGGTTTTCGGGTTTTCATGAAATGATTTTGAAAAGTAAAACGACCCTTTGGTCTTCATTATTTGGGCATGAGACCCATTTGGATTTGGTTTTAACTCGAGCACGAGGCCCTATTGATGACCTACGGGTCTGAGTCGTGGTCGCGACTAGTGCTGTGTACACGGCGACGGACGACGTGACGCTCGCCTCCGGATTGGGATGCGTTCCTTCCGGAGTGGTCACGATGCACGTCCCGTTGTCGAGCAACCAATGGAGGCTTGACTTCGGAGTGCTGACGGTTTAGAGGATCGATCGGTGATGTATGCACGATGGTCTCGAGATGGTCGCGGCAGTGATGTGTTCACCGCGACATACCAGGCTAGTTGTTGTGAAATGACCCTGAGATATCGGGCTCCATGCCCAGTTAATTACGAGTTCGGGCTCGATGCCTAGTTATTGTGAAATCGGGCTAGAGGCCCTATTGAGTCTTTTGTTCGGGCGGAAAGGCCCAGTTGCGTTGTGTCATCGGACGTGAGTTCCGTTTTTATGGTTTTCTTATACTGGTATGTATATACCCTCCTTACGAGATTATGGATTGGTCTCCTCCAGTCGTCGACCTGGAGAGTCACGATCCACATACCAGAGTGGGTATCCCCATAGGGATCCCGTTCCAAGAGTGGGCGTTATGATGTGGTACCGGACCAGATTCCGGAGAGATGATCGGACTAGATCCAGAGAGAGAGCTCGGACTAGATCCAGTGATTGAGCCTCCCAGATGGAGATTCCTGGGAGAAGACTCGGAGTGAGACCCCGAGTAGTGTGCACACTAGTATAGAGATGACATCGTGACTACATCGGTGATGTGTTCCATAGGGGCTGTGTGCCCCGAGATGGCATCTTCTCCGGAAGTGCCTAGGATGGGTTATATATGTATATATGTATATGTGGACAGGTTTTCACTGAGATGGCGTTGGGCTATGACCCACGCGTATTGGTTTTGGGCTGAGACCCTTATGAGGTGGTTTTGGGACGAGTTCCCACGTGTTTTGGTTTGGGCGGAGGTCCCATGTATTGATTGACGGATTTCGGGCTGAGGCCCAAATGGTTTGATGGTTGATGGCGGCTTATGGGAATCGGGCATGAATCTTAGAAATGGTTTTCAAATGCATGCGTATGTTTTTAATGAAGGGCATAAAGGTCTTTTATGAAATGTTTTTATAAAATCTTTGTTTTGTCCACTCACAGCTTTTGTGTTTGGAATGCCCTTCAGGTTGATCGCGGATGCGGCTGTAGCAGAGATGAGACATCACATTCCTCCTTCGGATCCTGGCGTACTCTGATAGCCCCGGTTGGGCAATAGACGGAATTATCCCTGGTCTGACACTTCGTGTCAGAGGGGAGCGGGTACGTCCCACGCTAATCCCGAGGGATTTGGGGCGGGTCCTGTCACTTTCCGTCTCTCAGCCTGCACTCTATCAGTCTCAAGTAGCGCAACTACTAAAAACCATGAAGAAAAGGGGAGGGGAGTTCTCGAGCATGTTTGAAAATGCGAGAGTAAGAGAGGTGTTATGTGGTGTAAATGGTGGTCATAGGGTGTGGGACGCTTATCACTCATCCTATGGTCCCCAATAGATATTTTTGGGTTCCACTAACATACAAACAACAATTTGATTTCCTCGTAAAATGTGCCACTAAAAAACTGCCTAAATAAGTCCCTGACCCGTAAAATCATCGTACGACGTCCAAATTCAACATGTCGCTTGCCTATGTAATCGCAATTATGCGATCTACACAATAGACCTCAATTCACGTGCAAATAACCACCCTTATCAAAAGTCAATTTTTTTCCAGTCTCCAGGGGCAAAATTATCAATTAACTTGAAATCGTCTGATAATCTTCGATTAATCCTTGATTAAATCTCGATAATCTCCTAATAATCTTGTGATTACGGGACGGGTCGTTACACATACTCCCCCGGGAAGTCCAAAGACAAACCAACTTATCTACAAACAAATCCAACCTCCTAGTTAACCGTAAAGGTCAACCACCGTACGTCTACTAAGACATACCATCCTTGTTGCTCCAAGCAGTACATCCACCCTAACGGACCATCGGTCACCATAGAGTCGAATAGTCACCACCATGAGATCCAATTAACCAGTAAACTCCACGACTCCACGTCGTTGGGTCCACTCAATCTCTCCCCTCCCCCAAGGTCCAACCCCATTGAAACACTGCATCTAATGGCTAACCAAACGATCCAAAGTGTTTCCCTGTCTTTCCTATCCTCATCCTCACTATCAGGCTGATGACAAGGTTGACATCATAGAGGCATCACCTCCGAAATGAAGCTACCTTGCATCCCCGAAATCCCTCTCGATTCACATGAGAGGACTTGCTCCTATCTAACACAAACATTGTAAAATTACTAAAGTACCCTCAACCTGAGTAAGGCATAGCTACCCAGTGTCAGACAAGGGATACTACCACATCCTACTCAGAATAACCAAAGTGCATAGACCCACGTGATGCTTTAGTCTCCATATAGTCCTTGTCCGCGGTCATCCTGGCGGGTACAAAAACCATGTTAATTTAAGAATAATGATATGAGTGGCAAAACACGTTAATTTGTTCTTTGTATCCCATCACATGTTGCCATGACATCCCTCTTTACTTATCTCAACATAAAAATAAAAATAAAGATAAAATGGAATAAAAAAAAATTAAAACAGATAAATAAAACAAAAAGATATTTACTTATCGTTTCATAAATCATAAGAATTCCATTCTAAATCAAATTTCCTTCCTCCCTAAAAAACATAAGCCCTAAAATTCAATAGTTTTTCTCCTCCTTCGAAGACGGAAAGGCATGGTCATAACATCACTTAGACATTCCCAAGAATAGCTCTATCTCAAAGAATTCAAAATGAGTTTTTTTTTTTTTTTGAAATATAGCAAATCTTGGGAATACTTAAGTGATGTTAATGGCCATGGTTTTCAATCTTCAAATAAGGAGAATGGTTCAATTCTTAGAGTTTATGATTTGGGTGAAATAGATGATTTGATGTTGAATGAAATGTTTTTTTGCGGAAGGAGACAATAGAAGTAGAATGAAATTCTCTAGAATTTATGAAACAATAATTAAATATATATTTTTATTTTTTTCTATTTATTTTATTTTTTTATATTGAGATAGATAATTAAAAAAAGATGATATGGTATTTCCAAGTCATATGCTACACGTGGTAGGGATACACGAAGTAAGATTTTAGGTGGTACCCATATCATTATTCATAATTTAAAGAGATCACATAAATGGTTGGCCACGTAATTTAAATTTGGATAATACTTATATCTCATCCTAGTGGTATTTCATCGTACCACCGTTTCAATTTTTATAATTGTTGTTATACGTATAACGTAATCAAAACTGTTTAACTTATAAATCATCATTTTAAGATTATTAATGAAAAAAAAAATTTAAATTAGAGGTAATTTAGTCATGTTTATGCATCAACTAAATAGACATCCACTGTAAGAATATTAATTGTTCCCAAAATCATTGATTTATTTTATGCATATATATATACGACTAAATGACATCTAATTTTATTGATTTTTTATAGAAATTATTTTGAAATAATGTTTAAAAAATAGTTTTAATTATAATATATTTATATAATGATAATTAGATAAATTTAAAAGAGTTATATAATGTGATATCAGTCAAATAGAATACAAATATTTTACTTTAAATTCATATTTTCTTAAAAAATTGTTTTTGTTTTCAACCTGCCCACATCATGGCATGGCGTCCATTGCGTGACGATGCTGTTATTATTACGGATAAATAATGACTCCTTAAATATATATTTTTAATTAAATTCGTGGAAAGAGTTGCCATTAGTACTTAGTACCCTTTTCTTGATGTTGGTGGAGAAGAGTTGGCATATATAAGAGTTGAATATAATTTTAGGGTGTGAAGCACTAAAAGGAACGACTAAGTAACAAACTCACAAGGTTTCTGACAATTTAGTTTTTTAAAATAAAAATTTCCTCCTTTGAATGTCCATGTTCATATGTTAACAACAGCATCACCGTCAATGAAACGAATTATTAAAGGGTTTGGCCTTTTAGCAACACCAATAAATAATAACGATAATGGTACTAAAATTTGGCCATTACGCAAATATGTGCGCACTGCTCACATTAACAAAATAATACAAGCCGGTGGTTCTAAACCCGCTTTGTCGGATATGTATCTTCTATGTTCTACATATCACAAGCATTGATACTGTATTTTCCAAGCCCAAAGGGACAAACTGTTGATTTCATATCGTTTTACAAAACTCTTTCCTGTTTGAAACATAAAATAGATGCAAAATATGTTTGGTAATTCATTTTGAAAAATAAATTAAAAAAATTTAAGATACAATAATTTATTTACTGTTCTATGAAAAATAAAACGAAAACAAACTACATATCATAGTGGGCCTCTGACATGAGGCCCGCCAACTTTATTATGGATTTCTGATCACATTTGCCATAAGGCCCTTTTATCTCTTCCTTCGGATTATAGAAAAAAAAAAAAAAAGGAACAAAAAATAAAGTATCAATATAGACAAAAAAAAAAGTAACAATAGAAACCGAATTTATTATGTGACAACTCATGATGTTCATATCGATCTATTATGTGCCTCGACATCTAGTGTTGGATAGACATCCTAAAATAACTGTTTTAACTTTACAGTATCTTTTGTTTTATTTTCCAATTCCATTCATTAAATATTTCTTTGATGTCATTTAGATAAGAGATGTTCTACCTGGTTTATTTCTTGTTTGTTTATATGTATATATCTTCATTTATAAGTAAGAGGCCATCACAATATTACCATAGTTATCACCACTGATGTCAGGACCGGTCCCAAATCCCCCGGGATTAACGTGGGACCCGCCTGATCCCGTCTGACACAGACCAGGGAAAATTTCATCTCTAGCCCTCGCCTGGGCTATCAGAGTGCGTCAGGATCGTAGGAGGAGGGGAGTGATGTCTCGTCTCTACTACAGCTCGCATCTGCTGCGACCTGAAGGGCAATAAAACAACAAAAGTCGTGAGTGGACAAAATAATATTTTATAAAAAATATTTTCGCATAAAGACTTTTGTGCCCTTCATTAAAAGCATATGCATGCATTCAAAACCATTTATCAAACATGTTCATAAAACTATTTGAAAACATTGTCAAAATCATTCAAGGGTTCATTCCCGGCTCCATAAACCGTCATGACCCATAAATCCAGTTGGGTGCTCGACCCGAATCACAATTCAAAAACCATCAACCATAACACGTGGGAACTCAGCCCAAATCCGTTCTCGATGAAATACTAAAACATACCGTACGAGGTCTCCACCCAAAAAACCATTTCCAAAACATCGTATACGGGGTCGCCGCCCCAAATCACTTTCTAAATCATAAAACACAGGCCCTCCGCCCTCAAATCACTTTCTGTACCACATACGTACGTATACGTATAACCCATCCTAGGCACTTCCGGAGAAGATGCCAACTCGGGGCACACAACCCCTAGGGAACACATCCCCGATATAGTCACGATATCAATCTATACTAGTGTGCACACTACTCGGGGTCTCACTCCGAGTCTTCTCCCAGGAATCTCCATTTGGGAGGCTCAATCACTGGATCTAGTCCGAGCTCTCTCTCTGGATCTAGTCCACGCGTCTCTCCGGAATCTGGTCTGGGACCACAACATAATAAGTAACCACTACACCTGGAACGAGATCCCTATGAGGATTCCCACTCTGGTCTGTGGATCGTGACTCTCCAGGTCGACGCTGGAGGAGACCATATAAACATATGGAGGGTTCATATACATTTTCAAAACTCTTTCCTTCTTTCTCAAAACACATTTCTCAACTCGGTCTCATACCCGATTCATTTCAACAGGATTCCTCGAATCTGATTCACATCACTTTCACAAGCCTCGGCCTAAATCCTCAGTTCAATAGGGTCTCATGCCCGAATTCTCATTTCATAAATCAAACTGGGGCTCAAGCCCGATGTTACGCTCAACTGGGCGCTAAGCCCAAAACCATGACTCAACAGGACCTCACGTCCGATTTCACAACCAACGGGGCCTTAAGCCCGATATCTTAACTAAATGGGTCTCAGGCCTGAGATTATAAATCAATGGGGCATCAAGTCCGATAGTACCACTAACTGGGTCTCAAACCCGGATCGTAAACCAACTGGACCGTCGGTCCGATCGTATAGCTCAAATAGACCTTAGGTCCGATTCCTCGTCAAATCAAATGGACTCCAAGTCCGAGAGTTGTAAATCAAATGGGTCTCATACCTGATCTAATATTTCTAAATCCAAAATCCGTTTATTAAATCCTCGTTGAAAACCTAGAACGTATATGCTTCGTATAAAATCGAAAATCTTGAAATAGGTGCAAATACGTAAATCCTAGGCTACCACAAACAAATGCACTCATGGCATCACACAACATATATTAAAAAAATTTTAAAACATTTATGCATGCATCGAGTTCAAAAGAAAGGTCCACTCACAGACCGTCTGAAGCCGCGCCTCAATACGCGTGCCATAATCGTCTCTTGGGTCTATCGTCCCCTCCGGGATTCCCAAACCTGTCCAAATTTATTTAGAGGGTTACTAGTAGGCTCATTAACCTCTCATTGAAGTCCCATAATTTTCCCGATTTTCTAACTATTTTTAAACACGAACATAAACATTCGGACAGCCCGAACTATATTGAAACATTGTCCGATTGACACGAAACCAGTCCCAAAATGTTCGTTACAATGAATAGAGTGTTTCATATGTTGAATACTTTCCCGAATTATGGGCCACGCGCCCTCAAGCGACCCAAGAGTGGCATGTGCACTGTTCATCGTCACCTAGATAGGTGAACTAGTTTTTTTTTTTCTGGTTTTGGACCGGTATACTGTGCTGAACCGGCATGACCGGTTCAGTGGTTTTCTCCCTCTGTTTTGGTCCGATTTCAACCCTAATTAATCCTATAATTTTCCTAACATCCATATGAATGTAAATATATTAATTAGGACATCCTAAAACCTACAAAACTCATGGTTCAATTTGAACCTCACGGTCCAAGTTTTCCCAAAACTCTCCCATGGCTTCCCAGCCGTCCAAAACATCCCAAACCTTCTTAAAACCCTCCTAACAATCTAATAACCACATTAAGAACACTTAAAACCAACCATAATGTCAAAATCGAATTTTAAAAGGAAAATGGCCTAACCGTGAAGTTTGGTTCGAGTCCATGGCCGCCGTGCACGGTGGCTCTCGATCCTGCCACTGTCCAATCTGTTTTGGTCTCCTCCTCCTCTTTCCTTCATGGATCATGATCATCTAGTGAGGTTGGGGAGTGTTGTGAGGGGTGGGTTGTACAAATGGGTTTCGGGTTGGTGTTTGGAAGAAGAATGAAGATGATCGATAAAGGGAGGTGCATGAATCAAAATGAATGGCTAGTGGATGGGTGACACTTGTCAATCATCCATTGGGCCACTGAAAAAACCCTGGGCCCCACCTAATTCCACTTGCCTCCAAAAACGTGTTATTATGAACAGTACTTCACAACTTCCGTGAACCGTAACTTCGCCGTCGAAAGTCCAAATTCAACGTGCCGCCTGTCTACGGATTCGTGTCGTCCTCGGATGTCGGAATCGAGCGTGCCACCTGTCTATCAACGATTTACCCATTCTGGGGGCAAAATCGTCATTTTGCCCGAACGTCTGCTAATCCTCGTCTAATCGTCGATTAGTCTCTGATTAGCGAGGCTAATTCGTCATTAATTCTTAATTATTCCCGTTAATTTGGGACGGCTCGGCACAAACTTCCCCCCTTAAGGAATTTCATCCCCGAAATTCAAATCGACTTGATTCCACAACCAAACTGTGGAATCCAACCTTTTCCCTCGACTCGGATCGTTGCACCCCCACGAGAACACTCGTGTAGCATTGCACTTCCAACACACATACCGTACTCATCGGTACCTTCCTCAGTACGTACCGTCATCGGAGCCTCCAAAGCTCCAATTCATTTTCGACAACTACACGTCTGCTCTCTTATCTCACTCGAGACAACATGTCGACACTCGTCGATCACGCCTGTCACTCACTTGACAGGTCAGCCATACCAATCTGACATCTAAACGGCTTTTCAGTCTGACACTCTGACACATTACATCTAACATTCGTCAGGCTGAAAACGCATCCCCACTAAGGGCTATCACATCTCAAGCTGGCATCCTGCTCAGCATCATGTCAGACGACATCCTCTAGATCCTGCCATCACAATGGCACAAATCACATCTCACAGGTCATCCTTAGACCTATGCCCATATTGACTCTAAGTAGAGTCCCAACAATCCTCATCGATCCGAATGCATCGAATAACTATCCATCCATTACCCTAGCAGGTCACAACCATTGTGACCAGCCAGCAACTCCCAGCTCCGCCACGCTTCGCTGCTCTACTCTGCTCTTGACTCGCTCTCGAGTCCTCGCATCGTATCTCGCATCACACAGCAATACCACTTGTCATCTAGACTCAGGTGAATCTTTAAACTGTCACTATCGGACCCAATCCGATCGCCACTCATGTCCATCTAGGACTCTATCCAAACTACAACGTACTCGTACTCTCGGGCACTCTCAACCCGACATACCGATTGACCGTAGTCAATCTGACACAACCCATCCCAATCCCCCCGGGATTACCATGGAATGTGACGTGCTCCCGTCTGACAAGAGGCGTCAGACAAGGGATACCCGATTACCAATGCCCAAACGGGCTTCCAGAGTGCGTAAGGATCGATGGAGGAGGTGTGCAATGCTCAAGTCTCTGCTGCAGTCGTATCCGGAATCAACCTGAAGGGCATTAAAACAAAAGCTGTGAGTGGACGAAAATAAACAAGTCTGTTTAAAACATTTATAAGACATTTATGCCCCTCAGTAAAATCATATGCATGCACCAAAAACCAATAATCCCATATTTATTTAGAAATAACCATTAGGGCCTTAGCCCGGAAACCAAAGCATAGTTTCAAATTCCGAAAGTCAATCTAAGAGTTATTTCATCAATCCAGTAATATTCATTTATTATTTTTCCATCTCCGGCATCCCCGATGCCTAGCGTCCTAGACGCTTGACGTTCCAGACGTCATATCTCACGGTATTAAGCAACGCGTGCTGCCCGGGGTCTCACCGGGTCCATATCTCTGACATCCCCGATGTCTGACGTCCACGACGTCCAGCAATCCTGCTCCTGGATCACTATACGGTCCGGTAGCTCCGTACAATGAGCCCTCGCAGGCAATGCACCGTGACTTCTCCAGTGTCCCCGACACTTGGAGGAGACCAGGATATAAATATCCTCATATCGAGATGGTTTTATGGAACACATTTTATTATTCATTTCCAAAATATCACAAGGGCCCTGCCCCGAATTTCCATAAAACCGTCATAAGTCCAAATAGTTGAATCAAATCCGAAATAGTTTATTCAATTCCATTTTAGGGTCCCCGACCCGAAATCACATATATAAGTCAACTGGGCCCCTGGCCCGATTTCATAAGTCAACTGGGCCCCTGGCCCGATTTCATAATTCAATTGGGCCCCTGGCCCGATTAACAAGTTAACTGGGCCCCTGGCCCGATTTTACTTCATCAAATCCGTAACCGTTTCATGAAATCATATCCATCCATATTTATGGAAATCAGTGCAAATCCAGAAAACCTTGATTCACGTGCAAACACGTAAATCGCCTCGAAATGCATGAAAACATATAAATTCACTGATATCCAAAATAAATCATATAATCACAATTATAACAATCATGAAACAGTTATGCATGCATCGAATTTATAAAACCAATGTCCACTCACAGACCGTTTAACTGAGCGCCTCGAAACGTGTGCCATAGGCCTCCCCGGGCCACACCACTATCACCGGGACTCTCAATCCTGTTCAAATCACATTATAGGATCACTAACCTCATCATTAACATCCTATTCAAGTCCCGTAATTTTCCCGAATTTTTAAGTATTTTTAAACTCGATTTAAAACCTTCGGACATCCCGAACAATAACGAAACGGGATCCGATCGACACGAAACCAACACTAAAATGTTCGTTACATTGTATAGGATAAAAGTCATGTTGACCTCACCTCGAGATTCGTGTCCACGCGCCGCCGTGAGTGGCTGCGCATGAAAGCCACGCGCCTGCTACAGTGACTGCTACAGTCACCACCTTCACCCGTTTGTCTGGTAAACGGGTCTGATTACCCGCGATAGGATCCGGTTCAATCATACCCAATTCGACATCAATTCAATCCGTTCTTGATCCTAAAACAATCATCAACCAACCAATTTCAGTTCTGTGTCAATGATCAACATCAACCATCGATTAATCGTGTCAACAACCCGTGATCACCCAAAACGGGTCAACCACCAAAACTCCATCAATCCTCAACCATTGTCAAATTAACTTCATATGAAGCATATAAGGACTAACACGAACCAATTAGCATGATTAATTGAACACGACATTACCTCAATCACCACAACTCAAGCTCGAGTTTTCCGGCCGTCCACCTCGTCCGTTCACGGCCCTAGGAGCCCCAAAGCTTGCTCCATTTGATCTGGTTCGACTCGTTGAAGTTCCAGGAAGCTCAATCCATCATCAATTAGGCTTGGGCTGGCCTAAAACTGGAAGTTCGAATTTGATTTTCCCAGAACCCAGTTTCGGGTTTTTGAGCATTCCTCCACCATTCTCACTCCAATCCTCTCATTCTCAATCTCAGAGTCATCCTCTCGACTCACTCTCCATTCTATCGATCTAAAAGAACCATTAAAAGCATCCTAAGGTGCCCCTCAGTCCACTGTGTAAATTCCCTACCCTGACCCAAAAACATGATAAAACAGTGCCCATGTTCATGTGATTGATTGCCAGCACCAACATATGTGCGATTCCACCTCAAACTGACCCAATTAACTCAATTAAATTGATAAACAATCACGGGATCGATCGCACAAACATCCCACCTTCACGGCTGTTCAATGAAACAGTACCCCCCGTGTGAAATTACAATTCTGCCCTTGTGCAGAAAATTACCAAAATGCCCCTCACGCATCCTGACCCGTAACTCGGTCATACGGACCCCGATTGATGCGTGCCGCCTGTCTACGAACTCAGGGCATCGAGACCTTCCTAACGGTCCTCGGTCCTCAGCCATCGGACCTCCCGATCAAAAAGGCAACATTTCCCCCTTATTACGTTCAAATTACGAAAATGCCCTTACACTTGCGTACATCATAACTTTCACCACGAACGTCGGAATCGAACGAGCCACCTATCTATGAACTCGTGACGTCCCGAACTATGTCACGGTCATCGGTTAAAGTCCATTTGACCATCCGAATTAAAAGTCAACGTTTTGCCCACGCCCAGGGGCAAAACGGTCATTTTGCACAATTCGTCCGAAATCGCCCAACTAATCCCAGATTAGTAAATCAAAATTAAATATTATTAAATCCCGATATTCGGGACGGGTCGTTACACAATCCCATTGTCCAATGTGCACAACACACCGGTGCACCCACATCACCTCAACATCGGGGTGTCACTCGACTTACTCAAGGACTGCACTCTAGCAACGTCCAACCACAAACTACTGTCTGCAATCCAATCATGGTCCGGACCCGAACCGTCCGTCACCACGCGAACATCAGTCCAACACCTCGGACACTCACTCGTCACATTCCGTGACGCTAACCACCATCTACTCGTCAAGTCAATCCATTTAACTCACATCCTAGGTGTTCGATTCTTACACCCTTCTTGAACTCCTAGCTGTCAAATCACTCCTCGTCGTCCCACTTAGGGAAGAGTCAAGGAGAATCCCAGATGATGACATCACTCCTCGTCGTCACACTCAGTGACCTTAGAATACTCATCACCAATAAGGAATCAAGCACCATTCTCATCGTCTCAAACACAAGTTCTCTTAATTCCGAAGTTCCAATCACGTTGGAAACATGTTTCTTTTCCAATTATTGAGCTCACTCATTACACGAGAATTTCCTGTATCCTACAAGCAAACGATTTCCAAGTCCCCAACTCAGGAGGTATGGTCAACCGTAGTCAATCAAAACCAATACGCAACAGACTCTCACGTCCACAACTCAACCGGACATCAACCACGCGTCCGTAACCTCCAACTCGCCTATCCATTTGCTACCGTATATGTACATCCAAAAGGATGTCAAGTCATCCTAATCCAATGTACCGCTCAACTGAAGAGTCACAACAGACTCCTGCTGTGATCTGCAACCAAATCGCTGTATAACACCAAATCTGACCATTCACCTTTATGTCATAAGACGTCACTTACGACATCCATTCATACCTGGATCTCGCGTTTCACTTCAAAAATTACGACTTCTGAGTACACCCTTGCGACTCAATCTCGCAGCACTAGGGGAACTAGTCTCCATTACTGGGGAAACTGATCTCCATCACAGGGGAAACTAGTCTCCACCACTGAGGAAACTGGTCTCCATCACTGGGAAACTGGTCTCCATCACTGAGGAAACTGATGTCCATCACTGGGGGAAACTGGTCTCCAAACCAAGTACTCCCGTACCTTGTACTGAGCTACCCGGGATCCTCCTTGTCCCACTTATAACAACCACCTTCACTGGAGCGTGGCAAGTGTGCCAACACCCAATGTCAACATTTCATTCTGCGATCGGACTCAGCCTTCACGGAATCGAATCCAAAATCACTGCTCGTACTGTGCGTCACTCACGCACCTGGTATCCTCGTCACGACTGACGAATCCTATCATCACATTCATCACGGCAACCTCCTGAGTCTATCCAGCTTGATAAGACTCAACTACGTCCATCAATAGCAGCATCTGACACACCCTGGTGCAGACCAATCTCAGAAACACTCTGCTACCGAGACTCCAAATCCATGCGGTAGTCTCACCGCCGATACCAACCATTCCAAACGTAACATCCATCGATCGATCCGCCTCAGGATCCGATCACAAGTACTACACTCCTGGTAACTTGTCCCAACAATCACCTACTAGGGTTATCATAAACCCGGCTGCCCGCTGCCGCCCTTCTATCCTGACCGATCCCTCGATCTTGACTCCGAAGAGTCGTCATACTCCAATACTGGTACCCAACCAGCCAACAACTATACTCTGATGATCTCGTCCTCATGTAACTCTACGACTCTCAGCCGTTGCGCCTTCACAAGAGCTGGCCGTACTCCGGGCCTAATATTGCACAAGAGATACGTGCGCACACGCCTCCTATCGCGTCACACCACACCTACTCCGGGAATCCACTGCCAGTCGACATCTTTTATCGGTCTGCAACCTCTGTCAGTTGTCATCCCTTCAGGATTTGACACACTGAAACATGGCAACACATGCCAAAAAGAATCACACATCCCTATTCCCAACCGTCGTAAGTGTAGTCGTACAAGGTCATCGTAAACCAGGCGCCCTGACCTCTTACCACACTGGTATGAATTCGTACAACCTCTATCCGACACGACCCTACTGTCGAGCAGTAACGACTCTCAAGTCATCATACTGTGTTTACCGGTCGGCACAAACCTATCCACTGGTAACACCATGGCTCCAAGCCATTATCTATCACACAAATTTTGATCCTACTCAGGATCCAACCTTGAAATGTGTGGCATTCTATGCCAATCGAACCTTAGACTGTCGTATCACGTGCCAAACACCATCTAACAAAGGTTCGATTCTACCGAATCGTTGGACTAATGCCCTAACTACTAGGTTGATGACGGGCTGTTACGACTTCAGAGACATCACATCCTCGAACGGCGCACACTCCACAAGTAAAACATGCTGTGATACCAACTGGTATCAGAGTACCATGAGTATCAAATGAGCCAACCACGCTCTGATACCAACTTTCAGGACCGGTCCCAAATCCCCCGGGATTAACGTGGGACCCGCTTAATCCCGTCTGACACGAAGTGTCAGGCCAGGGAAAATTCCATCTCTAGCCCTCGCCGGGGCTATCAGAGTGCGTCAGGATCGTAGGAGGAGGGTAATGATGTCTCGTCTCTGCTACAGCCCGCATCCGCTGCGACCTGAAGGGCATTAAAACATCAAAAGTCGTGAGTGGACAAAATAATATTTTATTAAAAACATTTTCGCATAAAGAATTTTGTGCCCTTCATTAAAAGCATATGCATGCATTCAAAACCATTTATCAAACACGTTCATAAAACTATTTGAAAACATTGTCAAAATCATTCAAGGGTTCATGCTCGGCCCCATAAACCGTCATGACCCATAAATCCAGTTGGGTCCTCGACCCGAATAACAATTCAAAAACCATCAACCATAACACGTGGGAACTCAGCCCAAATCCGTTCTCGGTGAAATACCAAAAAATACCGTACGGGGTCTCTGCCCCAAAAACCATTTCCAAAACATCGTATACGGGGTCGCCGCCCCAAATCACTTTCTAAATCATAAAACACAGGGCCTCCGCCCTCAAATCACTTTTTGTACCACATACATACGTATACGTATAACCCATCTTAGGCACTTCGGGAGAAGATGCCAACTCGGGGCACACAGCCCCTAGGGAACACATCCCCGATATAGTCACGATATCAATCTATACCAGTGTGCACACTACTCGGGGTCTCACTCCGGGTCTTCTCCCAGGAATCTCCATCAGGGAGGCTCAATCACTGGATCTAGTCCGAGCCCTCTCTCTGGATCTAGTCCACGCGTCTCTCCGGAATCTGGTCTGGGACCACAACATAATAAGTAACCACTACTCCTGGAACGGGATCCCTATGGGGATTCCCACTCTGGTCTGTGGATCGTGACTCTCCAGGTCGACGCTGGAGGAGACCATATAAACATATGGAGGGTTCATATACATTTTCAAAACTCTTTCTTTCTTTCTCAAAACAAATTTCTCAACTTGGTCTCATACCCGATTCATTTCAACAGGATTCCTCGAATCCGATTCACATCACTTCCATAGGCCTCAGCCTAAATCCTCAGTTCAATAGGGCCTCATGCCCAAAGTCTCATTTCATAAATCGAATTGGGACTCAAGCCCGATGTTACGTTCAACTGGGCCCTAAGCCCAAAACCATGACTCAACAGGACCTCACGTCCGATTTCACAACCAACAGGGCCTTAAGCCCGATATCTCAACTAAATGGGTCTCAGGCCCGAGATCATAAATCAATGGGGCATCAAGCTCGATAGTACCACTAACTGGGCCTCAAACCCAGATCGTAAACCAACTGGACCCTCGGTCCGATCGTATAGCTCAAATGGACCCTAGGTCTGATTCCTCGTCAAATCAAATGGACTCCAAGTCCGAGATTTGTAAATCAAATGGGTCTCGTACCCGATCTCATATTTCTAAATCCAAAATCCATTTATTAAATCCTCGTTGAAAACCTAGAACGTATATGCATCGTCTAAAACCAGAAATCTTGAAATACGTGCAAATACGTAAATCCTAGGCTACCACAAACAAATGCACTCATGTCATCACACAACATATATTAAAAAAATTATAAAACATTTATGCATGCATCGAATTCGAAAGAAAGGTCCACTCACAGACCGTCCGAAGCCGCGCCTTTATACGCGTGCCATAATCGTCTCCCGGGTCAATCGTCGCCTCCGGGATTCCCGAACCTATTCAAATTCATTTAGAGGTTTACTAATAGCCTCATTAACCTCTCATTGAAGTCCCATAATTTTCCCGATTTTCTAACTATTTTTAAACGCGAACCTAACCTTCGGTCAGCCCGAACTATATCGAAATGATGTCGGATTGACACGAAACCAGTCCCAAAATGTTCGTTACAATGAATATAGTGTTTCATATGTTGAACACTTTCCCAAATTATGGGCCACACGCTCTCACGTGCCACAAGAGTGGCATGTGCACTGTTCATCGTCACCTACATAGGTGAACCGATTTTTTTCTGGTTTTGGTCCGGTCTACTGTGCTGAAGTGACGTGATCGGTTCAGTGGTTTTCTCCCTCTGTTTTGGTCCGATTTCAACCCTAATTAATCCTATAATTTTCCTAACATCCATATGAATGTAAATATATTAATTAGGACATCCAAAAACCTATAAAACTCATGGTTCAATTTGAACCTCACGGTCCAAGTTTTCCCAAAACTCTCCCATGGCTTCCCAGCCATCCAAAACGTCTCAAACCTTCTTAAAACCTTCCTAACAATCTAATAACCTCATTAAGAACACTTAAAACCAACCATAACGTCAAAATCGAATTTTAAAAGGAAAATGGCTTAACCGTGAAGTTTGGTTCGAGTCCATGGCCGCCGTGCACGGTGGCTCTCGATCCTGCCACCGTCCAATCTGTTTTGGTCTCCTCCTTCTCTTTCCTTCATGGCTCATGATCATCTAGTGAGGTTGGGGAGTGCTGTGAGGGGTGGGTTGCACAAATGGGTTTCTGGTTGGTGTTTGGAAGAAGAATGAAGATGATCGATGAAGGGAGGTGCATGAATGAAAATGAATGGCTAGTGGATGAGTGACACTTGTCACTCATCCGTTGGTCACTCATCCGTTGGGCCACTGACAAAACCTTGGGCCCCACCTAATTCCACTTGCCTCAAAAAACGTGTTATTGTGGATAGTACTTCACAACTTCCGTGAATCGTAACTTCGCCGTCAAACGTCCGAATTCGACGTGCCACCTGTCTACGGATTCGTGTCGTCCTGATCTACGTAATGGCCTTCTGCCCTCGGCCATCGGACTTCCCGGCTCAAAAGTCAACTTTTACCCAATTTACCAAAATGCCCTTGAACTTCCGAACGTCATAACTTTTTCCTCGGACGTCGGAATCGAGCGTGCCACCTGTCTATGAACTCGTGACGTCACGAACTACGTTGCAGTCATTGGCCAAAGTCCATTTGACTGCCTGAATGCAAATTCAACTATTTGCCCATTCCGGGGGAAAAATCGTCATTTCACCCGAACGTCTGCTAATCATCGTCTAATCGTCGATTAGTCTCCGTTTAGTGAGGCTAATCTGTCATTAATTCTTAATTAATCCCGTTAATTTGGGACGGGTCGTCACAACTGATATCACCCAGCTGTAGAGCCAAGGGGGACCCAAGGGAAGCCTAGGCCGCCACTCAATGTTTTGTATTTTTTTTATTTATTATAAAATTATATAATAATTAAATTAAATTTTAGATATTAATTATAGAGTAATAAATATATTTGGATCTTTTATCTATTATGTGTACTTTTTAAATTTTTTTTCTTGTAATTTTGTATTCATTTTTTATGTATTTTAAAAAATAATTATTTAAATATATGATACTATATTAATTTATCATATATTCATTTAAAATATCTAAATTCTTAACAAGTATTTATCCTATTTTCCAATTAATTTGTTAATTTTTTTCTTTTTTATTAAATATAGATACTCCTAAAACATGTTATTCCATATTTCCAAATGCATGGCTCAATTTTTCATTTCTAATTTCCTATTTATTTTGTTGAATTTATAAATATTTATAATGATAATGGAAACTTATGAATTTTCTTAAATTATAGTTTTATTAGACTTAAAAGTATGAAAATATGATTCAATGTGTTCATCCAAATAAATAGACCAAAAAAGAGTTGTGAAACAATTTTTTTTTTTGAGAAACTACCAAAAAGACCCTTGAAATTTTGTATAACTAATTATAAATTTGGGATAACCATTATTAAAAAAAAAACACCAATTAATTATCAATGAAATCTACTTTTTGATTTTGTCAAAATAAAAAAAAAATCTTCTTTTGATATATATATGTCACATAGTAAGAGTATTTTGTAAAATAAAAAAATGTTGTCCTCTGAAGTTAAATGCTAACTAAGCAACTAATTCACCCCATCCACAACCACAACCACCTCCATTACCATAGTTACCCTACCAAAAAATTCAATTATGGGCGGTGAGAAGAATAATTTGAGGGAAAGTAAGGGGAAAATGAGTCATTTTCGTGAGAAAGGGACTACTATTGACACTAACGAAGTGAAATTTCTAAAATTCATGTTTCCTAGTTGCCACGTATGTGCCACGTCATGGATTTAGAGTTTGAATAGTCAATACGAATAAAAAGGGGTTGTGAAGAGAAAGGAAATAACATAGGGATATGTATAGTAATACAATTGGAAGCATATGGGACAAGATGAGAAAGAAAAGAAGGTGAGTGGAAAAACTTAAATAACCTTTCATTTAATGGTGGTTTTATCACTGCCTTTTGTCCCCAATTTTTTGAGAACACTACCTGTCGATGCAAGAAATGGATCAACTTAATCTCGCCTCGCTGAGTTTCCTTTGTCTCGTTCTCTCGGGATGTTATGACATGCACAGAAAGAGGGTAAGTACAAAGGGACACCGGTGTGGTGCCGACCTAACAGTCTCCGAGGCTTAAGTTAGTTAAGTGGGAGGGTACTGTGGTAATTTAGACAGCGTGAGGGCAAGATTGTCATTACCTTTTGGAGGAGGATGCCCTTATATTTATAGTAGCATTGAATGTATTTGTTGGTGTTTTTCAATGTGGGATAAATGTTGCTGCCCTTAGGAGCTTCCAGGTGGCCTGTGGTGGTTCCGGATAGCATTTATGACTTGTCAGTAAGCCTGGCCGACCAGACTTGTTAGTAAGCCTGGCCGACCATACTTGTTCTTCTTAGGTCATTCCGGGCTTTGTTGGCATGATCTGCGGTTTGCCTGGGGCTGGTAGAGCAGAGACAGATCAGTTTGGACCTTTGACCAGGCCGACCAGTTTGGGTATGAACACCGCCCTTAATTTGTAAATTGTTGAAGCAGAATTCGTTCTTTACACTTAAAAATCTCCTAGATCACTGCAAACAGCAAACAATAATTATTGTTCATTCAAGATCGAGACCCCGGGGGTTGCTCAACCAAGAACACTCTAATGCATATGTTAGCTTTGAAAGAGAAATCTCAAAAGATTAAGTAGCGTTAAATGGAATTGACTTGAAAGTAAAGTCATCGTCTTTATTTATAGAGAATCATGGGGAGCCTCGGAGCGTTCTGATTAGTCGGTGAATTTGTAATTAATAAATAATATATATTATTAATAAATTATATTATTTAATAATTATAATAATTGCTCATTATGATGATAATTATAACAATTTAATATTATTAATAATTGTCTGTTATTAAGAATAATGACAATCAATCCTCGAGGAGAATATTGATATTATTGAGGCTTTAACCCAGTTAAATAATATATTTCGCTGTGAAATATATATTTAATATGTGGGCGTATTGTGAGCCGTTAATTTCATTACAAGGGGCAATTTAGACATTGTGAGAATTATGAGCCACGTGGCAACTTCACAATTTTTTGGTGATTTATGGTTCCACAAATACCCACACATCTCTTAGGAGTTCAGGGAATCCTAAGAGATGTAAGTTTTTGGCAGTCTCAATAAATCATATTTGGAGTAGGACTCCGTCCTGTTTTGTATTGCTCTTGAGTAGGATTAATTCTGTTGAGCTCGGAATGTAATGCCAAAAGGACTCGAGTAGGTATCCATCTTGTCCCAAGAATTAACGCCTTTATTTATAAATTTTAATTTTTACTTAATGGATTTTATAACTTCCATTTCACAAAAATTGGAACTCCTCTTTAACTTTGCCATGAAAAGTGTAACGACCCGTCCCAAATTATTGAGATTAATTAAGAATTAATGACAGATTAGCCTCGTTAATCGGGGATTAGAATAGGATTTTACCCCTAGAATGGGCGAAACGTTGACTCTTCGTTCAGGCGGTCAAATGGACTTTGGCTGATGACTGTGACGTAGTTCGGGACGTCACGAGTTCATAGACAGGTGGCACGCTCGATTCCGACGTTCGAGGAAGAAGTTATGATTTTTGGAAGTTCGGGGGTACTTTGGTAATTTGGTTGAAAATGGGCAAATAGTTGACGGTCGAGGGCCAATGACCGTTACGTAGATCAAAACGATACGAATCTGTAGACAGGCGGCTCGTCAAAATCGGACAATCAACGAAAAAGTTAAGGTTCACGGAAGTTCCAGGGAACTATTGCACAAAGTTCGAGACGGATTGAATTTTATCCTAAGTGGGGCCAACATATTTTCCCAAGGTCCAATGGATTAGTGACAAGTGTCACTCATCCACTAGCTACCATTTTTCATACATGCATATCCCATTTCCCCATTCTTCATACGATTCCCCGATCTCACCCAAAGCCGATGACCAGCCACCCTCATTTCCTTTGTTGTTGCTTGAGGAACCTTAGTGATTGAGAGTGAGGCTGAGAGGATAAATGATGAGGGGTGGTTGAGGGTAGAGCCACCGTGGACGGCGGTGGAGACCACGGCGAAAGGTAAGCCGTGAATCAAATTTTTGAATTTTGGATTTTCAATTTCAATTGTTTGGATGGCCTCTGATGATGTGATGATGATTTGGAGGTTCATACGAGTTTGTGAAGATTGGAAGGGGAGAGTTTGGACGGTTGAACGACCGTGGATGGTCGGCCAAAGTTTGGCCGTGAAAACCCAATCGAAAAGTTGAAGACTTGAACTCTTTTTCCTTTTTCTAATCATCTAAATAGGTTTCTATGATTGAACTAGGAAGGTTAGGATTAAAAGGGGATGGAATCGGGTTAAAAATGAGGGAAAAACGGGTTGGACCGGTCACGCCGGTCCAAGTTGCAGGGAAAAGCCGAACCGGCCGGTCGAACTGGTCGGCTGAAGGTAAGAGACGCCCACTGTGCAGTGGGACCGGTCGGCTGAAGGAAAGAGACGACCACTATGCAGTGGCGCGTGAGGCCCACACACAGGGCCATCTCGGGGTGCGTGCAGGCGCGTGGTGAGGCTTTTGGGGAAGCTTCCAATATGTGAAATAATCTATTCGATGTAACGAACATTTTGGGACTGGTTTCGCGTCGATCGGACATCGTCTCGATATAGTTCGGGACGTTCGAAGATTTAGGATCGCATTTAAAAATAGTTAAAAAATTCCAGAAAATTACGTGACTTTAGGGAGGGGTTATTTAAGTAGTTAGTAACCCTCTAAATTAATTTGGACAGGTTTGGGAACCCCGAGGCGACGATTGCCCCAAGAGAGGCATATGGCATGCGTATCGAGGCGCAGCTTCAGACGGTCTATGAGTGGACCTTTCTTTCGAACTTGATGCATGACAGGACCCACCCCGATTATCACCTCGATAACCGGGACGGACCCTGCTCCCGTTTCACAATCACACTTAAAGTACCAAAACAACCTCAAGAGACCATAAGTATAACTATCGACCAGGGAGAAAATGTAATACAACAGTAACACAGAGCATAGTGTTATACAAAACAGGCACAAAAGTCTTACTAGGCTATCCACGCAACGGAAAACGCCGCAAAGCTCTATGCCTCTGTCCCTGCCTCAACGATCACCCCGACACTTTTCACCACGACCTGGAGGGTAATTTAAAACTAGAAAAATGTGAGTGGACTAAAAAGAAAACAAACGTATGAAAACAATTTATAAAACAAAACAGGATTTTCCCTCCGTTTAAAAGAAAACATGCATGCCTAACGAAGTACTAGAAAACAGTGATATAAACACTAATTAAGCATTCCAAAAGCGTATCACAAAAGCAAGATGTACCAATAGTAATGTCCTGATCAAACCTGCTGGGTCTATCCGAGTCTTTAAACTCAATCCAGGCCTCAAATGTAATCCGAGTCTTTAAAATCCCGAGTCTTTAAACTCAACAGGCCTACGGGGGGTAATATTGCAATATCCGAGTCTTTAAACTCCCGAGTCTTTAAACTCAATCCGGGCCCGCCCCCATCATATATAATCCGAGTCTTTAACCCCAATATCCAGATCCAGTAAATCCAATCTAAGTCATTTGAAAATCATTTCTAAGTCCATATCCAAACCCAAACCTGAAACCATTGGTCTGACGCCATTCCGGCATCCAGAACCGTCATTCCGAACCCAAATCCGGAAATCCACTTTTCAACTTTAAAACCAAATTTCGTTTCCCGATATCCGATTCTAAAACCGAAAACCTTGTTTGTCAAATCATGTTTCAAAACCCATTTATCATCATATAAAATCCGTAATAAAAAGCATGGCATGAAAATCACATATATAACATTTCTCGGAAAACATGCTAAAACCCGTAAATGTCTCAAAAATGTGCAAACAGGTCAAACAATTATGATATAAGCAATGATCATGAAAACATGCGTAAAAACATAAAACATGTAGATAAAAAAAGTTAGGCATGCTCGTTAAAAGAGAAGGAGTCCACTCACAAATCCGTACGCGTAAATTGCGCTCCGTACGTTCCTAAACCATCTTAGGAGTGTCCCGTCCTGTCAAAAGTCACAAAATTGGGTCACAAAGACTTCATTAAGGCCTATCCTAATTTCCTCAATTTTTTGGAATTTTAAACGTAATTTAAACGCAAACCCTAAACCTTCGAATCCTCGAACAAACCTAACCCGATGTCCGATTGACACGAAACTTGTCCTAAAAGATTCGTTACATCGATTAAGTAAAAACCATGTTGGAAGTCTCCCCAGACTCTGTCGCACGCGCCCTCACGCGTCGTCAAAGGGGCTGCGCGTGGGCTTCACGTGCCTGCTACAGGGTTGTCTTCAACCTCTGGTCAGCCGGTTCAACTGTACTGAACCGGCTTGACCGGTTCTCCCTCATTTCCTCTCAAATCCAGCCCTTTCAATCCCATTAGGTTCGTCCTGGCCTAAGCAATTGATTCCAAGCCTAAAATCTAGACATTCAAGCCTCTAACCCGTCGTCCCCAAGATCGAACAAAAACTGCCCGAAACCTCTGTTTCGATTCCCGACCAACCACGCATTCCCCCTACACGGCTTCGACCTTAGATGACTCCTAGAGACCTACTGAGTCTCCCAGTACTCACGAATTCCTCGACTCAGCCCCAAAAGCCAAGACTATGGATTTGAATAAAACGGGAAAAATAGGGGAAACAGGGCTTACCGTCTATTCTCACCTCCGCCGTACTCGCCGCCGTGCCTCTCTGCGCCCACGGAGTCGTCCTCAGCCGTCCTATCCTCCCGTCGAATTGGTTTGGATCAAATTGATCGTCTATGTCCGCACCACCACCTAGACCCTCTCTGTTTTCCCTGAAAACTAACTCCTCGCTCCCATCGTTGGTCCTTGCACGATTTCCACTCACAATCCACTCCCCAGCTTCCTCTTTTTCTCTGTCACTCTCACCAATTCACAGGGCTTCACACAGAATCGATCCATACCTCACCGTCTCACTCTCTGTTTTGCAAAATTGGACGATTGCACGGTGTTTGAACGTATGCAAGTTATAACCGTGCACACAATAACTTTCCTAGAATCCTCTAGGTCTCCACCACGTGTCCAACTCTACATGGACAACAAAATAAATATCCAATCACACTCTCCCAGATGGTCTTATCTGATTGGCCCAATGGGAAAAGACCAAAATTCCCCTAAGTCCAAAATTAACATTTTGCCCTTCTACACTTCCTAGATCCATAACTAATCCGTCCGACGTCCGATGACAGCGTGCCGCCTGTTTTTGTACTCAGGACGTCGAGACCTAGCTAACGGTCCTCGGTCTACATGAAAATCAAAAGTCCAACCAAAAAGTCAACATTTCCCCCTATTTAACCAAAATTACGGTAATGCCCTTGACCTTCTGAACACCATAACCTTTCCTCTGATTGTCCAAATCGGACGTGCCACCTGTCTACGGACTCGTGACGTCCTAAACTACGTCACGATCAATGGTCAAAGCTCGTTCAACCTACAAATCAAAAGTCAACTTTTGGCACACTATTCACAAGGGAAAAATCGTCCTTTTTATACAAATATTTTACAAAATTACATTTGTACCCTTCCCGAAGGTACGGGTTGTTACAATGCATGCATAAATGTTTTATAAGTGTTTTAATATATGTTTTGTGATTCCATGAGTGCATTTGTTTGTGGTAGCCTACGATTTATGTATTTGTACGTATTTCAAGATTTCTAGCTTTATACGATGCTTATACGTGCTAGGTTTTCAATGAGGATTTAATGAATTGGTTTTGGAATTGGAAATAAGAAATCGGGCACGAGACCTATTTGATTTACAAATTCTAGGACTTGAAGTCCATTTGATTTGACTAGAAATCGGACCGAGGGTCCATTTGAGTTATACAATCGGGCTGAGGGCCCCGTTGGTTTACGAATTCGGGTTTGAGGCCCAGTTGGTGGTAATCTCGGGCTTGAGGCCCCTTTGACTATAGTATCAGGCTTAAGGCCCTGTTGGTTGTGAAATCAGGCTTGAGGCCCCGTTGATTTATGGTTTCGGGCTTAGGGCCCAGTTAGTCGTGATATTGGGTTAGAGGCCCAGTTGATTGTGAAATCGGGCTTGAGTCCCAATTCATTTATGAAATGAGAATTCTGGCATGAGACCATGTTGAATTGAGGATTTAGGCTAAGGCCTGTCAAAGTGATTTAAATCGAATTCGAGGAATCCTATTAAGATGAATCGGGTATGAGACCAAGTTGAAATATGTTTTGAGAAATAAAATGTATTATACCCTCCATATGATTTATATGGTCTCCTCCAGACGTCGACCTAGAGAGACACGATGCACAGACCAGAATGGGTATCCCCATAGGAATTTCGTTCTAGGAGTGAGAGTTTTGATGTAGTCCCGGACCTGATTCCGGAGAGTTGATCGGACTAGGTCCGAAGACAGAGCCTCCTAGATGGAGAATTCCTGGGGGAAGACTTGGAGTGAGACCCCGAGTGGTGTGCACACTAGTATAGAGATGAATTGTGACATATATCAGGGATGTGTTTCCTAGGGGTTGTGTACCCTGAGTTGGCATCTTCTCTGAGGTGTCGCAGATGGGTTATACATATGCGTACGTATGAGATTTACAGAAAGTGATTTCGGGCTAAGACCCTGTATGCGATATTTTGGAAACTTTTTGGGGCGGAGACCCCGTATTCTATGTTTTAGTATTCCACTTGTGTTTGATTTGGGTTGAGTCCCTACGAAAACTGGTTTTGGGCTGAGTTCCCATGTACTTGCTTTACGGATTTCGGGCCAAGGCCTAAATGGATTTATGGTTCATGACGGTTTATGGGGACCGGGCATGAACCCTTGAAAGGTTTTGAGAATGTTTTCAAATGGTGTTATGAGTGTTTTGGCAAATGGTTTTTGAATGCATGCATATTCTTTTAGTGAAGGGAATAAAGGTATTTTTATGAAATGTTTTTATTAAAATATTATTTTGTCCACTCACAGTTTTCGTGGTTTTAATACCCTTCAGGTTGATCGTTGATGCGAGCTGTAGTAGAGATCGAGACATCACACTCCTCCTCCTACGATCCTGACGTACTCTGATAGTCCCAGTGAGGGCTAGAGACGGAATTATCCCTAGTCTGACACTTCGTGTCAGACGGGATCAAGCACGTACCACGTTAATCCCAGGGGATTCCTGACAAAGTGGTATCAGAGTAGGTTGGCTTATTTGATACTCATGATACTCTGATACAAGTGGTATCAAAGCAGGTTGGCTTATTTGATACTTATGATACTCTAATACAAGTGGTATCATGGTAGGTTGGCTCATTTGATAATCATAGTACTCTGATCTAAGTGGTATCAGTGGAAGTTGGCTCATTTGATACTCATGGTACTCTGAAACAAGTGGTATCAGAGCAGGTCTTGCTCTTATAGTGCGCGCAGGTCGAGGATGTGATGTTTCTACAGTCGTAACAACCCGTCATCAACCTGATAGTTAGGGTAAGAGTAGGAAGCACCTCGTGCTAAATGAAACTCGATGCAATGGTTTAGGGTCTGATTGGCATGGAATGCCATGTGTTTCGAGGTTTGATCCTGGGAAGGATCAGTATTCATGTCATTCTAATGGCTTAGAGTCATAGTGTCACTGGTGGATGGGACCCAGTGGACCAGTAGACACAGTATGACGACTTCCGAAGTCGATACCGCTAGTCGGTTGTGTCATGTCGGATTGGAGAGTGTACTGCAAAGGGCAGCTGAGGTCATGGTTGACCTGAGTGAGATTGTTGGGAATAAGAATGTTGGGCCCAATTTGGCCTCTCATGCCATGTTTCCGTGTGTCAAATTCCGGAGGGATGTCGACTGCCAGAGGATGTTGGAGTAGTTGTTGTGGGGCATGATAGGATACGATTGCGACATGTAGCCGTTGTGCAGTGTTAGACACGGAGTATGGCCAAGTTCTTAGGGCGGCCAGCAGCTGAGAGCCGTAAAGTTATGGGAGGATGAGATCCTCACAGTATGGTTACCTTTTGGGTGGACACCAGTATCGGAGTACGACGACTCTTCGGAGTCGAGAGCTAGGGATCGGTCAAGATGGTTGGCCTGCAGCAGGCAGCCGGTTTTGTGATAACCCTAGTTAGTGATTGATTGGACAAGTTACCTGGAGTGTGGTACTTGTCGACCGGATCCTGAGGTGGACCGATTGGTGGATGTTGCGTGTGGAGTGGTTGGTACCGGCGGTGAGCCGACCGCATAGATTTGGAGTCTCGATAACAGAGTGTTTCTGAGATTGGTCTGCAAGAGGTTGTGGCAGACGCTGCTATAGATGGATGTGATCGAGTCTTGTCGAGTTGGATGGACTCAAGTTGTCGTGATGATTGTGATGATGGGATTCGTCAGTCGTGACAATGATACGAGGTGTGTGAGTGATGCACAATACGAGCATAGATTCTGGATTCGACTCGGTTACAGCTGAGTGTGATCGCATAATGAGACGCTGACATTGGGTGTTGGCACATTTGCCACACTACCTTTGTGAGGTGACTGTGACGAGTAGGATATACCTGGATGAGTGACAGGTGCCCTTAGCTATCCTTGGATGGATTACAAGCGTGTAAGTGCTGGAGTTGATCCCATAGAGTTGAGAAATACGAACCAGTATGACAACGGGATAGTAGATAAGCCCGGAGTGGCGAGCATATGAGTTCGGTGGGCATTGAACGGGACAGGGAGGATCTCGAGTGGCTCAGTGCGAGGCACCAGGAGTACTTGGTTTGGTGACCAGTTCCCTGATGATACAAGACTTGGGGCGCTGATAGAAGATTTATCAACCAAGAAAATATGAATGATAACTCCTAATGTAATACTTTTCAAGTGCACATAATCGTATGACTAGTATAGTAGGTTTGCAAAGGTCGATCCCTCGAGGACTTGTTTAATGTGAATCCACTTAGTTTGGAATTAAACAACTTGAGAAAAAGTACAAAAATGTTGGGGGGTTTTGAGTGATGATTAGAACGAAATTAAATGATGAAAACAAGTGCAAAATGATGAACAACTTGATTTGAAAGTTGATTGGATGATTTGGACGAATTAGGACAATTTATCCACCTTTACCAATTAATGTTCTCCTTAGATTTCATTGATTAGATTAATTATGCATGTATTTGAATTAAGTGCTCATGCAAGGGTCCAGCTAAGGCTCACCCCACACATTTATCTTCTCTTAGATTGCATGTTTAAGCGTGATGTACCCGCCCCTAAACAACTATTACCGATGGTGGGTGATAATGCATGAAACATGAAGAAGATTTAATGACACTGCACTATCTCTAGTAAAGTGATTTTCAATCCCAGGAAGTCATGAGTTTAGATTACGAATAAGATTCCCCCTCTTAAAAGTGATGTTACAAATTGCAGGGTGAACACAAACATCAAGGTCATCCGTCAAGCAATTACATCGACAATTATATGCAAATAAGGTGATCAAACTTACAAGCATAAATTGAGTTCATGAAGCATAGTAATCCAACAATTCCAGGCATACATAACAACCATAATCAACAGCCTGGAATCTAATTATAAACTAACATGGCTAGGGCTTCAAACAGCCCTAATCCTAAAGGAAACTACTCAAGCATAACTAAGTTAACAAACATCATAATTGAATGCATATAAACTTAAAACGATTAGGGATTAAGAAACAAAAATACTAAGATGAATGATGCATGAGAGAAGTGGCACAAACACTTCTTCTTCTCCCAAGCTTCACGTCACAAAGAAGATGCAAGACTTGAATCCAAAACCATGAACAAAAGGGTAAATTGCAGCTACTTTGTGTATAAACTTTAAGCGGAAATTTTTGCAGAGTTTTGGGACCTTAGGAGGTAAATTGTACGTCCAAAAAAAATAAGAAAACATCTATTTATAACCCCAAACACCTTCCGTAACATCTCCCTCAAAGAAAAGGGAAAAACAGCCCCAAAACAAGGAGGAAAACTCCTTGTTTTTGTGAAAACCCATAGTTAGCCGTTTTTTGTGTCCTTCTTGTACAAGGAGTCCTTTTCCTTCCTTATTTCCACTTCTTGACTTCATCTTTGACTAGGAATTCATTTAATGCTATCCTAAATCTGATTACGTTGCCCTACAATAAAAGAAACATGATAAATTGCGGCTAGGGAAGTTAATTAACCCTAGCCATGTACAAGATGGTTTCTTAATTTCCAAGAAACTTCACTTTCCTTGTTTCTTGCCTCTTTAACTTCAAGATCTGATTAGGACATCATTAAGCTTTCTTATCCAAGTTAATACACGTCATTCCTCATTGGGAAGCGAAGGTAAATTCGTCCAAAGTTGCTTGATGCACAAGTAAACACCCTAACACAACCCTTAGCCGTATTTTGTGGGCTTCTAGGGGCTAGGCCGTGAGTTTTAAGGTCTTGGTGGATCTTGGTCTTGTAAATGAGAGATGATGAGGCCCTTTATGAGTCCTTGATGAGTCCTTAAAGATTTATCCTTAGAAATATCACATTTCATTGCAAAACATGATTTAAACCTCGACTAAGCAATCTGCACAAACTTCACAAAAGAGATCATTTTCTCTTATTGTTTGAATGATTATAATCAAAAGATAAGTAAAAAGGATAAGAAATAACATTGAAATGATGCTTAATTTGTGACTTATCAAATACCCCCAATTCCAACCAATTATGTGAGTCAGAGTTAGATCAGGTTGATTAAAGGTACGAGATACGAGTGTTGGAGGCCGTTTATGAACATCCGTAAATGGTATACAAGGTTTACCCTTGAGTCGTATCAATTCCACTCAGAATGAGTGTACATACATGAACGGTAGTCACGGACACGTGGTTGGTGTCCGGTTGAGCCGAGGACTTGAGAGTCCATTACAGATTGGTTTTGGTTGACTACGGTTGACCATACCTCCTGAGTTGAGGAACTTGGGAATCGTTGGCCTATAGGACGCGGGAATGCTCATGTAATGAGTGAGCTCAATAATTGGAAAAGAAGCATGTTTCCAACGTGATTGGAACTTCGAAATCAAGAGAAGTTGTGACTGAGATGTTGAGAGGAGTGCTTGATTCCGCATTAGTGATGGATATTCCGAGGTCACTGAGTGTGACGCTTTAGCAGATAGTGTTGAGTGCCGGAGGATGACGTAGGATAAACTTTGATGTCATCATCTTCGATTCGTCCCTTGGTGGGACGACGAGGAGTGATACGACAACTGAAGGGTTCAAAGAGGGTGTAAGAACCGAACACCTAGTTTGCGGGTCAAATTTGAATGAATTGACGAGTAGATGGTGCTTAGCATCACAGGATGTGACGAGTGAGTGTCCGAGGTGATGGATTGATGTTCGCTTGGTGACGGACGGTTGGGGTCCGAACTAGGGTTGGAACGTGAACAGTAGTATGTGGTTGGACATTGCCAGAGTGCAGTCCTTGAGTAGGTCGGGTAGGGACAGGTTGAGACTCGAGGAGAGTCAAGGTTTCAGCATCAGTTGTTGAGTGACACGAGATATAATATGGGGACTCGAGAACGAGTCGAGATCAGAGTAGAGCAGCGAAGCGTAGTGGAGCTGGGAGTTGTCGGTTGGTCACGAAGTCGTGACATATCGTGGTAATGGATTGATCGGTATCTGAAGAGTTCATATTGATAAGGTCTGATGAGACTCTAAAGAGAGTCAATATGGGTATAGGTTTCAGTATGGTCTGCAAGGTGGGATTCATGCCACTCTAATGGAAGGATCTATAGAATGTTGTCTGAGCGGATACTGAACAGGATGTCAACTTAGATGTGGTAGCCCTTAGTGGGAGCAAGTAATTCAGCCTGATGACTGTAGAGGGAACATTTCAGAGTGTTAGATTGAAAAGCCGTTTGAATGTTAGTTTGGTATTGCTGACCTGTCAAAGTGAGTGACAGGTGAGATAGGCGAGTGTCGACGTTTTGTCTCGAGTGAGACTTACGAGCCAACGTGATGACTCTCACGAGTCGATAATTGGAACGTTGTTGATGAGAGTGAAGTCGGAACTTGGGAAGCTCTAGCAACGATGCGTATTGACGAGTACGACATTTGGGACGTGTACGTTTACACGAGACTACCGAGTCAACGAACATGGTTGGATTCCACAAATTGGTTGTGGAATCGGGCCAGTTTGAATTTCGAGGACAACATTCTTTAAGGGAGGGGAGATTGTAACCACTCATCCCGAATTATCGAGATTAATTAAGAATTGATGACGGATTAGCCTCGTTAATCGGGGATTAGACGAGGATTAACGGACGAACAGGGCTAAATGATGATTTTCCCCTAGAATGGGTGAAACGTTGACTCTTTGTTCAGGCGGTCAAATGGACCTTGGCCGATGGCTAGCTCGATTCCGACGTTTGAGGAAGAAGTTATGATTTTCGGAAGTTCGGGGGTACTTTGGTAATTTGGTTGAAAAGGGGCAAATAGTTGACTTTTGACCTGGGAGGTCTGATGACTGAGGGCCAAGGACCGTTAGATAGATCAGGACAATATGAATCCATATAGGCGGCACGTCGAAATCGGACGTTCGACGGGAAAGTTACGGTTCACAGAAGTTCGAGAACTATTGCACGAAGTCCGAGATGGATTGGCTTGTGTCCTAATTGGGCCCAAATATTTTCCCAAGGCCCAATGGATGAGTGACAAGTGTCACTCATCCACTTGCTACCATTTTACATACATGCATATCCCATTTCCCCATTCTTCATACGGTTCCCCGATCTCACCCAAAGCCGATGACCAGCCACCCCTTAATTCCTTTGCTGATGCTTGAGGGAACCTTAGTGGTTGAGAGTGAGGCTGAGAGGAAAAATGATGAGGAGTGGTCGAGGGCAGAGCCGCCGTGGACGGAGGTGGAGGGAACATTTCAGAGTGTTAGATTGAAAAGCCGTTTGAATGTTAGTTTGGTATTGCTGACCTGTCAAAGTGAGTGACAGGTGAGATAGGCGAGTGTCGACGTTTTGTTTCGAGTGAGACTTACGAGCCAACGTGATGACTCTCACGAGTCGATAATCGGAACGTTGTTGATGAGAGTGAAGTCGGAACTTGGGAAGCTCTAGCAACGATGCGTATTGACGAGTACGACATTTGGGACGTGTACGTTTACACGAGACTACCGAGTCAACGAACATGGTTGGATTCCACAAATTGGTTGTGGAATCGGGCCAGTTTGAATTTCGAGGACAACATTCTTTAAGGGAGGGGAGATTGTAACCACTCATCCCGAATTATCGAGATTAATTAAGAATTGATGACGGATTAGCCTCGTTAATCGGGGATTAGACGAGGATTAACGGACGAACAGGGCTAAATGATGATTTTCCCCTAGAATGGGTGAAACGTTGACTCTTTGTTCAGGCGGTCAAATGGACCTTGGCCGATGGCTAGCTCGATTCCGACGTTTGAGGAAGAAGTTACGATTTTCGGAAGTTCGGGGGTACTTTGGTAATTTGGTTGAAAAGGGGCAAATAGTTGACTTTTGACCTGGGAGGTCTGATGACTGAGGGCCAAGGACCGTTAGATAGATCAGGACACTATGAATCCATATAGGCGGCACGTCGAAATCGGACGTTCGACGGGAAAGTTACGGTTCACAGAAGTTCGAGAACTATTGCACGAAGTCCGAGATGGATTGGCTTGTGTCCTAATTGGGCCCAAATATTTTCCCAAGGCCCAATGGATGAGTGACAAGTGTCACTCATCCACTTGCTACCATTTTACATACATGCATATCCCATTTCCCCATTCTTCATACGGTTCCCCGATCTCACCCAAAGCCGATGACCAGCCACCCCTTAATTCCTTTGCTGATGCTTGAGGGAACCTTAGTGATTGAGAGTGAGGCTGAGAGGAAAAATGATGAGGAGTGGTCGAGGGCAGAGCCGCCGTGGACGGAGGTGGAAACCACTGCGAAAGGTAAGCCGTGAACCAAATGTTTGAATTTTGGATTGTCAATTTCAAGTGTTTTGGATGGCCTCTGATGATGTGATGATGTTTTGGAGTTTCATACGAGTTTGTGAGGATTGGAAGGGGAGAGTTTGGATGGTTGAACGGCCGTGGAAGGTCGGCCAAAGTTTGGCCGCGAAAACCCAATCGAAAAGGTGAAGACTTGAACCCTTTTTCCTTGTTCTAATAATCTAAATAGGTTTCTATGATTGAACTAGGAAGGTTAGGATTAAAAGGGGATGGAATCGGGTTAAAAATGTGGGAAAAATGGGCTGGACCGGTCACGCCGGTCTAAGTTGCAGGAAAAAGCCGAACCGGCTGGTCCGACCAGTCGGCTGATGGAAGGAGACGACCACTGTGGTGTGGCGCGTGAGGCCCACGCACAGGGCCATCTCGGGGCTCATGCGTATGCGTGGTGAGTTTTTTTTGGGAAGCTTCCAACATGTACAATCATCTATTCGACGAAACAAACATTTTGGTACTAGTTTCTAGTCGATCGGACATCGCCTCGATATAGTTCGGGACGTCCGAAGGTTTAGGATGGTGTTTAAAAATAGTCAAAAATTTCAAAAAATTACAAGGCTTTAGTGATGGTTTATTTAAGTAGTTAGTAACCCTCTAAATTAATTTGGACAGGTTCGGGAACCCCGGAGGTGACGATTGGCCCAGGAGAGGCGTATGACACGCGTATCGAGGCACGGCTTGGGACGGTCTGTGAGTGGACCGTTTTTTCGAACTTGATGCATGTATAAATGTTTTATAAGGGTTTTAACATATGTTTTGTGATGCTATGAGTGCATTTGTTTGTGGTAGCCTAGGATTTATGTAATTGCACGTATTTCGAGATTTCTGATTTTATACGATGCTTATACGTGTTAGGTTTTCAATGAGGGTTTAATGAATTGGTTTTGGAATTGGAAATATGAAATCAGGAACGAGACCCATTTGATTTACAAATTCTCGGACTTGAAGTCCCTTTGATTTTACAAGGAATTAGACCGAGGGTCCATTTGAGTTATACGATCGGTCTGAGGTCCCCGTTGGTTTACGAATTCGAGTTTGAGGCCCAGTTGGTGGGAATCTCGAGCTTGAGGGCCCTTTGACTGTAGTATCGGGCTTGAGGCCCAATTGATTGTGAAATTGGGCTTGAGGTCCCTTTGATTTATGGTTTCGCTCTTAGGGCCTAGTTAGTCGTGATATCCGGCTAGAAGCCCAGTTGATTGTGAAATCGGGCTTGAGTCCTAGTTCGTTTATGAAATGAGAATTCGGCCATGAGACCCTTTGAACTGAGGATTTAGGCCGAGGCCTGTGAAAGTGATTTGAATCGGATTTGAGGAATCCTATTGAAATGAATCGGGTATGAGACCCAATTGAAATATGTTTTGAGAAAGAAAATGTATTATACCCTCCATATGATTTATGTGGTCTCTTCCAGACGTCGACTTGGAGAGTCATGATCGACAGACTAGAATGGGTATCCCCATAGGGATCCCATTCCAAGAGTGAGAGTTATTGTGTGGTCCCGGACCAGATTCTGGAGAGATGATCGGACTAGTTCCGAAGATATAGCCTCTCAGATGGAGAATTCCTGGGGGAAGACTCGGAGTGAGACCCCGAGTGGTGTGCACACTAGTATAGAGATGAATTGTGACATATATCGGTTACGTGTTGTAAGACCCGGTCTTGGAAGTAAGATCGGTGAACAAGACCCGTGAGCTTGAGAAGCAAGAACGGTGAGCAAGACCCGTGAGCTTCAAAAGGTAAGATCGGTGAACGATCCCACATCGCTCGGGGAGGGAAAGGTGAAGTACCTTATATGTGTGGGCACGTATCTATCTAACACAAGGCCTTTTGGGAGCTCAGTGGCTTTGGGGGGGAGGGGGGGGGGGGGGGGGGGGGGGTTTGGAACCCTAAAGTTAAGCGAGTTGAGGCTGGTGTAATTCCATGATGGGCGACCCCCTGGGAAGTTGTACCATGAGCTCCCGAAAACAAAACCATGAGGGCTAGGCCCAAAGCGGACAATATTGTGTTAGATGGGCCGGGTCCTGACAGAATGGTATCAGAGCCGGACCTTGACCGGAAGTGTGCCAGCGAGGACACTGGGCCCCAAGAGGGGTGGATTGTAAGACCCGGTCTTGGAAGTAAGAACGGCGAGCAAGACTCGTGAGCTTTAGAAGCAAGAACGGTGAGCAAGACCCGTGAGCTTGGAAAGGTAAGATCGGTGAACGATCCCCCATCGCTCGGGGAGGGAAAGGTGAAGTACCTTATATCTGTGGGCACATAACTATCTAACACAAGGCCTTTTGGGAGCTCAGTGGCTTTGGGGGGGATTGGAACCCCAAAGTTAAGCGAGTTGAGGCTGGTGCAATTCCATGATGGGTGACCTCCTGGGAAGTTATACCATGAGCTCCCGAAAACAAAACCGTGAGGGCTGGGCCCAAAGCGGACAATATTGTGTTAGATAGGCCGGGTCGTGACACTTGTTCCCTAGGGGTTGTGTGCCCCGAGTTGGCATCTTCTTGGAGGTGCCACGGATTGGTTATACGTATGCGTACGTATGAGAATTACAGAAAGTGATTTGGGGCGGAGACCTCGTATTCTATGTTTTGGTATTCCACTTGTGTTTGATTTGGGCTGAGTCCCAACGGAAACCTGTTTTGGGCTGAATCCCCATGTACTTGCTTTACAGATTTCGGGCCAAGGCCCAAATGGATTTATGGTTCACGAAGGTTTATGGGGACAGGGCATGAACCCTTGAAAGGTTTTGAGAATGTTTTCAAATGGTTTTATGAACGTTTTTGAAAATGGTTTTTGAATGCATGCACATACTTTTAGTGAAGGGCATAAAGATATTTTTATGAAATATTTTTATTACAATATTATTTTGTCCACTCACAGTTTTCGTGGTTTTAATGCCCTTCAGGTTGATCGCGGATGCGGGCTGTAGCAGAGATCGAGACATCACACTACTCCTCCTACGATCCTGACGTACTCTGATAGTCCTTGTGAGGGCTAGAGATAGAATTATTCATGGTCTGACACTTCGTGTTAGACGGGATCAAGCACGTTCCACGTTAATCCCGGGGGATTTAGGACGGGTCCTGACAAAAAGGCAACAGACGTTTCTTTGGCCATCAATTCGTCCATTAATTTGGGTAGTTTCTTTTATTTTTTTTCCTCTCTTTAAAATGAGTTGTTTGCACCCAGCGGCAGAGTACCATTTTTTGCCTCATTTGTGTTGACAAGACTGATGAGGAAAATGAGCTCCTAGTTTGTCCTTGACGTCTAGAGGTAAGAAAGATAAAAAACCACCTTCGTTTTTCTTCTCTTTATTTCGAATGCTTGCATGTTGAATGTATCCATGGTAAGATATATATATTTTTTTTATTCCTTCTTTGATTTTTGTAGATGAAGAAATGTTATTGATAACAAGAGGAAGTGGTTGATGGACTGAAGTGATTGATGGTGCTATAAAACCCTATAGAAGGCATGGGTGGCTGACGACGCACCGCCTAGATTGTGACTAAAGCAGAGGCACAACTGGAAACTCTAATGGACGCATGGAGGCATTTGGCGCGCCACGCTCCGACAGAGGCCACGAAAAGAGTTCGACGTCAGTTGTTTATCGGCTTGAAGATATTTTTGTGTGCGTAGTGTATAGTGAAGCACGAGGTGTCAGGCGAGGCTAGCAGCATCTAATTGGAGAACCGTGGGTTACAGCCACATACCCGCTTGTCAGGAGTATTGCAGCCGAGGTCTGTTCGAGCGTGTCACAATGAGAGCTGATTGGATGAGGCACCTGGCGCAGCAGCTCTTGTTAGTGACTAGGTGGTGGTGCATTGATGGTGGGACGCGTGGAGACCTTATACTAGACGATTCTACGGTGGGGCAATGTTTGACTGCATAGGTGCTGCTAGGTGGACACGTGTAAGACGCTGATTGGGTTATGGGAGTGCTGACGTAGACTAGCATCAGCATACAGCTTGCTTTTTTCCACTTTTTCAAACACGTGGATAGCACTCTCCCCTTGATTGGTCCTTTGCGGCTGGCTCACTATCGCACATAGACGAGTCTGATTGGTACGTGTGGTTTTAGTTGAAAGAACTGAGTGAGTCTGTCTTGTCAACTGTACATGCCACATGGCTTGTTCCCGCTGGTAGTTGGATCAGCATTACCTTTTCTGCTACCTTATTTGATGGAGGGCTGCTTTTTCATTTTTCTTGCTATCCCTGTGACATAGTGAATGCTCGCTTTTGATAGAAAGGGCAACCATCAACAACTTTGTTTACTTTTCTTTCAATTTGTGTCATATATATATATAATTCATATACTATTAAATATAAATATACCATATTATACATAATATGTATATTTAGATATATATTTTCATATTCGTTATTTCATTGATTCCGGGAGCTGCAAGAATCAAATTGCGATGATTCAAATGCTAATATGCTAGATTTTCAAAGACGACCATTTCAAGATGCATGAAGACATATTTCCGGTGAAGTCTTGAAGTGCTCATTCTGTAGGAGTTGTTAGTTGACATATGCAAAAGCTGACGTTTGAACTTCCTTGTCAAACGGCGTGGTTGATTGGTGCGGAGAACATTTTGTGACTGATATCAGTATTGTGAGGTAGCTGATGCCAGCGTGGTTTGTATTTTCCTGCCACAGAGGCTAACTCATGTTTTTCCTAGGTGACGATTGGTTAGTGCGAAGAACATTTTGCGACCAACATCAATTTTACGAGGGAGCTTATGTCAGTGTGGTTTGCTCTCTCCTAGCATGGAGGCTAGCACCTATGTTTCCGAAACAACAATTGGTTGGTATGGCAAACATTTTACGATTGAGATCAGCACTATAAGGGAGCTGATGTTAACGTAGTTTGTATTCTCTTGCCATGCGTGGGTAGGCGCAGGTGGATTCTAGCTATCAATCACTGTTTGCTTGGAATTTAATGATCTCTAACTTGACTCGGTTCTTTTGTTCCTTCCCTTGTGCTTGAGACTAGGAATGATTTGAGGACTCGCACATTGGAGAGCAAGGTGTGACAGGACTCGTCCCAAATCCCCCCTGGATTATCGTGGGACGTGCCTACTCCTGTCTGACACGAAGTGTCAGACAAGGGATAATTCCAACCTTAGCCCTGTCGAAGCTTTTAGAGTGCATCAGGATCAGAGGAGTAGTGTGATGTCTCAATCTCCGCTACAGTCCGCATCCGCGATCAACCTGAAGGGCATTAAAACCATTGAAAGCTGTGAGTGGACGAAACCAATAATTTAATTTAATAAAAATCATTTAACAAAAGTGACATTTATGCCCTTCACTAAAAAGTATGCATGCATTCGAAAACCAGTTAATTTAATCAAAGCCATTTCCTTTCTCAAATCATTAGGGCCTTAGCCCAAAACCGTAAAACAAGTATGTGGGAACTCGGCCCAAAACCAATCATGTGGGAACTCAGTTCAAAACCAATACACGTGGGTCTCAGCCCAAATCCGATACACATGGGTCTCAACCCAAAACTAAATCAGTAGAGACTCCACCCAAATCAAATCACATGGGTCTCAACCCAAATCCGATCCTCGGCATCCTCGATGCCTGATATCCCAGATGTCACAATCACACCACTGTCAAGGTTCCAAGCTACGCGTGCTACTCGGGGTCTCAAATCCCAAGTCTCCTCAGGGTCCACCCAAGTCAATGACCCGTAGATCAATGACCCTCCATGGGGGAAGGTTTTAACCTCTGGCATTCCTGCTCCTAAGTCACTTTACGGACTGGTCGCTCTGTGCAATGACCCATCGCAGGCAATGCCCCTTGAATACTCCAGGATAATACGAGACGTCTAGAGGAGACAACCCACCACTCCAAGATACTACGAGACGTCTGGAGGGCAACCGTTCGTGAGGATGGTATACGGTAAACCATTTTACAATTCAACTCAAAACCGTTCAAAGGGCCATGTTTGGGTTTTCCATAAAACCATCATAAATCCAAATCCATTTGGGGTCCCCGACCCGAAATCACCATTATAAACCATAACTAGCCTTCCAGCCCGATATCATAAACAATTGGGCCTCAATCCCGATCATATAACTCAAATGGGCATCCAACCCGATTTCTCATTAAATCAACTGGAGCCCGATAGTTTCCAAATCAAATGGGTCTTATGCCCAATTCCATATTTCCAAATCCAAAACCAGTTCATCAAACCATCATAGAAAACACAACATGTATAGGCACGACATAAAACTAGACATTTTGAAATACGTACAAATACGTAAATACTAAATACTACAACCATATGCACTCATGGAATCTCAAATCATGTTCGTAAACACATATAAAATAGTTATGCATGCATCAAATTAGAAAACAAGGTCCACTCACAGACCATCCAAGCTGCACCTCGATACGCGTGCCATAAGCCTCTCTCAGGCCAATCACCATCTCCGGGGTTTCCAAACATGTCCAAATCATATTAGAGGGTTACTATTTACTTCTATAAGCTCTCATTAATGCCCCTTAATTTTCTGAGTTTTTTAACATATTTTAAACTCGATCCTAAATCTTAGGACATCCCGAACTATATCGAAACGATTTCCGATCGACTCGAAACTTGTCCCAAAATGTTCGTTACATCGAAAGGATGATTTCGTATGTTGAATACTTCTCAAAACACTGCCCCACACGCCCGCACGCACCTTCAACCTCTATCGAACCGGCCTAAACCCGATTCACTAGTCAGCTGGTCCAACCGAACCGGCGTGACCGGTTCACCACCATATCTCCCTCATTTTCATCCTTTTTCATCCATTCCAACTCCTATAGCTTCCTCTTATCAATTACAACCAATCTATGTGTTTAAAACCAAGAAACACTACCTAGAACACATTGGTTTGATTTTCCCCTTCACAATCCAATTTCTAGCTGTTCGACCACCCTCCACCATCCAAACCATTCCCTAGACGTTCATACTAACCCCTTAAACACAACCTAATCAACAGATAATCTCCCAAACATTCAAATCCAAAAATTCAAATTTTGAATATAAACGGGATTTCGGGTTACCTTTGTTGTGAACTCCACCGCCACCTACGGCGGTCCTGTAGCCTGCAACCATCTCTCTTAGCCCATCACTCACCCTCAACTCCTCTCTTGGTCTCACACAGATTCAAGTGAGGGAAAAGGGGGCGGCAGGGGGGGGGAATTGGGGAGGAGTTTGGTTTTGGGTTCATCTGGCTAGGATGATCGAATGGGAAGAAGGGAAAACAAAAGCATGTATATGTGTAATAGGAGCAATGGATGGGTGACACTTGTCACTCATCCACTGGGCCTAAACTAAATATCTAAGCTCCACTCAGGACAAAAGTCCACCCGCCTCGTAAAACGTGCAATAATTCCTCGAAACTTCCATGAATTGTAACCTTCCCTCCAAGCGTTCGATTTCGACGTGCTGCTTATCCACAGACTCGTATCGACCCGATCTACGTAACAGTCCTCGACCCTCGTACATCGGACCTCCCGGGTCAAAAGTCAACTTTTTACCCTCGTCTAAGGGTAAAATTGTAATTTCACCTTGAACATCCGATAATCCTCGGCTAATCCATGATTAAGGCTTAATTAATCCCTAAAATCAGGGACGGGTCGTTACAAGGTGGGTGAGCTAGAGACAAGCTATGCAAAGAAGTGAAACGTTTCTTGGAAGAATGAAAAAGTCAAGTCCTGAAATTCCTTACAAGGCTGTTTACGGGGGATGTTCTTGGTTACCTCAACCCACCAAAGTTATCCAATAGGTGCGAATTTTTTCGTCAATCCTTCCGAGCACTCGAGCAAGCTACTGGAGGTGAAAATCCAACAACGATGGAAATCCAATAACAAATACATGAACGACATCGAGGTCATCTAGCTGGCACAAACGTTTTGCCAATCTTTCCAAACACTTAGTCAAGCTTCTGGAGTTGGAAATTCGACAAGGCTGGAAATCCAACAATTGAGACATGGGCGATTTTTTCTATCATATGCCCCCACAACTTTGCTCTGAAAAGAAAATAAGATTCTAAAGTTGGGAATGACGAGTTTCAATGGAATCACTTCCAAAGAACTAGAGCTAGAGCCAGAAGTTGAGGTCGGGAATGGTGGACGACTATCCCCATACTTTTAAGGTGATGAATGGACGTAGTCCCAAAGGATGATATGCATTGATGCCTTACCCCCAGAATTCTCATAGACCAGTTGTTTCTTGTCTAGAATTGTACTTTCATCTCAATATTAAATACCTTGTTTGACAATCGACATGTGATTTTCCAACCATTTTCTGAATAAAGAAATGAAAATTTTGAATTTTGGATTCATGTGTGAAGGCTTGGATGCTTCCCAAGGTGAAGGCTTGGATGCTTCGCAAGGCAAAGGCTTAGATGCTTCGTAAGGCAAAGGCGTGGATGCTTCACAAGACGAAGGCTGGGATGCTTCGCAAGGCGAAGGCTTCAGTGCTTCGCAAGGCGAAGGCTTTCGTGCTTCGCAAGGCGAAGGCTCTGGTGCTTCGCAAGGTGAAAGCTTCAGTGCTTCGCAAGGCGAAGGCTTGGATGTTTCGCAAGGCGAAGGGTTGGATGCTTTGTATGGCGAAGGCTTCGGTGCTTCGCATGGCGAAGGCTTCGGTGCTTCGCATGGCGAAGGCGTCGGTGCTTCGCATGGCGAAGGCTTCGGTGCTTCGCAAGGCGAAGGCTCTGGTGCTTTGCAAGGTGAAAGCTTCAGTGCTTCACAAGGCGAAGGGTTGGATGCTTCGCAAGGCGAAGGGTTGGATGCTTCGCATGGCGAAGGCTTATATGCTTCGCAAGGCAAAGGCATGGATGCTTCGCAAGGTGAAGGTTTAGGTGCTTCACTTGGAAAAATATTAGATGCTTCATATGACAAAGGTTTGGTTACTTCACGGAGGCGAAGGCTTTGGATACTTCACAGGGGCAAAGACTTTGGCACTTCGTGAAGGCAAAGGCATGGATACTTCGCAGGGGCGAAGCTTTGGCTTCGTCGCATGATTGAAGGATTGGATGCTTCGCAGGGGCAAAGGCTTTGGATGCTTCATAAGAGTGAAGGCTTTGGCTACTTCGCATGACCGAAGGCTTGGATGCTTCGCGGAGGTGAAGGCTTTTGATGCTTTGCATGAGTGAAGGTTTTGGACGCTTCACGGGGGTGAAGGCTTTGGATGCTTCAAGGGGGTGAAGAATTCGGCGTTGTGCAGGGGCGAAGGCTTTGATGCTTTGCATGAGCGAATTGAGAAGTCACGAATTGAGCTTGATTTCAATGATATTTCTTATCCCTTTTACTTGTCCTTTGATTATAATTGTACAAACAATAGGAGAAAATGATCCATTTTGTGATACATGTGTAGATTATGAAAGTTAAGTCAATTATGAAGAGAATGCAAAAAGAATGGAGGAAATCCGAGCCAAAATGAAAGAATAGCACTAAAATGAAGTTAAGGTCCCTAACTGAAATCCCAGTTGAGGGACTCTCCGGTTTTGTCTTTGAATTGGTATTTCTCAATGAATTGGATGTGATCAGCAGCTCATATAATCTCCAAGGGTTCCAATGAGGTGATAGAACAGGTCAAGACAATCAAGATTGACCAAGAAGAGGGGTTCTTGCCTTTCTTGGCCAAGAGACACTCCTAATCCTACAAGGAGTGTGTGTGTGACTTTGTGGACCATCCTTGCCAGCCTTGCACGCCTAGAATAAGTGGGCTATTTCAGACATTATTCTTTGGAATCCAGCTGGGAAATTTGGCCAAACGATCCATTAAAGGAAAGGTTCCTATTCGTTCTTTGGAACCCAAGAAACTAGGATTTCTTGCCTTATCAAGTTCCTACTTTTTAGGGATTTGGGGCAGCTGTCCTTTGGACGAATTTTCCTTCCCTTTTCAATGAGGAATTACATGGATTGACTTGGATAAGAAGACCTAAAGATTTCCTAATCAGATCTAAAATTAAAGATTTCAAGAAACAAGGGAAATGAAGTTTCATGGAGGCCAATAAACTATCAAGAACATGGCTAGGGTTAATTTACCCTTAGTGGCAACCATATCCCCTTTCCTTTATTTTAGGGCTTTGTGATATGATTTGGAATAGAATTAATTGAATTCCTAGTCAAAAGATGAAGTCAATAAGTGGAAACAAGAAAGAAAAGAACACTCCTTATTGAAGGAGGATCAAGAATGCAGAAGGCTACAATTGGTTTCCATCCTTGTTTGGGTTTCGTTTTCCCTTTCTTTTAGGGAGATACTAGGGCAGATGTTAGGGGATATAAATAGTTATTTTCTCATTGTTTTTTTTGGGGGGGGGGGGGGGGGGGGTGGTGGCGAATTTACCTTCCTAGGTCGTAAAAATCTGTCAAAATTCATTCTCAGTTTGTATACATAGTTAGCCGCATTTTATAATTGTTTTATGCTTTTGGATTCAAGCTTGAGCTAAGGAGGACATGAGGCTTGGGAGAAGAAGAGTGTTTGAGCCCATTTTCCTACTCCTTGCTATTCTTTAGTATTTGTTTTTATTTATTCTTTTATCGTTTTATGTTTCTTATGCATTTAATTATTAATTATGTTATTCGTTAATTCAATAATGTTTGAGTAGTGTAATTAAAGCTAGGGTTACTTGAAGCCCTAGCCATGTTAGTTCGTGTTTGATTTCTGGCTCTTGATTATGATTGTTATGTATGCCTGGATTTGTTGGATTACTGCGCTTCATGAACTCAATTTATGCTTATAAGCTTAGCTACCTTATTTGTGTATAATTGTGGATGTAATTGTTTGACGGATCACCTCGATATTTGTGTTCACCCTGCAATTTATAGCATCGCGTTTAAGAGGGGGAATCTTATTCGTAATCTAAACTCACGACATCCTAGGTCGGCACATCACTTTTCTAGGGATAATGTAGTGTCATTAAATCTTCTTTATGTTTCATGCATTATCATGCACCATCAGTAATAGTTGTTTAAGGGCGGGGACATCATGCTTAAACATGCATTCTAAGAGAAGATAATATGAGTGGAGTGAATCTTAGCCGGACCCCTGCACGGGCACTTAATTCAGATACATGCATAGTAATCTAATCAAGGAAATCTAATGGAACTTTAATTGGTAATGGTGGATAGAAACCCTAGCTCCACTTAGTTAGTTTTATTAGTTAATTTACTTCATTCATAAAACGTAACAAACCCCCCATTTAATTTTAATTACTCTACTTAAGTCAGTTGAGTTAAACGGAATTGGATATCATTGAGCAAGTCTTCGTGGGATCGACCTTTGCTTGCATCTTTACTACCTATGCGTCTTGTGCGGTTGCAAAGTTTATTACACGTAGAGGTTTTTCCTAGTACATCTTTTGTGCTTGGTAAAATCTCTATCATGAATGCTTTAAATTTATGAGATCGTGCAGGTGAGTAAGCCTCATCCCCTTCCTCACTGTGATAGGTAGTTCGTCTTAGAGTTTTCTGAGAAGCCATGTGTTGCCTTCTGCTCTTATGCGAGTGTTTTGTGCGAGATGATGCCCCCACCCGTTTTTGTAACGACCTGGATTTTATTATTATTTAACTAAATGGAAATTATATGTTGTTCATACCATATCGGCCCAGACCGAGCTTGAAGCCCATACTAACTACAGGCCCATCCCATTGCCAAAACAGTACCAGTTGGGACCAATCTTGGAGGCCCAACCCTCTACCTGGCTCGGCATGTCAACCAGACCGACCTAGAGGCCCAGCCCTCTTCTGACACCATGCCATTGGCCGAATCTAGAGGCCCGGCCCCTGTCGGTCGGTGAGTCGGCCCAGACAGACCGTTCGGCTCAATACCACCGCCTAGCACAAGCCCAAGGGGTCCAGGCCCACTCACGCGAACAAAACCCTAGTCGGGTCTGGATGGCACCTCCACGTGTCAGTCCCACAGCGAATTGACATTTATCCCACATCGGGAAAATACAAATATTATATTCGTCGCACCCGTACAAAGGTGGTTCATTTGTCGTACAAAGGTAACTAAGCAATTTACTATTTACTACTACTTTTACAGTATACTTTCCACTACCCTCTACACCTTAGACCGACCACTGACTTGGGCGTCGGAGTACCTTTGGGCCGGTACCACACCGGTGCCTATACTTTGACCGACCGACCAGTTTCCTTCCTTTTTCAGGTTAACACAGGGCACGTGGCAGAGCACCATTCGCTCCCTAAGTTGGCACATTTTGTGCATCAACAGTTTTGCGCCGTCTGTGGGAAACTGACTAAGTTTTCCCTTTACTCTACCGAGCCTAAAACACCGTTACCCTCCCCATCTTCCAGCATGTAGGACAACGTCGATGGCGAGGTCACACCCGCGCCCGGCCGAGGGCCAAGGGACACCTCCCCTGAGGTACTTCGGGCGTTGGAGAAGCTGCAATGCAACATGGCCGAGATCCAGGCCAATGGCACTCGGGCCGAGGCTTGCTATATCGAGCTCAGCGGGTAGTACACCGAGGTCGTGGCCCAGCTACAGGCCTTTCAGGTCGAGCTAAACGCCCGACGCGATCAGGATGAGATTCGTCAGGCCGACCTCGTGGTCGCTGAATGTGTGGAACGTGCAGAGAAGCTCCGACGGGCTGCAGATAAGGGCAACGCTGAAACCACGGCCGCGCCGACCGAGAAAGGCCAGAAGCTCTTGGTCATTCCTAGAAAAGGTACACAGGCCACCAGGATCTACCGCGATGCTCGCGAAGCTTTGAGTGGCACCTCCCGGTTGGAGCGCTGGCAGCTCAGCCCGATCCTCCTTGAGTTCCCCGCGGACAAGGACCAACAGGTAATGGAGCAGACCAGTCGGACGAGACCCGAGGCGGGACCGCGCCAACATTCCCGTGGTGGGAACCCCCCAATCTCGGTTACCGAGGGGGCGGATTCTTCCCAGGAAATCCTGAGTGCCCGAAGGTTCGAGTGCCCCCCAAGCAGCACAAGGCCCCAGCAAGACCCGAGAAACTCGTCACGGCCGAACACACCATTCCCTCAGCAGGGGACCGACCGCACCTGCCCGAGCAAGTCTCCCAGTGCTGACCCTATGGTGAAACAACTCCTCGATCACGTGCGGTGCTGTTCACAGATCGAATCAACTTTTTCCAGCACGGCAACACAATCAAGCCCCTGAAGATTCCCCTATATACCGGTCAGACTGACCCAATCAACCATCTCAACAACTTCCGATCGACTGTCTCCTTCTCGAGATTTACTGACGAGGCCCGCTGTTTAGTTTTCAGCTCCACCCTCACCGATGCTGCGATCAACTAGTTCTACCGACTGGCGCTCGACTCTGTGGACTCTTTTGCACAACTCACCAAGGTTTTTCTGAATCAGTTCATGATCCAGACTGACAGGCTTTTCTCCACGAAGGATCTTTTCCTCTTGAAGCAAGGAGAAACAGAGACGCTGCGTGCATACGCTGCTTGGTTCAGTCTGGAGTACACCCGGTGCACCGAGTATGACGGCTCGACAGCTTTCACGGCGTTCAAAGGCGGCCTGCGCGAGTCCCAATTCAGGTACGCTGCACATACTCAAGGTTGGACAACTTATAATGAGTTAATGAAACAGGCAGCCATTCACGAAAAGGCCGAGTTGTTGCCTAGCAAGGGCGGTACGACAACGGTCAACACATACCGACCTAGCACTGGGAACTCGGTCGACACATACAGACCGCGCCACACCCCCCAGCAGTCGGCCCCCCAGCAGACCGCATCAGGTCAGACCCAGCACCACAACTCCCGAGCGGAAAGAGGAAAGATTATAAACTCTCATACGACTCAGGAAAGAAGGGCAGGAACCAAAACCACCAGAGGTCCCGCAAGGGACAGGGTCAGCATGACAATCGACCCAACGAGCAACGCACGCAGCACCCACCTCCTAGGTCCAAGTACAAAACCTATATGATCTTGAACACGTTGTATGAGAACGTGCTGATGAATATGAAGGGTGTAACACCCCGGACATTCGAGGATTTTAATATTGTAATTTAATGTATGAATTGACGTTTTTACCCTTATGAATGGTATGGCCAAATTGTTGACTTTTTGATTGGTGGGTCAAATGGACTTTGACCAATGACCGTGACGTAGTTCGGGACGTCACGAGTCCATAGACAGGTGGCACGTCCATTTCGGACGATCAGGGAAAAAGTTATGACTATCGGAAGTTCAGGGGCATTACCGTAAGTTGGACTTCACGGGCGAAAATGTTGAGTTTTCGTTTGACAATTAATTTTCACGCGACTCAAGGACCGATAGGTAGGTCTCGACGTCCTGAGTCCGTAGACAGGCGGCACGCCGAAATCGGACTTCGTATGGCTGAGTTACGGGTCTAGGAAGTGAGGGGCAGTTTGGTAATTATTTGAACCAGGGGCATTTTGGTCTTTTTGCCCTGGTTACTGTAGCAGACCGCGGGGGACATGGGCGGCACCACCATGTGCGGTGGTTCTATCGTGCAATTGATTATGCTAACATGTGCTGGAAGGTTTGGGTTGTCTTTTGCTTTTGAACGTGGCCTGAGCCGTCCAGCCTGCACGATCAAATTGATTAATTCAAGTTCGAAGCTTTTCGGGGAGCATTTTTCAGTGGACAATTGGACACCCACGAGCCTCTGGGACGGCTTGAAATTGTTTATAACTAATTAGAACGTGTGTGAGCATCACTCTGATGCTGTTATAACTGAGAACGGGTGAGGAAAACCAGAGAAGCCATTTCTGGAAAATTGGAGGGAAAAATCAGAGTTTAATTTCTACGGTGTGTTGGACCAATCTAATCGCAGATTAAGCTTTCTGGTAGTGTTTAGAACACAACCATATCAAAATCGAAGGCAACCAGCCACGGGTGAGCTAGGACGGTGACTGTCGTGTTCAGAAGAATTTCTGAGGTTTGGACGACTACTTCCAGGTGAGTGTTGGTTCAATTGAGTGTGTTTTCCAGTTCGTTGTGATACTATGATGCTTCATGTAAATTTAATTTGATTTTGGTTTAGAAACCAGTGAGTTGGGGTGATCAACCCGTTTGGATGATCACGGGTCGAAGGGCCATTTAAGGATTCGATTTGCCTAATTAATAACTCAGAACTTAAATTAGATGTTTAAATAACATGTTAGGATCAAATTGGATTAAAATCGAGTGGGAATTGATGGGTAATTAACCGGGTCAAGCCGCGGGTGGCAGGCCCGAATTACAGACAAATGGGTGAAGGTGCTGACACTGTAGCTACAGTGTCAGGCGCGTGACTTTCACGCGCAGCCACTTTGGGCGGCGCGTGAGGACGCGTTGGGGCTTATCTCCGATCACGATCAACATGACTTTTATTCCTCTCATCATTTTGAACATTTTTGGTGAATTAACCATGTTGATATGAGATAGTTTTGATGGGTCAGTTTAGGGCCGGTTGCCTTGGGAAACGTGTTGGACGGCTTCACCGCGGGATCGTACAGTGAGTGGGCCATTTTCTTAAACCCTTGCGTGCATAAATGTTTTCCGGTTTATTATATTTATTCACATGCTAAAAACAAATAATGGTTTTGATGATATGGAAATTATGGTTATGGCACGTTTTACGGTATTTGGGCTTGAGACCCGTCTGATGAAACTTAATGATTGGTTCGGATTCTATCTATGTATATATATATATATATATCCTTGCATGTGGATATCAATAAAATGTATTTGGTACTGCACTGTATAGATCCATTCATATGATACTGTCTCCTCCGGATGAGGTACCCCGGAGAGGTCACGGATGTCTAGAACGTCCAGCGTCTATGACGATAAGCATCGGGGATGCTGTACCCGAACGGGGTTTGGGGATTGAACTCGGAATTGAGACCCGAGTGGCACGCGTAGCCTTGTGATTGTGACCTTATTGGACGTCAGGGACGTCAGACATCAGGGATGTCGGGATTGGAGTGTATAGTGCAGCAACTAAAATTATACTTATGGTTTTATTACATGCCTTATGGTTCATAGTATATGACTTATGATTTTAAATACAGTTGCATGCATGTTTGGAAAACGGAGGGGTAAATTATATGTTTTACTTATCAAATGATTTATAAACTTGAGTTTCGGTCCACTCACCCTTAATGTTTTTGGTAACCCCTCCAGGTCGTGATACTGAGGTAGAGGAGGAACCCGAGGCTGAGGCATAGATCTACTTCTGCGTACCTGAACCCCTGCTGGGTGGTGTACCCGCAGGTTTATGTTAGAGTCGTGCTCGCAACTTGTAATTTTGGATTTCATCCCTTGTGTGACATATCTTTAATTCGGATTTGATGTATGACTTTAATTTGTTTATTTATGCATTTGATGTTTTGGGGTTAAAATTGGTATGAATTATTGGGTGTCAGATGGGAGCAGGGCACACCCCCTTGTGTTCCCTGTGGGATCGGGGTGGGTCCTGTCAGCTTGGTATCAGAGCATTAGGTTGTGGTCAGTACTAGGTTATGGTCAGCATGCTAGACTAGCGATTAGTACTAGTTACTTTTCGACTTTTAAGAATATCGTTATCTGATCTATGCCTCTTGACAGTTGGTTATGCCTCCTAGGAGAATTCCTCATACACGAACTGACGAGGATCTGGAAAGGGAGATGGAATGCGCGAGCATTGAAAGGGCTCAACGGTTGGGAGCCACTCCTTTCTGCGGGGGATCAAACCCCGAGGATGCTATGATTGGATCACCAAGTGGGAGAGGATCTTCTCGGTGATGCACTGCCCTCCGGGCGAACGGGTAACTTTGGCGGCCTTCTTGCTGGAAGGAGGAGCCTACCAGTGGTGGCACGGACTCGAAATGTCTGGTGCTTTGTCCATACCACTACTTGGGAAGCTTTCCGTTCCAGATTTCTGGACCAGTACTACCCGCGATCCTTTCGCGCGGCACGGGAGGCTGAGTTCCTGCGGCTGGAGCAGGGGGATATGTCCGTTGCGGACTACGAGCAAACTTTCGGGAAACTTTCCCGGTTCGCTGCATCATTCGTGAGCACGGATCTGGATATAACTCTGGGCAGCGCTCATCATGGAGCGGTGCTTCTGGTGGGCATTCGGACAGGCCAAGGCCAATAACTTTTTTTGCTTGCGGAGAGGAGGGCCACTATGCCTGTGATTGTCCGCAGTTGTCCAAGAACAACGACGCTGGGGGCTCTAGTGTGGTGCAGAGCACGGCTTCCCACACTAATGGAGGTCACGGTCAGGGAGGTGACCGTGGTGCTGGGCGTGGCGCGCGCGGGCGCGGACGGAACGGAGGGCCGAGTGCCCAAGTGTTTGCAATGACCCAACAGCAGGCGAGGACTGCCCCAGGCGGGGTCACAGGTACACTACATATCTTAAACCTTCTTGTACGTGTATTGATGGATGCGAGGGCTACACATTCTTTTATTTCGAAGAGTTGTGCTGGTATGCTTGATTGTGTGGTATCATCTTTAGATTGCGAAATGGGTGTTGGCACCCCGATGGGCATCGTGTACCTTGTGAATCAGGTGATTCGGAGGTGCCCGGTAAGAATTGAGGATATGGATTTACCAGCAGACTTAATTATTCTGGATATCCACGACTTCGATATAATCCTAGGGATGGATTGGCTATCGGAACACGGATCGCTCATTGATTGCTGTAGCAAGCAAGTGATTCTGCGGAGCCCGGGTTTGCCGGAGGTTATCTTTCAGGGGGAACGTGACAGTTCACCTCCTGAAGTGATTTCTTCACTTACTGCTACCAAACTTCTACGAAAGGGATGCCAGGGTTATCTGGCTCATGTCGTGTCGGAACGGGTTGATACTCCGGGTATCGACGAGATACCGGTGGTGCGTGAGTTTCCAGATGTGTTCCCGGAAGACTTACCTGGATTACCGCCATCGCGGGAGATCGAGTTTACTATTGAACTACTCCCTGGTACCCGACCTATATCTCAGGCACCATACTGGATGGCGCCGGCCGAGTTACGAGAACTCAAGACTCAATTGCAGGAGTTGGTGGATTTGGGATATGTCCGACCGAGTACTTCACCGTGGGGAGCACCGGTGTTGTTCGTAAAGAAGAAGGAGGGAAGTCTCCGTTTGTGTATTGACTATCGACAACTCAACAAGGTGACACTGAGGAACCAGTATCCTCTACCCAGGATCGATGACCTTTTTGACCAGTTGCGGGGAGCTCAGTGCTTCTCGAAAATTGATTTGCGGTCTGGGTATCACCAATTGAGGATTTCGAAGGAGGATATTCTGAAAACTGCTTTTAGAACCCGTTATGGACACTACGAGTTCCTGGTTATGCCTTTTGGGTTGACGAATGCTCCAGCAGCATTCATGGATCTGATGAACCGGGTCTTCCGACCCTACCTGGATAAGTTTGTAATTGTGTTCATCGATGATATCTTGGTGTACTCGAGGAGTGCCCGTGCACATGAGGAACATCTACGGTTGATCTTGGAGAAGCTGAGACAGGAACAGTTGTACGCCAAGCTGAGCAAGTGTCAGTTTTGGCTGAGCAGTATTGGTTTTCTGAGACACGTGATATCGACAGATGGGATTTGCGTGGATCCCCAGAAAATAGAAGCGGTGACTAACTGGGCTAGACCGACAACAGTGACCGAGGTGCGGAGTTTCGTCGGATTAGCAGGTTACTACCGGAGATTCGTGGAGGGTTTCTCCAAAATTGTTGCACCATTGACTCGTCTGACTCGGAAGGGAGTAAAGTTTATTTGGGACGAGCAGTGTGATCGGAGTTTTCAAGAATTGAAAGATCGATTGACCACTGCACCTTTCCTTGCATTGCGGGATGACAGTGGGGAATTCGTGGTCTTTAGTGACGCTTCACTGCAAGGTCTGGGCTGCGTGTTGATGCAAACTGGCAAGGTTATCGCCTATGCATCCCAGCAGCTGAAGACTTATGAGTTGAACTATCCAACCCATGATTTGGAGTTGGCAGCGGTGGTTCATGCTCTAAAAATCTGAAGACATTACCTGTTCGGCGCAACGTGTCGGATATACACCGACCACCAGAGTCTTAAATACCTATTCACTCAGAATGAGCTTAACATGAGACAACGGAGATGGTTGGAGCTGCTGAAAGATTATGACTGTACGATCGAGTACCATCCAGGTAAGGCCAATGTGGTGGCTGATGCACTCAGCAGGAAGTCAGCGGGATCTATTGCACACCTGGGGATGGTGTATCTTCCTGTGCTGGTGGAACTCCGGAAGGCGGGAGTTATTTTAGGTACGGATGAGCATGGAGCTTTGTTGGCCAGCTTCCATGTACGACCTGTACTGATTGATCGGATTATCAAAGCACAACTTCAGCATCCGATACTCTGTATTTACAGAATTGAAGTCGATGCGGATGGAAGACAGGATTTTACTATCCGGGATGATGGAGCGCTGGTTAAGTTGGGCCGTTTGTGTGTACCTGCAGTGGCAGAGATACGGACCGAGATTCTTGAGGAGGCCCATAGTTCGGCCTATGCTATGCATTCGGGAGGTACAAAGATGTACCGTACCCTCCGGAACCATTATTGGTGGCCAGGAATGAAGACGGATATTGCGGAATTCGTGAGGAGATGCTTAACCTGTCAGCAGGTTAAGGCGGAACGGCAGAGACCTTATGGGGCTATGCAGCCACTTCCTATTCCCGAGTGGAAGTGGGATCACATCACCATGGACTTCGTCTTTAAGTTACCGAGGACTCAGAGTGGAGTTGATGGAGTATGGGTGATCGTGGACAGGCTAACCAAGTCATCCCATTTTCTGCCAGTTCAGGAGACCTATAAACCTAACCGTCTGGCTCAGTTGTTTGTGAAGGAAATCATACGATTGCATGGTACGCCGGAATCGATTGTGTCCGATCGTGATCCGCGTTTCACTTCGAGGTTCTGGCGGTGTTTGCAAGCTACTTTGGGAACAACCCTACGTTTCAGTACTGCGTTCCATCCACAGACCGATGGACAGTCTGAAAAGACCATTCAGACCCTGGAGGACATGATGAGGTCATGTGTACTACAGTTTCAGGACTCTTGGGATACTCATTTTCCATTGATGGAATTCTCTTACAACAATAGCTATCAGGCAAGCATCGGGATGGAACCTTATGAGGCACTGTATGGTCGACAGTGTAGGACACCTATCTGCTGGACGGAGATAGGAGAACGAGCGGCTGTAGGGCCGGAATTGATGGACTTAACCATGGAAACTGTTCGAGTTATCAAGGAAAGATTGAAGGCGGCACAGGATCGCCAAAAGAGTTATGCCGATCGACGTATTCGAGACTTGGAATTTGAAGTGGGAGATTTTTTCTTCCTGAGTCCGCGTTTTATCGGACCTTACGAGATCGTGGAAAGGATTGGCAGAGTTGCATACAGATTGGCACTACCTCCAGAACTATCTAGAGTTCACGATGTTTTCCACATATCGATGATGCGGAAGTACGTACATGATGCATCGCATGTACTGGGGGAACAACCTGTCAAACTACTGGAGGATTTGAGCTTTGAAGAACAACCAGTACAGATCTTGGATCGGAAGAACAAGGTACTACGTCGGAAGACGATCCCTCTCGTGAAGATTCTCTGGAGAAACCAGAATGTGGAAGAAGCCACATAGGAGCCTGAGGCTCAGATGCGAGATCAATTTCCTCATTTGTTTCTTTGAAATTTCGGGACGAAATTTCTTAAGGGGGGAAGGTTGTAACACGCCGAACATTCGAGGATTTTAATATTGTAATTTAATGTATGAATTGACGTTTTTACCCTTATGAATGGTATGGCCAAATTGTTTACTTTTTTATTGGTGGATCAAATGTACTTTGACCAATGACCGTGACGTAGTTCGGGACGTCACGAGTCCATAGACAGGTGGCACGTCCATTTCGGACGATCAGGGAAAAAGTTATGACTATCGGAAGTTCAGGGTCATTACCGTAAGTTGGACTTCGCGGGCGAAAATGTTGACTTTTCGTTTGACAATTAATTTCACGTGACTCAAGGACCGATAGGTAGGTCTCGACGTCCTGAGTCCGTAGACAGGCGGCACGCCGAAATCGGACTTCGTATGGCTGAGTTACGGGTCTAGGAAGTGAGGGGCAGTTTGGTAATTATTTGAACCAGGGGCATTTTGGTCTTTTTGCCCTGGTTACTGTAGCAGACTGCGGGGGACATGGGCGGCACCACCATGTGCGGTGGTTCTATCGTGCAATTGATTATGCTAACATGTGCTGGAAAGTCTGGGCTGTCTTTTGCTTTTGAACGTGGCCTGAGCCGTCCAGCCTGCACGATCAAATTGATTAATTCAAGTTCGAAGCTTTTCGGGGAGCATTTTTCGGTGGACAATTGGACACCCACGAGCCTCTGGGATGGTTTGAAATTGTTTATAACTAATTAGAACGTGTGTGAGCATCACTCTAATGCTGTTATAACTGAGAACGGGTGAGGAAAACCAGAGAAGCCATTTCTGGAAAATTGGAGGGAAAAATCAGAGTTTAATTTCTACGGTGTATTGGACCAATCTAATCGCAGATTAAGCTTTCTGGGAGTGTTTGGAACACAACCATATCAAAATCGAAGGCAACCAGCCACGGGTGAGCTAGGACGGTGACTGCCGTGTTTAGAAGAATTTCAGAGGTTTGGACGACTACTTCTAGGTGAGTGTTGGTTCAATTGAGTGTGTTTTCCAGTTCGTTGTGATACTATGATGCTTCATGTAAATTTAATTTGATTTTGGTTTAGAAACCAGTGAGTTGGGGTGATCAACCCGTTTGGATGATCACGGGTCGAAGGGCCATTTAAGGATTCGATTTGCCTAATTAATAACTCAGAACTTAAATTAGATGTTTAAATAACATGTTAGGATCAAATTGGATTAAAATCGAGTGGGAATTGATGGGTAATTAACCGGGTCAAGCCGCGGGTGGCAGGCCCGAATTACAGACAAACGGGTGAAGGTGCTGACACTGTAGCTACAGTGTCAGGCGCGTGACATTCACGCGCAGCCACTTTGGGCGGCGCGTGAGGGCGCGTTGGGGCTTATCTCCGATCACGATCAACATGACTTTTATTCCTCTCATCATTTTGAACATTTTTGGTGAATTAACCATGTTGATATGAGATAGTTTTGATTGTCAGTTTAGGGCCGGTTGCCTCGGGAAACGTGTTGGACGGCTTCCCCGAGCCGGTTTCTATTTCGGAGTTTGTGGTTAAACTTTTAAGACTGGTAGTGACACTTACATGTGATTTGGACTGACAGGAATTGTACGATAATCCCGGTACAAGTTCGTACGCGCAGGTTCACCGCGGGATCGTACAGTGAGTGGGCCATTTTCTTAAACCCTTGCGTGCATAAATGTTTTCCGGTTTATTATATTTATTCACATGCTAAAAACAAATAATGGTTTTGATGATATGGAAATTATGGTTATGGCACGTTTTACGGTATTTGGGCTTGAGACCCGTCTGATGAAACTTAATGATTGGTTCGGATTCTATCTATGTATATATATATATGCTTGCATGTGGATATCAATAAAATGTATTTGGTACTGCACTGTATAGATCCATTCATATGATATTGTCTCCTCCGGATGAGGTACCCCGGAGAGGTCACGGACGACTAGAACGTCCAGCGTCTATGACGCTAAGCATCAGGGATGCTGTACCCGAACGGGGTTCGGGGATTGAACTCGAAATTGAGACCCGAGTGGCACGCGTAGCCTTGAGATTGTGACCTTATTGGACGTCAGCGACGTCAGACATCAGGGATGTCGGGATTGGAGTGTATAGTGCAGCAACTAAAATTATACTTATGGTTTTATTACATGCCTTATGGCTCATAGTATATGACTTATGATTTTAAATACAGTTGCATGCATGTTTGGAAAACGGAGGGGGTAAATTATATGTTTTACTTATCAAATGATTTTATAAACTTGAGTTTCAGTCCACTCACCCTTAATGTTTTTGGTAACCCCTCCAGGTCGTGATACTGAGGTAGAGGAGGAACCAGAGGCTGAGGCATAGATCTACTTCTGCGTACCTGAACCCCTGCTGGGTGGTGTACCTGCAGGTTTATGTTAGAGTCGTGCTCGCAACTTGTAATTTTGGATTTCATCCCTTGTCTGACATCTGTTTAATTCGGATTTGATGTATGACTTTAATTTGTTTATTTATGCATTTGATGTTTTGGGGTTAAAATTGGTATGAATTATTGGGTGTCAGACGGGAGCAGGGCACGCCCTCTTGTGCTCCCTGTGGGATCGGGGTGGGACCTGTCAAAGGGTATGATCCCCAAGCCGACCTGGACTCCCAGCGCGGGCCGACTTCTAATGACCCATCTTGGGAGTTGGGATTAGTGAAGTGATTAGTGACGGATTAGTACGTTAATCGTTGTTTAGTTGGTTACTTTTGGACAGTTAGCACAAAATGACGATTTTACCCCTCGAACGGGCAACGTGTTAACTTTTAGTTCGGACGATCAATTGGGCATTGACTGATGACTGTGACGTAGGTCGGGACGTCACGAGTCCGTAGACAGGTGGCACGCCCGATTCTGACATCCGAGGACAAAGTTATGATGTTCGGAAGGTTGAGGACACTTTCGTAATTTGGTTAAAAAGAAGGGAAAATGTTGACTCTTTGCACGACAAGGATTTCACACGTAAATCGAGGACCGTTAGATAGATCTCGTCGTCCTGAATATAACGACAGGTGGCATGCCTTCATCGAACGTCGGACGAGTGAGATGCATGTATATAAAGTGAGGGGTAAAACTGTAATTGAACAAGTAGGGGTGTTTTGGTCTTTTTGCACCTGGGGAAGTGTGCCAATCTGATAAGGACAAATGGACAGTGCTTATTGGATATTTTTTGGGCTAAGTCCACTAGATGGGGGACACCTGGTGGTTGGCTAGAGGCTTCTGCACTTTCACGGTTCAATTAAATTAGCTTTGTTTTGAGTCGTGCTTTGAGAGGAACAGAGACTAAAAACAGAGAGAAGAAATCGATCGAGTTGTAGGGTGAGTGAATCTTTGAGAGTGTGTGTGTGTGTGTGATTAGAGGAAAGCTGAGAATGAAGGGAGTGTTTTGGGAGCTTTAGGAGAGTCGAGTAAGTGAGTGAGGCGAGTGGAAAACCAGAGAAACAGAGAGAGATTTTTGGTGGTGGTGCAGTGTAATCGATAAATCGTGGTTGGCGCTGGTGTTTTAAGGAGGGAGGAGGACCAGAGGAGTCGAGTAGACCCAGAGGGACACGGCGGCGAGCACGGCGGAGGCCAGAACAACGGTGAGTTTTCTTTATCCTCTGTGGTTTTCCGTTTGGTTTCAAAATTAAAGTCGTGGGTTTAGGAGCTTAGTCGAGCTGTTCTAGGGGTCCTAATGAGTCTAGTGAGTTGTCTTTGAGCTCTGGGAAACAAATTTGTGGCTGGAAGGACAGCCAGTGGCCAGGAACAGAAACAGGGGTTTTTCTGGGTTTAAGTTCGAGTTTGGGAGGTGAGAGTTAGGCCATGATGTCGTGATTTTAGGAGTGGAATAGGTTGCTAGGGGTAGAACGAAGCTAATGGGTTTAAAAGGAACGAAAACGGATGGAAACGGTGAAGAACCGCCTTCGCCGGTTCAGACCAGTCGAACGGCTGAGGAAGATGATGAACAGTGGTTACTGTTCAGGCGCGTGAGGGCGCGTGGGGCAGAATCCGGGAAAGTGTCCAACATGATTTTTAGTCTAATTGTTGTAACGAACCTTTTGGGACAAGTTTCGAGATGATCGGATATCGTCTCGGGTTAGTTTTACGTGTTCGAAGGTTTAGGGTTCCGTTTAATTACGTTTGAAATCCGGGAAAATTGAAGAAAATAGGATAAGCTTAGTTGAAGTGTTAGTGACCCGTTTTGGTGACTTTTGGCAGGTCGGGAAATCCCCGAGGCGACCGAGGAACGAATTGGACGCGAGTGACGTGCCCGAGAACTGCGAGCGGACTCTTTCTTTCTAACCGAGCATGCATAACTGTTTTTATTTACTGGTTTTATGGTTTTAATTATGATTTCATGATTATTCATTATGTTATATCTTTTTTACGTACTTGCATATTTTTCGAGGAATTTACGTACTTGCACATTTTACGAGATATGCTCTGTTATTGATTCTGATGCCATGATTTTACGACTTGAATCTATAATTGGTTTTCAATGATTGATAACGGTTTTTGGAACATGATTTGATGATCAAGGTTTTCGGTTTTAGAATCAGATTTTGGAAATCGAGATTTGGTTTTAAAGTTGGAAAAAGGAGATTTCCGGATTTGGGTTTGGAATCACGGTTCTGAACGCCAGAATGGCTTCCGGATAGTGATTTCGAATTCGGGTTTGGATATGGATTTAGAAACGTTTTTCAAATGATTTGGATTGAATTTGATAGATCTGATTGTTGGGTTTAAAGACCCGGATTATGATTGACGGGGGACGGGCCCGGATTGGGTTTAAAGACCCAGATTGAGTTTAAAGACTTGGGAGTTTAAAGACTCGGATTATATTGAGGCCTGGATTGAGTTTAAAGACTCGGGAGTTTAAAGACTCTGAAAGATCCAGCCGGTTTGATCGGATGATGACATTGGTATTTTATGTTTTATGATACTGTTTCCATGATGATTACGATGTGATTTATAAATGTTTTTCAGATATTGGGTTATGCATGCATGTTTTCAAAACGGAGGGCAAATCCTGGTTTGTTTATTAAACTGTCTTTGAAACTATTATTTATTTTTAGTCCACTCACACTTTTCTGGTTTTAACTTCCCTCCAGGTCGGGGTGCTAGCGCTGGGGCTGACGTTGAGGCAGAGTCAGAGGCATAGAGTTATCCCGGGGTTTTACCGGAGTTTCCGTTACGTGCTTTTTCGTTGTACGTGTAGTCCACTTTTAGTAGGATTTCTGTTTACCTTGTTTTGGACTATGCTCTGTATAACTGTTGACTTGTTGGATTTGTAAATTCTCCATAGTCTGGCAATGTAATTGTGGGTTGTTGTGAGGTCGTTTTGGTCTTTTGTGTTGGATTGTCGGACGGGAGCAGGGTTCACCTCGGTTATCGGGGTGATAATAGGGGTGGGTCCTGTCAATTGGTATCAGAGCATAGGTTTATGGTTTGTGTCTGTTACGAGGTTGTGTTAGGTCGTTTTGCTGATTCTATGCCTCTTTCAGCGTGCGATCGACTATGCCTCCGAGACATGAGCCCCCTCCACGACCTGTAGACGACGCGGCGAGAGCGACGAAGAGTGCTACGATCGAGCAAGCTCAGCGGCTTGGGGCTACGACGTTTAGTGGTCGGGGAGACCCTGAGGAAGCCCACAGGTGGATTACGTGACTCGAGCGGATTTTCGCAGTGATGCGGTGCCCACCGAAGGATCGGGTGTTACTGGCTACCTTTTTAGTAGACGGTGCGGCATATGAGTGGTGGTACACCCTCGGGTTGTCAGGCTGGGACGACCACACAGTGATCTGGGAGACGTTTAGGGAGCGGTCTCTGGATCAGTACTACCCCCGCTCTTTTCGCGATGCCAAGGAGGCTGAGTTTCTGCAGCTCCAACAGGGGAGCATGACTGTGGCCGAGTACGAACAGAAGTTCCGGATGTTGTCTCGCTTTGCTCCTGCGTTTGTGGCTACGGAAGACGAGAAGTACCGTAGGTTTGAGTTGGGCCTGCGAGGTGAGATTCGAGCCATAGTGACGGCTGGATCGTTTGCGACCCTCCGAGAGTTGTCGGATGCTCCAGTGAGGGTAGAGGCTAGCTTGCCGGTACGACGCCGAGAGCCACCTTTTTCTGGAGCTTCAAGCCAGAGGACCCCGAAGAGGGGCAACTACAGTGGAGCATCATCTGCGGGCGATGTCCATTTTGGTAGACCTGGTAGTTTCCAGAGTTGTGGACACCTAGCACAGCCGACTCTGCAAACCAGTGCGACATCGGTTGCATCTATAGGGAGACCGAGTGGTGGACCCGGTCGGGATGTTTGTTACTACTGTGGAGAGAGAGGTTACTTCCGACGTGAGTGTCCGTTGTTACCCCAGGAGGGTGGCGTAGGCCGAGGAGCGGCGGAGCCAGGACGGAGCACGGCGTCAGCTTCAGGGACAGCGGGCACCAGAGGAGGTGTTGGTGCCACTAGTAGTTTGAGGGGACGCGGCAGATCTTCAGGACCCCAGGCCCGAGTGTTTGCGATGACTAAGCAGGAGGCTCAGTCAGCACCCGGTGCCGTGACAGGTACTTTTACTATCCATGAACGTGTTGTACACATTTTTTGTTGGATCTCGGGGTAGAGTTTAGGATTTTTCCGCTAGGTGACTCAGAGTGACAAGGTTGAGGACTACGGTTCCGTTGAAGGATGACAGAACGAATTGGAAAAGAGTGACTATAACTGATCGATATGAGGTTATTAAAGCTAGATTTAGGACGTTGTCGATTGATTCGACGGGATGAACTGAGCAGTTGTGGAAAATGTAGGCGAGGTAGTGAGTTGGTAGGTAGGATTTCCTTTTGGATGAGTAAGCATGATTGGATCGTTTCGGGTTAGATTTTGAGTTGGGTAGTTAGGATTTCCTACCGACCAAGAGACCGAGAGTCTGGGAAGGACTTTGTGTTGGTTTCCGGAAGGTGTAGGTGGATGTACCCTATGAACTCTATTTGGGTACTCTAAATGAGGTATTCTAAAATACCTTTGTTTCTTTAAGTTAGTGGAGACCAAATGGCTGCTCGGACCTGCAACTCCACCACTCTCGCTGGGAAGGCCATCACCCAGCCTGCAGAAAACCTAGCCGTTGCCGAGTTCGAATTTGGGGCCGACCCGGTTGATCCCTAAGTTACCCAGCACATGCGCGACGGGCCGATCGAAGACCCTCGCGACCACTCTACCACACCGCACCCTTAGTCGATCAAGGAGGTAGTACCGTTACCAAGCGAGTATTGGGATAGTACCGTTTGAGGCACTGTATGGGCGACAGTGTAGAACACCTTTGTGCTGGACCGAGATTGGGGAGAGGGCTTTATTGACACCAGAACTTATGGACGTGACCAAAGAAAAGGTTAAGATCGTCAAGGAACGATTGAAGGAATCTCAAGATCGTCAAAAGAGCTATGCAAATGGTAGAGTACGGGATCTTGAGTTTGAGGTAGGAGACTGGGTGTTTATGAAATTATCGTCGTGGAAGGGCATTGTTCATTTTGGAACGCGAGGGAAACTGGGCCCTCGGTATATCAGACCATTTGAGATATTGGAGAAAATAGGTAAAGTGGCGTACCGACTGAATTTGCCTCCGGAATTAGCACGAGTGCACAGTGTCTTCCACGTGTCAATGCTTCGGAAGTGTGTACGGGAAGAATCACATATCCTGACGGAACAACGATTGGAACTCGTGACAGATTTGAATTTTGAAGAACAGCCAGTACAGATCCTGGATTGGAAACAGAAAGTCCTAAGGAACAAGACCATTCCGTTAGTGAAAGTTCTATGGAGGAATTCTATGGTAGAGGAAGCCACTTGGCCTTGATGAGAGAGCAACACCCCTACTTGTTTGAATAATTTTGGGGATGAAATTTTGTAAGGGGGGTAGATTGTAACGACCCAGATTTTATTATTATTTAATTAAATGGAAATTATATGTAAAATAACCATTTTGCCCCAAGTCAAGGAAAAATGTTGACTTTTGACCCAAAGCGTCGTACAACTTCGAACCTTTGAGATCGGGTCACCCTGAATTCGTAGACAGGAGGCATGTCGGATTTGGAGACCCAGAGTGAGAGTTACGGGTCACGGATGTTATAAAATACTATTGCATTTTTTGAGAATCGGACGAGTGGATTGAATTGTTTAGTCAAAGCTGGACTCTTGAACCAATCAGATGAGTGACAAATGTCACTCATCTTACTGGCCCAAAAGCCCAAATAATTGGGTGCATGAATCAAACCTCAATTGTCTCTCTTTTCCGTGAAACCCATTTTTCCATACAAACTACACCCATCTTCTTTTCCCATCGATTTCTCTCAGCCCAGATCGATCCTTCATCTTCACTAAACATCATCATCGTCCTCACCACCATCACTCTCCGTCGTCCGTTAACACAGGTGACCACCCAACCGCGACGAACCGAGGAACTAGGACCGAGAAACCAGCCGAACCACTCGACTGAAACTGACCAGGAAACCCAGTTAGGATCAATGAAGGATTTGGACGCCTGACTGGACCTCATGACAGGCTGGTTCGAAGACAAAACCGCCTGACGAGATGGGGTAGGAAGCCGGGAAATAGGGTCGACATTCTTCGAGCTAGAGGTAATGATTTCGACCTTTCTTTGAGTTTTGAAGTTTACAGACCTCTAGAGTAGGCTTAGATGAGTTGTTAGGACCAAACTGAGTTGAAAATGGTGGTCGAAACTGATTCTTCTGAGCGGACCAAGGTGGTGGTTCACGGCGACTCCGCCATTAGTTATTCGGTAGGATCCAACCGAGCAACACCGCAGGACTTTGGTACAGGTCAACCGAACCATGGCCTGGGTCATCATTCTGACACTATTCTGGCAGCATGATGTCGTCATTTTGTCAGAGATGTAAAAGTACGGACCAATCAGAGACTGACACGTGTCGTCTGACACATGTCAGAGGATGATGTCATGCTGACGTCAGCGTTACTGTAGAAGCGTTGACCAAGCGCATGGGGGCGCGTGTGAACATTAATATTTGTGGGGATGGTACCATTTTCAACGATTTGACGATACAATTACAATGATGGTGGTTTCGTGTCGATCGGAGATCGTTAGGGTGGTCCAATTAAGGAAATTAGCCTCCAGAAGCGTGTTCGAAGCGCGTTCCTGGGCCGGTTTCAAACCAAGTTTGGATGCTAGACCTTGTAGGGTCAATTAGTGACCCTTAAGTATGTTTGTGCAGGTTCGGATGTTGTATTTAGCTTCAGAACATGTGTAAATGGTTCGTTAGTGCAGAAAAGACTAGTTGTGAGTGCACCATTGATTTTATAATTGAATACATGCATAACTGTTTTACTTGTTTTCTAAATTTTTTTATGTTAAATGTTTTATGATGTTGGGATTTGAGAATTGGATCACGGATTTAAAGAAATGCACAGATTTACGTGAAAATGGTCGTATCGGGCCTGAGACCCATTTGACGAGCGTTGACTCGGATTTAGGAGAGAGTCAACGGTATTTTGAAATGAATTGTGAACTAATGAAAGTATTGATGATTTGAGACTTTTAAGCTAAAGATTTGGTTTATAAAGAATTCTGGGTAAAGGTTTGACATGATTTAAAAAGATGGTTTTGCAAAGGTTTTTATACGTATATGTATATACTCTTCCAACTTGCGGATTTGTCTCCTCCAGACGTCGACCTGGAGGGTCACGATCCACTGACCAGAATGGGTATCCCCATAGGGATCCTGTTCCAGGAGTGGGAGTTTGCGTTGTGGTCCCGGACTAGATTCCAGAGAGATACTCGAACTAGATCCGGGAGAGAGCTCGGACTAAGTTCAGAGATAGAGCCTCCCAGACGGAGAATTCCTGGGAGTAGACTCGGAGTGAGACCCCTAGTGGTTTGCATGCCTTTTAGATATGAATTGTGACCATTTTCGGGGATTTGTTCCCTAAGGGCTGTGTGCCCCGAGTTGGCGTCGAACTTACTTTCGATGCTGAGGAAGGGATTGGGGATACATGGTACATTTGAATTGATGTTATAAATGCCTTGATGTATTTTTGTATAGATATACGTATATATATATAGAAAGGTTACCTGTTTTTATATTGGATCGTATTTCTATGTTTTCTACTGAATGCATGTATGTTTACAGAAACAAAGGGTCAAATTATATATATGTTCCAAATAAATTTATAACTGCTTTATTTTTGGTCCACTCACACTTTGAATGTTTTCTTCACCCTTCAAGGGAGGATACGGAGGAGGGCATCGACTCCGGGGCCGAGGCATAAATACCACTGTTGCATTTGGACCACCCTGGGGGGTAGGTGTGAGTGGAAACTGATTCTTCTGAGCGGGCCAAGGCCGTGGTTCACGGCGGCTCCGCCATTGGTTATTCGGTAGGATCCAACCGAGCATCACCGCAGGACTTCGGTACAGGTCAACCGAACCGTGGCTTGGGTCAACATTCTAACACTTTTCTGACAGCATGATGTCGTCATTTTGTCAGAGATGTAAAAGTATGGACCAATCAGAGACTGACACGTGTCGTTTGACACATGTCAGAGGATGATGTCATGCTGACGTTAGCGTTACTATAGCAGCGTTGACCAAGCGCATGTGTAACTACCCTTCCCGAATTCCGGGAATGGATTAGTGACTGATCTTGATTAGTGAGGTTGATCGGTGGTTAGTAGGGCGGAATCGGACAAAATGTGCAAAATGACCGTTTTGCCCCTAGTCGTGGGCAAAATGTTGACTTTTTGATCGGGCAGTCAAACGGACTTTGACCGATGACCGTGACGTCGTTTGGGACGTCACGAGTACATAGACAGGTGGCACGTTCGATTCCGACATTTGAGGAAAAAGTTATGATGTTTGGAAGTCGAGGGGCATTTTGGTAATTTGGCATATTAGGGGCCAAATGTTTACTTTTTGACCGGGAGGACCGATGGACGAGGGCCAAGGACCGTTATGTAGGTCTCGTCGATACGAATCCAATGACAGGCGGCATGCCGAAATCGGAGTTCCGACGACGAAGTTGTGATCACGGGAACGAATTAACGAACCGAGACTCCGATTAAAATAATAATAAAATAATAAATAGTAACTGATGACAGTGCACACCTGGATGAGTGACAAGTGTCACCCATCCCTTGTTTTATGCGCAAACATCTGATCCATGTTTTGGGGAGACATGATCATTGTGTTCCATTAATTATTAATTATATTTAATTTTCCCTTAACCCCCTATTAATCTCCCTTGGCTTTTCTTAACCATGTACAACCAAACTGAGTCTGAAATTGTCCACCATTCCTCTTCCATTACTGAGCTCGTGATTGAGAAACTGAGTGATTAGTGAGACTGATTTAATTGAGAGAATCACACGGGACATAGAGAGGGAGGATGAAATCAAAAATCGAAAATTAGAAAATTTGGGGGGAAAATTCGAATACTGAGAGTTAGTCTCTGAGGATCGAAATGGAGCTCAATTCGAGCTTTCTGGGAGTGCCATGATCAGTTTCGTCGAAAGAATGAAGGAAATTGGTGCCCTTTTGGCTCTGAACAGACCGGGTAACAGTGAGCATGAATTGAGGTTGAGTCGTGATCATTTAGTGATCAAACGACGAAATTGATGAAGGGAAAATGTTTCTCATGGTCCAGTGATGCTTCTGGGTGCATCAATTGGAAGAAATCAGCAGCCATTGTGGAAATTCGAAGATTGAACGGTGACGGGTGTTCTTCATTGATCATCGTCGACTCGATGGATTTTAGGTAAGGTTTTGTGTAATCAATGTTGCAGACCTTTAATTAGATTTAATACGAAACTAACTGAATGCTCAATTGAAGGAATTAACGCTGAATTGATAGGAAACCAACCGGGTCATCACGCGGGCAAAAGGACCCGTTTATCAAACATACGGGTTTGGACGATGACACTGTAGCAGGCGCGTGGGTTTCACACGCAGCCACTCACTGTCTCGAGGTGAGGTCAACATGACTTCTGTCCTATTTAATGTAACAAACATTTTGGAATTGGTTTCGTGTCGATCGGACACCGTCTCGATATTGTTCGGGACGTCCGAAGGTTTGAAATCGAGTTTAAAAATAGTTAAAAATTCGGGAAAATTACGGGACTTTGATTGGATGTTAATGAAGAGGTTAGTGACCCTCTAATGTGATTTGGATAGGAATGGGAGTCCCGGTGATAGTGGTGTGGCCCGGGTGGGCCGATGGTACGCGTATCGAGGCATACCGTTAAACGGTCTGTAAGTGGACTTTGGTTTTATAAATTCTATGCATGATTAACTGTTTTATATGGATTATGATTGTGATTGTATGTTGTTGATTTGGATGTTGGTAAATTAAACGGTTTCACGAATTTCGAGGCGATTCACTTGCTTGCACGTAAATCGAGGTTTTCTGGTTTTGCACGGATTTTTCACGATTATGGTCTTGGATAAGATTTGATGAAATGATTTTAAAATTGGAAAGATAAACTCGGGCTTGAGGCCCACTTGTTTGGAAACCTCGGACTTGGAGTCCAATTGAGTACGTAATCGGGCCAGGGGCCCAATTGCTTTATGAAATCGGGCTAGGGGCCCAGTTGTTACGAAAACGGGCTGAGACCCATTTGAGTGATATTATCGGGCCAGGGGCCCAGTTGATTTACGAATTCGGCCCGTGGGCCCAGTTGGTTTACAAATCGAGTCGTGGGCCCAGTGGTTACAAAATCGGGCATGAGGCCCAGTTGGGGGTATAAATGTGATGTCGGGTCTGGGACCCTATGTTAATAAATGTGATTTCGGGTCTGGGACCCTATGTTTAATAAATGGGGTTTCGGATCAGGGACCCTAAATGGAATTGTGATGTTTTATGGAGATTTCGAGCAGGGCCCATTGTAATGTTGTGAAATGATTTAATAAAACTGTTTTCCATATACCATCTGGATACGAGGATATATGATGGTCTCCTCCAGGTGTCTGGGACACTGGGGAAGTCACGGTGCATTGCATGCGAGGGGCCATTGTACGGAGTTGCCGGACCGTATAATGATTCAGGAGCAGGATTGCTATGATTAACGTCAGGACGTCAGACATCTGTGATGTCAAAGATATTGACCCGGAGAGACCCTGGGCAGCACGCATCGCTTATTATACCTTGAGATATGACTTCTGGGACGCCAAGTGTCTTGGACGCTAAGCATCTGGGATGCTGGTGATGGTAATGGTAAATATGGATTAATGAATCTGTGAAATGGCTTTCGGTTGGATTTGTGCTATGTGGTAAAAATGGATTATTGGTTATGTTATGGTATTTCGGGTCGGGGACCCTAAATGGTTTTGGATTTATGGATTTATGTTTATGGCTTTGGGCGGTGGCCCGCATGGTTTTAATATGTCTGGTAGTGGTATTCTACAGTTTTGGGCTGAGTTCCCACACTTGGTTTTAAGTTAATGGTTTTGGGCTAAGGCCCTAATGGCTTGGTTGAACAAACATTTTGGTTACTGGTTTTTGTGGCATGCATACGTTTTTATTGGAGGGCATAAATGTCTTATAACTGTGTTTAATAAACTTAATGATTTTCGTGCACTCACAGCTTTTGGTTTTTAATGCCCTTCAGGTTGATCACGAATGCGACTGCAGCAGAGACTGGGATATTGTACGCCTCCTCCATTGATCCTTGCGCACTCTGGAAGCCCCTTTTAGGTAGTGACTGTTGGTTATCCCTTGTCTGACACCCCTTGTTGGACGGGAGCAGGGCACATTCTACGGTAATCCCGGGGGGATTGGGATGGGTCCTGTCAGCATGGGGGCGCGTGTGAATAGTAATTTTTGTGGGGACGGTACCATTTTCAAGGTTTCGACAATACGATTCCAATGACGGTGGTTTCGTGTCGATCGGAGATCGTTAGGTTGGTCAAATTGTGGAAATTAGCCTCGAGAAGCGTGTTTGGAGCTCGTTCCTGGGCCAGTTTCATACTAAGTTTGGATGCTAGACCTTGTAGGGTCAATTAGTGACCCTTAAGTATGTTTGGGCAGGTTCAGATGTTGTACTTAGCTTCAGGAGAGGTTTAAATGGTTCGTTAGTGCAGCAAAGACTAGTTGTGAGTGCACCATTGATTTTATAATTGAATACATGCATAACTGTTTTAGTTTTTTTCTAAATTGTTTTATGTTAAATGTTTTATGATGTTGGGATTTGAGAATTGAATCACAGATTTAAAGAAATGCACAGATTTACGTGAAAATGGTCGTATCGGGCCTGAGACCCATTTGACGAGCGTTGACTCGGATTTGAGAGAGACTCAATGGTATTTTGAAATGAATTGTGAACTAATGAAAGTATTGATGATTTGAGACTTTTAAGCTAAATATTTGGTTTATACAGAATTCTGGGTAAAGGTTTGATATGATTTGAAAAGATGGTTTTGCAAAGGTTTTTATACATATATGTATATACCCTTCCAACTTGCGGATTGGTCTCCTCCAGACGTCTACCTGGAGGGTCAATATCCACTGACCAGAATGGGTATCCCCATAGGGATCCTGTTCCAGGAGTGGGAGTTTGTGTTGTGGTCCCGGACTAGATTCCGGAGAGGTACTCGAACTAGATCCGGGAGAGAGCTCAGACTAAGTTCAGAGATAGAGCCTCCCATACGGAGAATTCCTGGGAGTAGACTCGGAGTGAGACCCCTAGTGGTGTGCATGCCTTTTAGATATGAATCGTGACCATTTTCGGAGATTTGTTCCTTAAGGGCTGTGTGCCCCGAGTTGGCGTCGAACTTACTTTCGATGCTGAGGAAGGGATTGGGGATACATGTTACATTTGAATTGATGTTATAAATGCCTTGATGTATTTTTGTATAGATATACGTATATATATATATAAAGGTTACTTGTTTTTATATTGGATCGTATTTCCATGTTTTTTACTGAATGCATGTATGTTTACAGAAACGAAGGGTCAAATTATATATATGTTCCAAATGAATTTATAACTGCTTTATTTTTGGTCCACTCACACTTTGAATGTTTTCTTGACCCTTTAGAAAAGGATACGGAGGAGGGCATCGACTCCGGGGCCAAGGCATAAATACCACCGTTGCGTTTGGACCACCCTGGGGGGTAGGTGTTATCTTTATTTTGTATTAGTACGAACATAATTCTCATTTCCCTTGTCTGACATGTTGTAATATGAAATACACCAGTGCGTTTCTAGAACCCCCAGTAGGGGTATTTGTGTAATAAAACCCTCGGAGGGGGAATTTGTGGTATTTTGGATTACTTGTCAGATGGGCGCAGGCTTTCCCCAGTGGTCCCCAGGGGGACCACAGGGTGGGTCCTGTCTGCTTTCCAATCCATTTTTTCATTGTTGGCCTTCGGCGTTGTGGGTTTTTTGCTCTACGAGTGTGACTTTCTTCTCCGGAGTCACTTAACGAGGTGTCCCAAGACATCGTTCGAAATTAGACCGTTTCCTTTCCCAGGACCCTTGGAACGTCCTCTTGCTTTCCACGTGAGGTGGAATGTCTCTTAGATTCTTGAGTTTTTCTCTCCGCCAAGAGCCGTTGGAAAAGTTCTAACTGCATTTGAATTTGGCTGCGTAACCTTTCGACTTGTTGACCCAAGTTGTCCTGAGAAGGTTGGTCGTGGTTCCTCCCTGAGATGCCATGGCGTCCATCTAGGAAATCTCAAAGATCCACGTTTGCATGGAGCTGACTCTTCCTTGATAATCCTCCCATCAACTACATACTTGTTTGTTGTAAGGATAAAGTTCCTTATCCTGGCACAAGCACTTGAGTTGTTGGAGAGGAAAAGGTTTCGAAAGGGAAAGTTGGAATCTGTCTCTGCATCTCCATGGGAGCTTCGATGGACACACGTCAGGGACGACTTAGGCGTTCATCCGGAGGCTCTATGTGAGCTTCATTCCTGAGCTGTTGAGGCTGAAAACACCGTCTCCAACTAATCGAACGGATCGACGAACCCTATCCATGTTGAGTCGTGAGAATTGAAAAATTTTTTTTTTGTTGAACGATGAACAACGTTCAAGATCTTTGAAAAACGTCAATGAACGTCGAGCAACGTAAGTTGACCAATGAACAATGTCCGAAGAACATTGAACAACGTTGATGAACGATGAACGATCGTGAGAGCTCCCCTTATTGGCTCTCAATGAAAGCACCAATTGTTGAAGCGGAATTCGTCATTTACACTCAAAAGTCTCCTAGATCCCTGTAAACAGCAAACAGTATGCTATCGTTCGTTCAAGATTGAGACCCCTCGGGGTTGTTTGATCAAGAACGCTTCAATACTTAAGTCAACTTTGAAAGAGAAATTTTAAGAGCTTAAGTAACGTTAAATTGAATTCCCTTGAAAGTGAAGTGATCCTCTCTATTTATAGAGAATCATTGGGAGTCTCAGAGCGTTCTAATTGGTCGGTGAATTTGTAATTAATAAATATTATATATTATTAATAAAATGTATAATTTAATAATTATAATAATTGCTCATTATGATTATAATTATAGCAATTTAATATCAATAATAATTGTCTGTTATTAAGAATAAAGACAATCAATTCTCGAGGAGAATATTGATATTATTGAAGTTTTAACCCGATTAAATCATATATTTCGTTGTTAAATATATTATTTAATATGTGGGAGTTTTGTGAGCCGTTAATATCATTACCAGAGTCAATTTAGACATTCTGAGAATTATGAGCCACGTGATAGTTGCACAATTTTTCGGTAATTTATGGTTCCACATAACTCACTCCATTTAATTTTTATGTTATTTTTCATCTACAATTTTATCCAAAAAAAAACCCTTTCCCATTATACACCCCCCACATAAATATTCTTTTTCCCCATGATCATAACCACAATGATTTAGTATAAATTTTAATTATAATTGTTCAATTAATCACTCGCACTCTAGTCCTAGGGACAAGGTGTCAAGTTACGCTTGGAGGTATGTCATACGCATCATCATTTAGTTTGATTGAGGCCCACTTCCAGCCATTAGTACTCTTAAGTACAACTCGTGTTTGGCCATCAGCCAAACATTTCACATATTAATTAGAGTGCGTGCTTGTGATGCCTGTATACCTATAGCACTGCCACAACGTATTAAAATAGGCCCACAACATAAATGGTAATTCATATCATTATTGATTCACCATCTAGCATTCGGTAATCGGAACCTTAATAAGTAATATCTTTATTGCAGGGTTTGCAGATCTTCACCCTGATAAAAAAGTGTTCTCTCTGTTAGCATGCGATAGAGCCATCCGCTTTGTGTTTCAGGGTATGTTCCTGAAGAATGATCTAAACTATGTTATTCAAATGCCAGATGCATTTATTGATGTAGTAAAAGTGACGAAATCACATATCCCAACTGTAACTTAATGTGCCTGAATGGATACATATTCATGTTGGACAAAATAATGCAGCACAAATTAATTATCAGCTGCAAACTTGAAGCATGAAGGAGTACTAGATTCAAAAGATTCAGTTCCTCAAAAAAGAAAACCAACGGCACATTTGAATCCAATTGAAATTATCAATGAGATGGAAATAAGTGGTGAAATTAATCCAAGATTCATAATGAGAGATTTCTAGAAAAAATAAAATGTGTTTGATGAGGCATATTCCCCTAAAGAGACACATGCACCTAATAATAAAGAAATTTCTATGAACTAAGAATCTATTGATGAATTGTGGAATAGAAATTAAATTGACCATCGATCATATAATTCCATTTTCAATAGCTACTGAAATCATAAAACATGATCGTACTGAGCTCCCCTTTGTTGATGAATGTAAAGAGAGAAGTGACTGGCCAAGTGGAAAGATGCCATTCAAGCATAATTGAATTCTCTGGAAAAACAAAGTGTTATGGGTCTCTCGTTCAAACACCACTCAATGTGAACCATGTAAGTTACAAATGGATATTCACTGGAAAGAAAACACAGAGAAAAAGGAGATCACAAGATATAAGGCATGACTCGTTGCACAAAGCTTTTCTCAAAGACTTGGAAATTGATTATTAGGAAACATACTCTCTTGTAATAGGCGTACTTAAATTCGGTTACTTGATTAGTGTGGTTATCTCAAATAAAATTAATATGCAGCTTATGAATATGATCACCGCATATTTATGCAGAGAGTTAAATACAAATGCGAAAGTCTCACAAAGACTTAAGTTGCATACTTGCATGAAAAGAAGAGATATCAATTCCATCGAAAAGAAGACGATGAACCCGGTTCTTCGTCCAGAAGTATCATATCTTAGTGAAATGGACGCTTTAATGTATCTAGTACAATGTACTAGACCATATATAATTTTTTCTGTGAAGTTGTTAGTAAGATGTAGCTATGCTCCAACAATTCGACACAGTAATAATATTAAACACATTCTGCAATATCTTCGCAGAACAGTAAATATGGATCTATTTTATTTCAATAAATCCTCAAATGGTCATAATCTTGGTAGATGTACTGATAATGGGTATCTCTCTTATCCTCATAAAGGTTGCTCACAGACTGGGTATGTATTTACTTATAAAGACAGAGCGTCTCATGGCACTAAACCAAGCAAACGTTGGTTGCCACCTCATTCGATCACTCATAACTACTTGCTTTCCACGAAGCTAGTCGAGACTCGTGAGAGTTTAGTAAAGATCAATGAACCGTCATATCCGGAGCTTGTGATTTATCTTCGGTAATAAAAACGCCCACCAATGTGTATGAAGATAATTAGGCATTTATTGCCCAAATCAATGGAGGATTCATCAATGGAGACTGAACTTATTAATTAAACCCATTTCACGAAATTTTTTCTATACACATGAACTCCAAAAGGCTAAAGAAATTAAATTCAGGATGATTTTTTCTAACATTAACTTGGTGGACCTCTTCACCAAATTTATAACAAAATGAACATTCCAAAAGCTTCGGTACGCTAGATTACGCCAACTTTGCAAGAAATCAAATTGAGGCACGCGAGGATCAGGGGGGTGTTACCCATTAGAGGAACCAAATAAAATTGTATTCTTTTTTGTTTGTTTTGGTGTTTTTTTAATTACGTTTTTTCGAGTAAGGTTTTAAATGTGAAAACTGGTCAATAACTTGTTGATATCCAAAGAGTAGCGTTGAAAATGACTGCCAGAAAAGTTGGTGGTTTGCTACACAAGTGTAAACCTTTTGCTCAAGTGAATAAGATAGGCGGCAGTCAATTTCTTTAGATGAGGTGGGATTCTTCCTCTGCATTTCTTTCAATGCAATGTTTTGTTTTCTCCCATATAAAGGGAGGAAGAATCACATATGCAACCAAAACCTCCACACTAAAGTTATATCCAAAAGCTTCGGTACGCTAGATTACGCCAACTTTGCAAGAAATCAAATTGAGGCACGCGAGGATCAGGGGCGTGATACCCATTAGAGGAACCAAATAAAATTGTGTTCTTTTTTGTTTGTTTTGGTGTTTTTTTAATTACGTTTTTTCGAGTAAGGTTTTAAATGTGAAAACTGGTCAATAACTTGTTGATATCCAAAGAGTAGAGTTGAAAATGACTGCCAGAAAAGTTGGTGGTTTGCTACACAAGTGTAAACCTTTTGCTCAAGTGAATAAGATAGGCGGCAGTCAATTTCTTTAGATGAGGTGGGCTTCTTCCTCTGCATTTCTTTCAATGCAATGTTTTGTTTTCTCCCATATAAAGGGAGGAAGAATCACATATGCAACCAAAACCTCCACACTAAAGTTATATATATATACGTTCAGTTACTAAGAAAAATAAACCATTAGGTGATAGATTTTCTTGTACTTTCTATCTATTTTATAACACAAGCAACCTTTTATATATTTATTAGTTTAATTTTGTTCTACGATTTTGTCGTTACAAAATTAGAAAATTATGTACCTTAACAATCCATATTTAATGTTTTGGAGTTTAGTAAGGTCCAGTCCTTGGTTTAGGCGTTGATTATCTAATAGTTTAAGCTTATTTGTAATTGTAGCTCAATAAAGTGAAGATTTTCAAATTGAGAAAATTAGATTTAAAAACATAATTATAATTAAATTTATGTAAAACGATAATCGTCTCTTATATATATCGATCTTACTTTTTCGAACGATCTTGAAATCTTTCACATACCGTGTGAGGAGGACTACTAATAAATTATAGTATTAAGTGGTTAGTTATCTTTCTTTTTAGCAAACGAGGTTTCGAGTTATTATTAAACCCTCGAGATTTAGAATTACTAGTGAAATTAAATTAATTTTTTTTTGATAGTAAAGGAAAAGTCACCTAAAGGGAGAAATCTTTAAGGAAACTGCTATTAAGTAAATTAAGACACTAAGTTTGCTTCGAAGAATTAGAGAGTGATTTGGCCCAACGGATTAGGCGAAAAATGATTCATCTTGACTAAAGAGTCAGCAAAAAAGTTGGCTTCTCGGAATATATGGTTGAAGGAAATATGGTGGAAGCTGTGCACAAGGGACAATACACTTCTGACAATTGTCTAGAGCCTCCATGGTATGGAAATCTTCTTGTTGATAGCATCAATATGAACTTTGGAATCTCCTTACACATCAATTGCCCAAATTCCACTCAGAGCGGCTCTCTGGAGGCCATCAATAAGCTCCATCCATTATGCAGTTAGTACATTAGTGTCACTTGTTTTCTCGGTACCCGCCCACAAGGGGAAACCCTTGTTGTCCCTAATAGCAAAACAAGATTTAGCAAGGCCAAAAAGGTTAGATGAAATTCCAAATTTGATGTATAGTGTTATTTTTGGTTGTTTGTTAGATTTGTTGTCTCTATTTAAAAAAGTAAATTATACATAATTTTAAGATTTAAATAGAAACTTTTTATATCGTAAAGTAAATTGTCAAATATAATTATGATCATTACCTGACATGATCCACTCTGAAAATGATTTACTAATCGCACTTAGTTCTGTTCCCGTATGACAAATCCACCGAAATTCGGAAAATATCTTTCACACTTGTCAGAGAAAGGATAACTATACTAATGTCCTAGTCATGTCTCCGCCTCTAGATTAGCTCTGATTTCCGTGTAACGATCTGAAGAGTCAATAAAAATATCAAAGGTGCGTGTGGATAAAAATAAGCATTTGAAAATAAATTTCGATAAAAATATACCTTTACCATCCATTTATAAAACATGCACGCATATAGTGAAACACAGGTACTATAAATTGTGGGACCCGCAAATCATCAAAAGTTCATGGCCCACATCCCCTTAAATCATCGTTTATCAATCCTATCAAAAAATCTGGACACCATTATCAATGACCAATCCAAAATAAATCATTGATTCCCCCCGAGCATTAGCCATCTAGGAAAACCCCTAGCTTCGGCTTCTTGGGGAAACAATATCCGAACCATTAGCCGTTTGGATAACACCCCTAGCTTTGGCTGCCTAGGAACACAACAACAATAATCTGGAGCTTCGGTCATCTGGGAAACAACCCTAACTTTGACCGTCTAGGAACTCATTACAACCACAATGAAAACCATCCAAGGATCAAACCCAAAACAGTTTTTTCAAAACAAATCCTTGACTTAAAATCAAGTCAAAACAATCTCAAAACCGGGCTTGAGACCAAAACGCACTTTCCGCAATACAGTAAATATATGTGTCCAAAACTAGTTAAAATATGCAGAAAATCATTTCGACTCAACATTCAAATCATTGCTACTCAAATTATGCAATAAAAAATTCTAAAAATTTAACTATGTATGCATTAAAGTTTATAAAACAAATGTCCACTCAAAGACGGTCCAAGCAACTCAATTCCATACTATATACTCCTCAGAAATTCCAGGAGTCACCTACCCTGTCAACAACTACCACTAAGGGTCACTAACCTCCCAAATAATCTCACATTAAAATCCCTTAACTTTCTAGAATAATTAACGTACTTAAAACATAACATACACACTTCTCACACACAAAACTACTTTGAGACGATGTCCAATCGACTCGAAGCCTACGCCAAAATGTTAGTAACATCGAAAACATCAAAACACATGTTGTCCACGCACTAGCCTGGTTTCTCTGGGCATGGGATCCATTCACTACCACACAGTTGTCCTCCACCTCAGTCGGGTTAACTTACAAGCCTACGCGCAAAACCTGACACGGGCGACCTGACCCTGTAACGACCCGACCCGTAATTACGTGCTTATTAGAAATAAATCGAGAATTAATTGAGGATTTTCGCGGTTGGTTGAGGTGAAATGACGATTTTGCTTCTAGGTGGGAGAAAATGTTGACTTTTAACTCGGGAGGTTATTTATACATTGACCGAGGTCCATTGCATAGATCACAGGATTGCGATTACGTGGACAGGCGGTACGAAGAATTTGGACGTCGTAAAGTGAAATTACGGGTCTAGTTCGATTTGAATGAGATTTTTATGGTACATGTTCTTCAAAAAGAGCTGACTTTTGATTGTTAATAGTGGGACTCAAAATATCTAGCGGGGACCATAGGATGAGTGACAAGTGTCACCTAGCCTTTGGTCCATATCTACTACAACATACCCATCTATTTTTTTTTTGGTTTCAAACAAACACCCAAAACCATGTCACCCCACCCAATCTCCAACATTCATCCATCATCTCTGGCTTCGTTGTGAGGGAAATAGTGAGGCTGAGAGGTTAAGAGTGATGGTGGAGAAGGGTGGAGCCACGAAGGCTGGTTGGAAAACCAAAACCTAGGTAAAAATACATGAACACACAATCTTGAATTTTGGGTTTTGGATTTTAGGCTTTGAAACTCAGTTTTCTGATCCACATGATATTCTCTATGTTCATGCGAGCTTACATGGTAAAAAATGGAAGGAAATGGATGTATGGACGAACCTGGGGAGAAACTCAAAGGTTGGTCGTGAGTTTTGATCGTGACCTGCGGAATTTCAGGTATGTTTTCTCTTTTTGTGGCCATGAGGTGTTTTTGGGGTAGATTAGAAGAAGTTTTGTGAATTTGGATTGAAGATTGGATGAGGAATGACTCAGTAAGAACAGAGTTTCGGATTCGGGTTGAATGACTCGTTACAAGGTCGCAGGTTGACCTGGGGGAGAGACGATGATGATGTGGCAAGTGGCATCATCATGTCAGGGCACATGGCTGTGTCTGGTTGGTGCCACATGGAATCATGTTAGAGGTGACGTGGCAAAGTGTCGTCAACATGACATTAGCAAGTGACATGTGGCACTTGTCAGTGGGTGCCATATGGTAGGCTGTTAGAAACTCTCATATGTCAAGTGATGTCAGGAAGGGCTGATGTCTGCAGCTGACGTTAGTAGGTGACGTCAACAGCCGACGTTAGTGTTGACTGCGCGTGGAGAATCTTTGATCAGTGCGTGGTGGCTCATGGGCTCAAATTTCAAGGTGAAATCTATCTTTTCGAAAGATTTTGACGTCTTGAATCCATTGGTGGTGATTTCAGGTCACTCGGACATCGTTTGGTCGGTGTTTTGTAGGTTTTTTCTCCTCGAGAAGCTTTTTTGGGACGTGTTATCAGTTTCAGGGCTATTGTAGGCTTCTTATATGAACTTATATGGATTTTTATTAACCCGCAGATGTGGTTTAGATGAGCGCGAACGTTCTGGACGCTTCGAATCGGCTTTTCAGCTCGTGTTTTGAGTGAGCGACGGTAGTGTGGTTGGATAGTTTCTTTCATAACTATGGTGCGTGCTTAAATGTATTTTTTTACTAGTTTTATGGCATGTTTTGGCCTAATTATGAATATGAATATGATTGTTGGATGTATTAACAGTTTGAATATATTTATGGTTGTGATTTCTGTATATTTATTTTATTGTGGTTTTTGGAAAACTAGGATTTGGACTGGTGCCCGAAAGTTAAATGTTTTGGGCTAGTCCCCGTGTGAAAACCTGTTTTGGGTTGGCGCCAGTGTGGAAACTATTTGGGCTGGCGCCCCGGTTAAAATGAGTTTCAATGGATGCTGTTTTCGGATTGGTCAACCTCAGCCAATTGGATCACTAATCTGGAGTTGGAATCCGAGGATACCTAGAGACGGACTCAAACGTAGTCAGAATCAGAGACCATACGTGCGAATGGGGTTGGACCTCACACGATTCGTACGAGTCTACCCGTAGTACATGTGGGATGCTAGTTGGACTAGTTGGTTGGTTAGACTAGCGAGATGAGGTTTGACCTATGGCTAGTTGGACTTGCAAGCTAGTTGGACCATCGAGATCAGGTTTGACTTTTATTACTTCTGATATGTACAAAGGTTTTCAAAATGTCTTAGAGGCGGTGTTTTCAGAAAAATGTCGCCCACAGGGCTTTTATGTGTTTCATATAATTTGGGTTGGACCCATGGTTGACATGTATTACGTTTATTTTCAAATAATGGTTTACTTGACTACGCATGCATATTTTTTTATATAATGGAAGGTTAAAGTATGTTTTCGGAAAATAGTTTTCCAATAATTTTTTTGTCCACTCACACTTTTTATTGGTTTTGGCACCCTTAAGGTTGAACACGGACGCGAGCTGTGTGAAGGTGAATCATCACATCGAGTTACGTACTCTGATTATCCTAGTAAGAATGCGGTAGTATCCCTTGTTTGGCACGGGTAAGTAAGTTTATGTAATTCCAAGGGTTAAATGGAGTTTTATCAACGTTGTGTCTGACGAGAGTAGGTCTTCTCACGTTAATCGAGGGGGATTATAGGGAGGATCCTGTCAATTTGGTATTAGAGCACTAGGTTGCTTTCCGTGGGATCGTACACTGGGTGGCATGATTGTTTTGTTTCGAACATGATTCCTTCATGACGACATCCCTGTCATTAGCCTGGTAGCGAGTGTAACGACCCGTCCCGCATATCAGGATTAAATATTAATTAATTATGAATTAACGTGATGAATTGGGGATTAGTCGAGAGAATTCGGATGAACGGTGTAAAATGACTGTTTTTCCCCTAGAATTGGGCAAAATGTTGACCTTTGACCAGAGGAGTCAAACATACAAAGGTTGATGACTGTGACATAGATCGTGATGTTACGAGTCTGTAGACAGGCGTCACGTCGGAATCATACTTCGTACGAGGAAGTTATAGTTCAAGAAAGGAATAGGAACTATTCAAGCAAACCGAGGAAGTGTACAGTTGGCTTAATTGGATTGGTTCAAATACTTGGGAGGACCAATTGATGAGAGACAAGTATCACTCATCTGATTGGCCCATTACTCCAAACATTGGGATCTTTATTTCACCTTCATCTTCACTTTGTATTTCAATCCCTTTCCCATGAACCCAAACCCATACACCAAACCCCACACCCACAAACCACAATCCTCATTTGTTGCTTTTGGACAGTGAATAAATGTTGGAGAGGAGACTGAGACGAAGAGGACGATGGCCACGACGGAGCAACGACGGCGAGGTAAGCCCAAACCCGTGAGCCCTATTTTTGGGTCAAAAATGGTAAGTTGGGTTTTAACGATTGCTGATCAATTTGGTGGCTTGGACGAGGTCCTTGGAGGCGAGGCGAGTCAGTTGGGACCATTTTCGAGGATCGAGGTGGCTAAAATTGTTGGCCATTTACAGTTGCAAGTGGCTGGTTACTGTTCTTCTTCGAACAGGTATGATCTCGATCTGATTTCACGATTTTGAACCCATAGATCGATAGGGTAGACTGAGACGAAGAAAGTGGGAGCAAAACGAGGTTGAATGGTGGTCGGACGGTGGAGAACCGACCGAGTCAGGCCGAGGGTACTGTGCAACCCAGTTGTAGAACCCGACTGAGGACATGGATGACATGATGGTGTCTGCGATGATGTCATCAGGGTGACATCAACATGTCAGATCTGACAAGGTCAGAGATGGGCCAATAGGAACTTCACATGTGGCACTGTCAGAGTTATCAATGCTGACGTTAGCATGACATCAGCGTTGACTTTTCAACGTTGACTTTTGGTGGTAGTTTTCAGTGTGGGCACAAATTGTGAGGTGGGGCTAGTGTCATTTTAATGGTTTTGACGATCCAGATCTGATAATTGTGGTTTCGGGTCGATCAGAGATCGTTATGTTGGTAAAATCGAGGTTTTTAACCTATAGAAACGTGTCTAGCACACGGTGACTTTTTCAAGAGTTTTGGGGTTTAATCCTATGTACTTGTATAGTTGAGTAGTGACATTCAGGGTGTGATTTGGACAGGTCCGGAAGTTCCGGAGATGGTGATTTAGCCCGGAAGGCTTATGGCACGTGTATCAAGGTAGCAGCTACGGCGGTCTATGAGTGGACATTGATTTCTAAATTGATGCATGCACTAATGTTTTATATGTTTTAAATATGTAATTTATGATGAACGTGATTGTGGTATTTAGTATTTACGTATTTATACGTATTTCGAGGTTTATGATTTTATACGGTATTTATACATGCTGGTATTTCATTAATGGTTTGATGGTATGATTTCAGATTTGAAAATATGGAATCGGGATTGAGACCCATTTTATTTACGAACTATCCGACTTGTTGTCCATTTGATTTAATGAGGCATCGGGCCGGAGACTCATTTGATTTATGCTATCGGGCTTAAGGCCCAGTTGGTTATGACATCGGGTCTGAGGTCCAGTTGATTTATGAAATGGAATTTCAGTTGAGTCCCTTGAATTTGTAAATTGGATTTTTGGAAATGATTATGAAGGTTATACTTCGGGCACGAGACCTATTTATGAATTTATGTTGGTTTTATGGAAAACCCGGGCATAGCCATTTAAATGGTTTGAGATGATTTATGAAATGTTTTCCATATACCATCCTTATGTATGGATTGTCTCCTCCGAACGTCTCGTAGAATCCCGGAGTAGTCAAGGTGCACTACCTGAGAGGGGCTGACTCAAGGCGCAGCTCATGATCAGGAGTGAAATTATGGATGATAACCTCCAGGGAGGGTCATTAATCTGCGGGTCATTGACCTAGGTGGACCCTGGGGAGACTCGGGATTGAGACCTCGAGTAGCATGTGTAGCTTGGAAAACCATGACAATAGTATTAATTAGGCATCAAGGATGCCAAGGATTGGTTAAATTGTATTTCGATAAACTGATTATTCGATAATGATTGGTTTTGGGCTAAGTTCCCACATACTGTGGATTTATGTTGATTGGGCTAAGGCCCTAACGATTTAATTAAAGTAAATGGTTTGATTGCTGGTTTTCGAATGCTTGCTTGCTTTTTAGGGAAGGGCATAAATGTCTTTTTGTGAAATGTGTTTTATAAATTATTTATTTCGTCCACTCACAGATTTTAATGGTTTTTAATGCCCTTCAGGTTGATTGCGGATGCGAGCTGTAGTAGAGACCGAGACATCACACTCCTCCACTGATCCTGGTGCGTTCTAGAAGCCCCGAACGGGTTGAGGTCGTGAGTTATCCCTTGTCTGACACTTCGAGTCCAACGGGAGCATGGTACATTGTAACACCCCGGAAATTCGAAGATTTTAATATTGTAATTTAATGTATGAATTGACGTTTTTACCCTTGTGAATGGTATGGCCAAATTGTTGACTTTTTGATTGGTGGGTCAAATGGACTTTGACCAATGACCGTGGCGTAGTTCGGGATGTCACGAGTTCATAGACATGTGGCACGTTCAATTCGGACGATCAGGGAAAAAGTTATGACTATCGGAAGTTCAGGGGCATTACCGTAAATTGGACTGTAGGGGCGAAAACGTTGACTTTTCGTTTGACAACTAATTTTCACACGACTCGAGGACTGTTAGGTAGGCCTCGACGCCCTGAGTCCGTAGACAGGCGGCACGCCGAAATCGGACTTCGTATGGTTGAGTTACGGGTCTAGGAAGTGAGAGGCAGTTTGGTAATTATTGAACCAGGGGCATTTTGGTCATTTCGCCCTAGTTACTGTAGCAACCGCGGGGGACATGGGTGGAACCACCATGTACGGTGGTTCTGAGTGCGAATTGTTTATGATGGTGTGTGTGCTGGAAAGTATTGATTGTTTAAACCTTTTGGAAGCATCAAACATGGTCTGATTCATCCAGCTGCACGGTCAATTTGTTAATTGAGGATCAAATCTTTTCGGGGAACAATCTCAGTGGACAGATTGGACATCCACGAGCCTCTGGGACGGCTTAGGTTGTTTAAAATTGATTAGAACGTGTGTGAGCATCACTCTGCCATTGAGAGAACTGAGAATTGGAGAGGAAAACCAGAGAAACCATTTCGGGAAAAATTGGAGGGAAAATCGGGTTTTGATTTCTAGTGATTGTTGGACCAAACCAAAGCCTGGTTTAGTCTTCTATGAGTATTTGGAACTCAACCACATCAAAATCGAGGGGAACCAGCCAAGGTTGAGCTGGGACAGTGGCTGCCGTTTTCAGTGAAGTTGTAGAGCTTGGGACGACAACCTTCGGGTACTTTCAGACAAAATTGATTGTTCATTTTAGTTCGTTTTGATCCTATTATGCTTTATGTGAAGTTAATTGGATAATGGGTTTGAAACCAGTGAGTTCTGGTGATTGACCCGTTTGGTTGATCACGGGTCGAGGGTCCATTTAAGGGACCAGTGAGGTTAATTTTTGACTTAGAACCTAAATTGGATAGTTAATGAACATGTTAGGATCAAATACGAGTGAAATCAAGTGGAAATTGAGGGTCAAGTAACCGGGTCAAGCCGCGGGTGGCAGGCCCATATTAAAGACAAACGGGTGAAGAGGGTGAAACTGTAGCAACTACAGTGTCAGGCGCGTGACTTTCACGCGCAGCCACTTTGGGCGGCGCGTGAGGGCGCGTTAAGCCTTATCTCCGATCACGATCAACATGACTTTTGTTCCTCTCATCATTCTGAACATTTTTGGTGAATTAACCATGTTGATCTGAGATAGTTTTGATGGGTCAGTTTAGGGCCGGTTGCCTCGGGAAACGTGTTGGACGGCTTCCCCGAGCCGGTTTCTGTTTCGGACTTTTTGGATAAATGTTTAAGACTTGTAGTGACCCTTACAGGTGATTTGGACTGACAGGAATTGTACGATAATCCCGGTACAAGTTTGTACGCGCAGGTTACCGCGGGATCGTACTGTGAGTGGGCCCGATTTCATTAAACACTTGCATGCTTAAATGTTTTCTGATTTACTTATATGTTCACATGCTGGAATCAAGAAATGGTTTTAATGATATTGAAATTACGATTATGGCACGTTTCACGGTAATTGGGTTGAAACCCGTCTGATGAAACTTAATGATCGGTTTGGATTTTATCTATGTATATATATTTTTTGCATGTGGATATCAATAAAATGTATTTGGTACTGCACTGTATAGATCCATTCTTATAATACTGTCTCCTCCGGATGTGGTACCCCGGAGTGGTCATGGCGCATTTCCTGCGAGGGGTCATTCTACGAAGGAACCGGACCGTAAAATGACTCAGGAGCAGGATTGCTTATTTGACGTCAGGGACGTCGAGCGTCTAGGAAGCTAGGCATTTGAGATGCCGTACCCGGACAGGGTTCGGGGGTTGGACTCGGAATTGAGACCTGAGTGGCACGCGTAGCCTTAGGACTGTGACCTTATTGGACGTCAGGGACGTCAGACATCGGGGATGTGAGGATTGGCGTGTATAGTGCAGTGTCTAAAATTATGTTTATGGTTTTATTACATGCCTTATGGTTCATATTATATGATTTATGGTTTAAAATTCTGATGCATGCATGTTTGGAAAACAGAGGTGTAAAATATATGTTTTACTTATTAAATCGTTTTATAAACTTGAGTTTCGACCCACTCACCCTTAATGTTTTGGTAACCCCTCCAAGCTGTGCTACTGAGGTAGAGGAGGATCCTGAGGCTGAGGCATAGATCTACTTCTGCGTACCTGAACCCCTGTTAGGTGGTTTACCCGCAGGTTTATTTTAGAGTCGTGCTCGCAACATGTAATTTTGGATTTCATCCCTTGTCTGACCTCTGTTTAATTCGGATTTGATGTATAACTTTAATTTGGTTATTTATGCATTTGAACGTTTGAGGTTAAAATTGGTATGTTATTTTGGGGGTCAGACGGGAGCAGGGCACGTCCCCATGTGGTCCCATGGGGATCGGGGCGGGTCCTGTCATACATCCTTTTTTAATCCCGGGGGGATTGGGATAGGTCGTGTCAGCGAGCGTAATGATAAGAAAGTTAAATGGGAACAGACCTTGGATTGGTTCTGTTATGCATTGGATGCCATGCTTCAGTGTGGTTGGACCCCGGGAAAGGGTCGTGGAGTTACTCGTTGATTACATCCTAGGATGTTGATTGTTCTTTTTTTGGTAACCAATGGTCGGTCATTATGGATGTGTTGCTGGGAACATCAGAGGTTGTTGATGACCCATGCTCAAGAACGGTTGAAGGAGATAACTAGGAACATTTACCGGTGGATCGTGTTCCGGGGGACTGATAGGTGGGTCTTCTACTTTGAGCGGATTGTACAAGTGATGGGTTACCTTCTTAAGAGCATGGTTCTGATAGCAGTGTTCTTCTTGGATTGGTCTTTACAAGGTTGGTGGAAGACATTGTTATCTATAGGATTGGATGTGACTACCGAGGCTTGGGCGACATTCGGGGAACGTTTCTTACATCATTTTCACCCCCAGTATTATCGGGATGCCGAGAGGTAGAGTCTTGCGCCTAGAGCAAGGGCGACTTGACAATTGCTCTGTATGAGTGGAGATTTCTAGATTTGGCTTGGTATGCACAGGGTGCGGTGGCAATCAGGACGATCAGGATTTTTAGATTTGAGTCGGGTCTTCAAAATGAGACTCGAGTGAAGGTGCTAGTTTGAGGATTCACCATATTCCAAGAATCTGTCAGATGTCGTATCCCAGGAGGAGATGAGTAAGTCGGAACCCCAGCAGCGACTGAGTGATTATGGACGACATCGAGGGCATCAGGAGGATTCGTTTACTTTGGGAGCCTTGGAGAGGGATGCTTCTAGCTCTGATACAACGAGTAGTATTTGCGCATATCACAATGGTCGATGAACGAGACATAGAGGGTCCTGAGGGAGTTGGTTGAGATTCTAGTCATCTTCTCAGTTAGGTCAGACTTTTAGAAGCACGTACTATATCTGGAAAGGTGATAGGCACCACATCTATCTTTGGTCAGAATGAACGAGTATGGATGGATTCAGGGCCACACACTCTTTAATTTTCAGAAGATTTACACTTTTGTTGACCGAGAATTGATCCTACTTGGTTCACATATTTGTATTATTGCTTCGACTAGTGTTGTGTTAGTTACTAGTTCGGTGATCCAAGACTATTAAGTTTAGATATAAGGTTTTAACCTTAAGACAGATTGGATTCCATGGAAATTTATGACTTTGACATGATTTTACTAATGGATTGGTTGACTACCATCATGCCTCTATAGAGTGTTCTGAGGATCCATCGTCTTTGGTAGTCCTAATTTGCCACGTTTTTCCTTTTGTGGGGACCAGAGGATACTTCCACCGGGGGTTACGAGTTGGAAGCCAAAAATTTACTAAAGAATGGTTGTTAAGGATATTGGACACGTGTTTCGATGTTCCCAGATATCCTAGTGCGCTTGGGGAGATAAAGGTTGTGCAGGAGTTTTTAGAGGCGTTGTCTGAGGATTTACGAGGTTGCCACCTCTGGGGATGTTTTGGGTTGTGTACTTATGTTGCACGTGAAGGTTATTGCTTATGCATCTAGGTAGTTGAGTATTTTGAGATGAACTACCCTACCCATGATTGGAAACTTGTTGCACTGGCCCATGCACTAAGAGCTGGACTCACTATCTCCTAGGGAGGTGTGCAGGATTTTCACATAACTTTAGAGCCTTAGTATCTATGCACTTAGAAAGACTGGAACTCAAGGTAGAGGAACGCATAAAGTTGATTAGAAGCTTCGACTGTGATATTGAGCATATATGGGGAAAAATGAGTGTGGTAGTCGATGTCTCGAGTAGGGTGTTGATAGGTTTGTTATCTCTTATTTGTACTGTTCATCTACCTTTGATGTTGGAACCCTAGAAGGCAGGAATGGTACTGGTGGTAGATGTCCATGGAGTCTTATTAACCAGTTTTCATGTGGGACTGATATTGCTTGACTAGGGGATTACAACATAGATTCATGATTTGAATCTTTGCATCGTGAAGATGAAGGTTAAGCAGTTGACCAACATTTTTATCACTTGGAGATGGTACGTCTCGGTGGACGTTGGTTGGTTGGACATGGAGGTTAACCAGGAGCTTGATTTTTTCTGGCAAATTGGTCGGTTTGTCCCTAGAGTTCTCGACGATTATGTGTGGGACACGTCTTAAGTGTTAGTCAAGTGACCAGGAGAACTTGAAAAGGATTTTGAGTTTAGTGTGTGATTTGTCCAAATCTAGGATCGGATGGACGAGGTCCAGTGTTGGAACATGATGGCATGATAATGGTATGATAGTCGAATTGGATCCGAGATTGATGTAGTATGATAGTCGGATTGGATTCGAGGTAGATGCAGTATGGTAATTGGATGTGATCCGAGCCTGACATTTCATTGGAATACTTGGACCAGGTGACAAATACTGTGCTCTAGAGAAGAGGGACCCTGGACAGTTGAATTATTTTGCGAGCTTCGAGCTCGAGGCCATGGTTGTTCGCAAGAGGAACCCTAGTAAAACTTGATTTACTGTTTTCTCGGCTAGAGAAAGTATTCGATGTTGTTAGGATATACTCTGGATGAGTGAGGGGCCGAATTGGGACTCAAAAAGAGTTAGGATCACATAGTTGGCCTCTAGGCAAGTGGAGGTACCGTAAAAGGACACTAGTGCAAGTCGGGTTTTGATAGGGAACTCAGACAGAGATAGTGGAGTCGATGGTTACCGGTTGGTCACGACGTCGTGGGTGTTGTCAACGATTAGGACTTCCTAGTGGAAGAGGATATGCGCTTCTCAGTGGGAGCAGAGTCGTTAGACATGGTTTTGAGTGCACCTGCATGGGTGGCAGGTCAGGTCAACGATTATCGATGTCTCGAACGAGGCTTGGAAGTTGAGTTTTGGAGTTCCAATGGCAATTTGATCACTTTCTTGTTAGGTACGGTCACTGAGGATGAGCTGGGATTCGGCATGAGCCGTTGAATTGTAGTTGGTGTCGAGTGACGTATTTTTGTTATGTGTATTGTGAATGGATTTTAGGCGTTGAATTGCACATGAGAGCCTCAGGTCAGAGGTGATATTGGATTTCCACAGTTTTGATCAAGGGTCAATGTGAATTTGGAGGATGAAATTTTTTTTTATAGTGAATTTCGCGGACAAAATTTTATAACGAGGGTAGATTGTAACAACCCAAACTGTGATTACGTGCTTATCTGAAATTAATCAAGAATTAATTAAGGATTTTTGTGATTGGTTGAAGTGAAATGACAATTTTACCCTTGGACGTGGTAAAATTTTGACTTTTGACTCGGGAGGTTATTTGCACATTGACGGAAGTCTATTGCGTAAATCACGGAATTGAAGTCTATTACGTAGATCACATAATTGCGACTATGTAGATAAGCGACATGATGAATTTGGACTAGCGAAATTACTGGTTTAGAACGATTTTAACAAGATTTTACACTACACGTTTTTCAAACAGAGTTAACTTTTGATGGTTAATAGTGGGACCTAAAATATATAGTGGGGATCAGATGATGGGTGACAAGTGTCACCCACCCTTTGGTCCATACCTATTACATCATATGCATCTCTTCTTTTGGTTTCAAACACACACACCTCAAACCATGTCACCCCACCCCATTTCCTACATTCATCCATCATCTTTGGCCTCGTTGTGAGGGAAAGAGTGAGGCTGAGAGACTGAGAGTGACAGTGGAAGATGATGGGAGGTAAACTATGATGACATGGTGAGTGACATCATCATGTTAGACCACGTGGCCATGTTTGGCTGGTGCCACGTGGCATCATGTTAGAAGTTGTCAGAGCTGACATGGCAAGGTGACGTCAGCAGATAACGTCATGATGATGTTAGCAAGTGACACGTAGCACGTTTCAACTGGTGGCACGTGGAACATGTCAGGGTGGTGCTATGTTGTAGGGTGTAACAAACTGTCGCATGTTAGTTGATGTCAGCAAGGGCTAACTTCAGCAAGTGAAGACAACAGTTGACATCCGCGTTAACCTCGCATAGGGAAACTCTGACCAGTGTGTGCAGGTGGTGGTTTCAGGTCGCTGATAGATCGTTTGATTTGTGTTTTGGTCAAAAAATTTTGACGTCCAGAATCCAATTGTGGGGGTTTCAAGTCGATCATAGATCGTTTGATTGGTGTTTTGGAGATTTTTCTACTCGAGAAGTTTGTTCGGAACGTGTTGTCAGTTATGAGGTTTTTGGGAGTTTCTTATATGAACTCATATGGAATGTTAGTGACCCTCGAGGTGTGATTCAGACAGGCTCAGACATCTCAGAGGCTTCGGATAAACTTTCGACTCGTGTTTTGAGCGACTAGCAGTAGTGTAAGTGGATAGTTTCTTTCATAACTCTAATGCGTGCTTAAATATATGTTTTTACTAGTTTTATGGTTTGGTTTGGTCTGATTATGAATATGATTATGAATGCCAAATATATGATCGGTTTGAATATATTTATGGCTGTGACTTATGGATATTGATTTTATTGTGGTTTTAAAAAAATCGGGATTTGGGCTGGTGCCGAAAGTTAAATGTTTTGGGCTAGTTCCCGTGTGAAAACCTGTTTTGGATTAGTGTCCGTGTGGAAACTGTTTCGGGTGGCACTCGAGGTTAAAATGTGTTTCAATGGATAATGTTTTCTGATTAGTCAACCTCAAGCGATTGAATCGCTAATCCGGAGTAGGACTTTGAGGATACCCAAAGACGGACTCAGACATAGTCGAAGTTGGACTCCACATGTGCCAACGGGGTTGGACCCCGCATGACATGACCTATCCCCATCCCCCGGGGTCCACCCTAGGATGTGCCCTGCTCCTGTCTAACAATTACACTAAAGTGCAGAAAATACCATTAACGAGCTTAAAGTAAACAAGTTTAAGTTCTACATTGCCAGACTAGGAATAAGTAGCTTAAACAAAATTAGCACATATTTCAGTTTACAAAACAATACTCAAACCTACCCAAACGAGTTTACAGGTGCACAACGAAATGTATCTATGCCTCAGCTTCTGGATCTGCCCCTGCCTCTGTGTCATAGCCTAGAAGGTTAAGAAAACAGTTAAAGAGTGAGTGAACAAAAATAAAAATTTCCAAAAATAGTTTTAAGGAAACAAATAAAGGTTCTCTCTTCTGTTTTTAAACATGCATGCATTCAACTCAAATCATATGAAATGGAAATCGAATCATAAAGAAATATAAATCTGGACATATAAAACAGTAATACACAGTATATCTAATCCTCGACATCCAAGATGTCTGACATCCTCGATGTCTAAATAATGTCACGGTTTCTAAGGCTACGCGTGCCACTCGGGGCCTCAAGTCCGAGTACTCCCCAAGATGTACCGACGTCCCGGGGTGATAGCCCTGTTAATCGATTTTTCGGTTCGATTTTTTTATCGAAATCGAAATCGATATCGAACTGGATAAGGGAACAGGTTTCAGTTTGGCCCGATTTTCTCTCCAATGACCAAATAAAACTAAAAGCGGATATTTGGTTTGGTTCGGTTCGATTCCGGGTAAAAACAGTTTTTTTTTTGTTCAATTTGATCAATAATCAATATTTATTACCTAATTATTGTCCATTACAACTAATCAATATCTATTACAACTAATCATTGTTCATTACAAATAAAAAAATCATCCAGACATCAAAATCCACCTAAAATGTCCATTATAAAAAAAAATCATCAAGTCATCAAAATCCAACATAGAATGTCTATTACAAACAATAAAATCATCAAAGCATCAAAATCGAATAAAAAACATCCATTAAAAACAATAAAAATAGCAAGATTGCAAAATCAAACCATCCAAATTAACAAAATGATAGAAAATATCATGAGAAAATCAGTAAGGCAGGAAGTCTCAAGGATTGGGCTATTGGGGCACCTTAGCACGACCATTTGCCATTTGTACATATAAGATGGGGCACCTTAGCACGAACATTTGCCATTTGTACATATAAGACACAAGAAAAGTTAATTATCTACATAAATTCACAATTAATAACAATCAAATGTATTAGAAATAATAAAAAGATACAACAATTACCTTGTGCAAGGGCATGATAACACTCAACTTCATCAAAATTCGGCTCCAAATGTAATGCAACATTAATACTCATAAGCCAATTTTGAGTACAAATAAATGCCTCCACAACTTCAGGGCTGAACGAACTCCTAAACAAATTAATTACCCTTCCACTTGTGCTAAAGCAGGACTTCGAAACTATTGTTGCAGGGGGTATAGCTAGAACATCCCGTGCAACTCACGATAAGATTGGATATTTGGATACTCCGATCTGTTTCCACCAACCCAAAATATATCCTCAATAGCTTCGATAGGATCTAATAGATATCTATCCAAATAATTAGAAATAACTTTCTTCTTTGCCATCCTCCTCATCCTCCTTGCTATAAGATCCGTATCGTCACTCAAACTCATTTTGTCCTTTGTTATTCCAAAGGAGCTGCCACTTACATTGTCCTCTCTTACAGAATCCCCACTCTCACCGTCTTCATAGAGTTTATGAAGACTAGTCAATAAAATCTTCAATCTAGAAATAGCATGTGCAACCTTATCATCATCATCCTCAAATACCCCTCCAAAACAATCCTCCACAGTGTCCAATTTATGACGAGGATCAAGAACAAGAGCTACAAAATAATATTGGTTCATACGCTTCACTTCCCCCCCAAGACTTGCCAAATTTGGCTTGCATGGTGCTTGCAATGCCAGACAATAAAACACTCTTTTGTTCACGACGCAAAAGAGCTAAAATCCTATACATATCAAGTAAAGCACATTGGATTGTGGGTGTAAAGGTGCAACATAGTGGCAAAGTTACTTCATAAAAGGGTTTCAAATAAGCAGCAAATGAACTTGCTACTTCCCAATCATACTCAGACAGTGGTCCTACCCTTCGATCACTTATAAAATAAGCAGCATAATTCAGATCATCCTCAACTAGGACCTCAAATGCTACCCAAAACTTAAGAGCTGATTCCAACATCAAATAGGTGGAATTCCACCTAGTTGGAACATCCAATACCACCAGCCCTTTGCTATCAACCATAGCCTTCTACGCACCCTTCTTAAATATTTCAAACCTACTAGGGGAAGATCTTACATATCTGATGGCATTTCTAATACTTTGAATAGATTTATTAAACACATTCAAGCCATCATTAACAATCAAGTTCAAGCCTCTAACATGAAAATTTTCCCCATTATTCAAAAGTGCCACCGGACATTTCCATTTAGGCATTCTCTTCATAAAAAAAGACAACCCAGCATCATTCGAAGAAGCATTATCTACTGTAACAGTCAAAAGCTTCTAAATACCTCTTCTAAGTAAACAATCCTCCAAAAGCCTCCCAATTGATTCTCCCTTATGGTTTGGAATCACACAAAAGTTGATAATCTTTTTATGCAATACCCAATCACTGTCAATAAAATGAGCAGTGATAACCATATAAATGTTGTTTTGAAGGGATGTCCATGTATCAGTAGTTACACAAACCCTATAAGACTTGATCAATTCTTTAAGGGACTCATTCTCAGCATAATACATATTAAGCACATCCTTAGCAACTGTCTGACGACATGGAATTTTAAACCTAGGACAAGATAGGGAACATAAATCACCAAACCCTTCTCCTTCCCCAAAAGAAAAAGGCAACTCATCAACTTTGACTATCTGAACAAATTTCCTAACAAGCTCCTTCTGACTAAACCCAATAACAACTTCAGTGGGCTTTTCTGCAGATATAACTTTCTGATTTCTTTTGGTAATCATATTAGGGGGATATTTAGGACATTTATGAAGGTGACTAATCAAGGCCTTAGTTCCATTTCTAATAGAATCAGCAGTATACGTATTAGGGCAATAACTACATCTATCCCTAGTGAAACCATTATTAGTTTTGTACCTTTCAAAATGATCCCATATGCTAGCATGTTGCCTTTTCTTCGCATGCTCCAAAAATTGCGCATTACTTTCAGCGCTGGTTAGTGGTTTACCATCCCTATTCACCTCTTCATCAAATTCATCTACTTGTGATTGTGAACCATGAACATTGTCCACCTACAAAATAGAAAATAGCAAGTATGAATAAGTTGATGATCCATGTTAAAGTGAATGAAATATATTGCTTATAAACCAATCTCATCATAATCAATAAATACCTCTTCAGGCAACTCTGATAAGGCAGTAGACGCAGCACCAGCAACATTCCCATAGATAAGCACCATTCTTATTTCTTAGGGTTTGGTTTCTATCTGTAGCAATAAGCAGCATTATCATAGGTTAAAAATAGATATGGTGAGATATTCCAACATAAAAAAGGTGGTTAATAATCACTAAGGGAGGGCTGAAATATTTCCTTAATAATAATCACTAAGGGAGGCCTGAAATCGTTTCTTCAAACATCATTGAGTTGAGCATGTAATTGTCTCTATAGTTGAGTATGTAGTTGTCTATGTAGTTGTTTATGTAATTGTCTATGTAGTTGAGTATGTAATTGTCTATGTAGTTAAGTAATGGCGTGCCTTCCCTAGACCCTGTCCGGGGTGATATCAATCTCTCGCACTCCTGATCCTGAGCCTCTCTTCAGAGCGACCCTGTTAGGACACCCCGATTATCACCCCGATAACGGACATGAACCCTGCTCCCGTCTGACCACCCAAAACGAAAGACCAAAAAGACCTCACGAAAACCACAAATTACATTGTCAGACGCAGGAGAATTTAAAACACAACATCCAAAGTCAACCGTTATACAGAGCATAGTACCAAAAACAAGGTAAAACAAAACCAATACACAGAGTACACGCACAACGGTAAAATGAAACCACTCCGAGAAAACTCTCGAATATTCTATGCCTCCGACGCTGCCTCAACGTCAACCCCCGTGCTAGGTCCACGACCTGGAGGGCAATTAAAAACAGAAAGTGTGAGTGGACCATAAAGCATAAAAGTTTCGAAAACCAGTTCACAAACAAATCAGGGTTGGCCCTCCATTTTGAAAACATGCATGCATAATCCAATTTATGAAAGCAGTTATAAATCATATCATTTTCATCATGGAAACCACAGCAACATAAACACAGTATGCTAAACGTTATAAAACATTAACAATAAAACATAAGATATCAATATAATCATCCGATCAAACCTGCTGGATCTATCCGAGTCTTTAAACTCCCGACTCTTTAAACTCAATCCAGGCCTCAATAATCTGAGTCTTTAAACTCAATAGGCCTACGGGGGAAATATCAGTATATCCGAGTCTTTAAACTCTCGAGTCTTTAAACTCAATCTGGGTCTTTAAACCCAATCCGGGCCCGTCCCCCGTCAATCACAATATCCGGGTCTTTAAACTCAATAACCAGATCCAGCAAATCAAATCCAAATCCGTTTGAAATCCATTTTGAAATCCATATCCAAACCCAAATCCGAAATCACTGGTCCGAAGCCCATCCGGCATCCAGAACCGTCATTCCGAACCCAAATCCGGAAATCCACTTTTCAACTTTAAAACCAAATTCCGCTTTCCGAAATCTAATTCTAAAACTGAAAATCTTGATCACCGAAATCATGTTCCAAAATCCCTTTATAATCAGTGAAAACCATTTATCGTTTGAAATCCCAAAACCATGGCATCATAATCAGAAATCAAACATTTCTCGTAAAACGTGCTAAAAACCGTACTTCCTCGAGAAACGTGCAATAATGTAAAACAGTTATAGCATATTCAAATAACCATGACATCACATATAAAACCATAAAACATGTAATTAAAAACAGTTATGCATGCTCAGTTATAGAGAAGGGGTCCACTCACAGATATTGGGTATGTCACTCGCGTCCCGTACGTTCCGTACATTCCTCGTCCGCTTCGGGGTTCTTCGATCCTATCAACAGTCACCAAACTACGTCACTAACACATCCACCAAGGTTCTCCTAATTTCCCCACAAATTCTCCGGGTTCTAAACATAATGAACCGAGACCCTAAACCTTCGATCCCTCAGAACTAACTCGAATCGACGTCTGATTAACCCGAAACCTATCCCAAAAGATTCGTTATGACATCTAGACCAAAAACCTAGTTGGAAATTTCCCCAGAAACCGCCGCACGTACCCCCACGTGCCGTCCAAAGTGGCTGGGCCTGGGCCTCACGCTCCTGAACAGAAACACTGTTCATCTTCAACCTCGAAACCGTGCACTGTTCCAGACCGGCGTGGCCGGTTCTCCCCCGTCCGTCCACCATTTTTGTCCTTCTTTCCACCATTCTCTTCGTTCTCAACCCAGCAACCTATTCCCCTCAACCAAACACGACAACACGACTTACAACTCACCTCCCCAACTAGAAACAGAAACCACCCGTAAGCCCCTGTTCTTCAATCCGGCAGCACGTGTCACCCCTGTAACGACCCGTCCTGAATTCTGGGATTAGATTAGTGATTAATCTTGATTAGTGAGGTTGATCGGTGGTTAGTAGGTCGGAATTGGACAAAATGTGCAAAATGATCGTTTTGCCCTTGGTCGTGGGAAAAATGTTGGCTTTTTGATCGGGCGGTCAAACGGACTTTGACCGATGACCGTGACGTAGTTCGGGACTTCACGAGTTCATAGACAGGTGGCACGTTCGATTCAGACATTCGTAGAGAAAGTTTTGATGTTCGGAAGTTGAGGGGTATTTTGGTAATTTCGAGTAATAGGGGTCAAATGTTGACTTTTTGACCGGGAGGTCCGATGGACGAGGGCCAAGGACCGTTACGTAGGTATCTTCGATACGAATCCAACGACAGGCGGCATGCCGAAATCGGAGATTCGACGACGAAGTTATGGTCAAGGAAACGAACTAACGAACCGAGGCTCCGATTAAAATAATAATATAATAATGAATAGTAACCGATGACTGTGCACATCCGGATGAGTGACAAGTGTCACCCATCCCTTGTTTCCAGCTCCATGTTTCCCTCCCAACACCATCATCACCCCTAATCATCATGTTCTCCATCATTCCCCTTCCCTTTTCTTTGATTTTTCTTCAAAGCGTGCACAAATTGGGGGAGGATTGAACTGGGAGAATTGGCTCCCTTCCTTAGCCGTTCCGGAGAGAAAATTGAATGTTGAGAGAGACTGAATTGGCTGGGAAACACGAGAGGCAGAGAGGATGCTGGGAAATCGAAAATTGATTTTAAGAAAATTGGGGGGAAAATTAGAATACTGAGTGTTAGGCCGTGAGGATCGAAATTGAGCTCACATTCAGCTTCCTGGGATCACAACGATCAGAATCGTCGAAAGAACGAAGGAAATTGGCAACGTTTTGGCTCTGAACACACTTGGTGACAGAGGAGGAAATTCGACCTTGAGTCATGGAGTTTGAGGCTTCGAATGATTCAATTCAGGTGGGGAAACTACTTCTCATGATCCCACGATGCTTCTGGAAGGATCAATTGAAGGAAACCGGTTGAGATCGATGAAGCTCCATGGTTGCACAGTGTACGGCCATCGAGCTTGAGTCGTGGAGATTGAGCACTGGATTGATGAAATTGAGTTGGGGTAAATGCTTAACGGAGTCCACTAATGCTTCTAGTTGAATCAATTTAAGGAAATCGATCGAAATTGATGGAATTCCATGAATGAACAGTGTTCGGAGTGTTCTTGGTGTTCATCATCGAATTGTGGGAATTTGGGTAAGTGATCGTGTAATTGATGTTACAGACCTGTAATTGAACTAAGAAAGAAACTAACTAAATGATTAATTGAAGGAATTAAGGCTGAATTGATGGACATTGAACCGGGTTGTATCGCGGGCAAATTGGACCCGTTTACCAGACAAACGGGTTGGGCTGGTGACACTGTAGCAGGAGCGTGGGTTTCACGTGCAGCCACTCACGGCGGCGCATGACGGCGCGTGGGCATGAATCTCGAGGTGAGGTCAACATGACTTCTGTCCTATTTAATGTAACGAACATTTTGGGATTGGTTTCGTGTCGATCGAACACCGTTTCGATATTGTTCGGGATGTCCGAAGGTTTTAAATCAAGTTTAAAAATAGTTAAAAATTCGGAAAAATTACGGGACTTTGATAGGATGTTAATGATGAGGTTAGTGACCCTCTAATGTAATTTGGACAGGATTGGGAGTCCCGGTGATAGTGGTGTGGCCCGGGAGGGCTGTGGCACGCGTATCGAGGCATACCGTTAAAACGGTCTGTGAGTGGACTTTGGTTTTATAAATTCTATGCATGCTTAAATGTTTTATATGGATTATGGTTGTGATTGTATGATGTTAATTTTGTTGTTGGTAAATTGTACGGTTTCACGTATTTCGAGGCGATTTACGTGCTTGCACGTAAATCGAGGTTTTCCAGTTTTACATGGATTTTCCATATTTTTTACTTGGATATAATATGATTAAATGGTTTTGCAATTGGAAATATAAACTCGGGCTTGAGGCCCACTTGTTTTGGAAATTTCGGACTTGGAGTCCATTTGAGTACGTAATCGGGCCGGGGGCCCAGTTGGTTAATGAAATCGGGCCAGGGGCCCAGTTGATATGAAATCGGGCTGAGACCCATTTGAGTTATGTTATCGGGCCAGGGGCCCAGTTGATTTACGAATTCGGGCCGTGGGCCCAGTGGTTCGTAAAATCGGGCATGAGGCCCAGTTGGATTATAAATGTGATTTCGGGTCAGGGACCCTATGTTTAATAATTGTGATTTTGGGTCAGGGACCCTAAATGGAATTACATGGTTTAATAGAAATTTCGGGCAGGGCCCATTGTAATGATGTGATAAAAGGATTTAATAAAACTGTTTTCCATATACCATCTGGATACAAGGATATATGATGGTCTCCACCAGATGTCTGGGACACTGGGGAAGTCACGGTGCATTGCCTGCGAGGGGTCATTATACAGAGCAGCCGGACCGTATGATGACTCAGAAGCAGGATTGCTATGATTGACGTCAGGGACGTTAGACATCAGGGATGTCAGATATATGGACCCGGAGAGATCCCGGGCAGCACGCGTAGCTTGTGAAACCGTGAGATATGACGTCAGGGACGTCAAGCGTCTGGGACGCTAAGCATCTGGGATGCTGGTGATGGTAATGGTAAAATATGGATGGATGAATCTATGAAATGGCTTTTCAGTTGGATATGTGTTATGTGGTAAAAATGGATTATTGGTTATGAAATGGTATGTTGGGTCGGGGACCCTAAATGGTTTTGGATTTTTGGATTTATATTTATGGCTTTGGGCGGTGGCCCATATGGTTGTTTATGTATGGTTGTGATATTCCACTGTTTTGGGCTGAGTTCCCTAATGGCTTGGTTGAGCAAACGTTTTGGTTACTGGTTTTCGTGGCATGCATACGTTTTTATTGGAGGGCATAAATGTCTTATAAATGTATTTGATAAACTTATTGGTTTTTGTCCACTCACATCTTTTGGTTTTAATGCCCTTCAGGTTGATTACGGATGCGATTGCAGCAGAGACTGGGACATTGCATACCTCCTCCATCGATCCTTGCGCACTCTGGATGCCCCGTTGGGCAGTGGCTCTTGATTATCCCTTGTCTGACACCCCTTGTTGGACGGGAGCAGGGCACATTCCACGGTAATCCCGGGGGGATTGGGATGGGTCCTGTCAACCCCCCATCGCGGCTTCCATATTAACAGGATCCTAAGGACCTAAGGAGTTGATTAGAACCTACCAGACACCTCGACTCGTTCTCAAAAGCCACGACTAGCCGTTTGAAATTAACGGAAAAACAGAGCATCGAAAAGGATCAAAGAAATTACCTGCTTGCCATCCACCACCGTGCTCACCACCGCGTTCTGCAGGGTTCACAGGGCCGTCCTAGCCTTCCCTCGATCTTAATTGGATCAACACACGGTAACACCACCACCAAGTTCCTTCAACACCTCTCTGTTTTTCTAAGAACTCACCCCTTACACTCTCAAGTTTTCCTCACACGAGCTGCCCTCCCATCTCACTCACCACCTCTCACTCAACTCTAGTCACTCACTCAGTCACCAGAATACACAAGCACACACGGCCACTCGACCAATTTTCTCTCAATCTCAGTCTCTGTTTCTCCCTTCTTCGAACAAACACGATGCACACACAAATACTTGCACCGTGCAAAAGCCTAGAACCCACTACACACACACACACACACACACACGTGTCCATAATCCCCTGGCCCAACTCAGCCCTGGACACTTGGCCTTATCCTATTTGCACAAATCCCAATGTTCAAAAAGACCAAATTGCCCCTATGAATCAAAATTACCATTTTGCCCCTCACCGTTCTAGACTCGTATATCACTCGTCCAATGTCCGATGAAGGCATGCCGCCTGTCGTTGAACTCAGGACGACGAGATCTACCTAACAGTCCTCGGTCTATGTATAAAAACCCTGTCGTACGAAAAGTCAACTTTTTCCCCTATTTTAACCAAATTACGAAAGTGCCCTCGACCTTCCGAACAGCATAACTTCCTCCTTAGATGTCGGAATCAGGCGTGCCACCTGTCTACGGATTCGTGACGTCTCGAACTACGTCACGGTCACCGGTCAATGTCCAATTGACTGCCGGAACTAAAAGTCGACATTTTCCCCAAACTAGGGGCAAACTCGTCATTCTACGCCCAAAGTCCAAAAGTAACCCACTAACACCGATTACTCTCACTAATCCGTCACTAATTACTTTACTACTCCCGACTCCTGGGACGGGTGGTTACAGACCCCTCTTAGGCAGTGCACCATGACTACTCCAGCATCCCTGACATCTGAAGGAGACAATAACTCATAAGGATTGTATGTATAGTGTAGTAGTCAAAACCAATGAAAATCCTATTTAAGCCATTTCTCAAATTCCAGCATAATTTGTGTCCATAAAACATTTAACAAATTTGAAATACCCAATTGATCACAGAGATCATAGTTCAAAACCATTTAAGATCCAATCATTCTTTCAAATCCCTATTTTACTCCAAAACTAGTTAACACACTATCCAGACGAGTCTCAAGCCCAAATCATCGTAACGTAAAACAGTGCGTAAACGAGATTTAAAATCCAAAATGTCATCAATAAATGTTATCAAAGTATTTCAACGCAAACCATATAATAAAGCATTTAAAACAGTTATGCATGCATTTCATTCTATAACACAAATGTCTATTCACACCTGGTCCTCGCTGCGCTAATGAACTACGCTGTAATTGCACCGAAGCTAAACCACAGTCTCTGGGCCTGTCCAAAACACATCTAAAGCTCACTAACGGACTCTACAAGTTCAACCCCTAAACCCCCAAAAAGTCTGATACCGGGAACACGTTCTAACACGCTTCCCTAGGCTAAAAATCTCTAAACGACCTATCAAACAAACTCCGGTCGACTTGAAATCACCACCATTGGATTCAGAAAATTGAAACTTTTCGAACAAGATTAGTTTGGCCTCAAAAAATGTGCCCATGTGCCCTCACGTACAGATCAAGCTTCTTGGTCAATGCTTGTCAAAAGTCAACACTGACGTCACGGTCAACGGTCAAAGTCAACGGCTGACATGATACTGAAGTCAGCCTGACAGGTATAACAGCTATCATGTATGACACCTCCCACTTGTCACACTCTGATTTTTCCATGTTCCCTGCCATGTGTCCATTGACACCTCAGACACCCTACCACGTGGCACCACCCGATTGGTCCACGCGTCTTACATGTCTGTGCTGACTGGACCTGAAAACTACCACGTGGTAGCACCCTATTATCCACGTTGCTTGACAACCCTGATAGATGATGACATCACCCACTGATATCATCATCGTCTACCTCCAACCGGGTCAACCCAATTCTTTGCAATGGGTCGACTCAACCATTTCGATCCATTTTCGTTCCTATCAACTTGTACTCAACCCAGAAATAAGCCTATGACCTTAAAAACACAAGAAATGGTCCATAAATTACCTCCTAAGCTTTTGATTTTCGGTTGAAGTTTTAGACCTTCCCTAGGTTGATTCTATCCACCTTAATCCTTCCCGTTTGTTCCTTTGTGTTCGTCTGGTTCCTGGGAACACACTCTGATCAACCAAACAATCCAACAAACACCAAAACTCGATTTTGAAAAGTTAAACCTTGAAACTTACTGTAATGACCCATTCCGAATTTCGGGATTAGATTAGTGACTAATGAAGAATAAGTGAGATTAATCGGCGATTAGTTGAGCGAAATCGGACGGACGGTGTAAAATGACCGTTTTGCCCCTAGTCTCGAGTAAAATGTTGACTTTTGACTCAAGGAGTCAAACGTACGAGGACCGATGATTTTGACGTAGATCGGGACGTCATGAGTCCGTAGACAGGTGGTATGTAGAAATCGGAGGTTCGACGGGGAAGATATGGGTCTAAAATGGAAAACGGCATTATTGCATGTAAACCGAAAAACGGGGGGACAAATGGCAGGATTGGATTGGATTGGAAATCTGGGTGGACCAATCAATAAGTGACACTTATCCCTTATCTGATTGGCCCATTCCGCCACATGGTGGGATATTTCCTTTCACCATCATTGATTGATCATCTTTCATTTTTCCTCCCAAAACTCGTGATCGTGCAACCCATTCAAACCCAGCCCTTCAATCTTCATTTTCTTGCTTTGGTGTGTGAATGAAAGTGAGAAAGGGAGGTGAGACGTTGGAGATGGTGGCCACGGCTTGCGTTGTGGATGGTGGCCGGCGTTGCCATGAAAGGTAAGTCTTGGTTTTCAGATTTGGAAGATGGGTTTTGGTGGTTTTTGAATGGTTTTAATACCTAGGACGTGTTTTGGAGGTTGCTTGGGAGCTTGTGGGCTTGGAACGGTGGCCAACGGTGGCCGGAAGCATGGAAAACCGACGGGGGAAAATGGCTAGTTCAAACAATTGATTGGGGAGGTGAGATCGTGAATTGATTTTCATGTTTTGAATTCATAAATAGATTAGGAATGTTTAGAGGAAAGTTTAGGAATGAAAATGGATGAAAACGGACCGAAAACACCAGAGATTTGGAGGTGAACTGGTCGCGCCGGTCCAGCTGGACCGGCTGCACAGTCGAATCGGTCTAGACCGGTCGGTTGGAGGTTGAAGATGTATAGTGCCCAGGCACGTGAGGCCCACGAGCAGCGCCTTTGGACGGCAAGTGGGTTCACGTGGGGGGTATTTTGGGAAAACTTTCAATATGTGAAATCTTCTATTCGATGTAACGAACATTTTGGGACTGATTTCGTGTCAATCAGACATAATTTCGATATAGTTTTGGGTTTCCGAAGGTTTAAAGTCTATTTAAAATGCGTTTAAAAATTCGAGAAAATTACGGGGAGTTAATGGGAGGTTAATGAAGAGGTTAGTAACCCTATAGTATGGCTTGGACAGGTTTGGAAGTCCCGGTGATGGTGATATGGCCCTTGAAGGCTTATGGCATGTGTATCGAGGGGGCATCGTAGGACGGTCTGTGAGTGGACAATGTATTCTAAACTATGATGCATGCATAACTGTTTATTATGTTTTATATATGTGATTTCTATAGTGATGATTGTGGCATTGGTGATATACATGGTGTCACGACCCGTCCTAATCCCCCCGAGATTAATGCGGGACGTGCCTGATCCCATCTGACACAGAGTGTCAGACAAGGGGGATTCCGACTTTAGCCCGCTTGGGGCTTCATAGTATGTCAGGATTCGGAGGAGGAGTGTGATGTCTTGGTCTTCGCTACAGTTCGCATCCGTGATCAACTTGAAGGGCAGTCAAAACATTTAAAAGTTGTGAGTGGAAAAAACATTGGTTTAATAAAAACGTTTTTGATAAGCACATATTTCATCACCTTTTCATCTCAATTTCCTTTTCATTTTGCTTTGTTATATCCTTAATCTTACAACCCAAAAATGTGGAGTAAAAAGGTTAAATTGGAGCAAAACCACACAAGTTATCAAGAATGGGCCAAGACTTATAATGATTGGATCAAGATTCATCAAGATGGATTAACACTATGTCCATCTGTGGAAGAAGGCTCAAGATTATGCCAAAATTCCTTCTTGGAGAAGCCTAAAAGAAGAAGTGGATTAAAAGTTACAAAGCAAAAATCTATCTGTGCAAATCAGACCACTTTCACGGACCATTGATAACGCCTCAAATAGAATCCGAATGGGAATAAGGTATGGTTGGAAAGCTCTAGAAGGCTAGTTTCCAATGGTTCAAGAATTACTCAAATCGGAGTTCTACAGACATGGGAATTCCTGTTTTGGTGAGGCATAGTCAGTCTGCGCGAATTCCAAGAATTACTCAAATCGGAGTCCATCTTCTAAAATTCTAGCATGCAACCCAAATTCCAAGAAAATTAAGGAGAAGAATTTCCCCTTTTTAATTAGGATTTGTTTTCCCTTTTTAAATTAGGAGTTTCTATCACCTTTTTAATTAAGTTTTGTATTTATTCTTTCATTAGGATTTAGAATACCTTTTAGCTTTAGGACTTTAATTTAATTAGTTTCATCATTTTTCGTCTAGGATTTAAATTGTGAACTCCTATTTATTTGAGGATTAATTTTCTCCTATAAATAGAGAAACTTAGGTTATTTTTAAGGGTCGCTCATTATTTATACCAAAACTTTGCTTAAACCAATTTTCCCTTTTTAATAAATTCGAGATTTCTTGTGCAAAAATAAACTACACCATCGTCCATAATTCACCATCCTCCATTGACATATAAGGCGTATTCCTGAGTGTCTCACCAAGAGTGTCGAACCACCTAGCATCTATAGGGCATATTCCCGAGGATTCAAAGTGTAACTCAACCTCGTAACCCCGTAGTTTTCTCTTTGTACTTGAATATCGTGTTTATTGGATTGATCATTAATTTTATTATGGTTCTATATTTTGTATTGATTTCAATAATCTTCCATGCTATGCTTATGCTTAATGCTTGATTAGATATAGGGCGTATTCCCTAGTCTAGATCATTGAAAGTGTATAGGGCGTATTCCCGAGCACGTAATTAAGATAATGTACATGTATTTCATAAACTAAGGTTTTGGAATTTCGTTGATAATAGAAATTGGTATGATTTATGAATGAGTTAGGTTAAAGATGAATTCACCATGTAAATATTTGATTAGATTAGTCTAGGTTTAGTTTAATTACTTAGAACTTTAAAAATCAATCTTTACCCCCAATTAACCAATCAAGCGACAATCATGCTTATGTACCCTCAATCCTCGGTCCAGAACGATCCCTATTTACCAATGCTACATCTACAAAAAAGTATTTTTAATTGCATGAGTTTCTTTAAGTGTTGAGTGTGACTTTGTGTTTACTTTAATGCTTAGTTTTTGCGTATCAATTTTCACGAAAGAGACATTTATACCCTTCACTAAAACGCAGGCATGCAGTCGAAAACCATTTACCAAACCATTAGATCCTTGGCCCAAAATCGTAAATGAAACCAATCATACGGGCCACTGCCCAAATCCATGTGGGACTCAGCCCAAAACCATAAATTTGATCATATAACATATAACCAATCATGTCACGATTCCCAAAGCTACGCGCGTACTACCTGGGGTCTTAAATCCCAAGTCTCCCTAAGGTCCACCTAGGCTAATGTCCGCAGATCAATGACCCTCCCTGGGGGTTACAATCCATAAGCCTTCCTGAAAGTAAGGTACCCAACGAGGGCGAATCCACTCAGTTAGTGCTCCGCGACTACTCCGGGGTCCACCCAAGCCAACGACCCTCCCCAGAGGAGACAATCCAAATAAAGTAAGGTATATGAATATATATATATATATCAAAAATATTCTTAAAACCTTTCAATGGATTCATGCCCAGTCCCCATAAAACGTCATGAACCCGGAAATCCATTTAGGGTCCCCGACCAGAAATCATAATCATAAACCAACTAGGCCTCGGGCCCGAACTCATGACTGAACTGGCCATCGTGCCCGATATCTCAGAGTTAGTCATGATTCCAATAGTAGGGATGTGTGCCACCATCCATGCAGGACCGCCCTCAATCCTGGTATGTCGCCGTGAACGAATCAACCGACGCGACCACCTCTAGATCATGGTGCACTCATCACCGATCGATATCCTGAACCGTCAAAACTCCGAAGTCAAGCCTCCAGTGGCTGCTCGACAATGGGACGTGCATCATGACCTCTCCGAAAGGAACACATCCTAGTCCGGAGGCGAGCGTCGTATCGTCTGCCGTTGTGCACATAGCACTCGTCGCGACCACGACTCAGACCCATAGGTCATCAATAGGGCCACATGCCCGAGACAAAACCAAATGGGTCTCATGCCCAATTCCTTGTTTCTAAATCCGAAATCATTTCATTTAAACCAACATAGAAAGCACAAATACGTATAAGCACCATATAAGGCCAAAACCTCGAAATACTTGCAAATACGTGAACACACACAAATTCACTCATGGCATCACAAAACATGTTCATAAAAGCATATAAAACATTTATGCATGCATCAATTTATAAAACCAAAGTCCACTCACAGACCGTCCAAGTTGCCACCTCGATACGCGTCCCGGGCCAATCACCGTCACCAAAACCTCCAAACCTGACCAAATCGTAATAGAGGGTTACTAACTACTTAAATAACCACTCACTAAAGCCCCGTAATTTTCCAGAACTTTTAACTATTTTAAACTCGATCCTAAACCTTCGAACACCTCGAAATATATCGAAACGATGTCTGATTGACATGAAACCAGTCCTTAATGTTTGTTACATCGAATAGATGATCTCGTGTGTTGGAAATTTCCCCAAAAAAGTGGGCCACACATCCACAAGTGCCGGCAGAAGCCCCTGTGTGTGGGAGCCACGCGCCAAAGAACAGGGTCATCCCTGACCTCGCGACGGCTGGTTTGAACCAACCGGTCTACTTGGTTTGCCTGGACCGGCGTGACCGGTCCAAGGCCGTATCTTCTTCATTTATCATGCTTTTTTGTCCATTCCAACTCCTATACAATATTAACAACATTTCCTACCGTCCTATGTCCTTAAATCCAAGAAACAAACCCTAAATCGCATTGGTTCTAAAAACCATTTTGAACCAAACTTTCCAACCTTGGTTCAGGGCACTTCTAGGGGTCAAACCTTCATCTTAAGGGTTCCAATAGGTTCCTAGGATCACTAGAAAGAGATTGGGAGGATCGATTTGGGTTAACTTGGCCGAAATTGTAATTCGGTGGGTAGCCACTGAAAATCGTCCAGCAGGCCTTCCGGGCTTTCTCAGCTATCCTCAGCCTCCAAAACCTTCTTATAGACCTCCTACCAATACCCTAAACCCACCCTAACAAACATCTAAGCTTTCTAACGTCCAAAACTCGAAATTGAAATTTCAAAACATACATGGGGATCCGTTTTACCTTTACCATGCATTCCACCGCCGTCCTGCCACCGTTTCCACATCCTCTCATTCATCCTCAGCTCCTCTCCTAGCCTCAAGTGGATGCAGATAGGAAGGGTTTGGATTTGGGTTCACTGGGTTTGGATTTGGGTCGATCGAATGAACACTTTGGGGGAAGGGGGGGGGGGGGAGGGTCATTGCATTTGTCTGTGTAATGAAAGCAATGGATGGGTGACAATTGTCACTCATCCATTGAGCCTAGGAAAAAGATCTGGGCCCCACTCAGGACAAAAGTCCACTTTTTCCTCATACATTGTACTTTCATGAATAGTACCTTGAAACTTCCGTGAACCATAACTTTTCAGTCGAATGTCCGATTACGAAGTGCCACCTATCTACGAACTCGTATTGACTCGATCTACGTAAGAGTCCTCGACCATCAGCCATCGGACTTCCCGGGTCAAAAGTCAACTTTTTGCCCTCGTTCAGTGGTGAAATCGTAATTTCGCCTTGAACGGCCGTTAATCCTCGAGTAATCTCCAATTAGCCTCATTAATCCGTTATTAGTCTTAATTAATCTCGATCATTCGGGATGGGTCGTTACACATGGTTGCACGTATTTCAAGGTAATTCCGTATTTGCATGTATTTCAAGGTTTATGGTTTTACTGTAGTTTTACATGGTTGTGGTTTCATTGATAGTTTGATGAACTGGTTTTAGTTTTGGAAAGATGAACTCGGGCATGAGACCTATTTGAATTATGTGATCGGGCCGGGGGCGCAATTGGTTTACGAAATCAAGCTGAGACCCCTTTGAGTTATATGATCAGCCCGGGGGCCCAGTTGGTTTATGAAATTGGGCATGAGGCCCATTTGTGATTTATAAATGCAATTTTGGGTCTGGGACCCAATGTTTTATAGATGTGATTTCGGGTCGGAGACCCTAAATGGATTTGTGATATTTTATGGAAATTTAGGCCAGGGCCCTTTGAGATGTTTTGAAATGGCTTTGTAAAACTGTTTTCCATATAACATCTTGATGCGAGGATATGTGATGGTCTCCTACAAGTGTCTGGGACACTGGGGAAGTCACGGTGCATTGCCTACGAGGGGTCATTATACGGAGCGATGAGACCGTATAGTGACTCAGGCGCAAGATTGCTATGATTGGACGTCTTGGACGTCAGACATCTGGGATGTCAGAGATATGGACCCGGGGAGACCCGGGGCAGCACGCGTTGCTTTTACCATGAGATATAACGTCTGGGACATCAAGCGTCTGGGACGCTAGGCATCTGGGATGCCGAGGATGGTTATGTAGTGAATATGGATTATTGGATTTATGAGATGATATTTCGGTGTTTATGGATTTGGGCAGTGGCCCACTTGGTTCTGGATTTTTAGGTTTTGGTATTCTACAGTTTTGGGCTGTGTTCCCATACTTGGTTTTGATTTACGGTTTTTGGGCTAAGGCCCTAATGGTTCATTTGAGTAAATGTTTTGACTACTGGTTTTCGATGCATGCGTACTTTTTAGTGAAGGGCATAAATATCATTTTATGAATGTGTTTTATGAAATTATTCATTTTCGTCCACTCACAGTTTTTAATGGTTTTAATACCCTTCAGGTTGATCACGGATGCGGGCCGTAGCCGAGACCGAGACATCGCACTCCTCCACCGATCCTAGCGCGCTCTAGGAGCCCCGTATGGGCCGATGTACGAATTATCCTTTGTCTGACACTTCGTGTCAGACGGGAGCGTGACACATCCTGCATTAATCCTAAGGGGATTGGGATGGGTCGTGTCACTTACCTTCACGATTTTCCACCCCCCCCCCCCCCCCCCCCGTCCATGGTTGCCCACACCGTTGCCACCGTTCAACATGTCTCAGTCCCCTCTTTTAATTTCCTTCTCACACAAGAAGCAATGGATGAAGAATGGAGAAAGTAAGTTTGTGTGTTTTTGTTGGGTTTCTTTGGGTTTTTGGGTAAACACAAACACATGGATGAAGTATGAAAAAATATCAGATCCAAAACCATGGGAAAATGGGCCAACGGGATGAGTGACACTTGTCACTCATCCATTGGTCCACTTAGGATATTTTGGACGAATACAAATTTGCCATTTGTACAATCCCTTGTAAAATGTGAATAGTTCCTGATTCCTCTTGTGAACCATAACTTTTCCGCCTGATGTCCGAATTTGTTGTACTGCATGTCTACGGACTCGTGATATCCCGATCTACGCAACAAATCTTGGTCAAAGGCCATAAAGTGTCCCGGAGCAAAAGTAAAAAATATTCCCTTTTTAGGGGCAAAATAGTCAATTCGTAAACAAAATTCCAAAATTACAAATTAACGAAAATTCGGGTTGTTACAATCTACCTGTAACGACCCGTCCCAGATTTCCGGATTAGCGAAGTAATTAGTAAGGAATTAGCTAAGTTAATCGGTGATTATTTGGTTACTTTTGGACAGTTAGCGTAGAATGACGATTTTGCCTCTAGAACGGGCAAAATGTCGACTTTTAGTTCGGACGGTCAATTGGGCATTGACCAATGACCGTGACGTAGGTTAGGACGTCACGAGTCCGTAGACAGGTGGCACGCCCGATTCCGACATCCGAGGAGGAAGTTATGATGTTCGGAAGGTTGAGGGCACTTTCGTAATTTAGGTAAATAGAGGGAAAATGTTGACTTTTTGCTGGACTCTTAGTTCACACGTAGACCGAGGACCGTTAGGTTGATCTCGTCGTCCTGAGTACAACGACAGGCGGCATGCCTTCATCGGACGTAGGACGAGTGAGATACGGGTCTAGAACAGCGAAAGGTAAAATCGTAAATTGGACTCACAGGAGTATTTTGGTCTTTTTGCACATTGGAAATTGTGCAAATCTGATAAGGACAAGTGTTGCGCTGGTTGGAAATTTTTGAGTTTGGGACATAGGATTTGGACAAGTGGGCTGTGTCTAGTGGGTTCTAGTCTTTTGCACGGTGCAATCAAACTTGGCTGTGTTAATTGAGTCGTGCAATTGAGAGAAAAACAGAGACTAAGTTTTGAGAGGAGAGATCGATCGATGGCAGGGTGTGTGTGAGGCCTTGTGACCTGGTGAGAGTGAGCAGAGACTAATTGAAAGCTGGTGAGTGAGTCCTGAGTGAGAATTGTGTGAGGAACGATTGTGTGTGTGAGGTGTGATTTCTAAGGAAAATAGAGAGGTGTCGAGGGTGTGGTTCAACCATAAGTGATCAATTTGATCCAATCAGAGTCGAGGGAAGGCTATGACGGCTGAGGACAGCTCTGTGAACCCAGAGGAACACGGCGGAGGCTAGAACGACGGTGAGTTATTATTTCCCCTGTTTTACAGTTTGGGTTCAAACGAAGAGTCGTAGGTTTTGAGGTCGATTCGAGCAGTCCTATGAGTTCTATTAAGCATAGTAGGTCCCTAGGAACCTTAAGGTTGTGAAGCCATGATGGGAGGAAGCACGGGTGGCCGGGAACAGAAACAGAGTTTTTGGTTGGTTTCTGGTTCGAGTTAGGGAGGTGTGTTTCATGCCGTAATGTTGTGTTTTAATTTAGTGGATTGAGTTGCTTAGAGTAGGATGAAGCTTCTGGGTTTGAAAGGAACAAAAACGGATGGAAGATGGCGGAGAACCGGTCACGCTAGTTCAGACCGGTCGAGTGATCGAAGAATATGATGAACAGTAACCCTGTGTAGGCACGTGAAGCCCACGTGCAGCCCCTTTGGGAGGCGCGTGAGGGCGCGTGGGGCAGTTTCCGGGGAAATGTCCAACATGGTTTTGAGTCTAATCGTTGTAACGAACCTGTTGGGACAAGTTTTGAGACAATCGGATATCGTCTCGGGTTAGGTTTAAGTGTTCGAAGGTTTAGGGTCCCGTTTAACAACGTTTAAACGTCCGGGACTTTGGGAAAAATTAGGAGAAGCTTAGTTGAAGTGTTAGAGACTCGTTTTGGTGACTTTGGACAGGTCGGGACATCCTTGAGGCGACCGAGGAACGTACGGGACGCGAGTGACGTGCCCGGGAACTGTGAGTGGACTCCTTCTTTCTAATCGAGCATGCATAACTGGTTTTATTTACCTGTCTTATGGATTTAATTATGATTTCATGATTCTTGAGTCTTTTATATCTGTGTTACGAACTTGCGCATTTTTCGAGCAATGTACGTATTTGGTGCATTTTACGAGGAATGCTTTGTTTATGCTTTTGATGCTATGCTTTTGGGATTTCAATCTATAATTGGTTTCAATGATTACAAATGGAATTTGAAACATGATTTGATAATGAAGGTTTTCGGTTTTAGAATCGGATTTCGGTAAGCGAGATTTGGTTTTAAAGTTGAAAAGCGGATTTCGGATTCGGGTTTGGATATGGACTTAGAAATGGTTTTCAAACCGTTTTGGATTGGATTTGTTGGATCTGGTTATTGGGTTTAAAGACCCGGATTGGGTTTAAATACCCGGATTGAGTTTAAAGACTCGGATATTATGATATTTCCCCCGTAGGCCTGTTGAGTTTAAAGACTCGGGAGTTTAAAGACTCGGATTATATTGAGGCCTGGATTGAGTTTAAAGACTCTGGAGTTTAAAGACTCGGATAGATCCAGCAGGTTTAATCGGATGATGACTTTGGTATTTGATGTTTTATGATACTGTTTCCGTGATAATTATTATGTGCTTTTATAAATGTTTTCAGACATTGGGTTATGCATGCCTGTTTTCAAAACGGAGGGCAAAAACCCTGGTTTGTTTATTAAACTGGTTTTGAAACTATTTTTATTTTCTAGTCCACTCACACCTTCTCGTTTTTAAATGCCCTCTAGGTCATGGTGATAGCGCTGGGGTTGACGTTGAGGCAGAGTCAGAGGCATAGAGTTATCCCGGGGTGTTTGCGGTGTTTTCTGCTACGAGTTTCCGTTGTGCGTGTACTTTGAGTAGGATTTTTGTTTTACCTTCTTTGGTACAATACTCTGTATGACTGTTGACTCTTGGATTTTGAATTCTCCCTTGTCTGGCAATGTAACTTTTGGTTTTCGTGAGGTTGTTTCGGTCCTTTGTGTCGGGTTGTCAGACGGGAGCAGGATTCACCTCGGTTATTGGTGTGATAATCGGGGTGGGACCTGACAATTGGTATCAGAGCATAGGTTGTTGGTTTGTGTCTGTTGCGAGGTTGTATTTAGGTCGTTTTACTAACTCTATGCCTCTTTCAGCGTACGATTGACCATGCCTCAAAGACATGAGCCCCCTCCACGACCTGAAGACGACGCGGCGAGAGGGACAGAGAGTGCTACGATTGAGCGAGCCCAGCGACTCGGGGCTACGACGTTTAGTGGTAGGGCAGACCTTGAGGAAGCCCACAGGTGGATTACGAGACTCGAGCAAATTTTCGCGGTGATACGATGCGCACCGGAGGACCGAGTGTTACTCGCTACCTTTTTACTGGATGGTGCGGCGTACGAGTGGTAGTACACCCTCGAGTTGTCAGGCTGGGACGCCCACACAGTGACCTGAGAGACATTTAGGGAGCGGTTTCTAGATCAGTATTACCCCTGTTCTTTCCGTGATGCCAAAGAGGCTGAGTGTCTGTAGCTCCAATAGGGGAGCATGACTGTGGCTGAGTACGAGCATAAGTTTCAGATGTTGTCTTGTTTTGCTCCTACGTTTGTGGCTACGGAAACCGAGAAGTGCCGAAGGTTTGAGTTGGGCCTGTGAGGTGAGATTCGAGCCATAGTGACGGCTGGATCGTTTGTGACCCTCTAAGATTTGTAGGATGTTGCAGTGAGGGTAGAGGCTAGCTTGCTGGTACGACACCGAGAGTCACCTTTTTCTGGAGCTTCGAGCCAGAGGACACCGAAGAGGGGCAAATACAGTGGAGCTTCATCTGCAGGGGACGATCGTTTTGGCGGACCTAGTAGTTTCTAGAGTTCAGAGTTTCGTGGGCACCAAGCACAGCCAACTCCACAAACTAGTGCGACGTCTGTAGCACGATGCTTCTGGGTTTGAAAGGAACAAAAATGGACGAAGGATGGCGGAGAACCGGACACGCCAGTTCAGACCGGTCGAGTGATCGAAGAAGAAGATGAACAGTAACCCTGTGAAAGCGCGTGAAGCCCACGCGCAGCCCCTTTGGGCGGCGCATGAGGGCGCGTGGGGTAGCTTCCGGGGAAGTGTCCAACATGGTTTTGAGTCTAATCGTTGTAATGAACCTGTTCGGACAAGTTTCGAGACAATCGGACATCGTCTCGGGTTAGGTTTAAGTATTCGAAGGTTTAGGGTCCCGTTTAACTACGTTTAAACGTCCGGAACTTTGGGGAAAATTAGGAGAAGCTTAGTTGAAGTGTTATTGACTCGTTTTGGTGACTTTGGACAGGTCGGGACATCCCTGAGGCGACCGAGGAACGTACGGGACGCGAGTGACGTGCCCGGGAACTGTGATTGGACTCCTTCTTTCTAATCGAGCATGCATAACTGCTTTTATTTACCTGTCTTATGATTTTAATTATGATTTCATGATTCTTGAGTCTTTTATATCTGTGTTACGAACTTGCACGTTTTTCGAGGAATTTACGTATTTGGCGCACTTTACGAGGAATGCTTTGTTTATGCTTTTGATGCTATGCTTTTGGGATTTCAATCTATAATTGGTTTCAATGATTACAACTGGATTTTGAAACATGATTTGATAATGAAGGTTTTCAGTTTTAGAATCGGATTTCGGTAAGCGAGATTTGGTTTTAAAGTTGAAAAGCGTATTTTGGATTCGGGTTTGGATATGGACTTAGAAATGGTTTTCAATCGGTTTTTTGATTGGATTTGCTGGATCTGGTTATTGGGTTTAAAGATACGGATTGAGTTTAAAGACTCGGGAGTTTAAAGACTCGGATATTATGATATTTCCCCCGTAGGCCTGTTGAGTTTAAAGACTCGGGAGTTTAAAGACTCGAGAGTTTAAAGACTCGGATTATATTGAGGCCTGGATTGAGTTTAAAGACTCTGGAGTTCAAAGACTCGGATAGATCCAGCAGGTTTGATCGGATGATTACTTTGGGATTTGATGTTTTATGATACTGTTTCCGTGATAATTATTATGTGCTTTTATAAATGTTTTCAGACATTGGGTTTTCCATGCCTGTTTTCAAAATGGAGGGCCAAAACCCTGGTTTGTTTATTAAACTATTTTTGAAACTCTTTTTATTTTCTAGTCCACTCACACCTTCTGGTTTTTAAATGCCCTCCAGGTCGTGGTGATAGCGCTGGGGTTGACGTTGAGGCAGAGTCAGAGGAATAGAGTTATCCCGGGGTGTTTCCGTTGTTTTCTACTACGAGTTTCCATTGTGCTTGTACTCTGAGTAGGATTTTTGTTTTACCTTGTTTCGTAAGGTTGTTTCGGTCTTTTGTGTCAGGTTGTCAAACGGGAGCAGGATTCACCTCGGTTATTGGGGTGATAATCGGGGTGGGTCCTAACACTACCCCTCTTACAAAAATTTTGTCCTCGAAATTCACACAAACAAATGTGGAAATTGTTCTCTCATTAGGGTCTCATGCTCCCACGTGGATTCTTCCACGTCATGGTTTCTCCATAACACTTTGACTAGAGGAATAGTCTTGTTCCTCAAGACCTTCTGACAGGACCCGTCCCAAATCCACCAGATTATCATAGGACGTGCCTGCTCCCGTCTGACACTGCGTGTCAGACCAGGGATAAACTAGTCACCTGCTCGGGGTCCATCAGAGTACACTAGGATTGGTGTTGTCATGTGATGTCTCGATCTTTGCTACAGCCCGCTTCCGCAATCAACCTGAAGGGTATTAAAACCATAAAATTGTGAGTGGACAAAAATAAATGATTTAATGAAAACACATTTCACAATAAGAAATTTGTACCTTTCAAGTAAAAGCATGCATGCATCATAAAATAAGTTCATTTCAAATATTTTCCGAAAGCAAGGGATAATGCTTTTCAAATTAAACATGGTGAAAACTGCTTCTCAATCGAAGCCATCAACTCAGTAGGGTCTCATCCCAAAACCAATCTCAGTGATATATCAATCATAGAACACGGGGATCAGCCCTAAACCAATCATATGGTGAAACATCATATACGTATATATATAACCCATCCTCGGCATCTCATATGCCCAACTAAGAATCTGTCACGATATATCTTCAGTACGGGTACTACTCGGGTCTCATCTTCGAGTCTACCCCCAGGATCTACGACGTCTGGGAGTACCTGTCACCGGACCCTGTCCGAGACTATATCACATCTCTCACTCCTGGGAATGTGCTCCCTCTCGGAGTCACTCATCCCAGGCAGTGTATCGTGACACTCCAGGATCATCGACATATGGAAGAGACTACTCATACGGAAGGGTATATACATATAAGTGTGAAAACATTCATCTCTTTTAAATCAAATTTCAACTAGATCTCATAACCGAGTCATAATCAAGGATTCCTCGAATCTCATTCAAATCCAAATCTCATAGGCCTCATCCCAAATCCACATCTCAATAGGGTCTCAAACCCGAAATCTCATTTCATAAACCATAACTGGGACTCAAGCCTGATACCACAATTTAACTTAGCCTCAAGCCCGATACTATAAATCAACCAGGCCTCAAACCCGATGCCACAATTCAACTGGGCTTCAAACCCAATATCATAAGTCAACTGGGCCTCAAGCCCGATACTATCAATCAACTAGGGCTTAAGCCCGATGCCACAGATCAACTGGGCTTCAAGCCCAATATTATAAATCAATTGGGTCTCAAGCTCGATATCATAACTCAATTGGGCCTCAAGCCTGATATTATATTTTCAAATCCGAAATCATTTCATCAATCAAATCATTTGATATCACATACACATATAAAACACAGCCTAAGCCCAATGTATCACATAAAATAGGAAATCTAGAAATACGTGCAATAACACATTTTCCACTGAAAAGGACAAACAAATCATAAAACAATCACATGCACTCATGTCATCTCAAATCATGATCATAAAAACATATAAATCAATTATGCATGCATCGAATTCATAAAACAAAGTCCACTCATATACCGTTCATGTTTCACCTTGATACGCGCGCCATAAGCCTCTTCGGGCTACTCCAACCTCTCTGAATCATCCAAACCTGTCCAAATTATACCCAAAGGTTATTACTAACCTATACAAGTCCATATCAAGAACCCCCAACTTTCCCAGAAAAGTCAACATGTCCCGAACACATATCTCGAGGTGAAAAACCTCGATTTGACCAACCTAACTATCTTCGATCGACCTGAAACCACCACTATTAAATTTGGATCGTCGAAACCTTTAAAATGGTCATAGTCCCACCTCTAAATGTGTGCCTACGCGACACCCACATGGGGGTCAAAGGTCTGGTCAACATTAACCAAAAAGTTAACGCTGATGTCCGCAAAGTCAACGTTGACGTCAGCATGAACAGTGAAAATTCAACACTGACGTCAGTATGATGTCATCTCTAACATCTGACACTGACATGTGTTAGTTTGACATGTCACACGCCGATTGGTCCACGTTCCTGCCATGTGTTCTGCTAACTGTGCACTAACAGCTGCCACGTGGCAACCTCTTATTGGGCCACGTCACCTGACATCTGACAGGTGATGATGTCACCCTACCACATCCTCACCCCTAACATCTGTTCGGGTCAACCTGGATTTCTGCAACCAGGTCACGTAGACCTGCGACCCAACCCGGTTCTAGTTTCCGACTCTAGCCACCCTCTTCAAGTTGATCCTCATGGTCCCGTTTTCGACTCCCCGTTTGGGATTCTCCGCCGTCCTCCTCCGTTCAAAATCATCCCCAACAGCTCGTCCATGTCCCAAGTACACAACCCAATCAATAAAACCATCCCCTAATCGTCTAAACCATAATTTCGAATTTGAAATAAAAATTAAAAGGATCTCGAGTTTACCTTCCTCCCATGGCTCCACCGCCATCCACGACGGCTCTGTCATCCCTAGCCATCATCATTTCATCCTCTCACTCATCCTCAGCTTCTCACTTGGCTTCAAACTGAATCAAATGGGTGGAAAGGTTTGGGACTTTCGGGTGGTTCGAATGAAAATGAAAAGGGAATGGATATGCATGTATGGGAGATGGTGGGGAATGGATGAGTGATACTTGTCACTCATCCCTGGGCCTACACAAAATATCTTGGCCCCACTAAGTGACAAATGGCAGTCGCCTTGTAAAACGTGTAATAGTGCATTGGGATTTCCCTGACCATAACTTTTTCGTCGAACATATAATTTCGATGTGTCGTCTGTCTACGGACTTGTATCGACTCGATCTATGTAACGGTCCTTGGTCCTCGTGCATTGGACCTCTTGGGCCGAAAGTCCTCCTTTTACTCTCGTATAGGGGTAAAATTGTAATTTCGCCATGAACGTCCGATAATCCCCGATTAATTTCCGATTAGTCTCGCTAATCCTCAAGTAATTCCTACTTAATCTAAAAGTTTTTGGACGAGTCGTTACACCTTCTCTTTCTGATCCAAAATCTATATTCGCTGTTCTTCAAAGCTCAAATCTGTCGTGAGTTCCAACGGTTGTTCTGGCAGAACATGAGATTTCTCACGCACTTACTTACGAAGCATCAACATATGGAACACATCATGCACTCTGGCAAGTTCTAGAGGTAAAACTAATCTGTACGCCACATGACCAATTCTCTCGGTAATCTCATATGGCAATGTAATGAGGACACAGCTTCCCACGTGTACTAAATCGAATAATCCCTTTCCAAGGGGATAATTTCAGGAAAACCCAATCTCCCACTGTAAACTCTAGATCTCTCATCCGACAATCAACGTAACTCTTCTGGTGATCTTGTGCTGTTTTCAACCTTATCCTTGATGATCTACACATTCCCTTGGGTCATATCCATGAGATCTGGCGTCAAAACCGCCCTCTCGCCTAGCTCATTCCAAAAAATAGGAGTCCTGCTGACAGGACTCATCCCAATCCCCCCGGGATTAGTGCGGGATGACCCTGCTCCCGTCTGACACGAAGTGTCAGACAAGGGATATTTTCGACCTTTGCCCTCCTGGGCTATCAGAGTACGCCAGGATCCGGAGGGGGTATGTGATATCTCGGTCTCTGCTACAGTCCACATCGTATCCAACATGAAGGGTATTAAAAACAGAAAGACTGTGAGTGGACAAAAAGTAATCAGTTTATAAAAACATTTTATAAGAAATACCTTTATACCCTCCACTAAAAAGCATGCATGCATAGTAAAACCATTTATCCAAACACATAAGTTTAAACAACCATAATTAGGGTCTCAGCCCCAAATTCCTTAACTACAAGTCATACGGGCTCCTGCCCAAAATCATTTACAGAAAACCATAACATCATAAACATATGTGGGATCTCAGCCCAAATCCATTTATCATTATAAACACAATTTCCCAAAATCAATTGAAATCATGTTTATCCATTATATTTCATATCCAGAACCTGTCACGGTAAATATAGAGCTACACGTGTGCTAACCGGGGTCTCAAACCCAAGTCTCTCCAGGGTCCACCCAGGTCAATGTCCGTAGATCAATGACCCTCCCTGAAGGTAACGAACCATGACCATCCTGAGAGTAAGGAACCCAACTGGGGGGCGACTCCACTCAGTCAGTGCTCCGTGACTACTCTGGGGTCCACCCAAGCCAACGACCCTCCCCGGAGGAGACAATCATATATATATATAGGATGGAATATGAAAAACCTTTTGAAATCATTCTTTAAATCTTTCAAGCATTCATGCCCGGCCCCCATAAGCCGTCATAATCCATAAAATCCTTTCCGAGGGTTCATGCCGGTTCCCATAAACCGTCATGACCCGTAAATTCATTTCAAGGGTTCATGCCGGTTCCCATAAACCGTCATGAACCATAAAAACCATTTGTAACACATAACTGGGCGCTAGGCCCGAATTCTCATAGAAACTGGACCTCAAGTCCGATTCGTAAACCAACTGGGCCTCCGGCCCGATTCCGTAAATCAAATGGATTTCAAACCCGAGTTTACCTTTTCGAATCCAAAACCATTTCATTAAACTATTTCTAAAACCATAAGAATGGAAAATCAGAGTAAAATCGGAAAATCTCAATTTACGTGCAAGCACGTAAATCGCCTCGAAATACGTGAAACCATATAAATCACAAACATCCAAATCAACATCATAAAATCATATTCATAATGCATTTAGAAATCCAAAACCATTTCATTTAGACCAGTAAAGACATACAGCCCCGTATAGGCACCGTATAGGGCCGAAACCTCAAAATACGTGCCTATACGTAACCACACATCCAAATGCACTCATGGCATCACAAAAAAGTATTTAAAACATATAATAAACATTTATGCATGCACCAATTTAGAAAACAAGGTCCACTCACACACCGTCCGAAGCCGCGCCTCGATACGCGTGCCATACGGCTCCCCAAGCCGATCACCGTCACCGGGACTTCCAAACCTGTCCAAATTAATTTAGAGGGTTACTAACTACTTATATAACCCCTCACTAAAGCCCCGTAATTTTTCGGAATTTCTAACTATTTTTAAAACCGAACCTAAACCTTCCGATGCCCCACAACATATCGAGACGGTGTCTGATCGACTCGAAACCAGTCCCAAAATGTTCGTTACATCGAATAGATGATTTCGTATTTTGGAACCTTCCTCAAATTGTGTGCCACGCGCCATCACGCGTCCCAAGAAGCCACTGCGCGTGGGCCTCACGCGCCCTGCACAGTGTCTCCAGCTCCAGCGATCGAACCGGTCCAGGCTGGCCGGTCCGGTCCAACCCCTGCAACTGGACGGGCGTAACCGGTCCAGGCCTCCTTCTCCCTCATTTTCGGTCCGTTTGCTTCCATTCCAATTCCTAAATTCCTATTTCTTTATTTCCTATCTAACCCAATTAATTAAACCATCTAAAACTATCTAAAACCCGTGAACCCATTTTGAACCATACGGTTCAAACTTCCCCGATCAACCTCCACGGCGTCCCAGCCATCAACCATCACCAAAACCCTCTTAAAACCTTCCTAGCATCCTAATAATCATTCCCTAATCATTCAAAACCAACCATAATGCTCAAACCGAAAAATAAGGAAAAATGGGCCTAACCGTGCATTCGGGTCCTTTTTGGCTTCCACCGCCGTGCACGGCGGCCCAGCCCCGTCCTATGCTCCCTCAGCCTCTCTCTCACCCTCTAGGTCTTAGTTATGATCAAGGGAAGATTTGGGATTGGTTTAAGGGGGTGGGGTGAGATCGGGTTTAGTTGTGTAGGGAGAAAGGAAAAATGATCGATGCACGGGGAAGATGCATGAACATGTGTGGGCTGTGCAATGGATGGGTGAAAGTTGTCACTCATCCATTGGGCCCTTGTAAATATCTGGCCCATTTAAGGACAAAAGCTACGACATTTCGTAAAATGTGCAATAGTGCCCCGAAACGTCCGTGAACTTTAACTTCGTCGTCGAACATCCGAATTCGACGTGCCGCCTGTCTATGGATTCGTATCGTCCTTATCTACGTAACGGTCTTCGGCCCTCGGCCATCGGACCTCTTGGTCAAAAAGTCAACATTTGCCCCTTTTTAACCAAAATTACCAAAATGCCCCTAAGCTTCCGAACGTCATAACTTCCTCCTCGAACGTCGGAATTGAACGTGCCACCTGGCAATGAACTCGTGACGTCACGAACTACGTCACGGTCATCGGTCAAAGTCGATTTGACCGTCTGAATGAAAAGTCAACATTTTGCCACCATCAGGGGTAAAACGGTCATTTCGCATCGTTTGTCCGATTGAGCCTAACTAATCACCGATTAACCTCACTAATCGTGATTAGTCACTAATCCAATCATGGAATTTGGGACGGTTCGTTACCATCTTCCCTCAATAATTAATTTCGTCCTCGAAATTCCAACCGACCTAATTCTAACCGTTCTTCCCTCCTTAATTAGTTTCATTCTCGAAACTCCAATTATCTTGATTCCACATCCACCCCGTGGAAAGTAGAATCGACCTCGAAACTCGTGTACACTCGTACACCCACTAACCAGAACGATACTCGTCTGCAACCAGACGTACCACTAACACTCACGTCGTATCGACTACATTCGACCACGTCGAATGACAGAAGTCGTACGCTCCGAACTGACACCACTTGTCAGATCTACCGTTTCGCTGACACAACCAACTAGACGGTTCCCTTCTCAATCAATAATCTATTCTGACGTCCTCCCACTGTGAGTCATCAGACCTCACTAACCGATTCATGTTGACACTTCCGACAAACTGTCACCACTTGACAGTCGTCAGTCGACAACTGACACTATACCCACTTGTGGTTATACTAACCGCCAACTCACTCAACCTGTGTGTAACTAGACCCATCAGAAATACCGTGACCCAACGCACAGTATCCAATGTCCAGTCCACGACCTCAACTAATCCGATGGTATCGGAACTAAGCCGACTACCAACACATTCACCAACCTACTACTGGTATATCCTATATACCATCACCAGACATCACAAGGCGGCCCCGGTATCGTACCTCGAACAACGTACAAGGTACATACGTCTATCCATCAACCAGACTACAACCACCTAGGTCATAGCCAAACACGTTTCAATTTTTGGAGTCCATCTGTCCAATCCGGTATTTGACAGGTCGAACTCTGACCCATTATCTATTTCCAAATCCGAATCTAAATCCGCAAGTTCGTAAGAAATCCCGAATCCAAACCCAGAATTCATATCCATAACCATTTCCAAATTCGAATCCGAAATCATCATTCCGTAGACTAGTATTTGGAATAACCATTCCGAACCCAAATCCATAAAAGAAAATCCATTGTCAAGCTCTAGAATCAAATCCTGAATCGTCACCCAGAAATTAGATTCCAAAACCCAAATACAGAAATCCTCTTTCAAGTTCCAAAATCAAATCCTGAATCGTCATCCAGAAATCTGATTCCAAAACCTGAAATCTTGTTCTCGTCTACCGAGACGCACCATATCCGAACCTATCGGATACCTGCTCCACCGATTACCACATTACCATCGATTGACTTCATAGGGAAGCCAATCCCAATATCGACACATCTCTAAGATTGACCATATCTGACCACGTCGTCAAACTACTCATCGGACAACTACTCAGGCGAGTAGTAAGCCATATGGAATTTACCTCGAAAAGAAGTTCAGTCCCAACATTCTCAACTCAAACATCCAAGTAAGAGTGATAAACTTTCCATCTATCTAGATCATCAAAACCACGATCCAGATCCATAACGATACCCAAAGTCCTAAACCAATTCCCACATCCAAATAGATTAGTCAACGACGAGACACGCCGAGACTGTAGGTTCTAACTGACTACCCCGTATCGATCCTTGACATTCCACCTAGGAAAATCCAAAGATGATCCGAAACGATGACACCAAAATTCACCCTACGTGAGTGCAAACAAAACTCGCTGCACTCACCACGCCACGTAATCCAACACCGTCTGCCACCTAGCAGAAAATGAGAAATCTCAGTTACCTAACTTCGAAATACTCATTATCAATGCGGAAAACCCGCATTCCATTCGTCACCTCGATCGCAACCTCTCGCGATTCCGAAGTTCCAACAAGATTGGAAGCAACATACCCGGACATCAACCATGTGTCCATAAACAATCAACTTATCTATCCGGTTACGAACGTATATGTACATCCAAAAGGATGTCAATTCATCCTAATCTGATGTACCGCTCAACCTAAGAGTCACAACAAACTCCTGCTATGATCTGCAGTCAAATCTCTGCATACCAGCATATCTGACCAACTCTGGCCAACACCGACCAACTGGTCGCTAAACCCCGTGATAATACTCGATCCTCACTCCTCAACTACCGTTGGATCCTATCCAGTCCATCACTATCCGTGATCCACTCCCGAACCACAGATACCGAACATATACTCATCTTGACGGAGTCATATCCCGATTCGCGACTCACCGTCATCACAAACACCGGCACCAGTACCAGCACTAGTACCAGCACTATCACTAACTCCAACACACAAGTATCAGTATCAGCATTAAGTGTGTGAAACAGACAACTCTAGATCTCCGCTCATACCGAGCGACGATCCCGTACCTCTGCTAGAATAGGAGAAACTCTGCCGCCCTCGTACCCGACAACTCTGGGTACAGTCACACTGATAACTCATACGAGAAAAGGAAACGTCCCCTGAACGTCCCCAATTCCCAACAATCGTAACTACGACCATTCTCGGTAGTAGCGCCTGCCACACACTCGTGCAGACCTAACTACCAGGCATCACTATCGAGATTCGCATCCAACGGAATCAACCGCCTGTATTAACCACTCCAGATCCCACTCAGGGATTCCATCCACAAGTACCAACCCTGATAACTTGTCCAAATCAAACTCTACCAGTCGTAACTCGACTAAACCAATGTCGTCTACCAGGTCATCCATGACCTTAGTTGCACCAAACCACAACTGAAGTAGCACGACAACCAACTAGGTCTAACCGATAAATACAACCTCGACTGCAGAGTGCAGTCCCAACAAAAGCTGACATGACTAGACCGACTAACGAACCCAAATCCGAATAGTCGTCAAAGTCACACCACTCGTCAATTCACATTTCCGAACCATACACCCAAGGTAGGGTTCCACGATCACACCTAGAGTTCCCCTGAACCCACCTGCGAAAAGCAGTAAAATCAACAATCTGACCGACCCCGCGGTCTTGACATCGTATAGACGTCAATCCAATCCTACCGTAAGTCCAACCAGGATTCCTCGAATCCGGCTGCTAACTGCCAACTGCAGTAAATCCATTTAACTCACCAATATGCGATCATCCGATGATCACAATTCCTAACCAGTCGTCGGAACCGATCCTACGACATCGTGAACGACGATCCCAACTAATCGTCTCACGATCAAAACGTTAACGTACAGGTACGTCATCCCTTCCGTAGGGTCTCACACTGTCAACCCTGACAGAACTATGGCAACCCCGGCCTCAAATGCCGAACCAAGGCATGCCAATCCTACAAACTATCGTACCGGTACCCTAAATATCAGGTTGATAACGAACTGTAGCCCCTTGAGATATCAAATCCTCGACCTGCATACATACTCCAAGATCTCCGCGGTTGCTCGAATAGAGACAACCCCGCTCTAATAAGCATCCTACGAGAAATCCTATGCTCTGATACCACATTGACAGGACCTATCCCAATCCCCCCGGGATTAGTGCGGGATGACCCTGCTCCCGTCTGACACGAAGTGTCAGACAAGGGATATTTTCGACCTTTGCCCTCCTGGGCTATCAGAGTACGCCAGGATCCGGAGGAGGTATGTGATATCTCGGTCTCAACTACAGTCCACATCGTATCCAACCTGAAGGGTATTAAAAACAGAAAGACTGTGAGTGGACAAAAAGTAATCAGTTTATAAAAACATTTCATAAGAAAGACCTTTATACCCTCCACTAAAAAGCATGCATGCATAGTAAAACCATTTATCCAAACACATAAGTTTAAACAACCATAATTAGGGTCTCAGCCCCAAATTCCTTAAATAAAAGTCATACAGGCTCCTGCCCAAAATCATTTACAGAAAACCATAACATCATAAACATATGTGGGATCTCAGCCCAAATCCATTTATCATTATAAACACAATTTCCCAAAATCAATTGAAATCATGTTTATCCATTATATTTCATATCCAGAACCTGTCACGGTAAATATAGAGCTACACGTGTGCTAACCGGGGTCTCAAACCCAAGTCTCTCCAGGGTCCACCCAGGTCAATGTCCGTAGATCAATGACCCTCCCTGAAGGTATCGAACCATGCCCATCCTGAGAGTAAGGAACCCAACTGGGGGGCGACTCCACTCAGTCAGTGCTCCGTGAATACTTCGGGGTCCACCCAGGCCAACGACCCTCCCCGGAGGAGACAATCATATATATAGGATGGAATATGAAAAACCTTTTGAAATCATTCTTTAAATCTTTCAAGGATTCATGCCCGGCCCCCATAAGCCGTCATAATCCATAAAATCCTTTCCGAGGGTTCATGCCGGTTCCCATGAACCGTCATGACCCGTAAATCCATTTCAAGGGTTCATGCCGGTTCCCATAAACCGTCATGAACCATAAAAACCATTTGTAACACATAACTGGGCGCTAGGCCCAAATCCACATAGAAACTAGACCTCAAGTCCGATTCGTAAACCAACTGGGCCTCCGGCCCGATTCCATAAATCAAGTGGGTTTCGAACTCGAGTTTACCTTTTCGAATCCAAAACCATTTCATTAAACTATTTCCAAAACCATAAGAAAGGAAAATCAGAGTAAAATCGGAAAATCTCGATTTACGTGCAAGCACGTAAATCGCCTCGAAATACGGGAATCCATATAAATCACAAGCATCCAAATCAACATCATAAAATCATATTCATAATCCATTTGGAAATCTAAAAGCATTTCATTTAGACCAGTAAAGACATACATCCCCGTATAGGCACCGTCTAGGGCCGAAACCTCGAAATACGTGCCTATACGTAACCACACATCCAAATACACTCATGGCATCACAAACAAGTATTTAAAACATATAATAAACATTTATGCATGCACCAATTTAGAAAACAAGGTCCACTCACAGACCGTCCGAAGCCTTGCCTCGATACGCGTGCCATACGGCTCCCCGAGCCGATCACCGTCACCGGGACTTCCAAACCTGTCCAAATTAATTTAGAGGGTTACTAACTACTTATATAACCCATCACTAAAGCCCCGTAATTTTCCAGAATTTCTAAATATTTTTAAAAATGAACCTAAACCTTCCGATGCCCCGAAACATATCGAGACGGTGTCCGATCGACTCGAAACCAGTCCCAAAATGTTCGTTACATCGAATAGATGATTTTGTATGTTGGAACCTTCCTCAAATAGTGTGCCACGTGCCCTCACGCGCCCCAAGAAGCCACTGCGTGTGGGCCTCACGCGCCCTGCACAGTGTCACCAGTTCCAGCGATCGAACCGGTCCGGGCTGGCTGGTCTGGTCAAACCCCTGCAACTGGATCAGCGTAAACCGGTCCAGGCCTCCTTCTCCCTCATTTTTGGTCCGTTTGCTTCCATTCCAATTCCTAAATTCCTATTTCTTCATTTCCTATCTAACCCAATTAATTAAACCATCTAAAACCATCTAAAACCCGTGAACCCATTTTGAACCATACGGTTCAAACTTCCCCGATCAACCTCCACGGCGTCCCAGCCGTCAACCACCACCAAAACCCTCTTAAAACCTTCCTAGCATCCTAATAATCATTCCCTAATCATTAAAAACCAACCATAATGCTCAAATCAAAAAATAAGGAAAAATAGGCCTAACCGTGCAATCGGGTCCTTTTTGGCTTCCACCGCCGTGCATGGCGGCCCAGCCATCGTCCTATGCTCCCTCAGCCTCTCTCTCACCTCTGGGTCTCAGTTATGATCAAGGGAAGGTTTGGGATTGGTTTAAGGGGGTGGGGTGAGATCGGGTTTAGTTGTGTAGAGAGAAAGGAAAAATGATCGATGCACGGGGAAGATGCATGAACATGTGTGGGCTGTGCAATGGATGGGTGACAGTTGTCACTCATCCATTGGGCCCTTGTAAATATCTGGCCCACTTAAGGACAAAAGCTACGACATTTCGTAAAACGTGCAATAGTGCCTCGAAACGTCTGTGAACCGTAACTTCGCCGTCGAACATCCGAATTCGACAAGCCGCCTGTCTATAGATTCGTATCGTCCTTATCTACGTAACGGTCTTCGGCCCTCGGCCATCGTACCTCTTGGTCAAAAAGTCAACATTTGCCCCTTTTTAACCAAAATTACCAAAATGCCCTTAAGCTTCCGAACGTCATAACTTCCTCCTCGAACGTCGGAATTGAACGTGCCACCTGTGTATGAACTCGTGACGTCACGAACTATGTCACGGTCATCGGTCAAAGTCCATTTGACCGTCCGAATGAAAAGTCAACGTTTTGCCACCATCAGGGGCAAAACGGTCATTTCGCATCGTTCGTCCGATTGAGCCTAACTAATCACCGATTGAGCCTAACTAATCACCATTTTGCCACTAATCTAATCATGGAATTTGGGACGGGTCGTTACACCTGCACTGTCATCCATACAGTGCCTCAAATGGTGTCATACTGATACTCAACTGCTAACTGTTGTTATAGGAAAACATCATTAAAGGTAAGAGCGTATCCCAAGAATCCTAAAACTGCAGCACACAAGCTCCCATCATATCCTCCAAGATGTAAATGGTCCCCTCAGACTAACCATCCTCATATGGATGAAAAGCAGTGCTAATGTGTAGCCTTGTACCAAGAGCTTTCTGTAAACTCCGCAAAAACCTCAAAGTGAACCGCGGATCCCGATCCGACACTATCGACTCTGGCGTACCATGTAGCCTAATGATCTCATCCATGAACAACTAAGCTAGCTAGTTGGGTTTAAAGGTTTCACGTACCAGACTCCATCAAATCCGCTACTTGTGTTAGGCAGTTTGAACACAAATTCCATTGTGATGTGATCCCATTTCCACTCAGGGATCGGAAGTGGCTGTAAAGCTCCATACGATCTCTACCATTCAGCTTTTACTTGCTGGCAAGTCAAACACCTACTGAAAAACTCAGTGATCTCTCTGTTCATCCCGGCCCACCAATAATGATCTTTAAGGGTATGATACCTCTTTGTCCCTCTTGGATTTATCGCATATGCTGAACTATGGGCCTCCTCTAGGATTTCTGTTCTCAACTCTGCAACTATGGGACTCCATCGTCTCTGATGGTGAAATCATGCCGGTAACCTGATTCAACTTCAATCCTCAGAATGCACAAGATAGGATCTTGAGGTTGAGCCTCGATAATCCGGTAAATCAGGATTGTCCTCACATGGAAACTGGCCAACAAGGCTCCCTCGTCATCTAACACAAGTATAACTCCTGCTCTACGGAGTTCCACTAATAAGGGTATACACACAATCCTTAAGTGAGCTACCGAACTCGTAGATTTCCTACTCAGAGCATCTGCTACCACATTTACTTTTCTAGGATGGTACTCAATCGTGCAGTCGTAGTCTTTAATCAGCTATAACCACCGTCTTTGTCGAGTAAAAAGGTGTTTCAAACTCTAGTGACCTGTGAAGATTTTGTGCGTCTCTCCGTACAAGTAGTGTCTCTAAATCTTCAGAGCATGTACCACTACTGCCAACTCCAAATCATGGGGGGGGGGGGGGGTAGTTCAACTTATGTGGCTTTAATTTTCGAGAGGTGTAAGCAATAACTCTCCCATGTTGAATCAGCACACAACCCAAACCTTTCAATGATCCATCGATGTACACCTCAAACTCCCCACTGTTATCTGGAAGGGCTAAAACTAGTGCAGTAATCAGCCACCTCTTCAATTCCTGGAAAGTCTATTCACAACTTTTCTCCCAAACAAACTTAATCCCTTTCCTACTCAAACGGGTTAATGGAATTGCTATGGTAGAGAAACCCTCTACAAACCCTCTATAGTAACCTGCCAATCCCATGAAACTCACGAACCTCAGTAACTATCTTCGGTCTCTCCCAGTCGGACTTCTGTCTTCTGGGGGTTCGGACAAATCCCCTCTACTGAGGTCACATGACCCAAAAAGCCAATACTATTCAACCAGAATTGTCACTTGCTTAGCTTAGCAAACAACTGGTTCCTCCTCAACCTGTTTAATACCAACCTTAGATGACACGACCCACCCCCAATCCCCCAGGATTAAGGGCTAAGTCATGCTCCCGTCTAACTTACGCGTGACACGAAGGCTAAACCGACTTCCAACCTCCATGTAACACGTAAGCCAGACAAGGGATTTCCAAACGAACCGTCCACAAGTTCCGGACTTCTCAGAGCGCGCAGAATCTACTGTGGATCGTGTGTGTGATGTCTCCGTCTCTCTCTACCAACAGCCCGTACCGCAACAACCTGGACGGTATCGAAAACATAAAAGACTGTGAGTGGACAAAATTAATGAATATGTTCTGAAAACAGATTACAGAAAAGTACATTTATACCCTCCACGTAAAAACCAATACATGCATATGAAAACGTTTTCATAAAACCATTTCATATCCAAAAACCATCAATGAAAATCAGAATCATTTCTTTCCTCAAATATTTAACTTAAATCCAGGGCCTCAACCCAAAAGCATAAATCCTCATCAAAGTACATGAACTCAGCCCAAAACTCATCAAATCCAAATCATCCGGGCCATTGCCCAAAACATCTGAAAACCAATGAAAAACATCAATCAATCAAGTTTCTGGATCTCAAGTGCGCCCGAGTCTTTAAACTCAAAACACATGCGCATAATCAGGCCTTCCCCGGATATCAACGAGTCTTTAAACTAAAAACACAAAACAACAGGCCTTGGGGGATATCACAATAACCGATTCTTTAAACTCAAAACATATCAATCCAGGTTCCTCCCCCGTCAATCAACCGAGTCTTTAAACTCAAAACTAGATCCAGCCACTTTCCGGGTTTTTAAACCCAAAACTAGTTTTCAACGGGTCTTTAAACCCAAAACCAAGTGAAAATCATAGAAAATCCATATCCGAATCCGCAATAATGATTCCGTAAGCTAGCATCCGGAACCATCATCCTGAACCCAAATCCATAATTTTACTTCCAAGTTTCAAAACCAAATCCCAAATCATCATTTTTGAAATCCAGTTCCAAAACCCGAAATCACGTTTATCGAAATTCCTTTTCTAAACTGTGCTTCGAGCCCGAAATCAATTTTCCAAAATCCATTATAAATCATTGAAATCAATTCATATTTCAAATCCCAAAATCAAATCATCAAACCATGATCAAATCGCAACATAAATTGTAAGCTCGTAAAACGTACAATTCCGTAAATATCTCGAAATACGGGCAAAATCGTAAATCATCAAGATCATAATTATAATCATAGGATCACGTATAGAAAACATATAAAACATTTATGCATGCATCATAAATTAGAAAGCAAAGTCCACTCACAGACCATTAGCATTGTCGCCTCGATACGCATGCAATTACGCTTCCCGGGCTAATCCATTATCACCGGCTTTCCCGAACCTGTCCAAATCCCATATGAAGGTCACTTACTAGTCCATAAAGCTTCTACTAAAGCCCCGTAATTTTCTCGAATTTTTAACTATTTTTAAACGAGCTCTAAAACCTTCGGGCCTCCCAAAACTTATCGAGACGATGTTCGATCGACTCGAAACCAGTTTTAAAATGTTTGTTACATCGATACGATAAAAAGTCGTATTGAAAACTTCCTCATGAACAGTGCCACCCGCCCTCATGAGCTGCCAAAAGGGGCTGGGCGTGGGAGCCACACTCCTGCGTCTAGTCATCTTCTTCCTCGGGTAAACCCAGTCCAACCGGTTCACGGCTCAGCCGGTTCGGCGTTCCTGGTTTTCATCCAATTTCAGTCCAAAGTCGATCCTATTGGTACCATTAGATTCGTCTCACTGTTTCCTATCTATCCACCCAATCAAACAACTAAATCAAGGCTAGAATTATACCTCCAAAATCGTGATCAAAGCTTGATGTTCTTCTATCGTGTTCTGGTGGTTTCGGCCATCACAAGCCTCCGTTCCAGTCCTTAAAGCTCAATTTTGAGTTCCAAAACCTTATCCAAACAACCAAATTACTCAATAACCCTTCAATCATGAACTGCCATTTTCAATTGAAAATAGAACCTCACGGTTGCTTACCTTAAATCGCCGTCGTAGGGCACCGTCGTGGCCACCACAAGTCTCAACTCAGCCTCCCTTCCATCTTCTATTCCCACCGTACACAAAATCGAAGAGGTTTGAGGGTGTTGTCAAGTGTGGAAGTTCACGGGTTGCAGGGGAGTTCACAAGTTTGCTCACGGGATCAGGACAACCTTCCACGGTTGTTCATGACGGTGGCACCACTACAAACCTCTCACTGTCTTCTCTCATTTTCATTCATAACTCAAGGGTGGGGAATGAAGATCAAAAGGGGTTGATTGGGGTGGGAGTTCATGGCATAAATGTACACTCTGTTTTCCTTACAACCTGTGCAACCATTATTCCCAATTGTTTTGAAAACCAATTAAGTCGGCTAAAAAGGCTCCACAAACCTCTAGAGATAGGACACGTGTTCCAATCTCAATCAACCATCAATCCAAGGCAGCCAATTGTCTACTTATCACTGGGCACAGATCCCAACACATTAGAATGATCAAAATGCCCCTGCCTTCATAAATTACCATGTTGCCCCCGCATGTTTAGACCAATATCTAAACCGTCCGAAGTCCAATGGCAACGTGCCGCCTGTAGTTGTACTCAGGGGATCGAGACCTACTTAACGGTCCTCGAAATACGTGACAAAGGCCTATCGTAGAAAAAATCAACAAATTGCCCCATTTTAACCAAATTACTAAACCACCCTCGAACTTCCGAACATCATAACCTTTTCCTCAAATGTCGAAATCGGATGTGCCATTTGTCTATGAACTCATGACGTCCTGAACTACATCACAGTCATCGGTCAAAGTCCATTTGACCACCCAAACGAAAATTCAACCGTTCGCCCAATTCCAGGGGTAAAACTGTCATTTCGTATCGTCCGTCCGAAAGCATCTAACTAATCACCGATTAACTTCCCTAATCCATCATCAATCACTAATCTAATCCCGGTTTCCGGGATGGGTTGTTACATTAGATATTTCTCGTGAGCCTTGGCACTCTTTGAGTAAACTAGGATGTCCTTAATGAACACAATCACAAACCTATCCAGGTATGACCTAAACACCCGATTCATCAAATCCATTAATGCATCTGGTGCATTCTTTAAACCAAATGGCATTACCAAGAACTCATAATGCCTATACCTCGTCCGAAAAGTAGTTTTCGGAACGTCCTCCTCAGCAATCCTCAACTGATGGTATCCCGATCAAAGATCAATCTTCGAAAAATACTTAGCTCCCCTTAACTGATCAAACAAGTCATCTATCCGGGGCAAGGGATACTTATTCCTCATTGTTACCATTTTTAATTGCAGGTAATCTATACACAACCACAGGCTACCATCTTTTTGCCTTACAAACAACACCGGAGCTTCCCACGTTGAAGAACTCGGTTGGTGTAACACCCCGGAAATTCACAGATTGTAATATTGTAATTTAATGTATGAAGTGACGATTTTACCCTTGTGGATTATGGCCAATTGTTGACTTTTTGGGTTATGGGTCAAATGGACTTTGACCAGTGACCGTGACGTAGTTCGGGACGTCACGAGTTCACAGACAGGTGGCACGTCCAATTCGGACGATCAGGGAAAAAGTTATGACTATCCGAAGTTCAGGGGCATTACCGTAATTTGGATGAGTTAAGGGAAAAAGTTGACTTTTTGATGTACTGGGAATTTTCACACGACCCGAAGACCGTTAGATTCGTCTCGATGCCCTGAGTACAACGACAGGCGGCACGCGTGAATCGGACATCGGGTGACCGAGTTGTGGGTCACGGAAGTTGGAGGGCATTTTGCTAATTTCTGCCCTGAGGGCATTTTGGTCTTTTGCACGGTTACTGTAGCAGCAACCGTGAAAACAGGGCACACAGCCATGCCGTGGTGTTTGTGGGCGTGCAATTGTTTAAACACTGAGTGGACGGATTGTGGGATTCGTTTATGCAATTTGAGACGTTGGGAGTGTGGTTGTGGGTGTTGCAGGCCACGGGAAGAATTAAAAAACCTTGGTTGAGCTCTGTGTGCGGGAGGCAGGGTCCAGTGCGTCTGTGAGTGTCTCCCACGGGTGTTGAACGCCTTGATCGATTAACCGCGCAAGGGGAGTGACTGACGGGTTCATTGTGGTGTCTGTTTGAGGCCGAGAGTTGAGAGAGACGAGGAGAAACAGTGAAGAACACTTTCGGGTCTTTGGGTGGAAATTTTCCGAATTCAAACTCTACGGGTTTTGAGATCGATCTAAACACTGGGGGAGCCTTCTGGGAGTGACGGAAACTTGTGCGAGCAGTCTTTGAAGCGGGTTGATCGTGGTGTGCCTAGGAACCCAAGTTCCAGTTCTGAGAAAAACCGATTTGGAGGGAAAATCCGAGTTCAATTTCCATGGCCTTTTGGACGAAACCAATCACTGAGTGAGCTTTCCGGGAACGTTTGGAACCTGTCCATATCGAAATCGACGACAACCAGCCACGGAGGAGCTGGGACGGTGACCGCCGTGTGCAGAGGAAATCACAGCGTTTGGACGACTACTTCCAAGTGACATTTCGCTCAATTGATGGTTCTATTTTGATAGTCTAAGTCTTAGTATGCTTTTGTATGAATTAATTGGACAATGGTGATAGTTTGGAGGTGTTCTGAGGTTGGACCCGTGTAGCTTTTCGGGTTTGGATAGGACGATTGTTGACCTGTCGAGATGATTAGAGGACTAAGAACTGTAATTGAATGACTTTAGAACATGTTAGAATCAAGAAGGAAAGAAATTAAGTAGAAATAGACGACTAATTAATCGGGTCACCCCGCGGGTCGCAGACCCAAATTACAGTAAATCGGGCAAGGATGGTGACACTGTAGCAGTGACACTGTAGCAGCGCGTGACTTTCACGCGCAGCCACTTTGGGCGGCGCGTGAGGGCGCGTTGAGCACTATCTCGGATCACGGTCAACATGACTTTTAATCCTTTCATCATTTTGGACATTTTCTGTGAAATAACTATGTTGATCTGAGATAGTGAGGAAGGTCAGTTTAGGACCGGATGTCTCGGGAAGCGTGTTGGCCGGCTTTCCCGAACCGGTTTCTGTTTCGGACTTTTTGAGGGTATTTTAAGGACCTTTTATGACACTTGTGTGTGATTGGAAATGACAGGGAACTTACGTTAATTCCGGAGACAAGTTCGTACGCGCGTTATTCGCAGCGGGAACGTACTGTGAGTGGGCCCGTTTTTATTAACTCTTGCATGCATAATCGTTTTCATTTCCGTATATCTAAATGTGTGCGTGATTCATTAATGGATTTTGATTACCTCGATTTACGGCTGTGACACCTTTTACGGTGTTGGGCTGAGGCCCGTTTTACGGAAAATGAATACTGTTTTATATTGTATATATCTAGTTACATATACTTTTGGATTCGATGACTATCTTGGGTACTGCACTGTATAATCCACCGCATGATACTGTCTCCTCCGGATGTGGTACCCCGGAGCGGTCACGGTGCATTGCCTGCGAGGGGTCATGCTACGGAGGTGCCGGACCGTAGGATGACTCAGGAGCAGGATTGCTATTATTGGACGTCTGGGACGTCGAGCGTCTGGGACGCTAGGCATCTGGGATGCCATAACCGAACTGGGTTCGGAGATTGGACTCGGGATTTGAGACCCCGGGTGGCACGCGTAGCCTTGGGACTGTGACCACTATTGGACGTCAGGGACGTCAGACATCTGGGATGTCAATATCGGTTGTGTATGGTGCAGTAGCTGGGTTTATATTACATTTCTGGTTTATTATGATGCTGTGATATATTACACGTATTTATGGTTTTTTTTGAAATACTGATGCATGCATGTTTTGGGAAACGGAGGGGTAAAGTATGTATTTTCCTTATTATACTGTTTTTTTTTTTACAAACCTGAGTTTCGGCCCACTCACCTTTCATGTTTTGATAACCCCTCCAGGTCGTATTGCTGAGGTTGGTGAGGACCCCGAGGCTGAGGCATAGATTTTGCACTGCGCACCTGAACCCCTGTCGGGTCGGATCACCCGCAGGATTTTCCTTTCTAGTGTCGTGCTCGGATTTGTATTTTAAATTGTATCCCTTGTCTGACATCTGTTAAATTTGGACTATGTATGACTTTTTAATTCGGACATTTATGCATTTATGTTTTAAGGCTAAAATCGGGATTTTCGGTTCGGGTGTCAGACGGGAGCAGGGCACGTCCCCTCGTGGTCCCCGGGGGATCGGGGCGGGTCCCTATTAGCTTGGTATCAGAGCACTAGGTTGTGGTCAGCATGTTAGACTAGCAGTTAATATTAGGTACTTCTCGAGTCTAGGAATTGCGTTAACTAATCTATGCCTCTTAACAGTTGGTTATGCCTCCGAGGAGAGCCTCTTCAGCACGGACCGCCGAGGAAATTGAGAGAGAGATGGAATGTGCCAGCATCGAGCGGGCTCAACGGTTGGGAGCCACACCTTTCAATGGTGGATCTGACCCCGAGGATGCCTACGAGTGGATTGATAAATGGGAAAGAATCTTTACTGTGATGCATTGCCCACCCGGCGAGCGGGTGACTCTAGCGGCCTTCTTACTGGAAGGCGGAGCTTACCGATGGTGGCAGGGTCTGGAGATGTCGGGGTGGTCAGTTCGTACCACCACATGGGAGGACTTTCGTGCTCGGTTCCTAGATCAGTACTATCCGCGATCTTTTCGCGCAGCACGAGAGGCGGAGTTCCTGCGACTGGAGCAGGGGGACATGTCCGTGGCAGACTATGAGCAGGCTTTCGGGAAGCTTTCCCGTTTTGCAGCAGCTTTTGTGAGTACTGAGGAGGACAGATGTCAGAGGTTTGAGTTGGGGCTCCGAGGAGAGATACGGGCAGGTGTGACGGCTGCCACTTATGCGACTCTGAGGGACATGGTCGACACTGCAGTTCGTGTCGAGGCCAGTCTGGCGGCACACCAGGCGCGACAATCATCAGGCGAGGGGCGGCGCCGGGATCGTCCCCATCCGGGACCAACCGGCCGGAAGATCTCTAAGGGGGGGAAGTTACCGTGGAGCACCCACATCTTTGCGGGGTCGTGGCTGGTCAGGTCGATCAGGGGGCTCTCAGAGGGGCGGATCGAGATCCAGTGCTGGACAGCATCAGTCTTGGAGTGGTGCATCAGGAGGGTCTTGGGATGGACCGAGGACAGTTAATTGTTTTGCTTCCGGAGGAGCGGGCCACTATGCCCGAGATTGCCCATCGTTGTCGAGGAACAACGATACTGGAGGTGCTAGTGTTGCACAGAGTTCGGCTTCCAACACTGCCGGAGGCCGAGGACAGGGTGCTGGACGTGGCACACGTGGGCGCGGGCAGACTGCGGGGCCCAGTGCTCGTGTTTTTGCAGTGACTCAGCAGCAGGCGAGGTCAGCCCCGGATGTGATTATAGGTACACTTCATATCTCGAACCTTATTGTGCGAGTATTGTTGGATGCGGGGGCTACACATTCTTTTATTTCGAGGCGTTGTGCCGGTATGTTAGATTGTGAAGTTTCAGCCTTAGATAGTGAGATGGGTGTTGGCACACCTATGGGTGTCGTATACTTGGTGAATCAGGTGATTCGGAGGTGCCCGGTGAGGATTGAGGAGGTGGATCTGCCAGCGGACTTGATTATTATGGACATCCATGACTTCGACGTGATTCTCGGGATGGATTGGTTAGCGGAGCATGGGTCGCTTATTGATTGCTGTAGTCGGCAAGTGTTTCTGCGGAGTCCGGGTTTGCAGGAAGTTACCTTTCAGGGGGAGCGTGATGGTTCACTGCCTGAAGTGATTTCTTCACTTGCAGCTGCTAAACTTCTACGGAAGGGATGTCAGGGCTATTTGGCACACGTTGTGTCGGAGCGAGTTGATACTCCGAGTATCGAGGAGATACCTGTGGTGCGGGAGTTTCCGGATGTGTTCCCGGAGGATCTACCTGGATTACCACCACCGCGGGAGATTGAGTTTACCATTGAATTACTCCCCGGTACCCGACCTATATCTCAGGCACCGTACCGGATGGCACCGGCAGAATTACGGGAACTCAAAACACAGTTACAGGAGTTGGTTGAGTTGGGATTCATCCGACCGAGTACCTCACCGTGGGGAGCACCGGTGTTGGTTGTGAGGAAGAAGGAGGGGAGTCTCCGTTTGTGTGTGGATTACCGACAGCTGAACAAGGTGACGTTGAGGAACCAGTATCCTTTACCCAGGATTGATGACTTATTCGACCAGTTGCGGGGAGCACAGTGCTTCTCGAAGATTGATTTGCGATCTGGGTATCATCATCTTAGGATTGCGGAGGGGGATATTTCGAAGACGGCTTTCCGAACTCGTTACGGACACTATGAGTTTCTGGTGATGCCTTTTGGTTTGACGAATGCTCCAGCAGCATTCATGGATCTGATGAACAGTGTTTTCCGACCTTACTTGGACAAGTTTGTGATTGTGTTCATCGATGACATCTTGGTGTACTCGGGGAGTGCCCGAGCACATGAGGAACACCTACGGTTGGTGTTAGGGACGCTGAGACATGAGTGGTTGTACGCCAAACTGAGTAAGTGTCAGTTTTGGCTGAGCAGCATTGGTTTTCTGGGACATGTGATTTCGGCTGATGGGATCAGCGTGGATCCCCAGAAAACGGAAGCGGTGACCAACTGGGCCAGACCGACGACAGTGACAGAGGTGCGGAGTTTTGTAGGATTGGCAGGCTACTACCGGAGATTTGTGGAGGGTTTCTCCAAGATTGCTGCACCGTTGACTCGTTTGACCAGGAAGGTTGTGAAGTTCATCTGGGACGAGCAGTGCGAGCAGAGTTTTCAGGAATTGAAGCATCGTTTGACCACTGCTCCTATCCTTGCATTGCCCGACAACAGTGGAGAGTTTGTAGTTTTTAGTGATGCCTCACTATAAGGTTTGGGATGCGTATTAATGCAGAATGGTAAGGTGATCGCTTACGCATCACGGCAGCTAAAAACTCATGAGTTGAATTACCCTACCCATGATTTGGAGTTGGCGGCGGTAGTTCATGCTTTGAAGATCTGGAGACACTACCTTTTCGGTGCAACGTGCAGGATATACACCGACCACCAAAGCCTGAAGTATCTATTTACCCAGAAGGATCTCAACTTGAGGCAACGGAGATGGTTGGAGTTGATTAAGGATTACGACTGTACGATCGAGTACCATCCGGGTAAGGCTAATGTGGTGGCAGATGCGCTCAGCAGGAAATCAGCGGGATCCATTGCACACCTGAGGATGGTGTATCTTCCTTTACTGGTGGAACTCCGGAAGGCTGGGGTTATTCTAGATACGGATGAGCATGGAGCTTTATTGGCCAGTTTCCACGTATGGCCAGTGTTGGTTGATCGGATCATTGAGGCGCAACTTCAGGACCCGATATTGTGCATCTACAGGATTGAAGTTGAGGCTGGGGAACGGCAGGACTTTACCATCCGAGACGATGGGGCACTGGTGAAATTGGGCCGTTTGTGTGTGCCAGCAGAGACAGAGTTACGGGCCGAGATTTTGGAGGAGGCCCACAGTTCAGCGTATGCTATGCACCCGGGAGGTACAAAGATGTACCGTACCCTCCGGAACTATTATTGGTGGCCAGGGAATGAAGAGAGATATTGCTGAGTTTGTGAGCAGATGCTTAACCTGTCAGCAGGTTAAGGCGGAGCGGCAGAGACCCTACGGAGCTATGCAGCCACTACCGATTCCCGAGTGGAAGTGGGACCACATCACCATGGACTTTGTCTTTAAGTTACCAAGGACCCGGAGTGGATTTGACGGAGTTTGGGTGATTGTGGACCGATTAACGAAGTCAACACATTTTCTGCCAGTACAAGAGACTTACAAACCGAACCGACTGGCTCAATTTTTCGTGAAGGAGATCATCCGACTTCATGGTACGCCGGAGTCGATCGTGTCCGATCGCGATCCGCGTTTCACTTCCAGGTTCTGGCGGAGTCTGCAGGCTACCTTGGGAACGAAACTGCGTTTCAGTACCGCTTTCCATCCACAGACCGATGGATAGTCTGAGAGGACTATTCAGACCCTGGAGGACATGATGAGATCTTGTGTACTGCAATTTCCGGATTCGTGGGATACTCACTTGCCTTTGATGGAATTTGCTTACAACAACAGCTACCAGGCGAGTATTGGGATGGCCCCCTATGAGGCACTGTATGGCCGACAGTGCAGGACACCTATCTGCTGGATGGAGATTGGGGAGCGAGCGGCCGTATGGCCGGAGTTGATGGATATCACCCTATGAGGCACAGGATCGCCAAAAGAGTTATGCTGATAGACGGATCCGAGATTTGGAATTCGAGGTTGGAGATTTTGTCTTCTTGAGGTTGTCCCCGTGGAAAAGAATTATTCGCTTTGGCCGACGGGGAAAACTGAGTCCACGTTTCATTGGACCTTATGAGATTGTGGAGAGGATTGGCCGGGTGGCATATAGATTGGCTTTACCCCCGGAACTTTCTAAGGTTCACGACGTCTTCCACGTGTCCATGTTGCGGAAGTACGTACGTGACGCCTCTCATGTATTGGAGGAGCAACCTATCGAGCTTCAAGAGGATCTGAGCTTTGAAGAACAGCCCGTACAGATATTGGACAGGAAGGACAAGGTACTACGGCAGAAGACGATTACTCTCGTGAAAGTCCTTTGGAGGAATCAGAACGTGGAAGAAGCCACATGGGAGCCCGAGGCTCAGATGCGGGAACAGTTTCCTTATTTGTTTCCTTAAATTTCGGGACGAAATTCCTTATGGGGGGAAGGTTGTAACACCCCGGAAATTCACAGATTGTAATATTGTAATTTAATGTATGAAGTGACAATTTTACCCCTGTGGATTATGGCCAATTGTTGACTTTTTGGGTTATGGGTCAAATAGACTTTGACCAGTGACCGTGACGTAGTTCGGGACGTCACGAGTTCACAGACAGGTGGCACGTCCAATTCGTACGATCAGGGAAAAAGTTATGACTATCGGAAGTTCAGGGGCATTACCGTAATTTGGACGAGTTAAGGGAAAAAGATGACTTTTTGATGTACCGGGAATTTTCACACGACCCGAAGACCGTTAGATTCTTCTCGATGCCCTGAGTACAACGACAGGCGGCACGCGTGAATCGGACATCGGGTGACCGAGTTGTGGGTCACGGAAGTTGGAGGGCATTTTGGTAATTTCTGCCCTGAGGGCATTTTGGTCTTTTGCACGGTTACTGTAGCAGCAACCGTGAAAACAGGGCACACGGCCATGCCGTGGTGTTTGTGGGCGTGCAATTGTTTAAACACTGAGTGGACGGATTGTGGGATTTTTTTATGCAATTTGAGACGTTGGGAGTGTGGTTGTGGGTGTTGCAGGCCACGGGAAGAATTAAAAAACCTTGGTTGAGCTCTGTGTGCGGGAGGCAGGGTCCAGTGCGTCTGTGAGTGTCTCCCACGGGTGTTGAACGCCTTGATCGATTAACCGCGCAAGGGGAGTGACTGACGGGTTCATTGTGGTGTCTGTTTGAGGCTGAGAGTTGAGAGAGACGGGGAGAAACAGTGAAGAACAGTTTCGGGTCTTTGGGGGGAAATTTCCGAATTCAAACTCTACGGGTTTTGAGATCGATCTAAACACTGGGGAAGCCTTCTGGGAGTGACAGAAACTTGTGCGAGAAGTCTTTGAAGCGGGTTGATCGTGGTGTGCCTAGGAACCCAAGTTCCAGTTCTGAGAAAAACCGATTTGGAGGGAAAATCCGAGTTCAATTTCCACGGCCTTTTGGAAGAAACCAATCACTGAGTGAGCTTTCTGGGAACGTTTGGAACCTGTCCATATCGAAATCGACGACAACCAGCCACGGAGGAGCTGGGACGGTGACCGCCGTGTGCAGAGGAAATCACAGCGTTTGGACGACTACTTCCAGGTGACATTTCGCTCAATTGATGGTTCTATTTTGATAGTCTAAGTCTTAGTATGCTTTTGTATGAATTAATTGGACAATGGTGATAGTTTGGAGGTGTTCTGAGGTTGGACCCGTGTAGCTTTTCGGGTTTGGATAGGACGATTGTTGACCTGTCGAGATGATTAGAGGACTAAGAACTGTAATTGAATGACTTTAGAACATGTTAGAATCAAGAAGGAAAGAAATTAAGTAGAAATAGACGACTAATTAATCGGGTCACCCCGCGGGTCGCAGACCCAAATTACAGTAAATCGGGCAAGGATGGTGACACTGTAGCAGTGACACTGTAGCAGCGCGTGACTTTCACGCGCAGCCACTTTGGGCGGCGCGTGAGGGCGCGTTGAGCACTATCTCGGATCACGGTCAACATGACTTTTAATCCTTTCATCATTTTGGACATTTTCTGTGAAATAACTATGTTGATCTGAGATAGTGAGGAAGGTCAGTTTAGGACCGGATGTCTCGGGAAGCGTGTTGGCCGGCTTTCCCGAACCGGTTTCTGTTTCGGACTTTTTGAGGGTATTTTAAGGACCTTTTATGACACTTGTGTGTGATTGGAAATGACAGGGAACTTACGTTAATTCCGGAGACAAGTTCGTACGCGCGTTATTCGCAGCGGGAACGTACTGTGAGTGGGCCCGTTTTTATTAACTCTTGCATGCATAATCGTTTTCATTTCCGTATATCTAAATGTGTGCGTGATTCATTAATGGATTTTGATTACCTCGATTTACGACTGTGACACGTTTTACGGTGTTGGGCTGAGGCCCGTTTTACGGAAAATGAATACTGTTTTATATTGTATATATCTAGTTACATATACTTGTGGATTCGATGACTATCTTGGGTACTGCACTGTATAATCCACCGCATGATACTGTCTCCTCCGGATGTGGTACCCCGGAGCGGTCACGGTGCATTGCCTGCGAGGGGTCATGCTACGGAGGTGCCGGACCGTAGGATGACTCAGGAGCAGGATTGCTATTATTGGACGTCTGGGACGTCGAGCGTCTGGGACGCTAGGCATCTGGGATGCCATAACCGAACTGGGTTCGGAGATTGGACTCGGGATTTGAGACCCCGGGTGGCACGCGTAGCCTTGGGACTGTGACCACTATTGGACGTCAGGGACGTCAGACATCTGGGATGTCAATATCGGTTGTGTATGGTGCAGTAGCTGGGTTTATATTACATTTCTGGTTTATTATGATGCTGTGATATATTACACGTATTTATGGTTTTTTTTAAAATACTGTTGCATGCATGTTTTGGGAAACGGAGGGGTAAAGTATGTATTTTCCTTATTCTACTGTTTTGTTTTTTTTACAAACCTGAGTTTCGGCCCACTCACCTTTCATGTTTTGATAACCCCTCCAGGTCGTATTGCTGAGGTTGGTGAGGACCCCGAGGCTGAGGCATAGATTTTGCACTGCGCACCTGAACCCCTGTCGGGTCGGATCACCTGCAGGATTTTCCTTTCTAGTGTCGTGCTCGGATTTGTATTTTAAATTGTATCCCTTGTCTGACATCTGTTAAATTTGGACTATGTATGACTTTTTAATTCGGACATTTATGCATTTAGGTTTTAAGGCTAAAATCGGGATTTTCGGTTCGGGTGTCAGACGGGAGCAGGGCACGTCCCCTCGTGGTCCCCGGGGGATCGGGGCGGGTCCCTGTCAGTTGGATGAATCCCAAATCCACCAACTCGTGTAACTAAACCTTCAGTTCTCTCAACTCAGCCTATTCCATACGATACAGTGCCTGAGATAACGGTCATGTTCCTAGAAGTAGCTCAATCGTGAACTCAATCTCTCGGTGTGGTGGTAATCTGGGTAAATCCTCTGGAAAGACGTCTAGAAATTCCTTCAACATCGGTATGTCTTCTGGCCTAAACGGGGTATCGCGTGTATCCACCACGTGAGCCAAGTAAGCTTGACAACCTTTCTTCAGTAGCTTGTTAGCTGTAAGAGCCAAAATCACTCCAGGTGGTGAAACTCTCTGATCTCCCTAGAAAGTCACTTCAGGTAGATCCGGATTTTGGAGGATCACCCTCTTATTGTAGCAGTCAACAATAGTACGATGTTCCGACACCCAGTCCATTCCAAGTATGACATCAAAGTCATGTAAATCCAAAAGTATCAAATCAGCAACAAAGTCCACCTCTAATACCCTCACAGGGCAATCTTTCAACACTTGGTTCACTACGTAAACCTCCTCGGTCGGTGTACCCACACACAAATTACACTCAAAAGCAGACGCCTCTCTATCCAACAAACAAACGTAACTCCGTGAAATGAAAGAATGTATGGCTCTTGGGTCCATCAAAACACGTACAACAAAATCTGAAATAGTAAGTGTACATGTCACTACTCCCAAAGCTGCCGCAGCCTCCTGCCTGGTAATTTCAAATAATGGGGCATGTGGTCCCGACGACCGACCATGTTTGCATGATCCTCGGAAACCTCCTCTAGCTCTTCTAGGACCTCTACCACCAGTAGCATCCAAAGTCGTGGCTGTGTTTAGTTCCTGTATTACCGTACTACCACCAGACAACAACGGGCACTCCCTCGTAAGGTGTCCAGAATCTCCACACAGAAAGAAAGTGAACATCCTCGGCCTATCCTTAGATCCCACTGATGTACAACTGGCCTGAGCAGTCTACTGTGGCCTAAAACTGAACCTCTAAGGACTCCCGTACCTACCGAACCGTCCTTTGCCTGAAGATGACAAAGCTCCTCTATAATGGCCTCCCTTCGAACCCCACTAGCTCGAAAATCCATGGTACGAACGCTCCTGTCATCGTCCGTCCCCAGAAGTCTGAAACCGAGCTGGTAGACTAGCCTCCACTCTTACAGCTGCTTCTATCAACTCTCTCAAAGTAGTATAAGACCATGTCGTCACTCTAGCATGCATCTCCCCTCGCAATCCATTCTCAAAACGGCGACACTTGTCAGGCTCAGTACTCATAAACGAAGAAGCAAAGCTGGACAACGTTTGAAAACTTTGCTCGTACTCTGCCACTGTCTTGCTCCCTTGCCGAAGCTGCAGAAACTCAGACTCCCTACGTCCCGAAAAGAACGTGGGTAGTACTATTCCAAGAACCGTTCCCGGAGACCCCCAAGTTACTGTACCAACAGTCCAGCCTGACATCTCAAGTATGTACCACCACTAGTAAGCTCCACCATCCAACAAAAATGTGGCTAACAAAACTAGTTCATCTAGAGGGCATTGCATCAGTGTGAAGATCCGCTCCATCCGAGTGATCCACTGGTGAGCTTCCTCGGGGTCTGCTCCCCCACTGAACATTGTTGCTCCCAAACGTTGCGCTCTCTCGATATTGGCACTCTCCAAGTCTCTAACTAACTTATCCTCAATCTGTTGTCGGAGGCATGTTCAATTATTAAGAGACATAGATTAGTATGACATATGAAGCGTCAATGTAAAAAGTACAGATTGCATACTAATGCTCTGATACCAAGCTGACAAGATCCATCCCAATCCCCAGGAAACCACCCTGGTATGTGCCTTGCTCCCGTCTGACAATTACACTAGAGTGTCAAAAATACCCTTAACTGGTTTAAAGTAAACAAGTTTAAGTTACACTGCCAGACCAGGGATAAGTATCTTAAACAAAATGAGCACATATGTCAGTTTGCAAAATAGTACTCAAACCTACCCAAAGGTTTACAGGTGCGCAATGAAAAGTATCTATGCCTTGGTCTCTGGATCAGCTTCTGCTTTTGAGTCATGGCCTAGAGTGTTAAGAAAATAGTCGAAGAGTGAGTGGACAAAAATAAACATTTCCAAAAACAATTTTAAGTAAACAAATAAAGGTTTTCCTCAGCGTTTTTAAACATGCATGCATTCAAGTCAAATCATATGAAATGGAAATCGAATCATAAAGTAATATAAATCTTGATATATAAAACAATAATACATTGTATATCCAATCCTCCACATCCCTGATGTCTGACAACCCCGATGTTTAATAAATAAAGTCACAGTTTCTAAGGCTACGTGTGCCAATTGGGGCCCTAAGTCCGAGTACTCCCTAGGATCTACCGACGTCCCGGGGTGATATCTTAATGTTGTGCCTTCCCAGAATCCTATCCGGGGAAGGCATCGTGTGACAGGACCCATCCCAATCCCCCTGGAATTAATGCAGGACGACCCTGCTCCCGTTTGACCCGAAGTGTCAGACAAGGGATATTTCCAACCTTTACCCTCTCGGGCTATCAGACTATACCAGGATCCGGAGGAGGTAAGTGATATCTCATTCTCTGCTACAGTGCGCATCCGTTGTCAACCTGAAGGGCAGTCAAAACATTAAAAGCAGTGAGCGGAAAAAACAAAGAGTTTATAAAAACATTTTAAAGAAGACATTTGTACCCTTCACTAAAAAGCATGCATGGATTCAAAAACCATTTATCAAACCGTCCATTAGGGCCTTAGCCCAAAATCGTAAATGAAACCGAATACACGGGCCACTGCCCAAATCCATAAGGATACCAACCATACGGGCCACTACCCAAATCCATACGGGACTCAGCCCAAAACCTGTACACATCACATATCATATATCATACATATCACATATCATATATCATATATACATATAATCTACAACCAATCATGTCACGGTTTCCAAAGCTATGCGTGATCTACCCGGGGTCTCAAACCCAAGTCTTTCAGTCCAAGGTCAATGTCTGTAGACCAATGACCCATCCTGAGGTTATAGTACAAGCCTTCCTAAGAGTAAGGCACCCAACGGGGGAAACTCCACTCAGTCAGTACTCCGTGACTACTTCGGGGTCCACCTAGGCCAACGACCCTCCCCGGAGGAGATAGTTTAAGTAAAGGAAGGTATATGAATATATATACATATATATATATAACACGAATTCATCCATAAAACCTTTCAACGGATTCATGCCCGGTCCCCATAAACCGTCATGAATCGTAAAAACCTTTCAAGGGTTCATGCCGCTTCCCATAAACCGTCATGAACTTGGAAATCCATTAGGGTCTGCGACCCGAAATCATAAATGTAAAGTAACTGGGTCTCGTGACCGAACACATGACTCAAATGGGCATCGTACAAGATATCTCAGGGCCAGTCACGACTCCGATCATAGTGATGCGTGCAACCATCCATCCTAGACGACCCTCAATCCTGGTATGTCGCCGTGAACGAATGAACCGACGCGACCCCCACAAGATCATGGTGCACTCATCAGCCATCGATATCCTGAGCCATTAGTACTCCGAAGTCGAGCCTCCCTCGGCTACCCGACAACGAATCGTGCGTCGTGACCACTCCGGAAGGAACACATCCCAATCCGGAGGTGAGAGTCTTATCGTCCGTCGCCGTGCACAAAGCACTCGCCGCGACTACGATTCAGACCCGTAGGTCGTAAATAGAGCCACATGCCCGGGACAAAAGCAAATGGGTCTCTTGCCCAAGTTTATTCTTTCGAAATCCAAATCCATTTCATTTAAACTAACAAAGAAGTACAAACCCGTATTGGCACCTTCTAAGGCCGAAACCTCGAAATATGTGCCAATACGTAACCACACTCAAATGTACTCATGGCATCACCAAACAATTATTAAAACATATAATAAACATTTATGCATGCACCAATTTAGAAACCAAGGTCCACTCACAGACCGTCTGTGCTGCTACCTCGATTTGCGTGCCATACAGCTCTCCCGAGCCAATCACCGTCACCAGGACTCCCAAACCTGTCCAAACAGTAATAGAAGGTTACTAACTACTTAATTAATTTCCCACTAAAGCCCCATAATTTTCTGGAATTTTTAACTATTTTTAATTACGATCCTAACCCTTCAGACACCCCAAAACCAATCGAAACAATGTCTTATTAACACGAAACAAGTCCCAAAATGTTCGTTACATCGAATATATGATTTCACGTGTTGAACACATTTCCAAAAGATGGGACACGCGCCCCCACTCGCCTAGGGAAGCCACTACGCGTGAGCCCACGCGCACTAGTCACCTTCTCCTACAATTGGCTGAATCGGTTTTCTGGTTCTTGGACTGGCCCAACCAGTTTGGACCGGTTCAAGGATCTATCCTTCTTATTTTCGATCCATTTTATCCCATTTTAATTCCTAAGTGTTCCTATCATCCTTTCCTATCTTCTTACACATTAAAACAGAAATAAAAAACCTCAAAACCCATACCTTCTAAGTTCGACCATGGCAGTGGTGGGTTCCTCCGCCGTTCACCACCGTTCCTGGCCGTCCTAGCTTCCCCTTTTGATTCCAAAAGGTTCCTACGACCTCCAAAAACCGTTTCGAATTAATGAAATCCATCCAGACCCTTTAGAACTAAATCTCCAATTTTTGAAATCATACCTCACGGTTTCGACTTTCCCCCGCTGTGGCTCTCCGTTCAAACCAATAACACCACCTTGGTCGTCTCATCTCCCTCTCCAAGTTCACTTCATGAGCCACCTTCGTTAGACACGGTTTAGGGAAGGTGGTGAGGTGTTTGTTTTAGAGGAAAATGGAGAAATGGTGTCTGGGGTCGGTTTGAAGAACAAAGAAGATATGAGAATGTTGATAAGATGAGAGAGGAGAGAATTAGATGAATGATGAGGATTGAGTGATTTAGATTAGATGGAGGGCTAGGATTGAGTGATAGATGGATTAATTATAAAATAATAATTATAATAATATTTAATTAGAATAGATCCACAATTTAGGGGAATTGACCAATGGGATGAGTGACACTTGTCATTCATCCATGGGTCCCACTTAAAATATCTGCCCAATCAGAGATTTCCAAATCATCTTCGTCTCGAAGTACGTGCATAATGAAACTGAACTTCCGTGAACAATAACTTTGTCGTCGAACGTCCGATTTCGACGTGCCGCCTATCTACGGATTGGTATCGTCCCGATCTACGTAACCTTCCTCGGACCTCCCGGTCAAAAGTCAACTATTTGCCCCTTTTAACGAAAATTACCAAATTACCCTTGAACTTCTGAATGTCATAACTTTTTCCTCGAATGTCGGAATTGAACGTGCCACCTGTCTATGAACTCGTGACGTCCCGAACTACGTCACGGTCATCGGTCAAAGTCCATTTGACCCCATGAATGGAAAGTCAACTTTTTGCCCACGCCTAGGTGCAAAACGGTCATTTTGCATCATTCGTCCGATTTCGCCCAACTAATCACCGATTAACCTCATTAATCCTGATTAGTCACTAATCTTATCCAGGAATTCGGGATGGGTCGTTACAGCCTTCCGTCCTTGATTAATTTCATCCTCAAAATTCCAACCGACCTAATTCCAACCGTTCTTCCCTCCTTAATTAGTTTCGTTCTCTAAATTCCAACTATCCTAATTCCACAACCACCTCGTGGAAAGCAAATATGATCTTATCTCACAACACGTGTTCACTAGTACACCCACTAGTGAACACAAAACTTGTCTACACCCAGACGTTCCACTAACACTCATGTCGTATTGACTACACTCGACCACGTCGAATGACAGTAGCCATACATTACGAATTGGTACCACTCGTCAATTCCACCATTTCGTTAACACAAACAACTGAAGGTTTCCTTGCTCAATCCCCAATCTATCCTGATATCTACTCCCACTAGGAGTCACTAAAACTCACTCATTGATGAAACATCCAACAAACTGTTGCTAGTCGAAAACTGACACCATACTCACTTGTGGTTATACTAACTACCAACACACTCAACCTGAGTATATCATCACCAATATTTCACTCGACCTGTGTGTAACTGGATCCATCAGAAACACCATGACCTATTGCACAGTATCCAATGTCCAGTCCACGTTCTCGACTAATCCAATGGTATCGGAACTAAGTCGACTACCAACACGCTCACCAACGTACCCATGGTATAACCTATATACCGTCAACAGGTACGACAAGTATGCCCAGTATCGTACCCCGAGCAACGTACAAGGTACGCACATCTATCCATCAACTAATCCACTACAACAACAACGACGACGGCAACAACCACAACGACAACAACACGACGACCACAACCTAGGTCGTAGCTAAAAAAAGTTGCAATTCGAGAGTCCATCTGTCCAATCCAGTATTTGACAGATCAAAACTCCAACTCAACATCCATTTCCCAATCCGAACCCGAAATCACCATTCCGTAAACTAGTATCAGGACTGACTATTCCGAACCCAAATCCAGAAACCCACTTTCAAGTTCCAAAATCGAATCCTGAATCGTCATCCTGAAATCCGATTCCAAAACTTGAAATCTCGTTCTCGTCTACCGAGACACAACAATTCTGAACCTATCGGTAACCTGCTTAAACGATTACCACAATACAATCGATTGACTTCATAGTGAAGCCAATCACAATATTTACACAATTAAGGCTGATCGAATCTGACCTCGTTGGATACCTACTCGCTCGAGTAATACACCATACGAGATTTACCTCGAAAAGAAGCTCAGTCCCAACATCCTCAACTCAAACATCCAAGTAAGAGTGATAAACTCTCCACCTATCTGGATCATCAAGATCACAATCCAGATCCAACACTATGTCATCCGACCATAAACGTCACGATCGAGATTCATCACTGTGTCACCCAACCATAAACGTCACGATCGAGGATCGTCATGACGTCCAAAGTCCTCAACATCAAAATCCCGATCCATATTACGATCCTAGTCCTTAACATCACAATCTCGATCCACCTAGGAAAATCAAGAATGATCCAACCCGATGACATCAAAACTCATCCTACATGAATGAAACCAAAACCCATTGCATTCACCACGCCACGCAATCCAACATCGTCTGCCACCAAGCAGAGAATGAGAAATCTCAGTCACCTAACTTCGATATACTCAACTCCTCTTGATGACCCAAAATAAATCTCGGGTTCACCAACCAATACACGACCAATGTACTTGTGACAACAACCATTATCAAACATCATCTGCATCATATGCCATCATCCACCACCATCTAACATCATCTGCACTAACCCCAGCATCAGCACCAGTGAACGAAATAGACAACCCTGGATCTCCGCTCATACCGAACGACGATCCCGTACCTCTGCTCGACTGGGAGAAACTTTGCCTCCTTAATACCCAACAACTCTGGGTACAGTCACCCTGACAACTCATTCGAGAAAAAGAAACGTTCCCTGAACGTCCTCGATTCCCAACAACCGTAACTATAACCACTTTCGGTAGTAGTACCTGCCACAGACTCGTGCAGACTCAACCACCAGACATCACGATCTAGACTTCGCATCCAACGAAATCAACCGCCCGTACCAACTACTCTGTATCCCCATTCCGGGATTCCATCGACAAGTACCAAACCCTGGTAACCTGTCCAACTAAACACTAATTAGTCGTAACTCGACCACACCAATGTCGTCTACCAGGTCGTCCATGACCTTAGTTGTACCAACTGTCCATCACATCCAAAGTAGTACGATAACCAACTAGGTCTAACCGATAAGTGCAACCTTGATTGCAGAGTGCAGTCCCTCACTACAGCTGACATGACCTGACCGAACATGACCGAACATGACCATCGATCTCATCGGAGTCGAGACCACTCGCCAACTCACCTTTCCGAACCATACATCATACCTTAGGATTCCACGATCACTACATAGGGTTCCTCGAACCCGGCTGCTCCTAGCAGCATAGCCACCAACTCAACAAGATCCGACCATCGATGGTCATAATTCTCGACCAGTCATCGGAACCGATCCTACGACATTGTGAAAGATGATCCCAACTAACCGTCTCACGATCAAAACTCCGAAGTACTGTTACATTCATCCCTTTGTAGGGTCCCACACTGCCATCCACGACAGAACTATGGCAACCCCAGTATCAAATGCCATACCAAAACGATCCACGATTTAATCCTGCTAACTATTGTACCTGGATCCTAACCATCAGGTTGATAACGAACTGTAGTCCATTGAGACATCACATCCTCGACCTGCGCGTTGTTCTTGTGATGCGAATCAACAACCAAACTCTGGAATTCAGAGTAACATGAGCAAACCATGCTCTAATACCACGCTGACAGTATCAGAGCATCCCAAGTATCCGATGAGCTATTCGAGCTCTGATACCACGCTGACATGACTAGACCCAATCCCCCTAGGATTAATTCGAGACGACCCTGCTCCCGTCTGACACGAAGTGTCAGAAAAGGGATATTTCCAACCTTTGTCCTCTCGGGCTATCAGAGTATGCCAGGATCCGGAGGAGGTAAGTGATATCTCAGTCTCTGCTACAGTCCACATCCGTTGTCAACCTGAAGGGCAGTCAAAACATTAAAAGCTGTGAGTGGACAAAACAAAGAGTTTATAAAAACATTTTAATGAAGACATTTGTACCCTTCACTAAAAAGCATGCATGCATTCGAAAACCATTTATCAAACCGTTCATTAGGGCCTTAGCCCAAAATCGTAATTGAAACCGAATTTACAGGCCACTGCCCAAATCCATAAGGATACCAACCATTACTGCCCAAATACATACAAAACTCAGCCCAAAACCTGTACACATCACATATCATATATCGTACATATCACATATCATATATCATATATACATATAATCACACAATCAATCCTGTCACGGTTTCCAAAGCTACGCGCGTGCTACCCGAGATCTCAAACCCAAGTCTTTCAGTCCAAGGTCAATGTCCGTAGACCAATGACCCGTACTGAGGTTATAGTACAAGCCTTCCTGAGAGTAAGGCACCCAACGGGGGAAACTCCACCCAGTAAGTGCTCCATGACTACTCCGGGGTCCACCCAGGCCAACGACCCTCCCCGGAGGAGATAGTTTAAGTAACAGAAGGTATATGAATATATATACATATATATATATATATATAACGAAGTCATCCATAAAACCTTTCAACGGATTCATGCCCGGTCCCCATAAAGCCGTCATGAATCGTAAAGACCTTTCAAGGGGTTATGCCGGTTCCCATAAACCGTCATGAACCTGGAAATCCATTAGGGTCCCCGACCTAAAATCATAAATGTAAAGTAACTAGGTCTCGTGCCCAAACACATGACTCAACTGGTCATCATGCCCGATATCTCAGGGTCAGTCACGACTCCAAGCATAGTGATGCGTGCAAATATCCATCCAAGACTGCCCTCAATCTTGGTATGTCGCCGTGAACGAATCAACCCACGTGACCACGACAAGATCATGGTGCACTCATCACCGATCGATATCCTGAACCGTCAGCGCTCCAAAGTCAAGCCTCCCTCGGCTACCCGACAACGAATCGTGCGTCGTGACCTCTCCGAACGGAACACAATCTAAACAAGAGGCGAGCGTCGTATCGTCCGTCGCCGTGCACAAAGCACTCGCTGCGACTACGATTCAGACCCGTAGGTCGTAAATAGAGCCATATGCCCTAGACAAAAAAAAATGGGTCTCTTTCCCGAGTTTATCCTTTTGAAATCCAAATCCATTTCATTAAACCAACAAAGAAGTACAAACCCGTATTGGCACCGTATAAAGTCGAAACCTCGAAATATGTGCCAATGCGTAACCACACTCAAATGCACTCATGGAATCACCAAACAAGTATTAAAACATATAATAAACATTTATTCATGCACCAATTTAGAAAACAAGGTCCACTCACAGACCATCCGAGCTGCTGCCTCGATTTGTGTGTCGTACGGCTCTCCCGAGCCAATCACCGTCACCGGGACTCCAAAACTTGTCCAAATCGTAGTAGAAGGTTACTAACTACTTAATTAACCTCCCACTAAAGTCCCGTAATTTTCCAGAATTTTTAACTATTTTTAAATACAATCCTAAACCTTCGCACATCGCGAAACCCATCGAAACGATGTCCGATTGACAAGAAACCAGTCCCAAAATGTTCGTTACATCAAATAGATGATTTCACTTGTTGAACACATTGCAAAAGGTTGGGACACAAGCCCCCACATTCCCAGGAAAGCCACTGCGCGTGAGCCTACGCGCGCACTGTTTACTTTCTCCTACAATCGGCTGAACCGATTTTCTGGTTCCTGGACCGACTGAACTGGTTTGGACCAGTTCAAGGCCCTATCCTTCGTATTTTCGATCCATTTTATCCCATTTTAATTCCTAAGTGTTCCTATCATCCTTTCCTATCTTTTTACACATTAAAACAAAAGAAAAACCTCGAAAACCATACCTTCCAAGTTCGACCATGGCGGTGGCGGGTTCCTCCGCCGTTCACTGTCGTTCCTGGCTGTCCTAGCTTCCCCTTTTGATTCCAACAGGTTCCTACGACCTCCAGAAACCGTTTCCAATTAAGGAAATCCATCTAGACCCTTTAGAACTAAATCTCCAGTTTTTGAAATCATACCTCATGATTTCGACTTTCCCCCGCCATGGCCACCGCCGTGGCCCTCCGTTCAAACCAATAGCACCAACGTGCTCGTCTCATCTCCCTCTCCAAATTCACTTCATGAGCCACCTTCGTTAGACACGGTTTAGGGAAGGTGGCGAGGTGTTTGTTTTAGAGGAAAATGGAGAAATGGTGTCTCGGGTCGGTTTGAAGAACAAAGAAGATATGAGAATGTTGATAAGATGAGAGAGGAGAGAATTAGATGAATGGTGAGGATTGATTGAATTAGATTAGATGGAGGGTTAGGATTTAGTGATAGATGGATTAATTATAAAATAATAATTATAATAATATTTAATTAGGATAGATCCACAACTTTGGGGAATTGACCAATGGGATGAGTGACACTTGTCACTTATCCATGGGTCCCACTTAAAATATCTTCCCAATCAGGTATTTCCAAATCATCATCATCTCGAAGTACGTGTATAGTGTAACCGAACATCCGAGAACAATAATTTCGCCGTCGAACGTCCTATTTCGACTTGTCGCTTGTCTACTGATTCGTATCGTCCCGATCTACGTAACGGTCCTCGTCCCTCGGCCATCGGACCTCCCGGTCAAAATTCAACCATTTGCTCCTTTTAACCAAAATCACCATATTACCCTTGAACTTCCGAATGTCAAAACCTTTTCCTCGTATGTCGGAATTGAACGTGTCACCTGTCTATGAACTCATGACGTCCCGAACTACGTAACGGTCATCAGTCAAAGTCCATTTGTGTAATGACCCATCCCGAATATCGGGATTGAATATTAATTAATCATGGTTTAGAATGACTAATCGAGGATTAGTTGAGTGAAATCGGACGAATTGTGTAAAATGACCGTTTTGCCCCTAGTGTGGGCAAAATGTTGACTTTTAGTTCGGGCGGTCAAATGGACTTTGGCCGATGACTGTGACGTAATTCGGGACGTCACGAGTTCATAGACAGGTGGCACGTTCGATTCCGACATTCGTAGAGAAAGTTATGATATTCGGAAGTTGAGGGGCATTTTGGTAATTTTGATCGGGAGGTCCGATGGACGAGGGCCAAGGACCGTTACGTAGGTCTCGTCGATCCGAATCCAACGACAGGCGGCATGCCGAAATCGGAGATTCGACGACGAAATTATGGTCACGGAATCGGGCTCGATTAACTGAACGAACCGGGAATAAAATAATATTTTATTATGAACAGTACTCGGTGACTGTGCACATCCGGATGAGTGACAAGTGTCACCCATCCCTTGATTCCAGCTCCATGTTTCCCTCCCAACACCATCATTACAACATCATCATTTATCCTTCATAATTTCCTCCATTTTCTCAATTTTCTCCTTCTTTGTTTTTCTTACCCGTGAGCATTGAGCAGCAGAATTGGAGAGTGTTAGCTGCCAATTCTAACTGGTTTTGAGGGCAAAATCGAGTGCTTGTTGAGACTAACTCAACTGGGTAAACACGGGAGATTGAGAGTGGCTGAAAACTGGGAATTCGAGAATTGGGTTTTTGGGAGGAAAAATCAAATTGGATGAATTGAGCCTTGTTGATCGAAATTGGGTTCAGTTTCAGTCTTTTGGGATTACTACGATCAATTTTGTAGAAGGAACTAAGTGGAATTGAGGTCGAATTGAGGTAGAACTGAGGAAGGAAACTTTCAGAATTTTCGAGATTGAGACGAGGAATTGGAAGCTTTGATTGTTGAATTTGAGCTGGGGATTATGTTCCTAAGGATCCCACGATGCTTCTGGATCCATCAATTGGAAGAAACTGATTGAGATTGACTGAACTCCATAGTTGCACAGTGACGAAGAATCGAGTTGGAGTCGTGAAGATTGAGCAATGAATTGATTCAATTGAGTTGGGTAAAATGCTTACCTGAGTCCCTTGATACTTCTGGTTGAATCAATTTAAGGAAATCGTGTGACTGTGAAGGTTTTGGAATGATGAACTATGGTCGGAGGTCCTTCGAATGATCAACTGTGATCGTGGGGTTATAGGCAAGGTTGTTTGAAATTGAGTCCACAGATCTTTAATTGAACTTATTTCGAAGCTGTATGAATGTTCAATTGATGAATTCAGTGTGGAATTGACAGAAAACCAAACGGGTCTGATCGCGGGTTAAACGACCCGTTTACCAGACAAACGGGTTGGGACGGTGACACTGTAGCAGGCGCGTGGATATCAAGCGCAGCCACTCACGGCGGCGGGTGGGGGCGCGTCCGGCCTAGTCTCAAGGTGAGGTCAACATGACTTTTGATCCTCTCAGTGTAGTTTCTGCTGGCTGCTCTTAGCTGAATGCCTTGCTTCGCCCTACTTTTTTAGAATTCGAGAAAAAAAAACTTTCTCAACAGGAATGCATCAAAAAAACGGCCCTTCCATATAGATCGTCGTCGCATGAACTTTGATTTTGACGTTGGTTTCGGGGAAATCGGATATTGTTTCGATAATGTTCCGCGTATCCGAAGTTTTGTATTACGTTAAAAATACATATTTAAATCCCAAAAAAATTGGGGAAAATTATATGGGGTATTTTGAGATGTTAGTAACCCTCTATAATAATTTTGGACAGGAGTTGTGATTTCCAGATTTTACGGAAAAACGTGCAGCTCGGAAACGGACCGTTTTGGACGGTGTGTGTGAGTGGACTTTGTTTTCTAACCGTGATGCACGCATATATGATTTTTATGCCTTATTATATGATTTTATAGGCTTGGGCATGATTTATGTTTCAATCCGGTAATTTCTCATTTTTATGATTATTATATTATTATTTTGGGCGATTTTCGAGAAATTACGAAATTTGGTAAAAATGATGTGGTGACTCGGGAATGAGTCAATGGTCAATTTCGTGGATTTACGTGAAAATGGCAACGGAGGTTGAAACGCATGGATTTGCGTGATAATGTTATTTTGGGCATGAGAACCCAAGTGAATAGTGATTTTGACTCGGATTTGGGAGTCACTTGTGAAATTGTGAAATTAATGATTTATTGGGATTTATGATTATTTTAATCAGTCTTCCGGGCACGTTTTACGAGGAATGTACAAATGATGTTTTGGGCTAGGCTCGGAGTCTAATTGATTTCTAAAATGATATTTTGACTTGGTTGGTGAGTCAATGATGATTTCCGGATTATTCTATTGATTTAAATGTGATTTTAACGGTTTATGTGAAAAAGGTATTTTGGGCTTGAGACCCAGTTGAGAATGACCTTGACTTGGTATGAAGTCAAGATTTGATTGAAATGTTTTGGGATGTAATTCCCGGGATGGTTTTCATTGTGATTGTGATATTCCCAGACGGTCGGTGCTTGGGGGGATTACCCAGACGACCGGAGTTTGGGGGATGTGATTGTAGGATCGGGAGTTGATCCTATGGTAGTCAGCTTCTCGGATGAGACTGAGCCTGGATGTACCACTCGGAGGTGTCTGATCCTGGGGATGTGTTCGCCCAGAGGTGACTGAGCCCGAGGGGATTGAGCCCAGAGGTGTCTGTTCCCGAGAGAGTGACTGGATATTGGCCTACGCGTGGTGCAGCACTTGTGAGTAGTGCAGTTTGATTGATTGTGCACTTGTGAGTAGTGCAGATGTGATTTGTGATATTTTATGCACTTGTGAGTAGTGCGGATTGATTGGATTGTTATAGTTTTGGAGCACTGGTGATTAGTGCTGATTGGTATTGATTGTGATGATGTACTGGTATTGAGTACGGATTTTTGGTTTTTGTGGCCAGGTGATTATGTTTTCACATGTTTTGGCCTGAGAGCCGGGATTTGATGTTTTATAACATGAACTGATTTGGTGAACATGAGTTTTATGGACCATGGGAAAATATGTTTTGATTTTATCGGTCACTCGTGTTTTACGATATGCATGCAAGTTTGTGAAAACTGGAGGGTAAGAATGTATTTTGATAAATGTTTTTATAAGAGGTGATTTTTGTCCACTCACACCTTTTCTGTTTTGTGACCCTCCAGGCCGTGGTACGACGTTCGGGACTGATCGTGAGGCAGTGACAGCAGCAGAATTCCGCGCAAACATCCCTTGTCTGGCAAGCACTGAAGGGGAGTTTCGGACCTTTAGTTGACTTGTCAGACGGGAGCAGGACCGGGCACGGTTTTTGACGTCCAGTTGGGACTGGTCCTGTCAAATTGGTATCAGAGCATTTGGTTCTTGATTTCTGTTGATACGTCATGCCTCCGAGTCGTGCGTCCCGTACACGGTCTGAAGATGGGAGGGGCGAGAGTAGTGTTAGTAAAGGCCCAGATATTGAGCGAGCTCGACGGTTAGGAGCCACTGTGTTTCATGGTGATTCGGGACCTGATGGTGCCGAAGATTGGCTTACTCGATTGGAAAGGATTTTTGAGGTTATGATATGTCCCCTAGAGGACATGGTACCCTTAGCCACCTTTCTTTTGGATGGTTATGCTTACAGGTGGTGGCATAGTTTACAGTTGACTGGCTGGGATGCCCGTACCTTGGCATGAGATGCATTCCGAGAGCGATTTTTGGATCAGTTTTATCCTCGCTCATTTCGGAACGCTAAGGAGGTTGAGTTTCTCCAATTGCAGCAAGGGAATCGGTCAGCGGTCGATTATGAACAGCAATTTTTGCACTTATCTAGTTTCGCTCCTTTGTATGTGGCTACTGAGGAGGATAAGTGTCGAAGGTTTGAGCAGGGATTGAGGAATGAGTTACGGGGTGCTGTAACTGTTGGCTCGTATTCTACCCTGAGGGAATTATCGGATGCTGCTATCCGAGTGGAGGCTACTATTTTACCAGTGCCAGAACAATCTTTGGGCTCTGGACGACGCCGAGAGCGTCAGGATACTAAACAGATGAGTCAGGAAACAACGAAGCGAGTTAGCCTTCATACTCTCGTGTCGCAACCCTCGGTGGGTGTTCATTCGGGTGGAACATCAATCCAGTCGACAAGTAAGCGGCGTGGTGGGGCAAGTCGCCTCAGCACTGCCACTTGTCACTTTTGTAGGAAACTTGGACATTTGCGAAGGAACTGCCCCGATCGACTTGACCGTAGGTCAGAATAATTGTATTGATACATGTTTTCGTGATACTTTGTAAATAGTCTGCATTGTCCATTTGTGTTGTAATATTGTATCATGTGTTTTGAATGTGTCGGACTAGTGTGGGACCGGATGGTTGTTTTTGGTTAACAGTTTGGTTTGTAGATGGGCGTGTTGGGCCCAGAAATAACTTGACCTGGGGATGAATATTGGTGTTATCGTTTTGGGATCATCCTTGGTTTTCCCTAGGTGGATCGGGTTTGTGATGTCGTGGACATTGGGCATTGTGACGATCTAGGATCGTGATGTTCATGGTCAGCTGACGTCGTGATGGATCTGGACCGTAATCCTGATGATCCAGTTGGGTAGAGAGTTTGTCACTCTTACTCCGGTATGTGAGTCGTAAATGACGGGACTGAACTTCTTTTCGAAGTGGAGCCCTTTGTGGTATATTACTCAAGTGAGTAGGTTTCCGAAGTGATCGGATTTTGTCAACCTTAACCGTGTGGTTGTTGGATTGGCTTCCTTATGAAGCCAACCGAGTATAATGAATGGGTAACCGATAGGTTCGGTTTTGGTGCGTCCTAGTGGGCGTGAACGAGATTTCGGGTTTTGGAATCGAAATTCTGGGTGACGATCCAGGATTTAATTTTAGAACTTGAAAGTGGAATACTGGATTTGGGCGCGGAATGATTATTCCAAATGCTAGCTTACGGAATAATGATTTCGGATTCGGATTTGGATATGAATTAAAAATGTGATATATGGATTTGGATTCGGGATTTCTTATGAAATTGCGGATTCGGATTTGGAATTGGAATTAGATGATGGGTGGAGTTTCGATTTGTCTCTTGCTGGTTTGGGGTACGATACTTTGCAGACTTGTGGTGTCGGGTGACGGTATACGGGTTATACCAGTAGTACGTTGGTGAACGTGTTAGTAGTCGGCTTAATCCTGATACCATTGGATGGGTTGTGAACGTGAACTGGACATTGAACACGATGCACTGGGCAGAGTGATTCTGATGATTTCAGTGATTGTTTGAGCAGGTGCTCTTAGCTATGGTTGGCTAGGATAACTCTAGTGTTGAGTTGTGTGATCACTGCTAGGCTGGTGTTCAATGTGTTCCAGTTACACCGTCTGTTTGAGTGTGATGACGGTATGCGTATACTCAGGATGAGTGAGTTGGTGGTTAGTGTGACCGCAAGTTGCTTTGCGGCGAGATGTTACCTTGTCGTGACCTTACCAGCATCTGGGATCGCTGAGGGGGTGACAGTTGTGGTTACTGCTGTTGGTATTTGTCACAGGATTGAGTTTGCCCTGCGAGGGGAGATCATGTTGTTGATCCTATGCTACATTGACGGACGTGGTGGTATGATGTGTTGTCACTGATTTGTTACAGATTGGCGCTTTACTAGGGTGGTAAAGCTTGGTGGTGACAGTTTGGCTTGTGGTGTCAGCATGGACTGACAGGTGAGTTTTGGTGACTCTCTATGAGAGCGGATGTCAGGGCACATTAGTGATTACGTGGGGCCGTCAAGCTGAAAGAGTCAGCTTAATGATGACATTGCCAATTTCTGGTGATTAATTTTCACTCGGGGTGGTCGAGTGTAGTCAGTACAACGTGCATCTGTGATGCGACGTCTCTGTGCAGACGAATTCTGTGTTGGCTAGTGGGTGTACATGTGTACACGTAATGTGTGGCCAATTGTTTTCCACGAGGTGGTTTTGGAATACGGATAGTTGGAATTTCGGGGACGAAATTCTTTAAGGAGGGAAGGTTGTAATGACCCGTCCCGAATATCGGGATTGAATATTAATTAATTATGGTTTAGAATGACTAATCGGGGATTAGTTGAGTGAAATCGGACGAATTGTGCAAAAGGACCGTTTTGCCCCTGGTGTGGGCAAAATGTTGACTTTTAGTTCGGGCGGTCAAATGGACTTTGGCCGATGACTGTGACGTAGTTCGGGACGTCACGAGTTCATAGACAGGTGGCACGTTCGATTCCGACATTCGTAGAGAAAGTTATGATATTCGGAAGTTGAGGGGCATTTTGGTAATTTGGCATATTAGGGGCCAAATGTTTACTTTTTGATCGGGAGGTCCGATGGACAGTACCCGGTGACTGTGCACATCCGGATGAGTGACAAGTGTCACCCATCCCTTGATTCCAGCTCCATGTTTCCTCCATTTTCTCAATTTTCTCCTTCTTTGTTTTTCTTACCCGTGAGCATTGAGCAGCAGAATTGGAGAGTGTTAGCTGCCAATTCTAACTGGTTTTGAGGGCAAAATCGAGTGCTTGTTGAGACTAACTCAACTGGGTAAACACGGGAGATTGAGAGTGGCTGAAAACTGGGAATTCGAGAATTGGGTTTTTGGGAGGAAAAATCAAATTGGATGAATTGAGCCTTGTTGATCGAAATTGGGTTCAGTTTCAGTCTTCTGGGATTACTACGATCAATTTTGTAGAAGGAACTAAGTGGAATTGAGGTCGAATTGAGGTAGAACTGAGGAAGGAAACTTTCAGAATTTTCGAGATTGAGACGAGGAATTGGAAGCTTTGATTGTTGAATTTGAGCTGGGGATTATGTTCCTGAGGATCCCACGATGCTTCTGGATCCATCAATTGGAAGAAACTGATTGAGATTGACTGAACTCCATAGTTGCACAGTGACGAAGAATCAAGTTGGAGTCGTGAAGATTGAGCAATGAATTGATTCAATTGAGTTGGGTAAAATGCTTACCTGAGTCCCTTGATACTTCTGGTTGAATCAATTTAAGGAAATCGTGTGACGGTGAAGGTTTTGGAATGATGAACTATGGCCGGAGGTCCTTCGAATGATCAACTGTGATCGTGGGGTTATAGGTAAGGTTGTTTGAAATTGAGTCCACAGATCTTTAATTGAACTTATTTTGAAGCTGTATGAATGTTCAATTGATGAATTCAGTGTGGAATTGACAGAAAACCAAACGGGTCTGATCGCGGGTTAAACGACCCGTTTACCAGACAAACGGGTTGGGATGGTGACACTGTAGCAGGCGCGTGGATTTCAAGCGCAGCCACTCACGGCGGCGGGTGGGGGCGCGTCCGGCCTAGTCTCAAGGTGAGGTCAACATGACTTTTGATCCTCTCAGTGTAGTTTCTGCTGGCTGCTCTTAGCTGAATGCCTTGCTTCGCCCTACTTTTTTAGAATTCGAGAAAAAAAAACTTTCTCAACAGGAATGCATCAAAAAAACGGCCCTTCCATATAGATCGTCGTCGCATGAACTTTGATTTTGACGTTGGTTTCGGGGAAATCGGATATTGTTTCGATAATGTTCCGCGTATCCGAAGTTTTGTATTACGTTAAAAATACGTATTTAAATCCCGAAAAAATTGGGGAAAATTATATGATGTATTTTGAGATGTTAGTAACCCTCTATAATAATTTTGGACAGGAGTTGTGATTTCCAGATTTTACGGAAAAACGTGCAGCTCGGAAACGGACCGTTTTGGACGGTGTGTGTGAGTGGACTTTGTTTTCTAACCGTGATGCATGCATATATGATTTTTATGCCTTATTATATGATTTTATAGGCTTGGGCATGATTTATGTTTCAATCCGGTAATTTCTCAGTTTTATGATTATTATATTATTATTTTGGGCGATTTTCGAGAAATTACGAAATTTGGTAAAAATGATGTGGTGACTCGGGAATGAGTCAATGGTCAATTTCGTGGATTTACGTGAAAATGGCAACGGAGGTTGAAACGCATGGATTTGCGTGATAATGTTATTTTGGGCATGAGAACCCAAGTGAATAGTGATTTTGACTCGGATTTGGGAGTCACTTGTGAAATTGTGAAATTAATGATTTATTGGGATTTATGATTATTTTAATCAGTCTTTCGGACACGTTTTACGAGGAACGTACAAATGATGTTTTGGGCTAGGCTCGGAGTCTAAATGATTTCTAAAATGATATTTTGACTTGGTTGGTGAGTCAATGATGATTTCCAGATTATTCTATTGATTTAAATGTGATTTTAACGGTTTATGTGAAAAAGGTATTTTGGGCTTGAGACCCAGTTGAGAATGACCTTGACTTGGTATGAAGTCAAGATTTGATTGAAATGTTTTGGGATGTAATTCCCGGGATGGTTTTCATTGTGATTGTGATATTCCCAGACGGTCGGTGCTTGGGGGCATTACCCAGACGACCGGAGTTTGGGGGATGTGATTGTAGGATCGGGAGTTGATCCTATGGTAGTCAGCTTCTCGGAAAAGACTGAGCCTGGATGTACCACTCGGAGGTGTCTGATCCTGGGGATGTGTTCGCCCAGAGGTGACTGAGCCCGAGGGGGTTGAGCCCAGAGGTGTCTGTTCCCGAGAGAGTGACTGGATATTGGCCTACGCGTTGTGCAGCACTTGTGAGTAGTGCAGTTTGATTGATTGTGCACTTGTGAGTAGTGCAGATGTGATTTGTGATATTTTATGCACTTGTGAGTAGTGCGGATTGATTGGATTGTTATAGTTCTGGAGCACTGGTGATTAGTGCTGATTGGTATTGATTGTGATGATGTACTGGTATTGAGTACAGATTTTTGGTCTTTGTGGCCAGGTGATTATGTTTTCACATGTTTTGGCCTGAGAGTCGGGATTTGATGTTTTATAACATGAACTGATTTGGTGAACATGAGTTTTATGGACCATGGGAAAATATGTTTTGATTTTATCGGTCACTCGTGTTTTACGATATGCATGCAAGTTTGTGAAAACTGGAGGGTAAGAATGTATTTTGATAAATGTTTTTATAAGAGGTCATTTTTGTCCACTCACACCTTTTCTGTTTTGTGACCCTCCAGGCCGTGGTACGACGTTCGGGACTGATCGTGAGGCAGTGACAGCAGCAAAATTCCGCGCAAACATCCCTTGTCTGGCAAGCACTGAAGGGGAGTTTCGGACCTTTAGTTGACTTGTCAGACGGGAGCAGGACTGGGCACAGTTTTTGACGTCCAGTTGGGAGGGGTCCTATCAATTTGACCACAACAATGGAAAATCAACGTTTTGCCAACGCCTAGGGGCAAAACGGTCATTTTGCATCGTTTGTCCGATATCGCCCAACTAATCACCGATTAACCTCGCTAATCCTGATTAGTCACTAATCTAATCCAAGAATTCATACAGGTCGTTACACTGTGACTACTCGGAGAAGCCCCTCTTAGGCAGTGCACTGTGACTACTCTAGGATCCCTGATGTCTGAAGGAGACAATAACTCATAAGGATGGTATGTACAATGTAGTAGTCAAAACTAGTGAAAATCCTATTTAGGCCATTTCTCAAAATCCACCAAAATTAGCGTCCAGAAAACATTTCACAAATCCGAGTTACCCAACTCATCACACAGATCATAGTTAAAAACCATTTAAGATCCAATCATTCTTTCAAATCCCTGTTTTACTACAAAACTAGTCAACACACTATCCAATCTTTCATCATAAAATGTAAAATATTGCGTAAACGAAATTTAAAATCCACAAGATCATCAATGAATGTTATCAAAGTATTTCAATACAAACCATATAATAAAGCAGTAATAACAGTTATGTACGCATTTCATTTTATAAGACAAATGTCCACTCACACCCAGTCCTCGCCGTGCTAACGAACTGCTCTATAACTGTTTCGAACCTAAACCACAGTCTCTGGGCCTGTCCAAAAAAAAATCCAAAGGTCACTAACGAAGTCTACAAGTTCAAACCCTAAACCCCTAAAAATTTTGATACTGGGAATGTCCTAACATGCTTCCCTAGGCTAAAAACCTCTAAATTACCTATCAAATGAACTCCAATTGACCTGAAACAAGTACTATTCAATTCAAAATGTCGAAACCATTTGAACAAGACCAGTTTGACCTCGAAAAACATGTAATGCGCCCCCACGCGCCAGTTAGGATTCCAAGTCAACGTTGGTCAAAAGTCAACGCTGACATCAGCAAAAGTCAACACTGACGTCACGATCAATGGTCAAAGTCAACAGCTTACGTCAGCCTGATAGGTCTGACACTTTCCATGTGTCACACTCTGATTGGTCCATGGGCCCTGCCAAGTGTACCATGAAACCTTTGAAAAACAGCTACATGGCACCACCCGATTGGTCCACGTGTCTGACATGTTAGTGCTGACTGGACCTGACAACTGCCACGTGGCAGCACCTCATTGACCACGTGGCCTGACAACCCTGACAGATGATGACATCAACCACTGATGTCATCATCATCTACCTCCAGCTAGGTCGACCCGGTTCTCTGCAACGGGTCGACTAAATCATCGACTCGACCTGGTCCTAACTCGCTTAAAACTGAAACATTTCTATCTATTTTTGTTCCAATCAACTCATACTCAACCCAGAAACAAGCCTATGACCTCAAAAACACAATAAATGGTCTATAAATTATGTCCCAAGCTTTTGATTTTTGGTTGAAGTTTCATACCTTGTCAGGACCCGACCCTTCGCTGTCCGGACCCGACTCATCTAGTACGATATTTTCCGCTTTGGACCTCCTTGATCTTGCCCTCACGGTTTTGTTTTCGGGAGCTCACGGTGCAACTTCATAAGGGGTCACCCATCAAGGAATTGCACCATCCTCAACTCGCTTAACTTTGGAGTTCCAACCAAACCTAAAGCCACTGAGCTCCCAAAATTCCTCGTGCTAGATAGGTGTGTGCCTACACCTTTAAGGCACACCACCATTCCCCCCTCGCAGAAATGTGAGATCATTCACTGTTCCCTCTAAGACACAGGTCTTACAATCGACCCCCTGAAAGGGCCCAACCCCCTTTACAATCGACCACCTTTAAGGAGACACAGGTCTGGCTCTGATACCATTTTTTCATGGCCCGACCCTCCCTTGTCAGGACTCGACTCATCTAGCACGATATTGTCCGCTTTGGGCCTCCTTACCCTTGCACTCACAGTTTTGTTTTCGGGAGCTCACGGTGCAGCTTCCTAGTGGGTCACCCATCAAGGAATTGCACCAGCCTCAACTCACTTAACTTTGGAGTTCCAACCAAACCCAAAGCCACTGAGTTCCCAAAAGGCCTCGTGCTAGAGAGGTGTGTGCCTACACCTTTAAGACATACCACCATTCCCCTCCCAGACCATTCCCCATTTGCATGAATGTGGGATCATTCACCGTTCCCTCCAAGACACGGGTCTTACATACCTTCCCTAGGTCAATTCCGGCCACCTCAATCATTTCTGTTTGTTCCTTCTTGTTCGCCTGGTTCGTAGGAACACACTCTGATCAACAAAATAGTCCAACAAACACCAAAACTCGATTTCAAAAATTTGAACCTTAAAACTTACCTTCAAGATTTTTCGGTCGCCATCCACGATTTCCCCCACCATTGCCACCGTTCAACTCGTCGCATTCCCCTTTCTCACTTTCCTTCTCACACCATAAGCAATGGATGAAGAATGAAGGAAGTAAGTTTGTGTGTTTTGGTTGGGTTTCTTTGGGTTTTCAGGTAAGCACAATCAAATGGATGAAGGACGAACAAATATCAGATCCAGGACCATGGGAAAATGGGTCGTTGGGATGAGCCATTGGTCCACTCAGATATTTTGGACCAATCCAAATCTATCATTTGTACAATCCCACGTAAAATGTGAATAGTTCTCGATTCCTCTTGTGAACCATAACTTTTCCATCCGACGTATGAATTCAATGTGCTGCCTGTCTACGGACTCGTGACGTCCAGATCTACGCAACGGACCATAGTCAATTTCCAAAAAGTTTCTTGGGTCAAAAGTAAAAAACATTCCCTTTCTAGGGGCAAAATAGTCAATTCACAAATGAAATTCCGAAATTACAAATTAACGAATGTTTGGGTTGTTACACTGCAGGAAACTTATGAGTCTACCAGTAGTAAATGTGGAAGGGATGCTTATTAGACTAGTAGGCTGGTTGAACTAGTGAGATGAGGTTTGGTTTTTATTACTTGTGATGTGTTCAAAGGTTTTTCCAAATGGCTAAGCTGGTGTTTTCAGGAAAATGTGGTCCAGAGGGCTTTTATGTGTTTCGTATAATTTGGGCTTGACCAATGGTTAACATATATTATGTTTATTTTCAAATAATGGTTTATTTGACTACACATGCATATTTTTTTATAAAACAGTCGGTTAAAGGATATTTTTCAAAAAATAGTTTTCCAATACTATGTTTTTGTCCACTAACGCTTTTTATTGGTTTTGGCACCCTCCAGGTTGAATGCAGAGGCAGATTGTGTGAAGGCTGACGCATCACGTAGAGTTGCGTACTCTGATTATTCAGGTTAGGATGCGGTAGTATCCCTTTTCTAACACGGGGTAAGTAAGTTTATTCAATTCCAGGGGTAAAATGGTCTTTTATCAACGTTGTGTTAGAGGGGAGTAGGTCCTTTCACGTTAATTGAGGGGGATTATGGGAAGGGTCATGTTAGACCCAGTCTAAAACATGAATTTTTCACGTCCAATATTCCATTTTAGACCACCAATTCATCCTAAACACGCTCAAAAATAGGTTTATGACTTCAAAACTTTCGAAACTCACCTCAAACTCCCACCTTGATGTTTGGCCAAACTCAACAGTTTAGTTTCCATCATTTCTTATATCCAGACCTTTATGTTTTTAGCTCATTAGGATTGTAAGAACCTGCAACGATACCAATTTTTTTGGTTTCAACATGAATTCGAGTTGTCGGGTCTACAATCTTTCTTCATCCTTTCCCATCTCTTTTCCTCTCTTTCTCGTTTTTCCTTTCTTTTCTCTCACTTTCCTTAGCTCGCTCTTCCTCTCTAGTTCATCGTGAAGGTTCAAAGATCATTTGATCATGGGGGTTTCTTCATGCACCTAACCCAAACCAAATGATGACACATGTCACGTTCCTATAAGTTCAAGGTAGTGACTTAGCATAACTAAAAGTAAAATGACCAAAATATCCCTAATCCAAATTACTAAAATGCCTCTGGGTATTTTAGACCTATAATGATTCCGTATGAACTCTAGTTTTCATGTGCCACACGTCTACGGGCTTAGGACACCAAGACCTACGCGATGGTTCTCAAAAAATTCTAGAAAGTAACGCAAGAAAAAAGTTAACTTTTAACCACGTAAGCTAAGGGTAAAAATGTCAATTCTCTTTCCAAATTCTTGATAATGCTATTTAAGAATTTTCAGGTCATTACAATCTAACCCATTTTGGAGAATTTCATCCCCGAAATTCAAATGTGCTCCTCTAACAGCCATGGACATTTTGTCCACTTCAGTCCCACGAGCTCCCACTTGAACCCTCATTCAATTCTTGAATGGTAACTAATATTTCGACCCTCTGGCTCTTCCCGACCCTAGTTCTATGAATCGACTTAAACCAAGTCCTAATTTGACATTCCCAATCCATGCTACTATTGGCATACATCATAACCAAAAGAAACATCGCTAAGTGTACCGCATCTCATAAATGATCTCTCATCACCTCATCACCTTGCTCGTATCAATCTGATCACCAAGTCGTGCACGGGACGCGATCTTAGAGGCATGACAACTGTAAACACAAATCAGTACCATAATACTCTAATACTTATTTGACAAGATCTACTCGGAAAATGATTTGATAACCGTACCTGGTCTTGCTCCCAATTGAAAAATCCACCGATGTTTCGAAAATATACCTTACATTTGTTAGACTAGGGATAACTGTACTACTGTCCCAGTCATGCATCCGCCTTTAGATCAGTCTCGATCTTCGTGCAACGAGCTAATAGGTCAATAAAATCATCAAAGGTGTGAGTGAAAAAAATTAGCATTTGGAAGTACATTTCAATAAAAATAAACCATTACCCACCCTTTATAAAACATGCATGCATACAAGAAAGCACACAAGTACCATAAGTCTTCAGACCAATAATTCATCAAAAGCTCGTGGCCCACGTTTCCCTGAAATCCCCGTTTATCAATCCTATCACAAAACGTGGATACATTACCAATACCCAATCCAAAATCAATCATCGATTCATTGAGTATCAGCTGTCTGGGAAACACCTCAAGTTTCGATTGCTTAGGAACAATTACAGTGGCCATAATAATAAACCCAAACATTAGCCACCTAAGAACAGCCCTAACTTTGGATGCCTAGGAAATAATACCCCGAGCATCAGCTGTCTGAGAAACACCCCTAGCTTCGGTTGCTTAGGAACAATTACAATGGCCATAATGATAAACCCAAACATTAGCCGCCTAAGAACAGCCCTAGCTTTGGATGCTTAGGAAATAATACCCCAAGCATTAGCTGTCTGGGAAACACCCCTAGCTTCGGTTGCTTGGGAACACAACTACAATAATCCCGAGCTTCGGTCATCTGGTAAAAACCCCTGGCTTTGACCATCTGAGAATTCATTACAATCATTGTGAAAACCATTCATGGATTATACCCAAAATCTTTATTTAAAAAAAAATCCTTATCTTAAAACCAACACAACACATTCTCAAAACCGGGATTGAACCCGAAACGTAGTTTCCGCAATACTATAAATATATGTGTCCAAAACCAATTAAAATACCCATTTTGGGAACGTCTAGTGCCAAAGTCGATGAATGCGTAAGTCGCCAATCCCTAAATGCCAGAAAATCATTTTAGGTCATAATTAAATTCATTACTACTTAGAATATGCAAGAAAAAATTTAAAACTTTTAACTATACATGCATCAAAGTTTATAAAATAAATGTCCACTCACAGACGGTCCAAGTAGCTCAATTTAGTGCTATACACTCCTCAGAAATTTTGGGAGTCACCTATCCTGTCAACAACCACCACTAAGGGCCACTTACATCCCAAATAATCTCACATTAAATTCGCCTAATTTTTCAGAATAATTAACGTACTTAAAACATGACATAAACATGTTGGACACAGAAAGCTACCTCGAGATGATGTCTGATCCAATCGAAACATATGCCAACATATTTGGTAAAATAAAACACATCAAAACTTGTGTTGACCATACCTCAAAACGTGTTGTCCACGCATTGCCACAGGTTTTTCTTTAACCTCAGTTAGGTCGACTGCGTGGGCATACACGCAGGACCCGATGCGGACGACCTAACCCGATCCAAAACCTACATTTTTCATGTCCAATCTTCCATCTAAGACCACAAATCTGTCCTAGACACCCCCCGAAACAGATCTATGACATCAAAACATCAGAAACTCACCGCAAACTCCCAACTCAACTCCATAATGTTTGGCCAAACTCCAATCTTCAGTTTCCATCGTTTCTCATATCCAAACATTTAAGTTTTTGGCTCATTACGGTCATATGAACCTGTAAAAGATACTAGTACATTTGGTTTAAAGTTTAGAGTTCAAAACTTCAAAACTCAACTCTAGGGGGTACTGATAGTGATTTTACCAAGCATAAAAGAGTTACTAGGCAAAACCTCTACGTGTAATAAACTTTGCAAGCGCACAAGACGTGTAGATATATATAAGCAAGCAAAGGTCGATCCCACAGAGACTTGCTCAACAATAGCCCATCTGATTTGGTTCAATTGACTTTAGTGGAGTAATTAAAATGCAATAGGGGGTTTGTTACGCTTTATGAAGAAAGTAAATTAACTAATAATAACTAACTAAGTTGAGCTAGGGTTTCTATCCACCTTTACCAATTATAGTTCTATTAGATTTCCTTGATTAAATTACTATGCATGTATCTGAATTAAGTGCCCATGCAGAGGTCCGGCTAAGGCTCACCCTACACATATTATCTTCTCTTAGATTGCATGTTTATGTGTGATGCGCCCGCCCCTGAACAACTATTACCAATGGTGCGTGATAATACATGAAACATAAAGAAGATTTAATGACACTACACTATCCCTAGAAAAGTGATGTGCAATCCTAGGGAGTCATAAGTTTAGATTACGAATAAGACTCCCCCCCTTAAACGTGATGCTACAAATTGCAGGGTGAACACAAACATTGAGGTGATTCGTCAATCAATTACATCAACAATTATACACAAATAAGATAGCTAAGTTTATAAGCATAAATTGAGTTCATGAAGCGCAATAATCCAACGAATCCAGGCATGCATACCAATCATAATCAAGAGCCAGAAATCAAACAAGAACTAACATGGCTAGAGCTTTAAGTAACCCTAACCCTAATTACACTAATAAAACATTATTGAATTAAGCAAAGACATAAAAGGAAGATGCATAAGCATAAATAAAGCAATAAATAATAAAAGGAATGATGGAAAACTACCTCAAGGTAGACGTGCTGAATTTGAAGATGCTTGAATTGTAAAGAGTGCTTGAGTTAAGATTACAAAACTCTAAACTAAGAACATGAATTGAAGTACGAATTTTGACAGAGTTTCGGGGACCTTCAAGAGGAAAATTCGGCCTCCTTCCCTTAAACCATAATACCTCTATTTATAAGAAAATAATTAATCATCTTAAAAATAGGAGTTTTTAATCCAATTTTATAAGGAAAAGACTTCCTAAATAATTAAGAAATCTAATTAAAACCTTTCCTATAAGTAAAGGAATTAAAAATCAAAATATAAAAGGAAGTAGGACTAAAATCCTTATACAATATGGAGATTAGGTGTGAAAGGAAGTTGAAATTATCCTTAAAAAGAAGGAAAATCATGGAATAAAGCTTCAGGATCATTTTCGGTGGTCACTCACCCAAATCGGGGCGGTCAAAGGCTCGGTCAACCCTTGGTCAAAGGCGCAGGGCTGCTGTTTAGAGCTTCAGTGGGCCAGCACCGAATCGCCAATGCCAGCTTCAGGACACGCGCGTCGCTTAGGTGGAAGAGAATTCGGCTAGCGCTTATCGAATAGGTTAAACGCTACAGTAACCACAAAGCCAATTCTTCATTTGGTTGTTATCCACCGAATTTCCTATGCCATCTTCATTCCTTCATAACTTCTTCGTTTCAACTTCGATTTAGGTCATTCTTTCGCCCAAATTCTCGTAATTCCAAAATATATTTGATATACACATTTCTCAAAAAATATATTATTTTATCCAAAATGAATAGAACGGAAAATTAACAAAATATAAGTAAAATGGTATTAAATCATGGATAAAACTAAATTCGGGTTATCGAGTGTGGTATCTTTCTTCTTCCTTTCCCATCTCTTTTCTTCTCTTTCCTATTTTTCCTTCCTTGTCTCTAAATTTCCCTAGCTCTCTCTTCCTATCTAGCTCACTGTGAAGGTTCAAAGCTCACTTGAGCTTTTTGGTTTTCGGTCTTCAACCGGCACGAAGATACACACCGATGTTAGTTCATGCCGCTAACTTAAACCAAGTGGTGACAAATGTCACTCCCATAAGGTCATGGTGGTGACTCGGTTGAACTAAAGGTCAAATGACCAAATTATCCCTAGTCCCAATTACTGAAATGCGTCTGGGTATTATGTTAGACCCATACTGATTCCATTTGAACTCCAATTTTGACGTACCACCTATCTACAGACTCAAGACTCCAAGACCAACAAAATGGTCCTCACAAAATTTCTAGAAAGTACCTCGCGTAAAAAGTCAAATATTAACCACGTAAACCAAGGGTAAAAATGTCAATTCCTTTTCCAATTTCTCGATAATGCCCTTTTTGAATTTCTAGGTCGTTGCAATCTACCCCTCTTCGAGAATTTGTCCTCGAAATTCAAATGTACTCATCCATCAACCATGGTGACTTAGTTTGCATCGATACTTCGCTCTTCTGCCTGAACCCTTATTCACTTCTTCGAATGATAATTGATATTTCAACCCTCTGGCTCTTCTCAAGCCCCAGTCCTATATCCCGACTCCGATGAAGTCCTAATCTGACATTCGCAATCGATGCAACTACCAACATGCCTCATCACCAAAAGAAACATCATTAAGTGTACCACATCCTATGGAGGATCTCGCATCACTTTGTCACCTCGCTCGTATCTATCTCATCACACGGCCATGCACTAGACTCTTGTATTAGATGCATGACACTTATTAACACAAATCAATACCACAATACTAAGATGCCACTTTGAAAGGATCCACTCCAAAAACGGTTTGACAACCGTGTCTGGTCCTACTCTTGTCTGACAAATCCACTGATGTTTCGAAAATATCCTTTACACTTGTTAGTCAAGGGATAACCATACAGGTATCACGATCATGCTTCCATCTCTAAATCAACCCCGATCTTTGTGAAACGGCCTGGAAGGTAAAAAAAAACATAAAAGGTGTGAGTGGACAAAAATAAGATTTTGAAAACATGTTCCAATAAAAATAAACCTTACCCTTCATTTATAAAATATGCAAGTATACAGTAAAACACAAGTACTGTTATCCATGGGACCCACAAGTCATCAAAAGCTCGTAACCCACATTCCCCTGAAATCTCCATTTATCAAACCTATTACAAAACTTGGACACCATTATCAATAAAAAATCCAAAATAAATCATCGACACCCCCGAGTATCAGTCGTCGGGGAAACACAGTAAGCTTCCAATGCCTGGGAACAATTACAATGGCGATAATGATAACCCCGAGCATCAACCAGCTAGAAACACCCCTATCTTCGGCTGCTTGGAAAATAATACCACAGGCATCAGCCGTTTGGGAAACACCCTTAACTTTGGCGGCCACGGAACACAACGACAATAACCCTGAGCTTTGGTCTGGGAAAAACCCCTAACTTCAACCGTTTGAGAACTCATTACAACCCAGTAAGAATCGTCCAGGGATTAAACCCAAAACGTTTCTTACAAAACAAATCTGTGACTTGAAACCATGTCAAAATACTCTTGAAATCGGGCTTGAGCCCAAAACGCAGTTTCGTCAATATTGAAATTATATGTGCCCAAAACCAGCAAAAATATCCAGATAATCATTTTGAGTCATATTCAAATCATTTCTACTCAAATTATGCAATAAAACATTTAAAATATTTAAATATGCATGCATAAAAGTTTATAAAACAAATGTACACTCACATACAGTCCAAGCAGCTCAATTTCGTACTTTACACTCCTCAAAAGTTATGGGAGTCACCTATCCTGTCAATAACCACCACTAAAGGACACTAACGTCTCAAATAATCTCACATTAAAATCTCCCAATTTTTTTAGAATAATTAATGAACTTAAAACATAACATACGAATTTCAAAAAAACAAAAGTACCTCGATATATTGTCTGATCGACTCAAAACCTGCGTCAAAATATTTGTAACATCAAAAACATGAAAACACGTGTTGACCATACCTTAAGATTTCACAATACGCGCTCCCACATGCAACCCATGTCCTCTACATGTGGACCCCATACGCTACCATAGGGTTGTCTTCAACCTCACTCGGGTCGACTTGCGGGCCTACGCGCATGACCCAACTCTGGAAACCTGGCCAGTTCCAAAACCTGGATATTTCATTTCCAATAATCCACCTCAGACAACCAATCCATCTTAGACACCCTTAATAATAGGCCTACGACTTCAAAACATCAAAACTAACCTCAGACTCCCAACCCAACTTTATGAAATTCGGCCAAAATTCAAGCTTCGGTTTCCAGTGTTTCCTATATCCAAACCTTTAAGTTTTTAGCTCATTAGGGTAGTATGAACCTGTGAAAGATACCAGTACTCTTGATTTCAAGTTTAGAGTTCAAATTTTCAAAAACTCAACTTTACGGGGTACACGAGTTTGAATTCAAGTTGCCAGGCCTGGAATTTTTTTCTTCCTTTCTCATCTCTTTTCCTCTATTTCCTGTTTTCGCTTCATTTTCTCTCCATTTACTCAGCTCTCTCTTCCTCTCTGGTTCAACGTGAAGGTTCAACACTCACTTGACCTTTTCAATCGACGTGAATATACATACGGGGGTTCATGCCACTAACGTAAACCAAGTGGTGACACATGTTATGCTCCCAAAAGGTCAGGGTAGTGCTCAACAGTCTCAAATTTCAAATGACTAAAATACCCTTAGTCCAAATTACCACAATTCCCTAGGTATTCTAGACCCATAAAAATTTCGTATGAACTCCAATTTTTACGTGCCACGTTTCTTTGGACTCAAGACTCCAAGCCCTACATAATAGTTCTCACAAAAAGTCCAGAAAGTACTCTAGGAAAAAAGTCAAATTTTGGCCATGTAAACTAAGGGTGAAAACATCAATTCCCTTTTCAAATTCTCAATAATTCCTTTTTCTAATTTTTTGAGTTACTACATTACCCCTTTTAAATTTTCCTAATTAAAAGTGGATAGTTGAACTACTATTTTAACAAGAGAAGAAGAAAATTTAGAGTAGGAGGATATTGTGAAAGGGCTGCTGAAGATTAGGGGCATGGTGAAACCTTTCATTTAGGATAAAGTTGTTAGTGGTGATAATGTCTTTTTATTGTACAATAATTGATGTCATCCTAGATACCTCTTGGATCATGTTGGGGGTTCTACTTTGCAGTTCCATCGTATTAGTGGTCACTGGGTGTGGCCTTCAACGACAGACCATAACTTTAGACAAATTCAACTTGCTAGTCAGGCTTTCCAGGTGTGCCTGATATGACTGATGGGTTTGGGTCTAATGCGGATGTGAATGCTAGATTTCCTTCAGCTTCGCTATGGAACAAAATCAATGGTGAGAGTTTTGCTTACCTGTGTTTCGAGTTGGTTTGATTTTCTTTGGTTGGATATCCAATCTCAGTTTACCACATTGGATCGTGTTGGCAATTTCTCTAATCAATTTGCTCTTACTTGTGTCCACTGGGGGGAGGAGCCTCATGAGCATTTATTTTTTAAGTGTCCTTATAGTACTGGTGTATGGAGGAGAATTTTGATGATTGTAAGGTATGTGTGGTCCTCTTCTCCTTGTTTTCTATGTGTCCTTATTATTGTACCATGCAACTTTCATATATGATATTTTAGAGGGTATTCTCAACCATTCATTTTATAGGAAACTGTGTGAAGCGAGTGGTGATTATTGTGAGCTCCGTTCTCTTCTTCAAAACACCTGTCTCACCTATTAACTCTCTTGGTAAAGCTACTTGAACCATGTGATTTCCTAAAATTAATAAAACTGAGTTATAAGCTGGATATGTACATGAAATGGTAGTAAAAACATTTTTGGGTTGAAGAAGTGAAAAGTTTTGTTTGATATGATGTAGGAACCAGAGTGGCGCTTGTCGGGGGTTTCCTGTATTCAAGGCTGAAGTGCATTAAAGGAAAGCTGAAGGGCACTTAAAGTGTATTATTGGAATGAGATTTTTATGTTTCTTGGATTACATGAAAATTTCCAATTTTAATTTTAGGCAAGAAGGAAGAGAATGCATGGAGAGGTAGTGAGGGAATGATTTTAGTATTTGGCTTTTTCTTAATTGTTTTCATCTTTATTTTTGCTATTTACTACATTCAGGATATGCGAATATGTACACATAACATCCTGTCACACTATTTTAATTTGCACAATCTTTCATTTGGTTTTTGCCGATACAAAATCTTTTGGAGCAAATTTTGAATATGGGAACCAAGAGCTGATTTGGAAAATCTCTGCAGGCAATATTTGATTTGCAAAATACAAACCAAGGGCTGAAAAGTGACATAAAGTGACATGACCCATCCAAAAAAGACATTGATAAACATGGCGAGTCTTGCTCCCGCTTCTCTATCCGTCCCGATTCCTATGCCACGACTTGGAGGGTCAAAACATAAAAAGTTTGAGTGGAAAATACATTTCAAAAACAAACTATTTCCCCTCCAATTTAAAACATGCATGCATAGAGTAAAACATGAACAACCGGATTTCAAATCATATATCAATATAAGCACGAGTCTTTAAACTCAAAAATGAATATATAAGGCAACGAATCTTTAAGCTCTGAGTCTTTACACTCAATAATGTATATATTAGGCAATGAGTCTTTAAACTTCGATTCCTTAAACTCAATATCCTATCAAGCCTCTTGGGTCAACGAGTCTTTAAACTCAATATCATATCAGGCCTCTTGGGTCAACGAGTCTTTAAACTTAAGAGTTTTTAACTCACGAGTTTTTAAACTCAATATCGTATAAAATCGAGTTAAAACATTTTAATAGGGCCTATGCCCGAAATATAGCTTTCATAAACCATCCTAAATAGTGTCCAGAACTCATTTCATTAATCTGGAAATCATCAATTCAATCATATATTCCCATTTGACTCCAAATCCAAGTCAAAACCATTTCCAATAGGGTCTTAAGCCTAAAATACCATTTTCATGCAAATCCATAAAATCAAGTCCATAAATCATTAAGTATTCCATAATATTGTCACGTAATTATATCAAATCACCATTCAAATAATTGCAACTCAAATCATGCAAGAAATCTTGGAAAACATTTACTATGCATGCATAACAGTTTATAAAACAAACGTCCACTCACACACCATCCACGCGGTTAGATTCCGAGTTGTACGTTCGTCCGTAATTCCAAGAACCACCGATCCTGTCAAAACCATTATGAAGGGCCACTAATACCTCTAGTAATCTCACATTAAAATCACCTAATTTTTCAGATTTAAATACGTATTTAAAATACATACATATGCTTCAGATACACAAAACAATATCGAAATAGTATCTGATTGACTCGAAACTTGGGCCAAAATGTTCGTTACATCGATTACATTAAAAGTCATGTTGACCATACCTCAAAATTCCTAGCCACGCGGCGTCAGAAGTGGTTGCGTGTGGGATTCAAGTGTGGCTACAATAACTGCTATAGTGCTTCGTCCTCACCCATTTTCGTGCAAATGCGTCCTTCTACTTGCGATTTTCCAGTCCAATTTCATCGAATTCTATACCAATTTCCAAAATTCTTACATCAAAATCCATCTAATCAAACTCAATTAAGTACTGCATGTTTAACTACACAAATCCTTACCTCAAACTATTCGATTTCCAATTCCATAATTCGAAAAGGTCGCGGGTTCATTCTGGGTACAATCCTTGCTCACTTCCCCTCAATTTTTAATGGTTTGACTTGTTGGGATTCTAGGAAGCTTGAACAAAGCTTAATTTCAACAAGAACCGCCTAAAGATTCAAATCTAAAATCCAAATTTTTGAATTTTCTTGTGTTTCGTTTTCGGGTTCTTTTGTTTCTCGTACCTTTTTCTTTCTTGTTTTCTCTCTTTTCTCCTCTCTCTGTATCTTTATATCTATTTTGGTTCTTCATTCTTGTTTTAATAAACACAACGCACACACACGTTTTGGTGGGCACCCATACACACCTCAACGTGCCCCCAATCTTCCTATGAACGTGGCAGGTGTCACACAAAAAGCAGGGTGAGTCACTACCTTAATGGCTTAGCACAACAATGAAAAAGACCAAATACCCCTTGTTCCAAAATTTACTAAAATTCCCTTGGTCGTTTTAGACCCATAATAATTTATCCGAACTTCGATTTCGACGTGCCGCCTGTTTATGAACTCAAGACTCCGAGACCTATGCAAAGGTTTTCATGGAAAATCCAAAAAGTCAACTTTTGACCACTTAAACCAAGGTTAAAAATGCCATTTCCCTTTTAAATTCTCGAATTTACCTTTTCCGAATTTCCAGGTCGTCATAATCTACCCCCATCAGGGAATTTTGTCCTTGAAATTCGAACATATTTGACAGAACCCATACCAATCCCCTTGGATTATCGTGGGATGTGTCTGCTCCTACCTAACACCACGTTCCAGACAAAGGATAAATCTGTAACACGCTCAAGGTTATCCAGAGTGCACCAAGTTCTATGGTGTGCGCTGCGACATATGATGTTTCGGTCTCTCCTACAACCCGCATCAGTGATCAACCTAGAGGATGCCAAAAACAACAAAATAAGCATTTATTTAAATCATTTTCCAAATATACCTTTTCACCCTCCGTTTTCCAAAGTGTGCATGCATATAAATTTAAAACCGTACTTTCCAATAAAACAAGACATATGGAAAAATAAGTACTTTCATCGTAAAACCAACAAATGTTTAAAAAATCTGGACACAATAAATCAGTCAAAAGCCTCGGGATCCATTCTCATATCTGACATCGATCTCAGACCGTCACATCATCGTATCATTATATTAGTCACGATATCTATACCAACGCATGCAAATAAGCTTTAGGACCGCTTAGATCCGAGCACGCCGCCGTTAACACATCACCGGCCGACGTTCCAGATCGTCGTGAACACATCACCAATCGATCTCTATATAATATCAACACTCTTGAGTCGAGGGTCCCTCTGTTGCATGACAACAAGCAGTGCTTCGTAACTTCTCCACACACATCCCATCTTGGAGGAGAGCGTTATCTCTAGGGTTCTTTCCGGGGAAAGATATTCACAACCGGAAACCCTCTCATACTCATCATCTTGAAGAATGGTGATAGTAAAAATGGTGGAAACATATTTTCATTATTCTAATCAAATCAGTTGTATTGCACAGGTCTCAGCCCAAAACATGGTTTCCAAAAAATCTCATAAAATCAGTGTCCAGTTCTCATTTCGCAATCTCAAATCATTTCACAATCAAATCATGTGTTTCACATGAGATCTCTGCCCAACATCGAATCTCAACAAGGTCATAAGCCCGTAATTTCATCATAATAGGGTTTCATGCCCAACACATCATTTCAATAAGGTCACAAACCCAATCCATAGTTTCATAAAACATTTGACTATAATCTCAGTCAAAACCATAATCTAACTGGGTCTCATGCCCAAAAGCCATTTTCACGAAAATTCATAAAACCATTCAAACCCGATAATCAACCAGCATACAAAACATTTATGCATTTCATCAATTCAACCATATTCAAACCTTGCATTTCATACCATATTTATAATACATTAAAACGTATATGCATGCATTATTTATAAACCAAAGTCCACTCATAGTGGGTCCACGCTTCGCGCTCCAAAATTTGCGCCGCAGCCAGTTCTGAAGCTAACCCATAGTCTCTGGGATGTCCGGGCCATTCCAAATGCCCAAAGGTTACTATGGACCTACAAAATTCTAAATCATGAACCCTCAAGACTCCTCGAACAGTAAACGTATCCTGAACACGCTTTCCGATGCTAAAAACCTCCAAAACTCTATCCAATCAATCTGAAACCACCACAATTCGATTCAGATCATCGAAACCATTCGAACAAGACCAGTTTCACCTCAAAACTCGTGCCCATGCCACCTCATGTGCTGGTAAAAGTTTGGTCAACTCTATTCGTTGCTGCTCAACGGCGGTCAATGGCTAACGTCATGCTGACGTCAGCCTGTGTAATGCCCCGGAAATTCGAAAATGTAATATTTTAAAATAATGAATAAAATGACGTTTTTACCCTTGTGATTCGTATGGTCAAGTTGTTGACTTTTTGATTGGAGGGTCGAACGGACGTTGACCGATGACCCTGACGTCGTTCGGGACGTCATGAGTTCACAGACAGGTGGCACGTCCGATTCGGACGAACAGGGTGAAAGTTATGACGTGCGGAAGTCCAGGGGCATTATCGTAAATTGGACGTTATAAGGAGAAAAAGTTGACTCTTGTTTGACATTTGGTTTTCACTTGACCCGAAGACCGTTAGGTTCGTCTCGACGCCCCGAGTACAACGACAGGCGGCACGCTTGAAAAGGACATCAGGTGACCGAGTTAAGGGTCACGAAAGTTGGAGGGCATTTTGGTAATTTTTGCACAGAGGGGCATTCGTTTGGGTCATTTGGTGCATCAGTGTGAAGGCTGAGGTTGAGAGAAGCCGTGAGAAAACATTTTCGGGTTTTTTGGAGGGAAAACTCAGAATTCGATTTCTACGGGTTGAGGGACCAATCTAAACACTTAGGGAGTCTTCTGGGAGTGACAGAAACACTGTTGTGCCAGCGTTGAAGAGTTTGGAGCACGGATTACCCAAGAACTTGAGTTCCAGTTCAGAGATGAACCAGTTGGAGGGAAAAATAAAATTTAATTCCTGAGGTTTGTTGAACGAAAACAAGGGCCGTATTAGTCTTCTGGGAGCAAAAGGAAACTGACCACATCGATTTCGAAGGACAGCACTCATGAATTGGCCAAGAACTGAGTTCCCTGGTTCTGAGGATTGTCGAGCTTGAGGACGACGACTTCCAGGTTAGTTTGGGGTCAATTGGTTGGATGGTTTGGTTCGTCTAGGTCCCCTTAAGCTACTGGTGAAGTTAATTGGATAATGGAACTGTTTTGGGTGAGTTCTGAGTGACGACCCGTTCGTCTGTTCGGGTCTGGGTTGGATCGATTTAGTGTTAGTCGAGGTCAATCATTAATGCAGACCTAAAATTAATGGATTAGAGAATATAATAGGATTGAAAACGGTAGGAATTGATTGAGAATTGAGGGTTAACTGATCGGGTTGAACCGCGGGTATCAGACCCGTTTATCAGTCTATTCGGGTAAGGAAGAAGGTACTGTAGCTTGGCGCGTGGCCTTCACGCGCAGCCACTTTAGGCGAAGCGTGACGGCGCATGTGATGTCATCTCCGATCATGGTCAACATGGAATTTGTTCCTTTCAGTCTAATTAACATTTTACCTTTAGGATTCGAGTCGATCGGGGGTCGTTCGGAATAATTTCGGGAGTTCGGAAGTTTAGGTCCTTAAGGTTTATTTCGTCGAAAAATCCGGAAAATTTAGGAAAAATCATACGAGCTACTTGAGGATGTTTGTAACCCATCTTGTACGTTTTTACAAGCCCGGACATCTCCGAAGCTACTGAGGAGCGCACGGGTCGCGATTGACGCGTCCTAAAACAGTGAGTGGACTTTTTGATTTCTAAACCGGACATGCATGACTATTTTACTTATTTATCTTATGGTTTCACATATGATTTTATGATGGTGATATGATATTTCGGTTTTACGTGTTTTCATGCTTTTCGAGATATTTATCGTATTTCACGCGTTTCGAGGTTACGGTTTTCGCTTATGCATGAATGATGTTTTGATGAAGTATCTGGATATGATTATGCATGTTACGGATTTATGATGTTTTGATTATAATTGTGAAGTGATTTCGGAAATTGCATGTTTTGGAATTTGCATGTGAATTCGGACATAAGTCCTATTATGACGAGATACGATTTCGGAATGATGTCGGAAAACGGTTTATGATGAATCCTGTTTTATTTTGTTTAAAAACGGTTTTGGGTTTAAAGACCCGGTTGATTGTTGGATCTGGTTTTGGGTTTAAAGACCCGGTTTATTGATGACGGGGGCGGGCCCGAAAATTGGGTTTAAAGACCCGGATTGAGTTTAAAGACTCGGTTATTGTGATACCCCCGAGGCCCATTGATCATGTTTTGAGATTAAAGACTCGTTGATATCCCGGGAAGGCCTGATATTGAGTTTAAAGACTCGGATGGATCCAACGGTTTAATTGCGAATATTGATTCACTTTTTACTTGGTTTGCGTAAATGATGTTGCAAATGACAAATTCTGGATTTTGGTAATATTATATTGTTTTACACGAGTTGTGATGGTTTTTCTGTAACATTTTACATGGGTTTCGGAGAAAGAGTTTTTCAAATGTTAATACGCGGTTTTCTTGAATATCTGGTTATGCATGCGTGTTATAAAACTGGAGGGCGAACCCCGATTTCATTAAATTGTTTTCTGTAAACCTTTGTTTCGGTCCACTCACACTTTGTTGTTTTAACTACCCTCCAGGTCGTGGTACAAGTTCGGGGGCTAGCGCCGAGGCAGAGGCAGAGGCATAAAGTTTTCCGTTGCGGAGTAGTTAGTTCACAGAGTAGGATTTGTTCTTTAACTTGTTTTGTAATATTGTGCTCTGTGAAACTGTGGACTTGACGTCCGGTCGGATGTATTTGTTTAATCTCCCTGGTCTGACAATGGGTGTGATGTAATATTATTTGGTTTTCTGGTCTTTTGGATTCAATTGTCATACGGGAGCAGGATGCTTCCCGATTATCGAGGCGATAATCGGGGTGGGTCCTGTCAATTGGTATCAAAGCCTAGGTTTACGATTTGTGTCTGGCACTCAGGTGTGCGTCGATTATTGTACTAACTTATGCCTCTTTCAGAGAAGGACGATCGGCCATGCCTCTGCGACGTGAACCCCTCCACGACCTGATAGTGATGCCGAGAGTGCTTCGATCGAGCGAGCCCAGCGTCTTGGGGGTACGGTGTTTAGTGGTGGAGCGGATCCCGCGGATGCTCACCGTTGGATTTCTCGGTTCGAGCGGATTTTTGCTGTGATGCACTGTCCTCCTGAGGAGCGGGTTGTATTGGCTACCTTTTTGCTTGATGGATCTGCTTATGAGTGGTGGTATACTCTGGAGTTGTCGGGTTGGGATGCCCATACAGTGACTTGGGAGACCTTTCATGAATGGTTTCTGGATCAGTATTATCCCCGTTCATTCCGCGATGCTAGGGAGACCGAGTTTCTGCAACTCCTGCAGGGGAGCATGTCGGTAGCTGAGTATGAGCAGAAGTTTCAGATGCTAGCTCGTTTTGCTCCTACCTTTGTATCTACTGAGGCTGAGAAATGTCGTAGGTTTGAGCTTGGCCTACGGGGTGAGATACGGGCCATTATGACGGCCGGAGCTTTTACCACTCTCAGGGAGTTGTTAGATGCCGCAGTGCGGGTTGAGGCCAGTCTCCCGACACGTCCACAGTACTCTGGTGGTGGACAACGTCGAGAGCGTTCATATCCTGGATCGTATGGTCAGAGAGCCCCGAAGAAAGGACGTTACGGTGGAGCCTCATCTGCAGGTAATGATCGTTATGGCAGGCCTGGTAACTATCAGAGTCCCGGATTCCGAGCGCCTAGGGCGCAGACTGCTCCGCAGGCGAGCGCGACTTCGGTTGCTTCCAGAGGACTGCTGAGTGGTGGTTTTGCTCGAGATGCTTCTAGTGTTATCTGTTTCTTCTGTGGAGAGCGGGGCCACTATCGGAGGGAGTGTCCATCTTTGCCACAGGGTGGTGGCGCAGGTCGGGGTGAAGCAGAGCAGGGACGGAGCACAGCTGCCGTTTCTGGCAATGGGAGTACTAGAGGAGGTGGTGCTGGAGCGGCTAATGGACAGAGGGGTTGGGGCCGTGGGCGAGCAGCTGGACCACAGGCCCGAGTTTTTGCTGTTATGCAGCAGGAAGGGCAGCACCTGGTGTTGTGACAGGTACACTCACTATCTTTGGGCATGATGTTCGTGCTTTAATTGATCCCGGAGCTACTCATTCATTTATATCACGGGACTGTGAGTTGTTGGCGGGTAGAGAGGTGTCAGCTTTGGACTGTGATTTGGGTGTGAGTACACCCACATGAGATGTATTTGTGGTGAACCAAGTGTTGCGGGAGTGTCCCGTAATGGTAGGTGACGTTGGACTGGTAGCAGATTTGATACTCTTGGACTTGCACGACTTTGATGTCATTTTGGGAATGGATTGGTTGACGCTCCATCATGCTTCTATCGAATGTGTCGATAAGAAGGTTACTTTTCGGAGCCCGGGGTTTCCGGAAACCACCTTTCAGGGAATATAACGAGCAACTCCTGTCGGAGTGATTTCAGCCCTGAAGGCAAGTAAATTGTTGAGGAAGGGGTGCCAGGGATACTTAGCCCAAGTGATGGACTCACGAGCCGCACCATTGAGGGTGGAGGATATACCGATAGTACGGGAGTTCCTGGATGTCTTTCCGGAGGATCTACCGGGATTTCCACCTCATCGAGATGTCGAGTTCACTATTGATCTGGTTCCAAGTACGCAACCCATTTCTCAGACTCTGTATCGTATGGCGCCAGCTGAGTTGAAAGAACTGAAGGCGCAGTTACAAGAATTACTTGAGATGGGATTTATTCGACCGAGTGTATCCCCCTGGGGAGCCCCGGTGTTGTTTGTGAAGAAAAAGGATGGGAGTTTGAGACTCTGCATTGATTACAGGCAACTGAATAAAGTAACAGTCAGGAACAAATACCTGTTGCCTCGGATCGATGATTTGTTCGATCAGCTGCGAGGAGCGCAATACTTCTCCAAAATTGATCTTCAATCTGGGTATCATCAGTTGCGGGTTAAGGATGAGGATGTGACCAAGACAGCCTTTAGGACCCGGTATGGTCATTATGAGTTCCTTGTGATGCCGTTTGGTTTGACCAACGCACCCGTAGCGTTTATGGACTTGATGAACCGAGTGTTGCAGCCATACTTGGATCACTTTGTCATCGTGTTCATTGACGATATCCTAGTCTACTCGAGGAGTGCGGAAGCGCACGAGGAGCACTTAAGGATGGTGCTAGGTACCTTGAGGGAAAACCAGTTGTATGCGAAGCTCAGCAAGTGTCAGTTTTGGTTGACGAGCGTGAATTTCTTGGGGCATGTGATCTCAACTGACGGGATCAGTGTGGATTCTCAGAAAATTGAGGTAGTGGCGAAGTGGGAACAACCGAGGACTGTCACTGAAGTCAGAAGTTTCTTGGGTTTGGCTGGTTACTACAGGAGGTTTGTAGAGGGTTTCTCTACCATTGCTGCCCCGTTGACGCGACTGACGAGGAAGGGAGTCAAGTTTGTTTGGGATGACGATTGTGAGAGCAGTTTTCGGGAGTTAAAGGAAAGGTTGACATCTGCTCCTATACTGACCCTTCCTGACGACAGTGGGGAATTCGAGGTGTACAGTGATGCATCCTTACAGGGTTTGGGATGTGTGCTAATGCAGCATGGGAAAGTGATTGCCTATGCTTCGCGCCAGTTGAAGCCGCATGAGCGCAATTATCCGACGCACGACTTGGAGTTAGCTGCTGTTGTGCATGCGTTAAAAATTTGGAGACATCACTTGTATGGTGCGACTTGCAGAATGTTCACGGATCACAAGAGCCTGAAGTACTTGTTCACCCAGAAGGAGTTAAATGTGAGGCAACGACGGTGGCTAGAGCTGATTAAGGATTATGATTGCACGATTGAGTACCACCCTGGAAAAGCCAATGTGGTGGCTGATGCTCTAAGCCGGAAGTCGACGCATTCTGTAGCACACCTACGGACGGTTCATTTGCCACTTTTGGTTGAACTCCGCAAGACTAGAATTGATTTGGGACTGGATAGCCAAGGTGTCTTGCTGGCTAACTTTCACGTGAGACCACTCTTAATCGATCGGATCTTTGAGGCTCAATCTCAAGATCCTGTCTCGTGTGTACTTCGGATTGAAGTGGAAGCCGGTGAACTGCTAGATTTCATAGTCAGGGAGGATGGAGCTTTGCTAAAAGAAGGACGGTTGTGTGTGCCCGACGTTGAGGCACTGAAGAAGGAGATCTTGGACGAGGCTCATAGTTCGGCCTACGCGATGCATCCTGGTGGGACCAAGATGTATCGTACCTTGCGAGAATACTATTGGTGGCCGGGTATGAAACGGGAGATTGCCGGGTTTGTCAGCAGGTGTCTGATTTGCCAGCAAGTGAAGGCTGAGAGACAACGACCTTACGGAGCCTTGCAACCACTACCCATCCCGGAATGGAAATGGGATCACATAACGATGGATTTTGTGTTTGGACTTCCTAGGACACCCAGAGGTCACGATGGAGTTTGGGTGATTGTGGACAGGCTTACGAAATCAGCTCATTTCTTGCCGGTGCGAGAGAACTTCAGGATGACACAGTTGGCTCAGTTATTTATCGACGAGATCATTCGGTTGCACGGTACTCCAGAATCAATAATTTCTGACAGAGACCCGAGGTTTACTTCTTGGTTTTGGCAAAGTCTACAGGAAGCCTTTGGGACGAAACTCCATTTCCGTACTGCATTTCATCCTCAGACTGACGGCCAGTCTAAGCGGACCATCCAGATATTGGAGGATATGATGCGAGCTTGTGTTTTGGAATTTAAGGACACTTGGGAATCACATCTAGCCTTGATGGAATTTTCCTACAATAACAGCTATCAGGCAAGCATTGGGATGGCTCCATACGAAGCCTTGTACGGACGGCAGTGTAGAACCCCGTTGTGTTGGACGGATGTGGGTGAAAGGAAGCTGACTAAATCCGAATTGGTGGAACTGACAACGGAGAAGGTCAAACTCATCAGAGATCGGCACAAGGCAGCCCAAGACAGACAAAAGAGCTATGTGGACCATCGGATTCGAGATCTTGAGTTTGCGGTCGGAGATCGGGTATTTCTGAAACTGTCCCCTTGGAAGGGTGTAGTGAGATTTGGCAGGCGAGGAAAGTTGAGCCCTCGTTACATCGGACCTTACGAGATCACTGAGAGGATTGGCCCGGTGGCCTACAGGTTGGCACTACCGCCAGAACTTTCGAAGGTCCACGATGTTTTCCACGTATCGATGTTGCGGAAATACGTGTTCGATGCATCTCATGTGCTGGAGGAACAACCCATTGAACTCCGAGAGGTTTTGAATTTTGAAGAACAGCCGGTGCAGAATTTAGACCGAAAGGATAAAGTATTACGTCGGAAGACCGTTCCTCTGGTAAAGGTTCTCTGGAGGAACCAGAATGTGGAGGAAGCCACATGGGAACCCGAGGCGCAGTTGTGAGAACAGTTCCCCTACTTGTTTCCTTGAGGGGCGGGGGGAGATTGTAACGCCCCGGAAATTCAAAAAATGTAATATTGTAAAATAATGAATAAAATGATGTTTTTACCCTTGTGATTCGTATGGTCAAATTGTTGACTTTTTGATTGGAGGGTCGAACGGACGTTGACCGATGACCCTGACGTAGTTCGGGACGTCACGAGTTCACAGACAGGTGGCACGTCCCATTCGGACGAACAGGGTGAAAGTTACGACGTGCGGAAGTCCAGGGGCATTATCGTAAACTGGACGTTATAAGGAGAAAAAGTTGACTCTTGTTTGACATTTGGTTTTCACTTGACCCGAAGACCGTTAGGTTCGTCTCGACGCCCCGAGTACAACGACAGGTGGCACGCTTGAAACGGACATCGGGTGACCGAGTTACGGGTCACGAAAGTTGGAGGGCATTTTGGTAATTTTTGCACAGAGGGGCATTTTGGTCATTTCACGGCAGTTACTGTAGCACCACCGTGAAAAACAGAGCACACGGCTATGCCGTGGTGTCTTGTGCGTGCAATTGTTTAAAGTGTTAGTGGGATGGCTCAGGCGGTTTGTTTATGTGGATTGAGGCAGTGGGAGGCACCCATGGGAGACTGAACTGAGCTCAGTGCACGGGCTGGATTTTAAAATCGCCGTGGTCTCTGTGCTTGCGGGAAACCATTTTCAGAGACCACAGTTGGTCTCCCACGAGTTGTTGGCCACATTGATCGATCAACCGTGTAAGAGAGTGAGGAGACGATTCGTTTGGGTCATTTGGTGCATCAGTGTGAAGGCTGAGGTTGAGAGAAACCGTGAGAAAACATTTTCGGGTTTTTGGGGGGAAAACTCAGAATTCGATTTCTACAGGTTGAGGGACCAATCTAAACACTTAGGGAGTCTTCTGGGAGTGACAGAAACACTGCTGTGCCAGCGTTGAAGAGTTTGGAGCACGGATTACCCAAGAACCTGAGTTTCAGTTCAGAGATGAACCAGTTGGAGGAAAAAATCAAATTTAATTCCTGAGGATTGTTGAACGAAACCAAGGGCCGTATTATTCTTCTGGGAGCAAAAGGAAACTGACCACATCGATTTCGAAGGACAGCACTCATGAATTGGCCAAGAACTGAGTTCCCTGGTTCTGAGGATTGTCGAGCTTGAGGACGACGACTTCCAGGTTAGTTTGGGGTCAATTGGTTGGATGGTTTTGTTCGTCTAGGTCCCTTTAAGCTACTGGTGAAGTTAATTGGATAATGGAACTGTTTTGGGTGAGTTCTGAGTGACGACCCGTTCGTCTATTCGGGTCTGGGTTGGATCGATTTAGTGTTAGTCGAGGTCAATCGTTAATGCAGACCTAAAATTAATGGATTAGAGAAGACAATAGGATTGAAAACGGGAGGAATTGATTGAGAATTGATGGTTAACTGATCGGGTTGAACCGAGGGTATCAGCCCCGTTTATCAGTCTATTTGGGTAAGGAAGAAGGTACTGTAGCTTGGCGCGTGGCCTTCACGCGCAACCACTTTGGACGGCGCGTGACGGCGCGTGTGATTTCATCTCCGATCACGGTCAACATGGAATTTGTTCCTTTCAGTCTAATTAACATTTTACCTTTAGGATTCGAGTCGATCGGGGGTCGTTCGGAATAATTTTGGGAGTTCGGAAGTTTAGATCCTTAAGGTTTATTTCGTCGAAAAATCCGGAAAATTTAGGCAAAATCATACGAGCTATTTGAGGATGTTTGTAACACATCTTGTACGTTTTTACAGGCCCGGACATCTCCGAAGCTACTGAGGAGCGCACGGGGCCCGATTGACGCGTCCTAAAACAGTGAGTGGACTTTTTGATTTCTAAACCGGGCATGCATGACTATTTTACTTATTTATCTTATGGTTTCACATATGATTTTATGATGGTGATATGATATTTCAGTTTTACGTGTTTTCACGCTTTTCGAGATATTTATCGTATTTCACGCATTTCAAGGTTACGGTTTTCGCTTATGCATGAATGATGTTTTGATGATGTATCTGGATATGATTATGCATGTTACGGATTTATGATGTTTTGATTACAATTGTGAAGTGATTTCGGAAATTGCATGTTTTGGAATTTGCATGTGAATTCGGACATAAGTCCTATTATGACGAGATACCATTTCGGAATGATGTCGGAAAACGGTTTATGATGAATCCTGCTTTATTGTGTTTAAAAACGGTTTTGGGTTTAAAGACCCGGTTGATTGTTGGATCTGGTTTTGGGTTTAAAGACCCGGTTTATTGATGACGGGATGGGCCCGAAAATTGGGTTTAAAGACCCGGATTGAGTTTAAAGACTCGGTTATTGTGATACCCCCGAGGCCTATTGATCATGATTTGAGTTTAAAGACTCGTTGATATCCCGGGAAGGCCTGATATTGAGTTTAAAGACTCGGATGGATCCAACGGTTTAATTGCGAATATTGATTCACTTTTTACTTGGTTTGCGTAAATGATGTTGCAAATGAAAAATTCTGGATTTTGGTAATATTATATTGTTTTACACGAGTTGTGATGGTTTTTATGTAACGTTTTACATGGGTTTCGGAGAAAGAGTTTTTCAAATGTTAATACGCGGTTTTCTTGAATATCTGGTTATGCATGCGTGTTATAAAACTGGAGGACGAACCCCGATTTCATTAAATTGTTTTCTGTAAACCTTTGTTTCGGTCCACTCACACTTTGTTGTTTTAACTACCCTCCAGGTGGTGGTACAAGTTCGGGGGCTAGCGCAGAGGCAGAGGCATAAAGTTTTCCGTTGCGGAGTAGTTAGTTCACAGAGTAGGATTTGTTCTTTAACTTGTTTTGTAATATTGTGCTCTGTGAAACTGTGGACTTGACGTCCGGTCGGATGTATTTGTTTAATCTCCCTGGTCTGACAATTGGTGTGGTGTAATATTATTTGGTTTTCCAGTCTTTTGGATTCGATTGTCAGATGGGAGCAGGATGCTTCCCGATTATCGAGGCGATAATCGGGGTGGGTCCTGTCAGCCTGGCAGGTCTGATAGGCTGCCAGGTAGCACTCCCTGACTGGTGCCATGTGTCTTGACCCGTGTCTCTGACATCTCTGACACCCTACCACGTGGCACCAAAACACTAGTCCACGTGGTCTGACAATGCTGACGTGGACCTACCACATCAGCTGACACAGTTTAAAATACTGCCACGTGGCACCATCCCACTAGTTGACGTGGTCAAACTCGCCACTCCGAAATACTGACGTGGACCTGCCACGACAGCTGCTAACTGGGCCTGACACCTGGCCACTTGTCATCCCCTAACTCGCCACGTGGCCTAATGGGCCTGGCAGATGATGATGTGGACTGCCACGTCATCATCGTCTTCCTTCATACGGGTCGACCCATTTGACTGCAACAGGTCAAGTCGACTCGCGACTCGACCCTGTCGTATCTCTCTCATTTCTTCACCAAAATCAACCATTCTTTCACCAATCATTTTGTCTCTCACCCAGAATTATACCGATGCCATCAAAATTAAGAGAACAATTCCTAAAATTACCTATCGAATCCAAACCTTCACGTCTAGTTTTCCACCTCGTCCTGGAGCCAGTTCATGTGTCCATTTCCTTCGATTTTCGATCCTACAACCTCTTCTCAACTCGAGGAACATAAACAGAGCATCATAATGGGTCCCAAACATCCTAAAACCTAAATTCCAAATTTTAAACCAAATGGGTTTCAGGTTTACCTTTTGTTGGTTTCCTCAGCCGTCCACAACGACTCAGCCTCATCCCTCGGCATCTTCCCGTCTCTCACTCACCCTCAATCTCTCATTGTCTCTTATCTTAGCTGAAGAAGATGATGATAGAAGTTTGGGCGTGGGTTTTCGGGTTTGAAAGCAAAAGGGAGCAATGGTGCATGTATGTGGTTTATGGATCAATGGATGAGTGACACTTGTCACTCGTCCATTGGTCTCTAAAATAGATATTTTGGACCCACTGCAAACAAAAGTGACTCTTCAACGTGCCACTTGTCTATGGACTTGTATCATGTCGATTTACATAATGGACCTCGGTCCATGTGTATTTGAATTCTTGGGTCAAAAATCAAAATTTTCACCTGTTCAAGGGTAAATTTGTAATTTAACCCCAAAAATATGAAAATCCTCTACTAATTCCATATTCATATCGCTAATCCTCAATTAATTCTCGATAATCCCATAAATTCGGGACGGGTAGTTACAATCCACCCTCTTTAAAGAAAATTTTTCCTCGAAATTCACATTACCCAAAATGCACACCAAAGTACGGAAATCCAATCATTTCTCCGACCCAAGCCTCCTACGTGTATACATACAAGTCCAACATCCATCCAAAGTACTCAACATAAACCAAACGTCACTTGACGTTAAATACAATCCAACGGTCAATGCTGAAACTTGGTTCATTCTCCGTGACCATATCCAAGAGTGACCAATTGCCACTAGAACATCCACTGTTCAATCTCAAGTCTCGAATGGGACATTGGCACTCATCGATCTTCCCTGTCACCTACGCAAGTGTCCTCAGAGTCCAATCTGATAGTCAATCTTATCGTCCTACTGGGCTGACAATCCAGACCGACAATCCTACAATACCAGCTGATATGATACCAAGCTGACATCACACGTCCTCTCTCGCAAGACAGTTTCCAAACGTCCAACACACTCATGATACATCGTCGTGTCCAACTAGTAACTCACAGTTCTGCTACGCTTTTGTTGCACAACTTTGATCTTGACTCGTTATAGAGTACTATGGGGATACCTCCTATTACTCAGCGACTAACGCTGTGATCTTGACTCATCTCGAGTCCCCACTGTCATCTCACTCACCAGAGGGCATATTGACCCCATTGAATACTTCCTCTAGCTAAGATAATCGGACTTAGTTTCACCATGGTTCCTCTGGCCCACTACCATGGACCTGAGCTTCAAGCTCACACAATAATTGAACCCTCTAAAAGTCCCTCACCTCTAGAGCACAGTACTCGACGTCTCATCAATGATCTCATCGGAGAATCAATATTGGATCCAATCCAATTATCATACCAGGTCCATCTCAGACTCAATCTGATGATCATACCAGATCGATCTGATTGCTCAACACTCTACAATCCCACTGTCAAATGTGTGAGTAGTCCACGCTGACCACGTACCAATATCTACATCCCAAATCAATCTTCGATCAAATCCGTCTTCTACATGGCTACTATGCCAATCACGGTCCAACTTCGGAACTGGTCTACCTGATCTCCGCTCTGGAAAAATCGTAGTCTCTATATCACCGTCCTTTCTGAGTTTTCCTGGTGACTAGACCAAATGCTGAGATTTTCTCAACACATGCTCATCTAGAGCTCCAAAACACGGATAAACAGATCATCTCGAGTCATCTCACTTGCCTAGCTGCGTATGAAAAATGTCTAGTGCATCATAAGTACACCCCTTAAACACGTGTATCCATGCATCACTGTCCTGTCCAAAACTCTCACTATCGATACATCCATGTCCTGTCCAAAACCCTCACTATCGTCCAAGATAGTCAAACTAGAGTAGTAACAACTCTTCTAGTCAATCAATGATCATCTCTCCCTAGATTGACTCCTCTCCGAGTAAATCTCGTCAACTAGCTACAATCACGAGGAATTCCACGACTTAATTCCCATAGTACTCAACTAATCCAAAAGATTCCAATCTTAGTCCCTGTGGTTAATAGATATTACTCCAAAGCTACATCGGTCCTCCAAGCATTCACCATACACTCTCAACGATGATATCATAACAAGGAATTCAATACTGGTCCACATCTCTCAAAATCCATTTTCACCTCAACACGTACGAATCCTTCGTATACCATAACAATACCATCGTTGACAATCCGTTGCTAACTCACGATGGCCAACTATCACCATAGTATTATTCGTAAGCCCGCTCAGGAAATTTCACTTATGAAGTCCATTTTGGAATCCCATATCCGAGCATACAATCTATGCATCCAAAGCATGTGTTTCTACCGAATTTCTAACTTCAGGTCAAGTCAAGCCATTTCCACCAGCGTATCCGTCCCACATCCTTAGGTCTATCATAACTCAACCTCCCTCTGGGGTAGCAATCCTGGTAAATCCTACTAGGAACACTATTAGAAATGTCGACACAACCGACATCATCCAAAAGCTTACTGAGCCATCTGGGGACTTCAAAACACGTGTCCCATAACTCGAACAGTCATCCTATTGTAATTTCCCGGCTTCCAAGGTGTAACTCTTGAGATAAGTATCTTCTACCTAGTCGTTGGTAAAACTCTTGTAAAAAGATGAATACTCTTCCTTAGTGATCTCCTCTAGTTTTACCAACGGACCAATCATGACTACTCAGGACTACCAAATACCACCGGTTCCTCTAGAGGAGTAACTGGTAGTCCACTCATCCATCCATAGGATCACGTCCAAATCACAACGATCGAGGGAAATCTAAGTCTTCCTTGTCACACCATTTTACGTATATCCACTAGATGATTCCATTACCACACTAGTTGGTATTGATACCATTGTCCCATTCCAGTGGGATCCAACTCCTACTACACACAACAATCATGTCATCCGTCCAAAGAGAACTAGGGTACCAGTCACCAATCCAGGAATTCCCTGTGCCTCTAACTGAGCCACTCAGGATCTGATCTGTCCCGCTCAGTGCTCATCGTATCTCGTATGTCTGCCACTTGTATAAGCTCCCTGGCAAGATAGCATCTAGATGCACGCAGCGTCAATCAGAACCGTCTGATCACTGCTGAAACCCCATCCAAATCATCTCCATGAGTTGTCACATCATCACTCGATTCTTACTTCTAAGACCTAACACATACCATAGAAGCCTCACTACCTCAACTGTCATCACTCATATTACGAACTGAGCAAAAACTCCGAATCTCTGCTCATACCGAGCATCAATCAAATATTTGACATGAGCAGGAGATTGTACCCCTCCATTCATCTCGGGAGGTATTCTGCCTCTCTCGTATCTCAATATGACTAGGTAAAAATAACGTAAGAACGTTCCTCAAACGTCGTCCACTCTTGATAGTCTTATCCATGTCTGTCGATAGTAATGTCTGCCATGAACCTCGTGCAGATTGGTCTGCACCATCTCATGTTATCATTGCTATATGTAACCCACACTCAGGACTCACAAAACTATGTCCTCAAGAGCGTAACTCAAGATTTGTACAATCTAATCATAATGGCATCCCATCAGTCACTCGGTCATCGAGATCAAGCACTCGGATTACCGCCCGTACAATCCGCTCAAAAGTGTATATTCCACTAATCACCCATTCCGGGATCCGATCCACAAGTACCACTTTCTTGGTATCTTTTCCAAATAATCTCAACTTAGGCCATCCACTACCTCGGCTACTCCCTGCAGCATATCTATCCTTACCAATCATCGATCACGACTCCGAAAGTCGTCATATTGGGATAACTGGTACCCAACCAACCAGTAACTACCATCTGAGGATCTCATTCACTCATAACTCTACAACTCTCGACCACTGGGATCACAAGAAACTCGATCCTCATCGGGCCCACCCTACCCTACTCAGGGTCAAACCTCACTAAAAAACAACATCTAGTGCCACATAGAACCTATCTTGGGTTCATTTCCACTTTACTTTCCTACACTTTCCCCCCACTATCAGGTTGATAAGGGGTTGTCTTCACCGTAGAGACATCACATCCAGCACATGCGCAACATCACAAGAGCAACCCTGTGCTCTGATACCAAACTTACAGGACTCATCCTAATCCCCCTGGATTTTCGTAGGATATGCATGCTCCCGTGTGACACCACATGCTAGACAAGGGATAAATCCGTAACCCACTCGGGGTTATCCAGAGTGAGCCAAGATCTGTGGTGTGCGCTGCTGCATGTGATGTCTCGGTCTCTCCTAAAGACCGCATCCGTGATCAACTTGGAGGGTGCCAAAAATAACAAAACGTGTGAGTGGACAAAAATAAACATTTATTTAAATCATTTTCCAAATATATCATTTCACCCACTAGTTTCCAAAGCATATATGCATATAAATTTAAAACCACACTTTCCAATAAAACAATACATATGGAAAAACAAGTACTTTCATCGTAAAACCAACATATGTTTGAAAACATCTGGACACAATCAATCAGTCAAAAACCTCGGGACCCATTCTTATATCCAACATTGGTCTGAGACCGTCACGTCAACGTATCATCATATCAGTCACAATATCCAAAGTATAGCGTGTAAATAAGCTCTAGGACCGGTTAGATCCGAGCACGTCTCTGTGAACACATCACTGGCCCACGTTCCAGATAGACGTGAACGTATCACCGATCGATCTCCATATTATACCAGCATTCACGACTCGAGCCTCCCTCGTCTGGTGAACACATCCCATCCTGGAGGCGAGCATTATGTCAGGACCCGACCCTCCTCGGTTAGGATCCTACTTATCTAACACGATATTGTCCGCTTGGGCTTCCTTGCCCTTGCCCTCAGAGTTTTGTTTTCGGGAGCTCACGGGGCAACTTCCCAGGGGGTCCCATATCATGGGTAGGGCGCTCACTCTATCCTACTTATATCTAACCGAACCCAAAGCCATTGAGCTCCCAAAAGGCCTCGTTTAGATCAGAGTTGCGCAGCGGCCCACTCTATCTAACACGATATTGTCCCCTCTAGGTAGGGCGCACCATGAAACCCGCAGGGTTTTAGTCCTAGGAGCTCACGGTGCAACTTCCCAGTGGGTCACCCATCGTGGGATTGCACTAGCCTCCACTCGCTTAACTTTGGAGTTCCCTAGGATTCCAAAGCCAGTGAGCTCCTAGAAGGCCTCGCGCTAGATAGGTGTGTGCCTACACATTTAAGGCACATCACCACTCTCTTCCCAGAGCAGGAATGTGGGACCGTTCATCATTCCCTCCAGGACACGGGTCTTATAATCGACCCCGCTTAGGGCCCAGCATCCTCGCTGGCACACTTCCCGATCGGGGTCTGGCTTTGATACCATTCTGTCAGGACCTGACCCTTCTCAGTCAGAATTCGACTCATCTAGCACGATATTGTCCGCTTTGGGCCTCCTTGCCCTTGCCCTCACGGTTTTGTTTTCAGGAGCTCACGGTGCAACTTCCCACGGGGTCACCCATCATGGAATTGCACCAGCCTCAACTCCCTTAACTTTGGAGTTCCAACTGAACCCAAATCCACTGAGCTCCCAAAAGGCCTCGTTTGGACCAGAGTTGCACAGCGGCCTACTCTATCTAACACGATATTGGCCCCTCTAGGCACGGCGCACCATCAAACCAGCAGGTTTTTGTTCCTAGGAGCTCACGGTGCAACTTCTTAGTGGGTAACCCATCATGGGATTGCACCAGCCTCCACTCACTTAAATTTGGAGTTCCCCAGGAATCCAAATCTAGTAAGCTCCCAGAAGGCCTCGCGCTAGATAGGTGTGTGCCTACCCCTTTAAGGAACATCACCACTCCCTTCCCAGATCATTCCCCTCGCATGAATGTGGGATCGTTCACCGTTCCCACTAGGACACAGGTCTTACAGTTATCTCCAGGGTTCTTTCTAGGGAAAGATATTTACAGCCGAAAGCCCTCTCATACTCATCATCTCGGAGAATGGTCATAGTAAAAACGGTGGAAAGATATTTTGATTATTCAAATTAAATCAGTTGTATTGCATAGGGGCTCAGCCCAAAACATACTTTTCACCAAAACTCATAAAATCAGTGTCCAGTTCTCATTTCACAATCAAATCATGTGTTTCACATGGGATATCTTGACAAGACCCGTCCCAAATCCTCCGATATTAACTTGGGATGTGCCTGCTCCCGTCTGCCACGAAGTGTCACACCAGGGATAATTTTGTCCTTAACCCAACCGGGACTACCAGAGAGCGCCAAGATCTAGAGGAGCAGTGTGATGTCTCAGTCTCAGTCTCTGCTATAGCCCGCATCCGTGATCAACCTGAAGGACATTCAAAACATCAAAAATTGTGAGTGGACAAAACAAATATTTTAATAAAAACATTTTCACAAAAGATCATTTATGCCCTTCAATAAAAACATGCATGCATTCGAAAACCGTTTATCAAAACATTCACAAAATCGTTAGGGCCTTGGCCCAAAATCGTTAAACAAACCATATGGGAACTCAGCCCAAATCAAACACAAGTGGGACTCTTCCCAAATCAATATACGTGGGTCTTAGCCCAAAACCATTCTCAGTGAAATACCAACCATAGAACACGAGGTCTCAGCCCCAAACCATTTTCCAAAACATAAAACACGGGGTCTCCGCCCCAAACCACTTTCCATAAAACCTCATACGTATATGCATACGTATAGCCCATCCTCGACATCTAAGATGAGATGCCAACTTGGGGCACACAACCCCTAGGGAACACATCCCTGATATATGTCACGATTCATCTCTATATAAGTGTGCACATTACTCGGGATCTCACTTTGAGTCTACCTCCAGGAATTCTCCATCTAGGAGGCTCTGTCTTCGGATCTAGTCTGAGCATCTCTCCAGAATCTGGTCGGGGACCACATCATAACTCCCACTCCTGGAATGGGCTCTCTATGGGGATACTCATTCCGGGTAGTGGATCGTGACTCTCCAGGTTGACGTCTGGAGGAGGCCAAATAACACATATGGAGGGTATAAACATTTTCAAAATACTTTCTTTCTCAATTGGATCTCATACCCGAATCTCAACGGGGTTCCTCGAATCCGATTCAAATCCACTTTCACAGACCACGACCTAAATCCACAGTTTAATAGGGTCTTAACCCGGATTCTCATTTCATAAAGCAAATTGGACCTCAAGCCCGATATTACAACCAACTGGACCTTAAGCCCGAATTCGTAAACCAACGGGGCCCTCGGCCCGATCGTATAACTCAAATGGGCCTCCAGTCCAATTTCTCATCAAATCAAATGGACTCTAAGTCCGAGGGTTTCCAATCAAATGGGTCTCATTCCCGATTTCATATTTTCCAAACCATAACCCATGTGAAATCATCCCCAGAAAATGTGAAATCGGGCATGAGACCCATTTGATTGGAAACCCTCAGACTTAGAGTCCATTTGATTTGATGAGAAATCGGGCTGGAGGCCCATTTGAGTTATACGATCGGATCAAGGGCCCCGTTGGTTTACGAATTCGGGCTTGAGGCCCAGTTGATTGTAATATCGAGCTTGAGGCCCCTTTGACTGTGGTATCAGGCTTAACGCCCAGTCAAGTGAGAAATCGGGCTCAAAGCCCCGTTGATTTATGGTATCGGGCTCGAGGCCCCGTTATTGTGGTATCAGGCTTGAGGCCCTGTTGATCGTGAAATCTGGCTTGAGGCCCCGTTGGATAGTGAAATCGGGCTTAAGTCCCAGTTTGGTTTATGAAATGAGAATTCGGGTTGAGACCCTATTAAACTATGGATTTAGGCCGAGGGTTGGGAAAGTGGATTTGAATCGGATTCCAGGAATCCCGTTGAGATTCGGGTATGAGACCCAATTGAGAAAGAAAGTATTTTGAAAATGTTTATACCCATCATATGAGTTATTTGGTCTCATCTAGATATCGACCTGGAGAGATTCTCCGATTAGATCCGAAGACAGAGCCTCCCAGATGGAGAATTCCTGGGGGTAGATTCGGAGTGAGATCCTGAGTAGTGTGCACACTTATATAGAGAACCGTCACATATATTGGGGATGTGTTCCCTAGGGGCTGTGTGCTCCGAGTTGGCATCTTATCTGAGATTCTGAGGATGGGTTATACGTATACATATACGTATGAGGTTTTATAGAAAATGGTTTGGGGGCGGAGACCCAGCGTTCTATGTTTTGGAAAATGGTTTTGGGCTGAGACCCCGTGTTCTATGGTTGGTATTTCACTGAGAATGGTTTTGGGCTGAGACCCACGTATGTTGATTTGGGCAAAGTCCCACTTGTGTTTCATTTGGGTTGAGTTCCCATATGGTTTGTTTTACAGTTTTGGGCCAAGGCCCTAACGATTTTGTGAATGTTTTGATAAACGATTTTCGAATGCATTCATTTTTTTTAGTGAAAGGCATAAATGATCTTTTGTGAAAATGTTTTTATTAAAATATTTTTTTCGTCCACTCACGACTTTTGATGTTTTGAATGCCCGTCAGGTCGATCGCGGATGCGGACTGTAGTAGAGACCGAGACATCACACTCCTCCTCTAGATTCTGGCGCTCTCTGGTAGTCCCGGTTGAGTTAAGGATGGAATTATCCCTGGTCTGACACTTCGTGTCAAACAGGAGCAGGCACGTCCCACGTTAATCCCGGGGGATTTGAGACGGGTGCTGTCAAGTGGTATTAGAGCCAGACCCCGACTGAGAAGTGTGCCAGCGAGGACGCTGGCCCCTAATGAGGGTGGATTGTAAGACCTGTGTCGTGGAGGGAACAGTGAATGATCCCACATTCCTACCAGGGGGAATGGTCTGGGAAGGGAATGGAGGTGTGTCCTAAAGGTGTAGGCACACACCTATCTAGCACGATGCCTTTTGGTAGCTCAGTGGCTTTGGGTTCGGTTGGAACTCCAAAGTTAAGCGAGTTAAGGTTGGTGCAATTCCATGATGGGTGACCCACTAGGAAATTGCAGCGTGGGCTCCCGAAACAAAACCGTGAAGGCGAGCAGGCCCAAAGTGGACAATATCATGCTAGACTCGGGTCCTGACTGGGGAGGGTCGGGTCTTGACATCTCTACCCAACAACAAATATCAACAGGGTCATAAGCCCAAAATTTCATCATAATGGGGTATCACGCCGGCACATCATCACAATAGAGTATCATGTCATAAGGCGTTCTAAATCTAATACACAGTCTCTAGGAAGTTTGGGCATGTCCAAATCATGCCCAAAGGTTGCTATTGACCGGCACAAGTCTAAATCATACACCCTAAAAACTCTCGGAATAGTAAATGTGTCCCGAACACGCTTCCCAAGGTTAAAAACCTCCAAAACTCTTTCCAAACAACCTCCAATCGATCAGTAACCACCACCATTGGATTCAGATTGTCGAACCCTTTCGAACAAACCTTGTTTCACCTCAAAACCCATGCCACTAGTCCACGTGGTCTGACATGGCTGACGTGGACCTACCACGGTAGCTGCTGGCTAGACCTTACACCAAGCCACTTGTCGTCCTTTGACTGTCCACGTGGCTGGACATGCCTGATAGATGATGATGTGGACTACCACGTCATCATCATATTCCATCAAATGGGTCGACCCATTTGACGGTAACGGGTTGACTTGACCCGCAACTCAACCCTGTCGTATCTCCCTTATTTCTTCACCAAAATCTACTATTCTTTCACCAATCTCTTTGTCTCTCACCCAGAAACATCCCCATACCCTCTAAATAAAAATAAAAAGGTCCAAAAATTACCTATCAAATCCAAACCTTCACGTCCAATTTTCCACCTCGTCCTAGAGCCAATTCATGCATCCATTTCCTTCGATTTTTGATCCTCATACGAGAAAAGGAAACGCTCCCCGAACGTCCCCAATTCCCAACAACCATACCTACAACCACTCTCGGTAGTAGTGTCTGCCACAGACTCGTGCAGACCTAACTACCAGACATCAATATCGAGACTCCGCATCCAACGGAATCAACCGACCGTACCAACTACTATGTATCCCCGCTCCGGGATTCCATCGACAAGTACCAACCCTGATAACTTGTCCAACCAACTCTAACCAGTCGTAACTCGACTCAAACACTATCGTCTACCAGGTCGCCCACGACCTTAGTTGTACCAACAATCCATCACAACTAAAGCAGTACTATAACCAACTAGGTTTAACCGATTACCATAACCTCGACTGCGAATTGCAGTCCCATCACTAAAGCTGACATGACTCGACCAACCGACGATCTCATCGATGTCGAGAACACTCGTCAACTCACCTTTCCGAACCATACACACTACCTTAGGGTTCCACAATCACTACCTAGAGTTCCTCGGAACCCAACAGCTAACTGCAGTATAATCCACGATCTGATCGACTCCGCGGTCTTGACATCGAAAAGACGGCAATCCAATCCTACCGTCAATCCAACTAGGTTTCCTCGAATCTGGCTGCCCCCTGCAGCATAGCCACTGAACGGACACAACACCAAGCTATCTCCAAGCTATTTATACAACATCGTGAAAGACGATCCTAACCGTCTGACGATCAAAACTCTAAAGTACTGTTACGTTAATCCTTCTGTAGGGTCCCACATTGTCATCCATGACAGGACTATGGAAACCCCGACATCAAATGCCGAACCAAAAGATATCACGATTCCATCCTACTAACTATCGTACCAGCATCCCAACTATCAGGATGATAACGAATTGTAGCCCATTGAGCTAACACATCCTCGACCTGCGCGCACCATAAGAGCAAACCTGCTCTGATAAGAAATCCTATGCTCTGATACCACGCTGACAGGACCTATCCCAATCCACGTGGGATTTACACGGGATGACCCTGCTCCCGCCTGACACTTCGTGTTAGACAAGGGATATTTTCGACCTTTGCCCTCTCGGGCTATCAGAGTACACCAGGATTCGTAGGTGGTATGTGATATCTCGGTCTCTGCTACAGTCCACATCCGCTGTCAACCTGAAGGGCAGTCAAATCATTAAAAGCTGTGAGTGGACAAAACCAAGAGTTTATAAAACATTTTCATAAGAAAGACATTTGTACCCTTCACTAAAAGCATGCATGCATTCGAAAACCATTTATCTGAAAGAAACCATATGTGGGACTAAGCCCAAAACCATAATGAAATAGACCATACGGGTCACTGCCCAAATCCATAAGAAACCAATAAGGGACTCATCCTAAAACCATAACCATACCGAAACCAAATACACGAGCCACTGCTCAAATCCTGTGCACACCTGTGCACACCACATATCACATATCATAATCCATATATATACATATAATTCACACAACCAATCCTGTCACGGTTTCCAAAGCTACGCGTGTGCTACCCGGGTCTCAATCCGAATTTTCATAATGTCAAGGCAATATCCGCAGACCACTGATCCTACCCGAGGTTATAGTAACCATATCCTTCCTAAGAGTAAGGAACCTAACTGGGGGGTGACTCCACTCAGTCGGTGCTCCGTGACTACTCCGAGGTCCACCTAGGCCAACGACCCTCCCCAGAGAAGATAATAGAAGTAAAGGAAGGTATATGAACATATATATATACATAACACAAATATCCATGCCCGGTTCCCCTGAACCGTCATGATCCATAATATCCATTCCATTCATATATATATATATATATATAAACAACCACCATGCCCGATTCCCATAAACCGTCATGTTCCACAATGACCTGACAAAGGTCCATGCTGGTTCCCATAAACCGTCATGTACCACAATCACATAACAAGGGTTAATGCCGGTTCCCATAAACCGTCATGAACCTGGAAATCCATGTAGGGTCCCTGACCCGAAATCATAACCGTAAAGTAACTGGGTCTCGTGCCCGAACATATAAAATCAGCTGGGCATTCTGCGCAATATGACAGGGTCAGTCACGACTCCGATCGTAGTGATGTGTGCAACCATCCATCCAGGACCGCCCTCAATCCTGGTATGTCATCGTGAACGAATCAACCGACTCGACCACCACAAGATCATGGTACACTCATCACTGATCGCTAACCTGAACTGTCAGCACTCCGAAATCAAGTCTCCCCAGACTGCCCGACCAAGAATCGTGCATCGTGACCTCTCCAGAAGGAACACATTCCAATCCGGAGGCGAGCGTCGTATCGTCCGTCTCCGTGCACCTAGCACTCGCCGGGACCACGATTTAGACCCGAAGGTCATCCATAGTGTCATATGCCCGAGACCAAACCAAATGGGTCTCATACCTGAGTTTATCCTTTTAGAAATCCAAAACCATTTCATTTAAAACAATAAAGAAATACCGACCTGTATAAGCACCGTATAAGGCTGAAACCTCGAAATACGTTCTTATACGTAACCACAACCAAATGCACCCATGGAATCATCAAACATGTAATAAAACATATAATAAACATTTATGCATGCACCAATTTAGAAAACAAGGTCCACTCACAAACCGTCCGAGCTGCCGCCTCGATTTGCATGCCATACGGCTCTCCCGAGCCAATCACCATCACCGGGACTCCCAAACCGGTCCAAATCGTAATAGAATGTTACTAACTACTTAATTAACCTCCCACTAAAGCCCCGTAATTTTTCGGTATTTTTAACTATTTTTAAACTCGATCCGAAACCTTCTGATGCCCCGAACATTATCGAGACGGTGTCCGATCGACATGAAACCAGTCCCAAAATGTTCGTTATATCGAATAGAAGATTTCACGTGCTGAAACTTTCCTCCGCCGTTCACGGTCATTCTTGGCCGTTCTAACCTTCAAAACGATCCCATTCATCTCCTAGGGTCCCCAGAAGCACAAACCAATCCTTAGTTCGATTAAAACCCAATAAAACTGAAATTCCAAAATTTGAATATTTCCTTACCTCACGGGTTCACTCCGTCGTGGCCTCCACCATGGGCCACCGTCCTCAGTCCCAGTCCTTCATCATCTTAGCCTCTCACTATCTCTCACAGGGTCATAGCGATGTAGAATAGGTGATGATGGTGTGATTTGCGGGTTTTGAAGAAAATGAAGAATGAAGAATATGGGGGATATGTGTTTTCGGGTTATGAGGATGAAGAAGGAGAACTGATCAAATGAGAGAGGGAATAATGGATGGTGCGGATGAAAAGATGAAAAGGAATGGATGGCTAGGATTTAGTGTTGTTAGGATTAATTATATAATAATAATTATATCAATATTTAATTGGCTTAGATCCACAATTTAGGGGTTTGGACCAATGGGATGAGTGACACTTGTCACTCATCCATGGGACCCACTGAAAATATCTGCCCAATCAGATATTGCCAAATCAGCCCCGCCTCGAAGTACGTGCATAGTGAAATCAAACTTCTGTGACCTATAACTCTCCCGTTCGAAGTCCGTTTTCAGTGTGCCGCCTGTATATGGATTCGTATCGTCTCGATCTACGTAACGGTCTTCGACCCTAGGCCATCGGACCTCAAGGTCAAAAAGTCAACATTTGACCCCTTTTAACCAAAATTACCAAAATGCCCCTTATCTTCCAAACGTCATAACTTCCTTATCGAACGTCGGAATTGAACGTGCCACCTGTCTATGAACTTGTGACGTCCTAAACTACGTGACGGTCATCGGTCAAAGTTTATTTGACCGTAAGAATGAAAAGTCAACATTTTACCACGACTAGGGGCAAAACGGTCATTTCACATCGTTCGTCCGATTTCGCCTAACTAATCACCGATTAACCTCACTAATCATGATTAGTCACTAATCTAATCTAGGAATTTGGGACGGGTCATTACAACCTTCCCTCCTTAATTAATTTCATCCTCGAAATTCCAACCGACCTAATTCTAACAGTTCATCCCTCCTTAATTTAGTTTCGTTCATGAAACTCCAACTATACTGATTCAACAATCACCACGTGGAAAGTAATTTTGACCTCGCAACTCGTGTACACTCGTACACCAACTAATCGGAACAAAACTCGTCTGCACCCAGACGTACCACTAACACTTACGTCGTATCGACTACATTCGACCACGTCGAATGACAGAAACCATACGTTCTGAATTGACCCCAATTGTCAAATCTACCAATTCGTTGACACAAACAACTCGAAGGTTCCTTACTCAATCCCAATCTATCCTGACATCAACTCCCACTAGGAGTCATCAGACCCCACACAACGATCCACGTTGACACCTTCGACAATCTGTCACCACTTGACAGTCGAAAACTAACACGATACTCACTTGTGGTTATACTAACCACCAATTTACTCAACCTGAGTATACGCATACCAACAAATACTCGACCTGTGTGTAACAAGACCCATCAGAAATACCATTACCCAATGCATTGTATCCAATGTCCAATTCATGACCTCAACTAATCTAATGGTATCGGAACTAAGCCGACTACCAACACGCTCACAAACGTACCCACGGTATAACCTATATATCGTCACCAGGCACCACAAGTCTGACCGGTATCATACCTCGAACCACGTACAAGGTACATACGTCTATCTACCAACCTATCACAATAATAACAACAACAACAACACGACCACCTAGGTCGTAGCCAAGCACATTTCAATAATGGAGTCCATCTGTCCAATCCAGCATTAGACAAATCAAAACTCCGACCCATTATCCAATTCCAAATCCGAATCTGAATCCGCAATTTCGTAAGAAATCCCGAATCCAAACCCAGAAATCATATCCATAACCATGTCCAAATCCGAGTCTGAAATCATCATTCCGTAAGCTAGCATTTGGAATAACCATTCCGCACCCAAATCCAGAAATCCGTTTTCAAGTTCCAAAATCAAATCCCGAATCGTTATCCAGAAATCCGATTCCAAAACCCAAATCCAGATATCCACTTTCAAGTTCCAAAATCAAATCCTGAATCCTCATCCAGAAATCTGATTCTAAAACCCGAAATCTCGTTCTCGTCTACTGAGACACGTCAAAACTGAACCTTTCGGTTACCCCTTAAACAATTACCTCCATATGTTCGATTGACTTCATAGGGAAGCCAATCCCAACATCAACACCTCTAAGGCTGACAAAAATCCAACCTCGTCGGAAAACTACTCGGGCGTAATATATCGTACGGGATTCACTTCGAAAAGAAGTTCAGTCCCAACATCCTTAACTCAAACATCCTAGTAAGAGCGATAAACTCTCCACCTATCTGGATCATCAAGGTCACGATCCAGATCCATCACTACGTCAACCGACCATAGACGTCACGATCGAGAATCTTCACGACGCCAAAAATTCTCAACCATTTCCCACATCTAAACAGATCAGTCAACGACGAGACACGTCGAGACTGTGGGTTCTCACTGATTGCCTCGTATCGATCCTTGTCATTCCACCTAGGAAAAACCAAGGATGATCCAAAACCGATGACATCAAAGTCCATCCTACTTGAATGCAAACAAACTCAATGTACTCACCACGCTATGTAAACCAACATCATCTGCCACCAAGCAGAAGATGAGAGATCTCAGTCACCTAACTTCGATATACTCACTCCACTTGATGACCCAAAACAAATCCTGGGTCCACCAACCAATACACGACCAATGTACTGGTGATACACTCATCATCTGCCCTAGCAGAACCTGACTGAGTGGAACCCAGAGTAGTCACGGAGCACTGACTGAGTGGAGTCGTCCCCGTTGGGTTCCTTACTCTCGGAAAGGCTATGTATTATAACCCTCAGGGAGAGTCATTGATCTACAGACATTGACCTCGGTGGACCCTGGGGAGACTTGGGATTTAAGACCCCGGGTAGCACGCGCGTAGCACTAGATACCGTGACAGGATTGGTTATATGAGATCCCACATATGTTTATATTGTTCTAGATTTCTGTAAATGGTTTTGGGCAGGGGCCCGTATGGATGTGGTTGTTTAAACATATGTGATTGGATAAATGGTTTTACTATGCATGCATGCTTTTTAGTGAAGGGTGTAAAGGTCTTTTATGAAATATGTTTTATAAACTCTTTTATTTTGTCCACTCACAGTCTTTCTATTTTCAATGCCCTTTAGGTTGAATACCGTGCAGACTTTAGCAGAGACCGAGACATGACATACCTCCTCCAGATCCTGGCGTACTCTAGAAGCGTTCGGGCTAAAGGTTTAAATTTTCCCTAGTCTGACACTCAGTGTCAGACGGGATCAGGAGCATCCCTGGTTAATCCCGGGGGGATTGGGACGAATCCTGACATGTTTCGTCCTGCAGATAATACCAAAGAGATATTGAGACCATAAGTTTCATATCTAAGTGAAATAAGTGCATTATTGTACTTGGCTCAATGCACTAGACTGGAAATTTCATCTGATGTGAAATTTCTCGTTAGATTTAGCTCTACACCAACATGCAACCACTCAAATGGCATAAAAGAAATTTTTTCTATACGTCAGAGGTACGAGGGATACAGGCTTATTATATCCCTATGCATCGAGGAATGAATCCCTTTGGTCCTCAGAATGATGCTCACCTTGTTAAGTATGCTGATGCATGTTACCTATCAGACCCACATAAGGCGCATTCCTAGACTGGTTATGTCTTTACCATTGGGAAAACAAAAATATCTTGGAGGTCTTCAAAATAGACCCTTGTTGCTACGCCTTAGAATCATGTAGAGATTCTAGCTCTTCACAAAATAGTTCGTGAATATAGATGGCTAAGAGCCATTACAGGGAATGTTCAAAGTATTTGTGGATTGTATTCCACCAATAATGAACTGATGATTATCTACAAAGATAATACTACATGCATCCAGCAGATGAAAACGAGTTTCATTACATGAGACAACACTAAGTAATTATTAAATGCAACATTGCAGCAACATGTTTAAGGTATTGGCTTACGCAGATTGACTTGTTTATATAGTTTGTAGTTTTAAGGAGAAATCGATATTAGGGGAAGTATCCCAAAGTATACTTAGTGTCCTGAAGTATATTGAGTATCTCGAAACTTACCAAGTATCTCAAAGTATACCGAGTGTCCCAAAGTACACTGAGTATCTTGAAGCATACTCATTTAACTATCATGTGCTCTTTTTTCCTATGACCGTGGTTATTTTGTCCAATTGGATTTTGTTACCAAGTTAGGTTTTAACGAGCAACGTTTTTTGTATGGTCACCTCATTAGCAATGCATCTTGAAGATGCAATGATTCGATCCATATGCATTTTCTCATATTTTCCCTTCGACCAAGGGTTTTTCCCGCCAGGATTACCGGGCAAGGTTTTGGTGTAGTAACACCAATGCATCTTATCCCACTGAAGAATTGTCTACTCTTATCTAGAATAGATGACATCAACAACCTCTGGAGATTTAGATGTGACTACTCCATATCCATGCACGTTGTACTTTTTGTCTTCGACCAAGGTTATTTTTGTCCCATGGGGTTTCTGTCACCTGACAAGATTTTAAGGAGGCAACACATAGGCGCGTAGTCAAGCATCGCTATAAATTAAATATCGAATGGGAAGTGTTGTAAATAAGTTACGTTATGTGGCTATTCATGTAAAGGCATTTATGTCCATGTATTTTACGTACCTGATAAGTCACAAATTAAGCATCATTTCAACGTTATTTCTTATCCCTTTTACTTATCTTTTGATTATAATCATTCAAGCAATAGGAGAAAATGATCTATTTTGTGAAGTTTGTGCAGATTACTTAGTTGAGGTTTAAATCATGTTTTGCAATGAAATGTGATCTTTCCAAGGCTAAATCTTTAAGGAATCATCAAGGACTCAAAAAAGGCCTCATCATCTCCCATTTACATGACCAAGATCCACCAAGACCCTAAAAGTCACGGCCTAGCCCCTAAAAGCCCACAAAATGCGATTAAGGGTGTTTTAGGGGGTTTACTTGTGCATCAAGCAACTTTGGACGAATTTTCCTACCATTCTCAATGAGGAATGACATGGATTGACTTGGATAAGAAGTTTGAATTATATTCCTAATCAGATCTTGAAGTTAAAGAGGCAAGAAAGAAGGAAAAGGAAGTTTCTTGGAAATTAAGAAACCATCTTGTACATGGCTAGGGTTAATTAACTTCCCTAGCCGCAATTTATCATGTTTCCTTTATTTTAGGACAATGTAATCTGATTTAGGATAGCATTAAATGAATTCCTATTCAAAGATAAGTCAAGAAGTGGAAAGAAGGAAGGAAAGGGACTCCTTGTACAAGAAGGACACAAAAAACGGCTAACTATGGTTTTTCACAAAAACAAGGAGTTTTCCTCCTTGTTTTGGGGCTGTTTTCCCTTTTCTTTGAGGAAGATGTTAGGACAGGTGTTTAGGGTTATAAATAGATGTTTTCTCATTGTTTTTGGACGTTCAATTTACCTCCTAAGGTCCCAAAACTCTGCAAAAATTTCTGCTCAAAGTTTATACACAAAGTAACCGCAATTTACCCTTTTGTTCATGCTTTTGGATTGAAGTCTTGCATCTTCATTGTGACATGAAGCTTGGGAGAAGAAGAAGTGTTTGTGCCACTTCTCTCACACATCATTCATCTTATTATTTGTGTTTCTTAATCCTTAATCTCTTTAATTTTTTATGCATTCAATTATGATGTTTGTTAACTTAGTTATGCGTGAGTAGTTTCCTTTAGGATTAGGGCTGTTTGAAGCCCTAGCCATGTTAGTTTATAATTAGATTTCTGGCTGTTGATTATGGTTGTTATGTATGCTTGGATTTGTTGGTTTACTATGCTTCATGAACTCAATTTATGCTTGTAAGTTTGATCACCTTATCTGCGTATAATTGTCGATGTAATTGCTTGACGGATCACCTTAATGTTTATGTTCACCCTGCAATTTGTAGCATCACGTTTAAGAGAAGGAATCTTATTCGTAATCTAAACTCATGACTTCCTAGGATTGCACATCACTTTACTAGGGATAGTGTAGTGTCATTAGATCTTCTTCATGTTTCATGCATTATCAATGAGGTTAGGGCCTCTCGGGTTTTGTCTTTAAATTGGCATTTTTCAATGTATTGGATGTGATCAGCAGCTCATATAATCTCCAGGGGTTCTAATGAGGTGATAGCACATGCCAAGACAATCAAGATTGACCAAGAAAAGGGGTTCTTTCCTTTCTTGGCCGAGAGGCACTCCTAATCCTACAAGGAGTGTGTGTGTGACTTTGTGGACCAGCCTTGCCAGCCTTGCACACCTAGATTAAGTGGGCTATTTCAGACATTATGCCCTAGAATCCAGCTGGGAAAGTTGGCTAAAAGAGTCATTAAAAGAAGGGTTCCTATCCGTTCTTTGGAACCCAAGAAACTAGGATTTCTTGCCTTATCAAGTTCCTAATTTTTAGGGATTTGGGGCAGCTGTCCTTAGGAAAAATTTGCCTTCCCTTTTCAATGAGGAATTACATGGATTGACTTGGATAAGAAGACCTAAAGATTTGCTAATCAGGTCTGAAATTAAAGATTTCAAGAAACAAGGGAAAGGAAGTTTATTGGAGGCCAATAAACTATCAAGAACACCGCTAGGGTTAATTTACCCTTAGCTGCAATCATATCCCCTTTCCTTTATTTTAGGGCTTTGTGATCTAATTTGGAATATAATTAATTGAATTCCTAGTCAACTGATGAAGTCAAGAAGAGGAAACAAGAAAGAGAAGAAGACTCCATATTGAAGGAGGATCAAGAATGCGGAAAAGGATGTTTGATGGCTACAATTGGTTTCCTTCCCTGTTTGGGTTTCGTTTTTCCCTTTATTTTAGGGAGATGCTAGGGCAGATGTTAGGGGATATAAATAGTTGTTTTCTCATGCGTTTGGATTCAAGTCTTGCATCTTCTTTGTGACGTGAAGCTTGTGAGAAGAAGAAGTGTTTGTGCCACTTCTCTCACTCATCACTCATCTTAGTATTTGTGTTTCTCAATCCCTAATCTCTTTAAGTTTATATGCATTCAATTATGAAGTTTGTTAACTTAGTTATGCGTGGGTAGCTTCCCTTAGGATTAGGGCTGTTTGAAGCCTTAGACATGTTAGTTTATAATTAGATTTCTGGTTGTTGATTATGGTTGTTATGTATGCCGGGATTTGTTGGATTACTATGCTTCATGAACTCAATTTATGCTTGTAAGTTTGATCACCTTATTTGCGTATAACTATCGATGTAATTGCTTGACGGATCACCTTGATGTTTGTTTTCACCCTGCAATTTGTAGCATCACGTTTAAGAGGTGGAATCTTATTCGTAATCTAAACTCATGACTCCCCACGAATGCACATCACTTTACTAGGGATAGTGTAGTGTCATTAAATCTTCTTCATGTTTCATGCATTATCACACACCGTCGGTAATAGTTGTTTAAGGGCGGGTACATCACGCTTAAACATGCAATCTAAGAGAAGATAAATGTGTGGGGTGAGCCTTAGCCGGACCCTTGCATGGGCACTTAATTCTGATACAAGCATAATTAATCTAAGCAACGAAATCTAAGGAGAACTTTAATTGGTAAAGGTGGATAACATGTCCTAATTCGTCCTAATCATCCAATCAACACTCAAATCAACTTTTTCATCATTTTGGACTTGTTTTCATCATTCAATTTCGTTCTAATCATCACTCAAAACCCCCCAACTTTTTTTTACTTTTTCTCAAGTTGTTTCATTCAAAACTAAGTGGATTCATGTTGAACAAGTCCTTGAGGGATCGACCTTTGCAAACCTACTATACTCGTCATACGATTTTGTCCACTTACAAAGCATTACATTAGGAGTTATCATTCATAATTTCTTGGTTGATAAATCATCTATCAAGTTCCCACTTGATTGGTTTACGGTTTTGGGCTAAGGCCCTAATGGTTTAATGATTTGATAAATGATTTTCGAATGAATGCATACTTTTTAGTGAAGGACATAAATGTATTTTTGAGAAATGTGTTTTTATAAACATTTGTTCATCCCCTCTCAACTTTCAATGGTTCTAATGCCCTTCAGGTTGATCGCAGATGCGGGCTGTAGCAGAAATCGAGATATCACACTCCTCCTCCGATCCTGCCGCACTCTGGAAGCCCCGAACGGGCTAAAGTCAGAATTATCCTTTGTCTGACACTTTGTGTCAGACGGGAGCAGGCACGTCCCTATTTAATCCTGGGGGATTTGGGACGGGTCCTGTCATGTGGTATCAGAACATGTGGGACGGGCATTAGAACCACTAAATCCTTATGTTTTTCTCTCAGTGTGACGCGCATGTCTAGGATGTGATGTCTCTGCAGTGATAACAGCCCGTCATCAACTTGATAGTTAGGGTAAAAGTATAAGGATTTAGTGGAATCGAACCCTGATTAGGTTATGTTGGCACGAGGTGCGATGGCTTAGGGTTCGATCGGCAAGGGATGTCGTATTTTCGAGAGATTTGATCCCGATTAGGATCGATGTGCTTGGGAATCCAACGGCTTAGAGCCATATTGTTACTGGTGGATAGGATCCAGTGGACCAGTAGACACCGTATGACGACTTCCGAAGTTGAGACCATTGGTCGATTGTGTCATGTCGGATTGGAGAGTGTGTTGTAGTGGGCAGCCGAGTATGTGATAACCCTAGTATGAGATTGATTAGACAAGTTACCAAAAATGCGGTAGTTATGACCGAACTCTGAGTTGGGCCAATCAGTGGATATTGTGTATTGATCAGTTGGTGCCAGTGGTGAGTTGACCGCATGAGTACGGTGTCTCGATAGCAGAGCATTCTGAGTTGGTCTGCACGCGGTTGTGGCAGATGCTGCTATCGATAAACGTAGTTGAGTCTTATCGAGAGGGATAGGCTCATGTTACCGTGATGACTGAGACAATGGAGATTCGCCAGTTGTGACGATGATACGGAGATGCGTGAGGGACGCACGATACTAGCAGTGATTCTGGATTCGACTCGGTTAAGACTAAGTGTGTTCGTATAAGGAGATGTTGGACTTTGGGTGTTGGCACATTTTGCCACACTTCCTCAGCGGAGGTGACGAAAATGAGTGGGAGATGACAAAGATAAGTTGAAGGGAATTTGATAGTGATTGGATGATTCCGAATGACACCGAGTGTATCTGAGTGAAGTAATGCCATTGAGGGCTTGTAGTATGACCGGTATAGGGGATGTGCCCAGAGGGGCGAACACGTGAGTTTGGGGGACATTGAGCGGGATGGAGAGGATCCCGAGTGGCTCAGTGCGAGGCACAGGGACTACTTGGTTTGGTGACCAGTTCCCTGATGATACGAGACTTAAGGCATGAGTGTGTGCCAATGAGTGGTAACGTTAAAGGTTGAAATGCCTACGTGGTGATTTGATGAAAAGGTATAAATGGATGACGTAAGTGACGTCTTATGACGTAAAGGTCGGTTGGTTAGTTGTGGTAATATGCAGAGTTTTGGCTGCAGATCATAGTAGGAGTCTGGAGTGACTCTTCAATCAAGCGGTACATCAGATTAGGATGAATTGACATCCTTTTAGATGTGCATAAACCGTGCAATCAAGTAGGCGAGTTGAGTGTTACACGGGTTACAGGACACATAAGTGGATGTTATCCGAGTGAGTTGAGGACTTGAGAGTCCGTTGGAAGTTGGTTTGGGTCGACTATGGTTGACCATGCATCCTGAGCTTCGTATAAGCTTGTTTGAGGAGAAGCCTGATTGCGAGTAATGGAATGGGTCATTACAGTAGTTATCGTCAGTTGTTGTTGGTCGGGAAAGATAGGTGTGCTTCCAACATGGTTGCAACTTCTCTTGATTCTGAAGTCGGTAAAGGAACTGGTAGTTTTCGAATCTATGTCAGATGATGTTGGGTGTCACAACTATGGTGATCATGTATTGATTGGTGGACCCATGATTGACTTTGTATCCGTGATCTAGTGAGGTTGTGGTGGAGACAAGGAGAAGATTGTGTGCTTTTGCAGATGGTACTTGGCATCACTGGATGTGATGAGTGAGTGTCCGAGGTAGTGGACCCATATTATTACGGGTCATGTTATGTTGACTGATAGAGCTAGTATGGGTCCACTTAAGATCGAATGGATCTAGTCGTGTGGTGACGATCAAGATGATCGAGATGACTGGGATGATTGTTGTAACGACCCATCCCAGAATTCGGGATTAGGTTAGTGGCTAATCATGATTAATGAGGGTTAATCGGTGGTTGGTTGGGTGGAACCGGACGAACGTGGCAAAATGACCGTTTTGCCCCTAGTGGTGGGCAAAACGTTGACTTTTTATTCGGACGGTAAAATGGACTTTGACCGATGATCGGGACGTAGTCTGGGACGTCACGAGTTCATAGACAGGTGGCACGTTCAATTCCGACGTTCAAGGTGAAAGTTATGACGTTCGGAAGCCCAAGGGCATTATCGTAATTTGGACGAAATAAGGGAAAATGTTGACTTTTTGGTCGGGAAGTCCGATGGCCGAGGACCGGGGACCGTTGGGTTCGTCTCGAGGTCCTGAGTACAACGACAGGCGGCACGCGCTAATCGGAGTTCGATTGACCGAGTTACGGGTCAAGGAAGGTGAGGGGCAATTTGGTAATTTTCCAAATGGGGGCATTTTGGTCATTTGCACGGTGGTTACTGTTCACCACCGTGAAAAACAGGGACTGCACCACCGTGTTGTGAGTGGTCTGATCGTTGCCATTGTTTAATCAATTGTGGACTGATAAAAGCATTGTTTATTTGAATTGAGGATAATGGAGACAAGGCGTGGGTTGGGACTGCTTGCCGTGCTCGGGAGGAGTTAAAAATGGCCGTGGCCTCTGTGTTGCGGGAAACAAATTCCAGGGAGGTTCAGAGTGTCACCCATGAGTTGTCGTCCATTTTGATCAGTTACTTGAGTGTCTGGTGAGCTGGGGAACCATTCTGCTGAGTGTGAGAGTGTAGAGCTGGGAGAAATCGTGGAGAAATCAATCTCGGGTTTTTGGGGGGAAAATCCAGAGTTTGATTCCTACGGGCTATGGGACCAATCTAGGCACTGAGGGAGTTTTCTGGGAGTGGCTGGAACACAATCGTGCAAGGATTGACGTGGTTTGATCGAGGTTTGCTCAGGGACTCAAGCTCCGGTTCCAGAGAAAAACAGTTTTGGAGGGAAATTCGATTTCTCAATTGGGAGCCGAATTGAGGGTAGCTGAGGATCGTATTAATCCTCTGGGACCATTTGGGAACTAAACGCATAAATTTCGGGGAAAATCCATCACAGACAAGCCCTGAATGGAGGCCCCTGGTTTCAGAGATTTTCGAGCTTGAGGTCGACAACCTCCAGGTAATTTCCCCTCAAATTGACGATGCTTAGGTGTTCGTTTTGGTCTCTGGAAACTACTGTCTAAGTTAATTTGGGAATGGGGTTGATTTGGGTGAGTTCCGTACTTCGACCCGTTTGGGTGTTCGAGTTCGAATTGACTGATTTAGGGCTAATGGAAGGTAATGAATGAATGGGATCCTAAATTAACCTCACGAGGAATGATTTAAGTAGAATAAAGGGAGGAATTGAGTGAGTTTTGGTAAGGATTTAACCGGGTTGTGTCGTGGGTTGAACGACCCGTATTGCAGGTTTGGCGGGTGAGAACGATGAACTGTGCAGGGATACTGTAGCAGGCGCGTGGCTTTCACGCGCAGCCGCTTGCGGCGGCGCGTGGCTTTCACGCGCAGCCGCTTGCGGCGGCGCGTGAGGGCGCGTGGGACGGATTCTCAAGGTGAGTTCAAAACGACTTTTGTCCTACACATTGTAACGAACATTTTAACGTTAGTTTCAAATTTATCGGACACCATTTCGATGTTATTCCGAGGGTCCGAAGATTTATGTTACGTTGGTAAATAATGATTAATTCCCGGAAAATTATGGGAAATTAGTATGTTGTCATTTAAGCCCTTAGTGACACTAAAGTATGTTTGCGGACAGGATTTGGAATTTCTGCGAAATATCGGAGGTCACGGGCTTGCGTGCGGCGCGAAACCGAGCCTTAAGGATGGTGTGTGAGTGGACGTTGCTTTCAAAATTTAATGCATGCATAAATTATTTCTATGATTTTATGATTATGATTATAAGTTGTGATTGATTTTGATTTCCGTATTTATACGTATTCGATTTCCGTATTTATACGCATTTTTACTATACATGTGAAATTTCATGTATTTCGAGACTATGGTCACTCGTATGCTTAATGATGGTTTAATGGAAGAAGTTATATGAAATGGGTGAAAAATGATTTAAGAAGGTTGTTTATGATTTGCGAGTGCGATTTACGATTTTGACACGTTTTTCGAGAAAGTTCCGGATTTGCACGTTTTACGAGATTTTGTGTTATTGTGATTCGATCACTGTTGATGTTTGAATTGGGGAATTAAAATGAGACTTGTGATTTTGAGGATTTTAAATGTGGGTTTTGAGTATGTTTTCTTGGATTGTGATTTTGGGTAATTACGGTTGGGGTCTTGATGTTTTGATAATGAGAATTGAGAAATGAAGTGATTTCAAGGAATTAAAATGGGTTTGAAAAAGGTGATTTCGGGCTTGATGCTCGGGGCATAAAAGAAATTCTAACGGACGAGGTTTCGGTTTTCGGAAATAATAAAGTGGATTCTTGGTTTGGGTTCGGGATGATGCTTCTGGATGCCGGCTTACGGAAACATTATTACGAATTCGAATTCGGGAATGAAAAAGGATTTAATTAAGTGATTTGGTCTGATTTTGCATGCCCCGTGTTTCATGATGATTTGATTATGTTGGGAAGTATGATTTGGGAAAATGAATGTGGAAATTCGGACCATGCGTCCTGTTGTGAAGAATGTGATTTTGGGTTGGATCCCACGTTGTCTTGATTGATGATCTGGTTTTGGGTTTAAAGACCCGTTGAAAATTGCTTGGGGTTTAAAGACCCGTTGTTGTGTTTGAAAACTGTTTTGGGTTTTAAAACCCGGTGCTGTTGCCGGAGCACGTTTTGAGTTTAAAGACTCGGTTAATTGATGACGGGGGAGGGCCCTTAATGAGTTTAAAGACTTGTGAGTTTAAAGACTCGGTTACTGTGATACCCCCGAGGCCTATTGATTATGTTCTGAGTTTAAAGACTCGTTGATATCCCGGGAAGGCCTGTTCATGCGCATGGTTTTGAGTTTAAAGACTCGGGCGCACTTGTTATCCAGCAAAATGTTTGACTTGTGATTTATTGATGATTTCTGATGTTTCGGTTGAGTTGGGCAGTGGCCCGGTATATGGTTGTTGGTTTTGGATCATGTTGTACATTTGGTTTTGATTCGTGGTTTTGGGCTGAGGCCCGGTGTTTATGATTGCGGGCTAAGACCCGATGGTTGAGAAAGGAAAATGATTTTGAGGTTCATACGAGTTCTTCCTTATGTTGAAATTTTGATACACAGTTTTATTATGTGGAAAATCTTAACCGATGACGAAATGTTTTTGTATGCATGCATTGGTTTTTCGCGGAGGGTAGAAACGTTTGTTGTAACTGTTTTGCCAAACTGATTTATTTTTGTCCACTCACACCCTTTTGGTTTTTATTGACCCTCTAGGTTGTGGCGCGTTGTCCGAGGCTGTACGTGGGGCGGAGGCATGAGTAAATACGTGTGGCTATCCCTGGTTTGGCAAGCACTGAGGGTAACTTGGGTTTTTCAGTCTTCTTGCCAGACGGGAGCAGGACTGGGCACGGTTATCGATGCCCCTTTCGGGGGCGGTCCTGTCAATTGTGGAGACCATGAGTCGAGTAAATCGAGGTCTGGTCGTTATCAGGGTGAATTGCCTTACTGACTATGCTAAGCTAGGAGCAGAAGGGAATCATATTACAAGACAGTTGAAAAACCTCTTGGAATAGTTGGTGGGATGACAAGACAAAGGTTGGATATGTGCATGTGCATTGCTCTGTCTTGGATTTAGATATGGGGTTGATTGTACGATTTTTGTTGGATATGTGTGGATAGGTGAATAAGTATGAGACATGGACAATACGTAGATATCGATTAGGAAGAGATGAATAGCCAATACGTCAAGCTAGACGTTGGCTGGTCTATCTTTGGAGTTGGTCGGGTGACCACCATGACTCCTAGAAGACGTTGAGGATAATGATGATTAGTATGTGAGGGGACATTGCCTAAGTGTAGTCCTTGAGTAGGCCGGGTAATGTCTTGTTGATGGACGTGATGTGGGTGCACTAGTGAGTAGTGCACGTTGGACATTGGGATTGGCACAGTTAGACGGATATGGTAGAATCCTCAAATGGACTCCTAGATCGACTTGAGATGGTGATCCGACGAGGTCAGAGTAGCGCAGCGGGAGTGCAGTGGAGCCGAGAGTTACCAGCTAGTCACGATTATGGTCGTGGACTTAGAGAATGTCAGAGGAGCATGGTGTTCCTCTGAAAAGTGGATTACGGTTGCGAACTGTTTAGTAACATGGGATGAGATATCTCTTAGTGGGAGCAATGAGGATAATTTTCGAATCAGATGTTGAATAGGATATCAGATTCGGTTATCGAAAGAGAAAAGTCGTCAAGCTAAAATGTCAACTTGACGACTCGAAGTTGGAAACTGTCAGAGTGGTAGACTGAGAAACTGACTACGATGTCAACTTAGGTTGTCAACTGAAAAGAACAATCAGGCTAAAAAGCCTATGTTCTAACAAACCATCCCAGGGGTCGAGATTAGATAAGTGATTAGTGTCGGATTAGCAAAGATAATCGGAAATTAGTTGGATATTGTTGAACGGTTGGTGCAGAATGACGATTTTGCCCCTAGAATGGGCAAAATGTTGACTTTTAGTTCAAGCGGTCAAATGGACTTTGACCGATGACTGTGACGTAGTTTGGGACGTCACGAGTTCGTAAACCGGTGGCACGCCCGATTCCGACATCCGAGGAGGAAGTTATGTTGTTTGGAAGGTTGAGGGCACTTTCGTAATTTGGTTAAGAGGGGGGCATTTGTTGACTTTTGTACGATAAGGTTTATTCACGCAAACCGAGGACTGTTAGGTAGGTCTCGACGTCCTGAGTACAACGACAGGCGGCACGCCTTTATCGGACATCGGACGAGTGAGTTATGGGTCTAGGAAGCGAAGGGTAAAATCGTAATTTGGACATTACAGGGGCATTTTGGTCTTTTTACACCATTGGACTTTGTACGACCGGCTAACGACAGGTGTGCAATGTGTATGGGATATTTTGGGGCTGGTCCATTAGGTGTTTGACACCTGGCCACATTCCTGTGGCTTCTAGCCACTTTCACGGCTCATATTAAACGGATTGTTTGGGTTGTTAAACCTTGCATTTTGAGAAAAAGAGAGACTGAGAACAGGGAGGAAATTGATCGGTTTCTGGGTGAGTGTGTGCATTTTGGTGATCAAATGAGAGTGAGCAGAGGGAAGTTGAGAGGCTGGTGAGTGTTCTGGGATGAACTGAAAAGTTTGGGTGTGTGTGAGGTGAGCAAAACCCGAAAAACAGAGAAGAAGCCGTGGTGCAACCGCAATCGATCAGACCAATCGATTTTGGTTTGGGGAGGTGTTCAGAGGACCGGAGGAGTGTTTTGGGGACCCTGAGATCCACGGCGAAGCTCACGGCGGTGTGCAGAAGGAAGGTAAGGTTTCGGTCCTCTGTTTTCCAATTTGGGTTCAGATCAAGAGTCGTGACTTGTGGACGGTTGTTGGCTCGTTTTGTTGATCCTGGCAGCTTAAGGAGGTGTCTAGCTAGCTCTGGGAAATGAAACCGTGGCTTGAAGGACGACGGGTGGCCGAAATTCAGAACTTTGTTTTCTCTGAGTTTTGGTTCGAGTTTGACATGTGAGGAATAGGACTTTAATTCGTGTTTTTCTTACTTAAATCATTTTCTTGGAAAGGGACGAAACTAGTAGTGAAGATAGGATTGAAAACGGGTGAAAAATTGGAAGGAACCGTGAACGCCGATTCGGTTGGGCCGAACCGGTTCGAACCGACCTAGACCTGGATTGCAAGAGGAAGTAGACGATGAACAGTGCAGGCGCGCGAGGCTCACACGCAGCCCCTTTGAGCGGCGCGCGAGGGCGCATGGCGCTGTTCATGGGGATGTTGTCAACACGACTTTTAAAGTAGTCAATGTAACGAACATTTTGGCACTGGTTTCGAGTCAATCGGGCATCGTATCGATATGTTTCGGGATGTTCGAAGGGTGGCTCAGTTAAAAATAGTTAAAAATACGGGAAAATTATGGGGCTTTAGTATGACCATTGTGAAGTAGTTAGTGACCTTGTTATGGGATTTGGACAGGTTCGGGGAAGCCGAGGATAGTGGAATGGCTGGGAACGGCGTAAGTGCGCGCGTATCGAGGCGACGTCAGAATGGTCTGTGAGTGGACTTTGCTTTCAAAATTATGATGCATGCATATATGTTTTAATATGTTTTCATACGTGATTCTATGATTTGCTTTATGATCTTGATGGTTTATGGTTTTGCACGTTTTTTGAGGTATTTTACAGAATTTCACGTTTCACGAGTTTTCGAACGATCTTATGATTTGACTGTGGTTTTAATGATTTGATTTCGAGAATTGAAATATGATTTGATTTCAAGGATTTGAAATGGATTTCAGAAAAGTGATTTTGGGCTTGGAGCCCTGTTTACGAGATTTCGGTTTTGAGATTTGGAAAGGAAGTCTGGACTTGGGTTCGAAACGATGGCTCCGGATGCCGGCTTACGGAATCATCGTTGCGAATTCGGCTGTGGATTTTCTGTGGTTTTCACTGATTAGATGAAACATGGTTTTGGGTTTAAAGACCCGGAAAAGAAAAGAGAAAACCCACTAGATCTGGTTTTGAGTTTAAAGACTCGGATTGATTGACGGGGGGGAGGGCCCTGGATTGATATGTTTTCAGTTTAAAGACTCGGTATATGTTTTGAGTTTTAAGACTCGGATATGATTCCCCCCGAAGCCTGTGATTGTATTTTGAGTTTAAAGACTCGAATATCCCGGGAAGGCCTGGCTATTTGCGCATTGTGTTTTGAGTTTAAAGACTCGGGTGCACTTGAGATCAAGTAAAATTGTATGATTGATGTTTTTCACTGGTTTTCCGATGTTTTGGGCAGTGGCCCGGATAAATTGGATTTGATGAGTTTTGGGACAGAGTTCCCGGATTAAGATTGATTTGAGATTTGAGGCTGAGACCTGGATTTGAATAACGGTTTAGTACAGGTTTTCAAATGGTTGTTCTTGGATGGTTTTTTATATGAGGTTTTTGAGATGAGTGATTTCAAGACTTGAATTGATATGCATGCATTGGTTTTTGCGTGGAGGGTAAAATTGTACTTGTTTTATTAAACTATTTTCTGAATCCATTACTTTATTTTTGTCCACTCACAGTCTTTTCTTGTTTTCGATACCATCCAGGTTGTTGCAGCACGGGCTATTGATCGAGAGAGACGGAGACATCACACGTACGTTCCACAGTAGACTCTGCGCACTCTGGGAAGTTCGGATGTTTTGGACGGTCGGATCGAAAATCCCTTGTCCGACTTACGTGTCACATGGAGGTTGGACATTCGTTTAGCCTTCGTGTCATGCGTAAGTTATACGGGAGTAGGGTTTAGCCCTTAATCCCGAGAGATTAGGGGTGGGCCCTGACATATGTGATGTTGTCTCAGTATATTTGACCTGTTGAAATGAGTGACAGGCGAGATATACGAGTATCAGCGCCTGGAGCAAGAATTACGAGCCGACATGTGGTTTCTCGATAGTTGAGTTGGAGCGTTGGAAGCTCCTATGATAGTACGTTCCGACGAGTACGGCGTTTGTGACGGACATGTACTTTTACACGAGAGTACCCGAGTTGGGGACATGATTGGATTTCCACTGTTTAGTTGTGGAATTGAGTCGGTTGGAATTTCGAGGACGAAAGTCTTTAAGGTGGGAAGTTTGTCACGACCCGTCCCTAATTTAAAGGATTAATTAAGACTTAATTATGGATTAGCAGGGCTAATTGGGGATTAGCTGAGGATTAACGGACGTTCAGGGCGAAATTGAGATTTTGCTCCTAGACGAGGGAAAAAGTTGATTGTTGACCCAAGAGGTCAAATGCCCGAGGGCCGAGGACCGTTACGTAGATAGGGCCGATACGAGTCCGTAGACAGGCGACACGCCGAAATTGAACGTTCGACAGGAAAGTTACGGTTCACAGAAGTTTCGAAGAACTATTTATAGTGGCACGTTTTACTAGGCAATTGACTTGCCTTTTGTTTGGAGTGGGCCTAGATATTTGCCCATGCGTAATGGATGAGTAAAAAGTGTCACTCGTCCATTGCTTCCCTTACACAGATACATGCACCCACCATCCATCCTCATTTGTTTCATTCATTCGAACCCAAAACTGTACCACCTCATCCCTCACAAGCACCCCTCAAACCTCACCTGATCATTGTGACACATGAATGAAAAAGGGAAAAGAGATCGAGGTGAGCTGGACGGTGGTCAGATCGAGCACCGTTGTGGACGGTGGCCGGGAAACCAGAAAACGGTAAGATTTGGTTCAAAAATTGAATATGGGTTTTTAGTCGTTTTTAATCGATTCAATTAATTAGAAGGTGTTTTGATATTTAAAAGGAACCTATTGGGACTGGGTTCAAGACTGGAATCACAAGAACTGGACAATGGAAACTGGCCGGATGTTCTTCGATCGGGGAGGTTATTTCTCGTCCCTGTTTGTATGTTTTGAGACCGTAGAAAGATAGAGAATGTTGAGTCAAGGAAGTAGGAATTGGTAGGGATGAAATCGGGTCAAAATGGAGGAGTTATGGGCTTGGACCGGTCACACCGGTCCAGCCAAACCGGACTTGCAGAAAAATCGGTTTGAACCGGTCTATCGCGAGGTTGAAGACAACTTGTTCCCGACACGTGGGCTCCACACGCAGGGATTTTAGGCGGCACGAGGGGGGCACGTGGAGCACTTTTTTAGGAAGTGTCCAACATGTAAATTCATCTATTTGATGTAACGAACATTTTGGGACAGGTTTCGAGTTGATCGGACATCGTTTCGATATAGTTCAGAATGTTCGAAGGTTTAGGATCGAGTTTAAAATACGTTAAAAATTCTAGAAAATTAGAGGGCTTTAATGAGAGGTTATTAAAGTAGTTAGTAACCCTCTATTATTATTTGGACAAGTTTGGGATCCCCGGAGATGGTGATTGGCCCGGGAAAGGTTTATAGTGCACGTATCGAGGCGCAGCATGGACGGTTTGTAAGTCGACCTTGCCTTCTAAATTGATGCATGCATAAATGTTTTATATGTGTTTACGAACATGTTTTGAGATTCCTTGAGTGCATTTGGTTGTGGTAGTTAGTATTTACATATTTGCATGTATTTCGAGGTATTCGGTTTTATACGAGCTGTGTTTTCTATGATGATTTGATAAAAAGTTTTGGATTTAGAAATATGGAATCGTGCATGAGACCCATTTGATTGGAAACCATCAGACTTGGAGTCAATTTTAGTTAATGACAAATCAGTCTGGATGCCCAATTGACATATATGACCAGGCTAGGGGCCCCGTTGATTTAAGAATTCGGGCTTGAGGCCTAGTTGGTTATGATATCGGGCATGAGGTCCAGTTATGGCTTATAACTTGATTTCGTGTCACGGATCCCAAATGGAATTGGATTCGAATTTTTGTTGGTTTTATGGAAAACCCGGGCATAGCCCTTTGAACTGTTTTGAGATGATTTGTAAAACGGTTTTCTGTTTACCATCCTCATGAACGGTTGCCCTACATACTTCCCGTAGTATCCTGGAGTGGCGGGTTGTCTCCTCCAGACGTCTCATAGTTTCCTAGAGCAGTCATTACCTGCGAAGGGTCATTGCAAGGATCGACCAGTCCGTATAGTGACTCAGGAGCAGAATTGACAGGGGTTAAAACCTCCCCCTAGGGAGGGTCGTTGATCTGCGAGTCATTGACATAGGTGAATCCTGGGGAGACTTGGGATTTGAGACCCCGGGTAGCACGCGTAGCTTGGAACCGTGACAGTGGTGTGGATTGTGACATCTTGGATGTTAGCCATCGGGGATGTCGAGGATTGGTTTTGAGCTGATGACAGGACCCGTCCCCGAAGGACATAGATAACCATGCCCGGTCCTACTCAAGTCTGACATGTCAATTGAAGTTCTGAAATTAATCACAGTACTTGCCAAACAAGGGATAACAGTACATGTTCCCACTCATGCCTCCACCTCTCGAATAGCCTCGACCATCGCGCCACGACCTGGAGGGTTAGTAAAACAGAAAAAGTGTGAGTGGACAAATCAAAGTTTTAGAAATACATTTATCAAAATACATTCTTACCCTCCAGTTTCACAAACATGCATGCATATCATAAAACATGAGTCATAGTGTGAAATAAATCAAGTATGAATAGTGCACCAAAATCAAAACATGTTTTCCCATGGTCCATAAAACTCATGTTCATCAAATGAGTGCAAGATACAAAGTATCTGGACACAAATATCAATAAATCATCAATACCACCAATCCTCAATATCCAATCTCAATATCCAAGTAACCCATCACGATATCAATGCAATACGTACAACTCGGGTGTCTCACGTCCGAGGATATCATCATAATTTCACACTCCTGAGATTGAGACTCCCTCGAAGCTACTCATCTCCAGGCAGTGGATAGTGACTATTCCAGTATCTACGATGTCTGGAGGAGACCATCAAATCACAGAGGATGGTATATGTGGAACAGTCACCAAATCCAGTAATCTCATTTTAAAACCATTCAAATCTCAAATCAAATAAAAAACATTTCAACAGGGGCTCTGCCCAAAACATAGCTTTCACAAAGTAAGTTCCACAAATCCATCATAAAAACAGTGTCTAGAATTCACTTTATAAATCAAAATCATCAATGAAATCATATTCACATGTGACTCCATATTCGAGTCAAAATCACTATCCAATTGGGTCTCAAGCCCAAAATATCATTTTCACGCAAATCCGTGCAATCATAACCTCAGTTGCCAATTTCACATAAATCCATAAAGTATATCCAATCATATTACAATTTCACCAAATCAACTTCCCGACTCATGATCTGAGTCAGAACCAATCTCAAATCCCAGGCCTTCGCCCAAAACAACAGTTTCACAGTTTTCTCAAAAATCGTGCCCAAAATCATATAAAACAATATAATATTCCCAAAATCCAGAAATCATCATATCGAAACATCAAGCATGCCAAATCATTTCAAATCATATCATAATGCATTTAAAACATATATGCATGCATTCAGGGTAGAAAACAAAAGTCCAATCTCACACTGTCCATATCGCTCGCTTTCCGAGCTGCACGTTTTTCCGTAAATTTTGGAAGTCACCATTCCTGTCCAAAATCATTATTGAGGGCCACTAACATCTCAATATACCTCATATAATTTTCCCTAATTTTTCTGGGATTTCAATTCGTATTTTAAACGTATATTAAAACTTCGGATACCTTGAACACTATCGAAACGATATCCGATTTCCTCGAAACCAGTGCCAAAATGTTTGTTACATTAAATAGGAAAAAAGTCATGTTGAACATACTTCGGGATTCCCGCTCACGCGCCCCCATGCGCCGCCGTAAACAGTTGTGCGTGAAGTTCACGCGCCGTGTACAAGTACCCTGCTACAGTCATCTCTTTTACCTGAATTTCCTGCAAACGGGTTGTTCAACCCGCGACACGACCCGGTTAATTCTCCTTCGATTCAACTTTGTTTCTTTCATTTCTTTCCTTTAATCTCATATAATACATCCTAATTGAAGGTCTGTATCACTTATTTCATGAATTCATAACCTTAACTATTCAATTTCCAAATCGATCTTCGACAGGTTCTAACTTCCAATTTGTCGAATTTTATTAAGTTTAACGAATCTAATCAACCAAGAAGTAATCTAGGGTCATTACAAACAAAATTCCAGGACCAATTTCATCTGTTCTTACCTCTAATTACACGAGCGCAAGCTCGTGATTTTTCGAATTCTGCTATGTCTGTTCGTGGCTTAAGTAGCTTCGAACCTTGAATCTCTCGATTGGGATCGACTAATAAGGGTCCCAGAAGTCCCAATCCGTGTCCATTTTCATTGTTTGAGGGCTACAAGTTGAAAATCAATTTTGAATTTTTATAGGTTTTGTTTCAGGTTTTTGGGCTCTGTTCTCCCTCGTTTCCTTTATGTTCTCTCACGAATTCACTTCCTCACTACCTCTCAGATTCTCATCAATTTAGCCTGAGGAAGTGACAGGATCCATCCCAATCCCACCGGGATTACCGTGGAATGCTCCCTGCTCTCGTCCAACAAGAGGTGTCAGACAAGGGATAACCAAAAGCCATTGCCCAAACGGGGCATCCAGAGTGCGCAAGGATCGATGGAGGAGGCGTGCAATGTCCCAGTCTCTGCTGCAGTCGCATCCGTAATCAACCTGAAGGGCATTAAAAACCAAAAGCTGTGAGTGGACGAAAATCATTAAGTTTAGTAAACACAGTTATAAGACATTTATGCTCTCCAATAAAAACGTATGCATGCCACGAAAACCAGTAACCAAAACGTTTGTCCAACCAAGCCATTAGGGCCTTAGCCCAAAAACCGTTAATTTAAAACCAAGTGTGGGAACTCAGCACAAAACTGTGGAATACCACTACTAGACATATTAAAACCATGTGGACCACCGCCCAAAGCCATAAATATAAATCCATAAATCCAAAACCATTTAGGGTCCCCGACCCGACATACCATTTCATAACCAATAATCCATTTTTTTACCATATAACACATATCCAACCGATAAGCCATTTTATAGATTCATTAATCCATATTTACCATTACCATCACCAGCATCCCTCATGCTTAGCGTCCCAGACGCTTGACGTCCCTGACGTCATATCTCACGGTATGATAAGCGACGCGTGCTGCCCGGGGTCTCTCCGGGTCCATATTTCTGACATCCCAGATGTCTGACGTCCCAGACGTCAATCATAGCAATCCTGCTCCTGATTCATTATATGGTCCGGTAACTCCGTATGATGACCCCTCGCAGGCAATGCACCGTGACTTCACCAGTGTCCCAGACATCTGGAGGAGACCATCATATATCCTTGTATCCAGATGGTATATGGAAAACAGTTTTATTAAATCATTTCGCAACATTACAATGGGCCCTTGCCCGAAATCTCCATAAAATATCACAATTCGATGTAGGGTCCCTGACCCGAAATCACATTATAAAACATAGGGTCCCGGACCCGAAATCACATTTATAACCCAACTGGGCCCCATGCCCGATTTTGTAAACCACTGGGCCCACGGCCCGATTTCGTAAATCAACTGGGCCCCTGGCCCGATAATATCACTCGAATGGGTCTTAGCCCGTTTTCATAAACAACTGGGCCCCTGGCACGATTTCATAAAGCAACTGGGCCCCCGGCCCGATTTCATTAACATAAATGGACTCCAAGTCCGAGGTTTCCAAAATAATTGGGAACCAAGCCCAAGTTCATCTTTCCAATTCAAAAACCCTTTTTATCACATTATTTATTAAGCCATTAAGCCATAAGCACATAAAACCACAATAAAACTGTTAACCTCGATATACGTGAAATACGGAAAATACCTCGGAATTAGTGCAACATACCCGAAATCAATACTCACAATAACCATCATAGAAATCACGTATATAAAACATATAACACATTTAAGCATGCATAGGATTTATAAAACCAAAGTCCACTCACAGACAGTTTAACGGTACGCCTCGATACGCGTGCCATAGGCCTTCCCGGGCCACACCACTATCACCGGGACTCCCAATCCTGTCCAAATCACATTAGAGGGTCACTAACCTCCACATTAACATCCTATCAAAGTCCCGTAATTTTCCCAAATTTTTTACTATTTTTAAACTTGATTTAAAACCTTCGGACGTCCCGAACAACCTCGTAACGGTGTCCGATCGACACGGAACTAATCCCAAAATGTTCGTTACATCGAATAGATTAAAAGTCATGTTGGAAGTTTCCCCAAAATACCCTTCACGCGCCCCAACGTGCTAGGTCAACATTCAGGTCAACACTGATGACGTCATGCTACAGTAACCGGGTAAGAAACCGGGTCTGTAACCGGGTTGCCGTCGACCCCCGGCTTGACCAGATCGCAGATAGAGTTTCCGACCACCATTTTTGATGCGGTTTGATCCAATGGACTCGTCACAACCTACTCTATGGTTCTGTGGCATCCAAACTAGTTTTTAGGTTGAGTAAACTACTTGAAAACTGAAGGGAAAATCGGCTGAGAACTCAGGTCGTCCTCTCCGGCGACTCGTCGAGATTCCGGCCACAAGCTTCGGTCTAGAATGGTCGTCTGGGTCCCTAGGACATGTTTCAGAAGTAAAAAAACCATCCCAACATCAAAAACCAGTGTTTCGAAACAGGGAAGAAAATCAAACCTTCTCGGGTTTATGAGCATATCGCCGCCGTGGGCTACCCAGTCCAGTCCTGAGTCGTCCTAAGGTTCCAGTGGTCTTAACTCTAATTAACTCTAAGTTGGTTCGAGTCCAGGTGAGGTGGTTTGGACGTTTGAACGGTTTGAGTTGGTTTTGGTTCCTCTCGGGTCTGGGGGTTTTCTCGGCCGTGCAAGGCGGCCGTGAGGTGGTGGCTGGCGTCTGAAGGTGGTTGGGGTTCGTCTGGAGCTAACTGGTGTGTGGAGTTAGGTTGAGAGGTGATGGAGTTTTTGTGCAAAGAGTGGGAGTTGTCCACGGTTTGGAGGAATGAAAATGAGAGAATGATATTCTGATGGTTTAAGAAATAAAGGGAAGATGAGATCAAGGGCTGGGATTCAATCTGTGGTTTGAATGGATGGTGAGGATTTCAGGAGGAAAATTAATTAATTAAACCAATGGCCAACCAAGATCCATGATTTAGGGAATGTAGGGGATGAGTGACACTTGTCACTCATCCAAGGGTCCAGATTGTTTTGATTAAAGTAATCAGATTTTATTATTTTATTAATATTTTAACCGAGACCTCGGTTCAATAATTCGTTCCCTTGACCATAACTTTGTCGTCGTAACTCCGATTTCGGCATGCCGCCTGTCATTCGATTCGTATCGGCGATACCTACGTAACGGTCCTTGGCCCTCGTCCATCGGACCTCCCGGTCAAAAAGTCAACATTTGACCCCAATTGACCAAAATTACCAAAATACCCCTCAACTTCCGAGCATCATAACTTTCTCCTCGAATGTCGGAATCAAACGTGCCGCCTGTCTATGAACTCGTGACGTCCCGAACTACGTCACGGGCATCGGCCAAAGTCCGTTTGACAACATTTTGCCCACGACCAGGGGCAAAACGGTCATTTTGCACATTTTGTCCGATTTCGACCTACTAACCACCGATCAACCTCACTAATCAATATTAGTGACAAATCTAATCCCGGAATTCGGGACGGGTCGTTACAATCTTCCCTCCTTAATTAATTTCATCCTCGAAATTCCAACCGATCTAATTGTCAAACGTTCTTCCCTCCTTAATTAGTTTCATTCTCGAAACTCGACTACGCTGATTCCACAAACACCCCGTGGAATGTGAAATCGCCCTCTCAACACGTGTACACCTGTACACCAATAAATCAGACAAAACTTGTCTGCATCCAAACGTACCACTAGTACTCATAATGCAATGACTACATTCGACCTCGTCGAATGACTAAAACTACTTGTTTAGAATTTGACACCACTTGTTCAATCTACCCTTTCGTTGACGCAACAACTCGACGGTTCCTTTCCCACTCACCAATCTATCCTGGTATTTACTCCCTCTACTCAACAATCTATGTTGACACATCCTGACAATCTGTCACCACACAGTTGTTGTCAGTCGAAAACTGACACTAGACTCACTCGTGGCCACACAAGCCACCAACTTACTTGACTTAAATATACGCTTACCGACACACCTCGGGTATAATCCATATACCATAACTAGACACCACAAGTCTACAAAGTATTGTACCTCGAACCATGTACGAAGTACACACATCTATCTAATGACCAGACTACAACCACCTAGGTCATAGCCAAACACGTTCCAACAATGGAGTACCATTTGGCCAATCCAGCATGAGACAAATCGAACTCCACCCATCATCTAGTTCCAATTCCGAAGCCGACTCCGCAATTTCGTAAGAAATCTCGGATCCAAACCCAGAGATCACATTTTTAATTCATATCCAAATCTGAATCCGAAATCATTATTCTGTAAGCTAGCATTTGGAGTAATCATTCCGTACCCAAATCCAGAAATATATACTTTCAAGTTCCAAAATCGAATCCTGAATCGTCACCCAGAAATTCGATTCCAAATCCCGAAATCTCGTTCGCCTTTACCAAGACACACCAAAACCGAACCTATTGGTTACCTGTTCAATACACTTGATTGACTTCATAGGGAAGCCAATCCAACCTCCACACGTCTAAGGTTGACAAAATTCGACCACGTCGGAAACCTATTCACTCGAGTAAGATACCATACGGGCCCCACTTCGAAAAGAAGTTCAATCCCGATATTTACGACTCACATACCGAAATAAGAGTGATATACTCTCCCCCTATCTGGATCATCGAGATCACGACCCAAATAGACACTGTGTCCTTGACTATAACGTCACAATCCTAGGTCGTCAAACCGATCGACAACCAACTCCCACAACTAGACTGATCAGTCAACGACAAGACACGTCGAGACTGCGGATTCTCACCGATTACCTTGTATCGATCCTTGTCATTCCACCTAGGAAAAACCAAGGATGATCCAACACAATGACACCAATACTCATCCTACGTGGATGCAACAAAACTCACTGTACTCACCACGCCATGTAACACAACATCGTCTGCCACCAAGCAGAAATTGAGAAATCCCGTTTACCTAATTTGAATACGCCACTCCCCCTGATGACCCCCACAACACACATGGGCTCACCAACCAATACACGCTCAACATACTGGTAACTACAGTCAATGTCTGCCAGGGCATAAAATAAGATGTCAACCTCAATGACTCCAGAATACCCATCACCAATGCGGAAATGAGCACCACTCTCGTCCCACAATTACAACTCTCCTCGAAACTAAGGTTCCAACCATGTTGGAAGCAGACCTACTCCCAACGAGATGTCAAGTCTAACCACTAGACTTCCTACCTCCTCAACTCACTTGGACAACCACGTGTCCACAATCGATCCATTATTATTTCGTTCGCAAATCCCAACCTTTACAGGTTCAACACTCAGTTTTCTAAGTTCTCAATTACAAAGTCCCACATCTATACCACTAATGGTTTTCTTGTCTTTTCCAGTTCTAATCATTTCCATGTACCTTTTGGGGATAAAAAAATAAAATCACACAAATTTTGGAGTTGCCAACAACTCCCCAAATCCACTAATTCTCATGACATAAGGGTCGTCATCCCACGATTTCTCAAGTCTCAAATATACCTTTTTAATCCACTCATCACTAGTTACCTCACCACTATTGGGACTTATCCCAACACATCACAATCTTAACTGGATCCCATCTAGTCCATCACTCAACCACTACCAAATTTCAAGGACCGAACCTATGTCCATCATGACGGAGTCACACCCCAACGTGTGGCTCATCGTCAACACCATTACCGACACTAGCACTAGCGCTAGTACCAGCACCAACACACTATCAACAACACTAGTATCAGCACACAAGCACCCATACTAGCATCGGCACAAAAGTACCAAGATATAAACATCCATACTTGCACACCGTGTGCAAATACGACGACCCTGGATCTCCGTTCATACCGAACGACGATCCTGTACCTCACAACTAAGGGTACCACTATTCTGACAACCCACATCAGAATAATGAACGTTCCCTGAACGTCCCCTGATCCCCAAGTATTGTAACCACACTAATTACCCTCGATAGCCAGTCATCTCCATATGACTACCGACTAACTGTCATTGCTATCGAGATCCGCATCCATACCTCACACTAATACCCGATCCAACACGGGATTCCTTAATTTATCTCAGAACCGTATCCGTAGATCGGATCCCATAGTTCTGACTAGACTCACTAGAGTCATCCACATGGTCATCCATGACCTCAGCCGCTCGTCGCAGCACAAGTTCTCATCCACTACTCACAATTAAGGTTCACCTTTTTAATCCGTCATATACTAGGATTCCACAATTACACTCTATGGTTCAACCGAACCCAACAGCTCTCCGTAATATAAAACTCACAACCTGTCTGGCCCCGCGGTCCTGACATCGTGTAGACGTCAAATTCAATCCTACCATCCCATCAACGTGGGTTCCACCACTAAGGTCATCGGCCCACTCCGATGTACCAACATCCCTCGCACTAGCAATCACCACTAAGGTTCACATTTTAGACCATTACTCAAATGAGGTTCCCCGAACCTAGCTGCACCTAGCAGCACAACAATTTAATATTACATGACCGAACCGACGGTCCCACAATACCAGTTCATCACATACAACCCCACTTGGGTCGAAACACAATAACGCACGGCGTATCGGGCCAAACATACTCTATCCGCGATTAAAACCCAAAAACTATCAATCAGGTTGATAACGAACTACAGCCCAAAGAGACATCACAATCTCGACCTGCGCGCACAAAAGAACAACCGTGCTCTGATACCAAGTTGACAGGACCCATCCCAATTCCACCGGGATTACCGTGGAATGTGCCCTGCTCCCGTCCAACAAGAGGTGTCAGACAAGGGATAACAAAAAGCCACTGCCCAAACGGGGCATCCAGAGTGCGCAAGGATTGATGGAGGAGGCGTGCAATGTCCCAGTCTCTACTGCAGTCGCATCCGTAATCAACTTGAAGGGCATTAAAAACCAAAAGCTGTGAGTGGACGAAAATCATTAAGTTTAGTAAACACAGTTATAAGACATTTATGCCCTCCAATAAAAACGTATGCATGCCACGAAAACCAGTAACCAAAACGTTTGTCCAACCAAGCCATTAGGGCCTTAGCCCAAAAACCGTTAACTTAAAACCAAGTGTGGGAACTCAGCCCAAAACTGTGGAATACCACTACTAGACATATTAAAACCATGTGGGCCACCGCCCAAAGCCAAAAATATAAATCCATAAATCCAAAACCATTTAGGGTCCCCAACCCGACATACCATTTCATAACCAATAATCCATTTTTTTACCATATAACACATCCAACCGATAAGCCATTTTATAGATTCATTAATCCATATTTATCATTACCATCACCAGCATCCCTGATGCTTAGTGTCCCAGACGCTTGACGTCCCTGACGTCATATCTCATGGTATGATAAGTGACGCGTGCTGCCTGGGGTCTCTCCGGATCCATATTTTTGACATCCCAGATGTCTGACGTCCCAGACGTCAATCATAGCAATCCTGCTCCTGAGTCATTATACGGTCCGGTAACTCCGTACAATGACCCCTCGCAGGCAATGCACCGTGACTTCCCCAGTGTCCCAGACATCTGGAGGAGACCATCATATATCCATGTATCTAGATGGTATATGGAAAACAGTTTTATTAAATCATTTCACAACATTACAATGGGCCCTTGCCCGAAATCTCCATAAAATATCACAATTCGATGTAGGGTCCCTGACCCGAAATCACATTATAAAACATAAGGTCCCAGACTCGAAATCACATTTATAACCCAACTAGGCCCCATGCCCGATTTTGTAAACCACTGGGCCCACGGCCCAATTTCGTAAATCAACTGGGCCCCTTGCCCGATAATATCACTCGAATGGGTCTTAGCCCGTTTTCATAAACAACTGGGCCCCTAGCCCGATTTCATAAAGCAACTGGGCCCCCGGCCCGATTTCATTAACATAAATGGACTCCAAGTCCGAGGTTTCCAAAATAATTGGGCCCCAAGCCCAAGTTCATCATTCCAATTGTAAAACCCTTTTTATCACATTATTTATTAAGCCATTAAGCCATAAGCACATAAAACCACAATAAAACCGTTAACCTCGATATACGTGAAATACGGAAAATACCTCGAAATACGTGCAACATACCTGAAATCAATACTCACAATAACCATCATAGAAATCACGTATATAAAACATATAACACATTTAAGCATGCATAGGATTTATAAAACCAAAGTCCACTCACAGACCATTTAACGGTACGCCTCGATACGCGTGTCATAGGCCTTCCCGGGCCACAACACTATCACCGGGACTCCCAATCCTGTCCAAATCATATTAGAGGGTCACTAACCTACACATTAACATCCTATCAAAGTCCCGTAATTTTCCCAAATTGTTTACTATTTTTAAACTTGATTTAAAACCTTCGGACGTCCCGAACAACCTCGTAACGGTGTCCGATCGACACGAAACTAATCCCAAAATGTTTGTTACATCGAATAGATTAAAAGTCATGTTGGAAGTTTCCCCAAAATACCCTTCACGTGCCCCCACGTGCCAGGTCAACATTCAGATCAACACTGATGACATTATGCTACAGTAACCGGGTCAGAAACCGGGTCTGTAACCGGGTCGCCGTCGACCCACGGCTTGACCCGATCGCAGATCGAGTTTCCGACCATCATTTTTGATGCGGTTTGATCCAATGGTGAGAACTCAGGTCGTCCTCTCCGGCGACTCGTCGTCCTCTGACGGGAAACTACCTGAAAACTGACGGGAAACTGACGGGAAAATCGGCTGAGAACTCAGGTCGTCCTCTCCGGCGACTCGTCGAGATTCCGGCCACAAGCTTCGGTCTAGAATGGTCGTCTAGGTCCCTAGGACATGTTTCAGAAGTAAACAAACCATCCCAACATCAAAGACCAGTGTTTCGAAACAGGGAAGAAAATCAAACCTTCTCGGGTTTCTGAGCATATCGCCGCTGTGTCGCCGCTGTGGGCTGCCCAGTCCAGTCCTGAGTCGTCCTAAGGTTCCAGTGGTCTTAACTCTAAGTTGGTTCGAGTCCAGGTGAGGTGGTTTGGACGTTTGAATGGTTTGAGTTGGTTTTGGTTCCTCTCGGGTCTGGGGGTTTTCCCGGCCGTGCAAGGCGGCCGTGAGGTGGTGGCTGGCGTCTGAAGGTGGTTGGGGTTCGTCTGGAGCTAACTAGTGTGTGGAGTTAGGTTGTGAGGTGATGGAGTTTTTGTGCAAAGAGTGGGAGTTGTCCACGGTTTGGAGGAATGAAAATGAGAGAATGATATTCTGATGGTTTAAGAAATAAAGGGAAGATGAGATCAAGGGCTGGGATTCAATCTGTGGTTTGAATGGATGGTGAGGATTTCAGGAGGAAAATTAATTAATTAAACCAATGGCCAACCAAGATCCATGATTTAGGGAATGTAGGGGATGAGTGACACTTGTCACTCATCCAAGGGTCCAGATTGTTTTGATTAAAGTAATAGATTTTATTATTTTATTAATATTTTAACCGAGACCTCGGTTCGTTAATTCGTTCCCTTGACCATAACTTTGTCGTCGTAACTCCGATTTCGGCATGCCGCCTGTCATTCGATTCGTATCGACGATACCTACGTAACGGTCCTTGGCCCTCGTCCATCGGACCTCCCGGTCAAAAAGTCAACATTTGACCCCAATTGACCAAAATTACCAAAATACCCCTCAACTTCCGAGCATCATAACTTTCTCCTCGAATGTCGGAATCGAACGTGCCGCCTGTCTATGAACTTGTGACGTCCCGAACTATGTCACGGTCATCGGTCAAAGTCCGTTTGACCACCTGATCAAAAAGTCCACATTTTGCCCACGACTAGGGGCAAAACGATCATTTTGCACATTTTGTCCGATTTCGACCTACTAACCACCGATCAACCTCACTAATCAAGATTAGTGACAAGTCTAATCCCAGAATTCGGGACGGGACGTTACAGGAAGCCTGGCTTTTGCAATGATCAAACACACGATGGTACTCTGTTTTTCTTTTGAATAATTTCACCACCGTCCATTCACACTTACTCAACCGCTTATGCCACTAATTGCGCTATTCGAGTGATACATGTCACTTAATGCTCATTCCACGCCCAATTGAACAATTCCAGGTGTCTACCGCTTAATTAAAACAGCAATAATATAGGTGAATCAGCCATCATAGCACAATTACTATTTTGCCCCTGCCATAACTAATTACCAAAATGTCCTTCATATACCTAGACCCATAACCTTCACGTCCGAACTCTGATTGACGCATGCCACCTATCTACGGATTCAGCATCCCGAGACCTATCCACGGTACTTACGAAAAGTCCAAACACGGTCCCGATCAAAAAGTCAACAAATGGCCCCTTTTAACCAATTTACCAAATTACCCTTAAACTTCCGAACATCATAACTTTCTCCTCGAATGTCAAAATATGGCGTGCCACCTGTCTATGAACTCATGACGTCCCGAACTACGTCACAGTCATAGGTCAAAGTCCGTTTGACCGCTTGAATCAAAAGTCAACCGTTCGCCCAAGTCTAGGAGCAAAATCGTCATTTCCTTTAAATTTTCCAAATTTTCCTCTTTTGAATTTCCCGGTCATTACAACCTACCCCCCTTAAAGAATTTCATCCTCGAAATTCAAATCAGTAGGTTCTAGGATCTTTTCCCTAAGGACATATGTCTCATATGAACTAGAAACATAATCAACCACATAACCTTTTGGTTCAACCAAATATAACTCATAAGTTAACAAATCAGTCCTCATTATTAAATCAACATCGGGAAAATCCACTATAACTCCTGCCCCATGGGCAGTCATATCCCAGCTTACTCGGGATACGGAGCCTCGCCCAATGTCCAAGTATACACAATCCAAAAATCACAAGTACCAGTACCATCATCCTATTACAAGTACCTGTATCATTATCCCAATCACATGTCATCCTCTCACGACATCGTCCAATGGCTTATACCACCACACATGTGTCACTAGGCCACCAAGCCAATAACCTCATAAGGTCCAATAAATCGGGAACTCATTCCCCTGATCAAGTCAATCACTCCATATCCCATTTCCATGGTCACTAAGCATAATGAATTTAACCTTTGCTTTTGTTGTTTTATCATCATAGGCCTCACACTGGCTCTTAGTACAATCATTCATACGATATCACGAATCATATCTATTCGTTAACCTCGACTTCATCCATTATCATTAACCAAGTATGATCCTGCAGTTAGACCCCAATAGTCCAAATGATCGAACATCATGTACCACTCCAATCCTATGGAGTTCCATCAACAACAGGATTTCACCTATCCTTGCGTTATCAAACATGTTAATTCTCGATCGACTATCTTATTAGCCTCCCCACGAATGATACCTGACCCGACAACACGGTCATAATCTCAATGTATCCTGACCATCGCCTCATCACACATTAAGATTTTCTGTTTATTAATCATTATCAATCTTGATGGTCGATACAGTACTCATACATTCCTTCCTAGAAGTATGACCTCTGCATACTCGATCCATAGGTCACTATGGTCGATCCCAAATCATGCATGAAAAGTAAAACTCCTGAGGTTTTAACTAGCATCGGCAATTCCAGCCTTATGCTACCGAAGCACACCTCACCAAATCCAAGATCTCATAGTGACATATCACTGTGCACACAGAAACGATCACATCGAACATAAGTCACAATTTCTCCACTTGTAATCATTCTATTTCAGTTTTCATTTCCAAGAACTCTAACCTCCTTCCAAGTCACTCACCATAACTGGCAACACATTGTAGAGAACCCCTCTACAATACTCCATGGTACTCATCCCATCTCAAAACAACTCATTTTTTTCCCGTGACAGTTTCCATTGGCCAATACATCTATTTCTCCTGGGAATCACACTAATCTCGACTGTTTTTAGTATATGTTCCACAACCTACTCTGGTCGACCAGACCTAACACTTATTCAACCATATATCACATGCCCATCTGTACAGATAAGTACACCAACCAATCACCAATCATGGTACCAAACACCATCCAAATATGGTCAGAATATCTCACTCATCAACTCACAGACATAACCGGTCCATTTGCCCATCCAAAGGCATCATCATTGGCTAACCTTAGCCACATCAATTCCGGATATCATATTTATCTCTTTTATTCATGACTGTTAGTCATCACCATGTTAGCCCCTCTCAATAGGCTCAATAATCACATATTTCCAACAGAACCACAATTCATTAGCTCGTGATAAGGGATCCTTATCCCATACTGTTACCTCATTAAGTTGTCCATAATCGACATGTAAGCTAGGACCACCATTCCTTTTTCCTCATGGCCACACTGGGTCCCCATGGCAACACTGGGCTGAATGAACCCGTATCTCTCAAGTCTTGTCCGTGAACCTTCAGTCCTTATGACTCTGTAGGTGCCACATACCAAGGTGTCCAAGAAACAACTTGTATACTCTACATCATCTCTATCATAGACTCAATTTCTCATTCTGGAAAAATCTCAGGAAATATTTTGAAAAATCCATACATCTTCAGCCATCACTAGGCATTTCATACACGAATCACATATGCCACACATCTAACTAGTGAACTTTGATTACCTCATACCAACAGTCCATCAATTGTGAGCTTCAATATCAATCGAGAGGGTAACATCCTCGAGTCTCCCTGAAATACAACCTCTGGTAATCCTGGACTCCACAAATCACTCTCTCATCGACATACTCGATAGAGGTATCTTGAGTCATCAATCAATCCATCCCAAGGATTACATCCAAATCATCCAAGTCCAGGAATACTCCAGGTCATCCACTAGGCGAATAACACATGTCATCCTGGGTAGCCTCACATCGATAGGTCTACCCCCTTTAGGTCTTACCAATTTCATCATATATAATTACCAATTTTACCACATAAATATCATCACTTTTTTCACATTCATAGCTCCAGTCGATTCACTAACTGCCATACCTTAAACAATCATGGAAATTTCCATATTCGTCCAATGTACAATCACAACACATGGAAGAGTGGATAGCCCGGGACCTACCGAATCCATACGTCATGACCACGCATAATAGGTATCCATATCATCACTCCAGGGGCTACTCAGGCCTCCTGCCAAATAACTGTAATCCTCGGGCATGTGTTCCCAATCCGACCACGCCCCCTACCGTCCATCACGGGCCTACCAACTTTTCCCCCGCCTGTCACATCAAGAATCAAAGCAGGAGCCAATCCCTGCTCTATTGCACCCCAATTGGTGCCTCTATTTCTTTGTCAATCGATATACCCTTTTCTTTATGATGTGACTAGACGACCCACAATCATGAACAATTTAACCTTAACATTTTCTCACTCAGTGGACCCAACTGGCGTCCCACTGCACTGGACCATCTCTTATGTCCAAATCTCTGTGTACTACGGGTCTCTGCCCGAACCTTCAATCATTAAGTGAAATTGCCACAACCCATCCAATTCTATAAGTCTAGTAAACAGGGTTAAACAATGCCAATCCATAAATTCATATCCCATCAGTATCTGGCCTTATTCCAATCCTTGGCATCCCAGGTGCCAAACATGTCTCAATCAAAGAGTCGGTCGTGTCAGAAACCATAGTTATATTTCAACCTTTACGACTCATCCCGAGCCCTGATACATTACCATGACTCATCTTGAGTCCTAACCAATATCCTGACTCACTTTGAGTCCCATTTTCCTGTCTCGACTCCTCTCGAGTCCAATCTCATAATATTCATCCATGCCATCATTGGCATACCCGATCACCGAGCAAATTCCGCTGGTGAATCACATCTGATGCAACCTATAAGGCCTAAGGGATATCCCGTCATATTCTAAACTCGTTAGACACACCTTCCACTTAAGGAATTTACTGAGAATAATCTCATCCTGGGTCCAACTTGCCCAATTGTGCTACCTTTCTCATCTCTGGGCTCGTTCATTCTAGGGACCCACACAAATCCGTGTTTAACAGTTAGTAGTTCACAGTGTACACTGATTCACATCTGACCCCAAATCCATGGTCAATCTCATTCCGAGTGCAATCACGAGGTCTCATATACCCTCGTCTACCCGTTCCATTACCAGGTCGCGCACGAGGCCTACGTTTCGGAGGAATGACGTGGCAACATAATCAGAAACCTAGTACTCTGATACCAATTTGACAAGACCCACGCTCGAAGGACATAGATAACCGTGCCCAGTCCTGCTTCCGTCTGGAAAGTCAATTGAAGTTCCAAAATTACCCTCAGTACTTGCCAAACAAGGGATGACCGTACCTGTGCCCACTCATGCCTCCACCTCTCTAATACCCTCGACCATCGCGCCACGACCTGGGGGGTCAGTAAAACAGAAAAGGTGTGAGTGGACAAATCAAAGTTTTAGAAAATACATTTATCAAAATACATTCTTACCTTCCAGTTTTACAAACATGCATGCATATCATAAAACATGAGTAATAGTGTGAAATAAATCAAGTATGAACAGTGGACCAAAATCAAAACATGTTTTCCCATGGTCCATAAAATTTATGTTCATCAAATCAGTGCACGATATAAAGTATCAGGACACAAATACCAATAAATGATCAATGCCACGAATCCTCAATATCCAATCTCAATATCCAAGTAACCTGTCATGATATCAATGTAACGCGTGCAACTCGGGTGTCTCACGTCCGAGTACCTCCATACGATCTACGACGTCTGGGTGATATCATCTCCAGGATCTATAACGTCGGGAGGATATCATCATAATCTCACACTCCTGAGACTGAGCCTCCCTCCGAGCTACTCATTTCCAAGCAGTGGATCGTGACTACTCCAGGATCTACGACGTCTGGAGGAGACCATCAAATCACAGAGGATGGTATATGTGGAACAGTCACCAAATCCAGTAATCTCATTTTAAAACCATTCAAATCTCAAATTAAATCAAAAACATTTCAATAGGGCCTCTGCCCAAAACATAGCTTTCACAAAGCAAGTTCCACAAATCCATCGTAAAAACAGTGTCCAGAATTCACTTTATAAATCAAAATCATCAATGTAATCATATTCACAAGTGACTCCAAATCCGAGTCAAAATCACTATCCAATTGGGTCTCAAGCACAAAATATCATTTTCATGCAAAATCCGTGCAATCGTAACCTCAGTTGCCAATTTCACATAAATCCATAAAGTATATCCAAAAATATTACAATTTCACCAAATCAACTTCCCGACTCATGATCCGAGTCAGAACCAATCTCAAATCCCGGGCCTTCGCCTAAAACAACAGTTTCACAGTTTTCTCGAAAATCGTGCCCAAAATCATATAAAACAATATAATATTCCCAAAATCCAGAAATCATCATATCGAAACATCAATCATGCCAAATCATTTCAAATCATATCATAAAGCATTTAAAACATATATGCATGCATTCAGGGTAGAAAGCAAAAGTCCACACACAACGTCCATATCGCTCGCTTTCCGAGCTGCACGTTTTTTCGTAAATTCCGGAAGTCACCATTCCTGTTCAAAATCATTATTGAGGGTCACTAACATCTCAATATACCTCATATAATTTTCCCCAATTTTTCTGGGATTTAAATTCGTATTTTAAACGTATATTAAAACTTCGGATACCTTGAACACTATCGAAACGATATCCGATTTCCTCGAAACCAGTGCCAAAATGTTCATTACATTAAATAGGACAAAAGTCATGTTGAACTTACTTCGGGATTCCCGCTCACGCCCCCCCATGCATCGCCGCAAACAGCTGCGCGTGAAGTTCACACACCGTGTACAAGTACCCTACTATAGTCATCTCTTTCACCCGAATTTCCTGCAAACGGGTTGTTCAACCCACGACACGACCCGGTTAATTTTCCTTTGATTCAACTTTGTTTCTTTCATTTCTTTCCTTTAATCTCATATAATACATCCTAATTGAATTTCTGTATCACTTATTTCATGAATTCATAACCTTAACTATCCAATTTCCAAATCGATCTTCGACAGGTTCTAACTTCCAATTCGTCGAATTTTATTCAGTTTATCAAATCCAATCAACCAGGAAATAATCTAGGGTCATTAGAAACAAAATTCGGGGACCAATTGCATCTGTTCTTACCTCTAATTACACGAACACAAGCTCGTGATTTTTTGAATTCTGCTATGTCTGTTCGTGGCTTTTGTAGCTTCGAACCTTGAATCTCTTGATTGGGATCGACTAATAAGGGTCCCAGAAGTCCCAATCCGCGTCCAAATTCAGTGTTTGAGGACTACAAGTTGAAAATCAATCTCGAATTTTTATAGGTTTTGTTTCGGGTTTTTGGGCTCTGTTCTCCCTTGTTTCCTTCCTGTTCTCTCACGAATTCACTTCCTCACTACCTCTCAGATTCTCATCAATTTAGCCTGAGGAAGCCTGGCTTTTTCACTAATCAAACACACGATGGTACTCTGTTTTTCTTTTGAATAATTTCACCACCGTCCATTCACACTTGCACAACCGCTTAAGCCACTAATTGGCCTATTATAGTGACAGATGTCACTTAGTACTCATTCCACGCCCAATTCAACAATTCCAGATGTCTACTGCTTAATTAAAACAGCATCAATATAGGTAAATCAGCCATCATAGCACAATTACTATTTTGCCCCTGCCATAACAAATTACCAAAATGCCCTTCATATACCTTGACCCATAACCTTCACGTCTGAACTCTGATTGGCGCATGCTGCCTGTCTACGGATTCAGCATCCCGAGACCTATCCAACAGTACTTACGGAAAGTCCAAAGATGGTCCCGATCAAAAAGTCAAATAATGACCCCTTTTAACCAATTTACCAAATTACCTTTAAACTTCCGAACATCATAACTTTCTCCTCGAATATCAGAATTGGGCGTGCAACCTGTCTATGAACTCGTGACATCCTGAGCTATGTCATAGTCATCGGTCAAAGTCCGTTTGACCGCTCGAATCAAAAGTCAACAGTTCGCCCAAGTCCAAGGGCGAAATTGTCATTTCCTTCAAATTTTCAAAATATTCCTCTTTCGAATTTCCGGGTCGTTACAGCTGAGACCCAAGTGTTTTGGATTTGGCCTGAGACCTGCTTGTATCGATTTGGGCTGAGTCCCTACGGATTTGGTTTTTGGGCTGAGTTCCTACTTGATTGGTTTTAGACTGAGTTCCCATGTACTTGATTTACGGTTTTGGGCTAAGGCCCTAATGGTTTTGATTTAAGAAATGGTTTGATAAATGGTTTTCGAATGCATGCATGCTTTTTAATGAAGGGAATAAATGTCTTTTTGAAAAATGTGTTTTTATATACTTTTGTTCGTCCACTCACAACATTCAATGGTTTTAATGCCCTTCAAGTTGATCGCGGATGCGGGCTGTAGCAGAGATCGAAACATCACACTCCTCCTCCGATCCTAGCGCACTCTAGAAGCCTCGAACGGGCTCAAGTCGGAATTATCCCTTATTTGACACTTCGTGTCAGACGGGAGCAAGCACATCCCGCGTTAATCTCAGGGGGATTTGGGACGGGTCCTGTCATTCTCCAATTCGTCATATGACTTAAACATAGCATGTAAGTCCAAAATGACTAATTGACTAGTGAGATTAGTGAAACCTCACTCTGAAGTCTTAGTCTCTCCACATGGCATACCACACATCATCATATGCATGTGACGTTGTTTGCCAATCAAAAGTAGCAGGTGCTCCTTTCTGACCTCTCTCTCTCTCTCTCTCTCACTCTCTCTCGTTTAGTCTAATTTGACATTACATCCTTCAAATTGATTGTAAAAATATAGTCAAAATTAGCTTTAAAAAATCATTTTGTGAAACCTCACTCTGAAGTCTTAGTCTCTCTACATGGCATGCCACACATCATCATATGCATGTGATGTCGTGTGTCAATCAAAAGGAACAGGTGCTCCCCTCCCTCCCTCTCTCTCTCTCTCTTTCTTATTTAGTCTTGTTTAAAGTTACATCCTTCAAATTGATTATAAAAATATAGTCAAAATTAGCTTTAAAAGATCATTTTTCACATTTAATAAAATTTGAGAAATTAAAGATTTAATAATTTAGTTCATGGGTTAAATTTATCCTGTCAATATAACTCAAAAGTCTGAAAGATACTTTAAGCCACTATTCCTAATAATAAAATAAAACATTTTTTTGTATATGACATGACCAGGACTTAAAACACTTTGATAAACCTACCCAGTTCTGCTCCTGTCTAACAACAAATCTAGAATACCAAAACTATCCTCAACTCTTGGCAGGTAAGTGATACTTGTACTGTCTTATAGCTCATTCCTCAGCTTCTCATCCGCCCTGATTTTCGTGCAATGTCCTGTAGGGTTATTAAAACCATAAAAAAGTGTAAGTGGACAAAAATAAATATTTAAAACATGTTTTTCGAGAAAACAAACATTTACCCTCTAGTTTTTAAAACATGCATGTATAGAATAAAACATAAACAAACGAACGATCATATTTCAAATCGAACAAGTCCAAGACCATAGGATAACAAAATCACAAAATACTAGTAAACAACCTGTTAACCACATTTTCCAAACTCTATGTTCATCAAATCATTTAATGAATTTTGGACACATGCATCATAACCAGATACAACCAATCATCAACTCAAGTTCCAGTCACGTTGAACCATAACACTACGTGTAGACTAACACCACTAGCATCAGTCGTCTGGGAACAACCATAAATTCGGCTGCCTGGGAACACTGACAACACATAAACCCCGAGCTACGATCATCTGAGAAAACACCCTTAGCTTCGACCGTCTACGAAATAACCACAACACAATTGACATAATTGGTGGATTAAGTCGCACAAGCATCATAATCGAACACAAACCCTTTATCCACATTCCAAGTCAAAATACTATTTCCAAACCGGACTTGAATGCCAAGAACTATTTCTACAAGACGGACATAAAATATGTGCTGAGAACTAATTAATAAATCTAGAAAAATTGTTGAATGAATCATTGCCACATAAATCATGCAATAAAGAAATTAAAATATTTTACTATGCATGCGTAATAATTTATAAAATAAAAATCCACTTACACACCGTCCACGTAGCTAAATCTTGATTCGCGTGTTCCTCTATAATTCGAGAGTTATACCACCTGTCAAAAATCACAACTAAGGGTCACTATCATCTCAAATAATCTCACATTTAAATCCCTTAATTTTCAAGATTAAACATGAATTGAAAACCTACACATAACCCTTCAGACACCCGGAACTACACTGTAATGATTCCCGAATAACTCGAAACATGCACCAACATGTTTGTAACATCAATTACATGACAAATTGTGTTGAAGAAAAATTGAGACGGTGTGGCACACGTCGTTATGTGACACCACATCCCTCTGTACGTGGGCCTTACGCATCTTGCAAAGTCATCTTCAACCTTGAGCTAGGTCGACCCAATTCTTGCAACTCGAGTCCTCAACCTGGCGGGTTGACCTTACTCCAAAATCCTTATTTTACATCCAATTTTCATGTTCCAATAGTCAATCGTCATCTAATCTACCTTAGGAAGAGGTCTGTGAGATCTAAACATGAAGAACTCACCATGATTTTCCAGAAATTACTTCGACATATTTTGGCCTAAATTCAAGCTTGTTTTCCAAGTTTTCCCACATCCATACCTTCATTTTTTTTTCACCCAAAACTATCGCAAGAACTCAACTAGAATGTTAATGAGTTTAGTTGCAAACTAGGAAGCTTAAAACAATTCAATTGATTGATTTATGATTTTTTTTTTATTTTTTGGACTTTGGGTTGTGTGTTTCCTCATGGGTCCAAAACAACAACAACACACACATAACAATAGATATATACATACAAAGCTAATTAAGTGCACAAAAGGGAGTAACGGTGATAAGGTGGAAACTTGTCACCATATGAGGCAATCCACAAAATAACTCCACTTGTGATATTGCCAAAATACCCTTAATGCCAAATTACCAAAATGCCCTCGGTAATTCCAGACCCATAACAACCTATCTGATCTCTGAGTCTGACATACCGACTTACTACGGACTCAATATTTCGAGGCTTACGCAACAATCGTCGTGGAAAGTTCAAAAACAATAAAATAATACTTACCTGAAGTGAAACATCAATGTTTCGACTTATGAGGGGAAAATCGTCAATTGTATTTTTAATTTCCCCACATTACCTTTTTAAAAATTTTGAATTTCTACAGCTAGGGGTGGGCATAAATCCGTTAAAACCATTAACTGATCCTCTTGAAACCATTATTTATCCAACGGTTTAGGTTTGACCAGATAAAAGTCACCATTAGTAATGGTTTGGACTTGGATTTTCAATTTGAAAATTTGTTAAATCCAAACTAGACCATTAAGGAATCTATTAATTTTTAAATCTATTATTAATACAAAGTAAAAATAAAATAAAGAAGATTATTGATGTATCTATTCTTAATTTCTATTTTTATAGTTACTACTGGATGGAGTTTTTGTTGATATGTCGTCACCAAAGAATATAGTTAAATCTATTTCCATTAACAACTATTAGTTGGATATTTTGGTGATCTGCCATCATCAAAGAATATAGTTAAATCTATTTTTATTAACTACTACTAGATGGATTTTTTGGTGTTCTGCTATCATCAATATTATGGATCAAATCAACTAATATGTAGTAGTGTTATGTCTTTCTTCTACAATATACTAGCTTATGTTAATTTCTAATTTACTCTGCAATATATTATTGATGTATCCTTATTTTCTTTTATGCTTAAATGGTTTCAAACCACTATCGACCGAACTACACGTGCCCACCCCCAGCTACAACCTGCCTTCCTTAAAGGAATTTCATCCCCGAAATTCATATATACTATTACAACCATTAAAGATTTTGTAACAATTTTATTACACACCAACAAAACATTTCTCTCACTAGGATACCAGGAGTAACATAATCTTCCAGATCCACCCCCTAGTGTCTTTTGTGCCTCATATAGTGTAAGAGCTATTACCCAAGCATATGGACCAAAAGATCGACCATGACTTATTTGTCAACCTCCGACTCTACTAGCCGCACCAGTAGAAGTTTGGCTCACTTCTACTATACCAGAAGTCAACATTGTCCTTTGGACTTGATTTTTAGCGTCAAAGCAAGTCATTCTGCCATTTAGTCGGTACAAAAAATCCCTTTTAAAGTGGCCTGGCTCCTTACAGAAATAAAAGTCGGTTGTATTGAGTCATCCAGGTCGATCCCTTAGCTTCCCAGTAGACTAGATAGAAGCTCTACTAGAATATACGGGGGCATGTGATCTCGATGCAAAACTCTGCGTATCTTCCTGTCCAGCTCCCCCATTCTCTGAACCTGATCGGATAACATTAGAAAATTCATAACTAAAATTACCCGACTTTATGGTTCCCTGACTCGTCTGTTCAACATCATGATGCTCTCGACATCGTCTAGAACTCGTAGGCTATTCTTGCACACAAAAACTTACCTCAACTCTGATGGCAGCATGAAACAGCTCTCTAAGGGTGAAAAATGACCCCATTATCGTAGCGGCCCTAACCTCATCTCGTAGACCCAATTCAAATCATTGATACTTATCTACCTCAGTTGCCATAAATTTCTGGGCAAAATGAGACAAACTTAAAAATTTCTAGTCTCACGGAACCAAAAGAACTCAACCTTTCTAGTCTCGCAGAAGGAGCAGGGGTAAAACTTTTACAAAAATATATCTCAAAACATATTCGAGGTCATGGTGTTGGCATCCCAGCCCATCATCTACAATCCACGCCATCACCGATATGCATAACCACCGAACAAGAAAGTGGTTATCAACACCATATCCTCCAGCAGACATCACATGACCTCAAAGACCCTATCTAGGTGAGTAATCCACTCATCTACCTCATCTGGGCTCGCCTCTCCTATAAACACAATTAGGCTTAACCACTGAGCTCTCTTAATATCCCCACCTTCTCTATCCCTATCCATTTCTTCATGTCATGCACATGGCTCATATCTTGGAGGTATGATATGAAGTTGACTAAACTCGCTCCTTAAACACTTTAATAAATGCGCCTAGTCCTAATCTGATCTAAAAACTATTTTAGAATACCGAAACTACCCTCAACTATTGTTAAACAAGGGGCACTCTTACTTCCTTATTGCTCATGCCTCCGCCTCTCAATTTGCCCCTATTTCAGTGCAATGGCAAGGAGAGTTATCAAAACTAAGAAAAAGTGGGAGTTGACAAAAAATAAATGTTTCAAACATGTTTTTGAGAAAAAATAAACATTTTCCCTCCAGCTTCTAAGACAAGCATGCATAGAATAAAATATAAACAAACTAACGATCAGATTTCAAATTGAACAAATCCTAGACCGTGGAACGATAAAATCATGAAATACCAGTAAACATCCAATGTCCCATATTTCTCGAAATCTACGTTCATCAAATCATATGAGGACATTTGAACACATGCATCATAACCAGATATAACTAATCATCAACTCAAATACCAGTCACATTGAACCATAGTATTAAGCAGGACTCTCGCGCGAGTTGCGCAACAATCCCTAAGTAAATAGCCCGAACATCAACCATTTGGAAACACCATAATTTCGACTGTTTGGATACACTCACAACACATTCACCCCGAGCTATAGTCTTCTAGAGAAAACACTCCTAGCTTCCACTATCTGGGAAATAAACACAACACAATCGACATAATTGATGGATAAAGTCGCACAAGCATCATAATTAAACACAAACCCTTGACTCGCATTCCAAGTCCAAATATTACTTCCAAACAAGGCTTGAACCCCAAACATCGTTTCCACAAAACAACCATAAAATACATGTTTAGACCAATTGATAATTCAGAAAATTGTCGAATATTCACTTAGAAATAGTATTCAAATCATTTTCACATAAATCATGCGATGAACCAATTAAAATATTTAACTGTGCACGTGTAATAATTTATAAAATAAAAGTCCATTCACACACCATCCACGTAACTAAATCTCAATTCGCGTGTTCCTCCTTAAATTCATAAATTGTACTACTTATCAAAAATCACCATCAAATTTCTCTATCGTCTTAAAAAATGTCACATTTAAATCTCCTAATTTTCGAGATTAAATATGAATTAAAAACCTATACATAACCTTTCAGACACTTGGAACTACACCAAAATGATGCTTGATTGACTCGAAACCTACACCAACGTATTCGTAACAATGATTACATGAAAAATTGTGTTGATAAAAAATCGAGACGAGCACCACCTCGTCCCTTTGCGTGTGGACTTCATAAGCTCTGTAGGGTCATCTTCAACCTTAGGCCAGGCTGTCCTCAACCCGGTGGGTTGACCCAACTCTAAAATCCATGTTTTACGTCCAATTTTTACATTCCAATAATCAATCTTCACCTAATATGTAACGCCCAAGATATTCGAGGAAACAACAATGCCAATTTTTCCCTTATTTAGTCAAATGGTTGACTTTTTGCTATGAATTTTTTTCGAGAATTCCGAGAACACCATTACAAAGGTCTATGGATCCAGAGTATATAGACAGGTGGTACAGTAAAATCAGAGGGCGGGTGAAATAGCTACGAGTCAAAATAGTGAAGGGTAAAATGGTGATTTGGCTACCAAGGGAATTTTGGTCGTTAGGTGAGGCCTAGACTCTTCTAGAGAAACTTTTAGTTTTCCTTCCCCTTAAATTCTACCGACTTTGTGCGTATATATATATATATGTTGCTTTGTAAATGGGGGGAGAGAGAGGTTCGGTGTTGGACCATCGAAAACAAGAAAAAGAGAGGAAATGGAGAGAACTCAAAGGAGCAGGGACCAGCCAGAGGGGAAAAGAGAAATAGAGAAAGAGGAAGAGAGGTGTGTTTGAAAGGAGAAGAAAATTAGCTGAAACAAAGGGGGGAAATGGGAAGAACGGTGGAGACAAGGATGAACCTGTTAGCCACTCACTTCGGGTTTCCAGTTGTAGGGTGGGAAACTTGAAGTTGGATGCAGTGATGGCCTCCTAAAAGTGTTGTGGTCATTGTAAAATAGTAAGAGGAGGACATGAACGCTGGTAACACCACAATCACGGCTGGGAAGCCATGGCCAAAAGGTAGTAGAGGTCGTATAGAGAAATTTTGTACGTATTTTTCATCTTTGATCTCGTAGATCTTCTCCTTAGATAGTGTAGTTGAAGTTTGATGTTCGGAACTATGGAAACGGACATAAAACAGCCGAGATATGGTTGGGTTCTGATCGCAGGTCAAATGACCCGAATAATAGACAATCGAGTCTGGACTGAGGGAGAGGACGACTGTGCGGCACGTGGCCACCATACGTATAGACCTTGCGGTAGCGCGTGCGACGTCTGCTGGTCGTCCGATCTTCATGAAAGTTGTTCCTTATATTTTTCCTGATCTAATGGTATTAGGGTTGTAGTATTTGGCCGTCTTTTGGGTACGGTTTTGGAAGAGCAAAGAGTTTGGTTTATATCTGGGTTAAAATATGATTAATATTAATTATAGGAATTTAAACAGAATAATTAGTTAACTATCCTTAATTATCTAATTGGTTTATTAATGGAAATGAGGTGTTGATCTTGAATCATATGGTGAGCTAATTAAAGAGTTACTACAAGTATTTGAGTCACATAATCAAGGACTTAAGTAGTAATTAGTATAATACTTAGTTATGGTTATGATTTTGGTTAGGTAATATTATATACTTACGATTTTGGTTGTGATCAAGGAATTTGAAATTTTGTATTCGGTTTGGTAATCGAATGGTCTAACTTGATAGCTTACATACTTAATTAGAGAAACTATAAATTATACATTAAGAAATTAAAGAGATTTTCTTTTGGATATAAATTTAGTATACTTAATTGATGATTAATTACAATTAGTAAAACTTGTGATTATTATTAGGCATCATTGTGGTAAGGTTATAACTTAGTTTTGAGAATAGAATAATATAAGAAATGTTTAAGTTTGGTTTTTAGACCTATGATTGACCTACTTATTCTTATTCTTATTATTATCATAAAAGTCGTTACGCGAGTTGTGGATGGGTCATGTTGCGTAATATGGTTATACAAAACATGGGAATATACACCTAATTAATCATCTTTTTATATCAATTTCTTTTATTTTTTACTTTGTTAGAATTGACTAGTTAGTAATTAATTGCAAGAATTCATAGTTAAATTAAAAATTTATAATTAATTATTAAAATGCAGGCCTCGGTCCACTTCGGCGAGTCCAGCATGCAAGGCTCCATTAGCACATTAGTAGCCTAGATTTCATGTCACTCGTCTCTTGGCTAGGGTCCAACATCTGCCTTGTACAGCCCAACAAACTTCATTTGACACATGACCCAGACATTTCATGTTGTGCGCATCTTCAGACGCATGACACAGACTATGTTTGTAAGCCCCCTTTTTGAATGCGTGCCACCAAAGCACAGCATCGGCCAAATTCTCGCAATCCAGCTCTAGTCCATTTACGCGTAAGTTCTAACCGAATCCATCTTGCAATAGCCCATTTTATATGTCTAAAGCATTCTGCCCAAGTTCATATCAACAAGCGATTCTGCAATTGCACACGTCTCATGCATGAGGCCCAGGTCACAACCATTCCATTCTCACGAGGCCTAGGTATCTCAGCGCCAAAGTCCTAGTACCCATGTCGTACGTTTCAAGCCAGCAACAAATTTCCAATCTGCTTCCAAGCGACCAAAGTCCACCGCCAAGCAGATGTGCACTTCATTCCGCGCTTACTCCAACCCAACACCATTCCAGCAATTCCTGATAACTTCAGAAGTCATTTTGCATAATGCAAGTGGCCAAAAGCCCATATTTCTTCTTTGAAATTTCCAGCAAGCAACTTCAATGTCCAAGCAACACAAGGAAAAGATTTCCCTTTTTTAATTAGGATTTGTTTTACCTTTTAAATTATGACTTTTATCATCTTTTTCATTAGGTTTTGTATTATCTATTTTATTAGGAATTGAGCTAGGAACTTATTCTATGCTTATAAATAGTTAGCTTTGATCATTTTTCAAAGAGTCGCCCATTCTTGTACCAAAACTCTACTTGACCAATTTTCCCTTTTAAAAAATTTAAGATTTCTTATGCAATGTTAATTATATCATCCTTCATCTTCTACACCTTCATCTGTGACATAGTCAGGTTGTCCCTGAGTGTCTCACCAAAGAGTGCCCAATCACTTCGCACCCATAGGGTATCCTGAAGAGAAAAAGTTTAACACGACCTCTTTACCTTATACTTATCTCTTGTGCTATCTTGCTTTATGAACTGATTCCTAATATTATTCTTGGTTTTATGATTTATATAGATTTCAATATTCTATGCGTTTTATGATCCTAATTTTTTTTATAATTGTATGTTTGTGATTAATGCTTGAATAGATAGTCGGGTTGTCCCCGAGTCTAATTCATTGAAAGTGTAAGTCAGGCTGTTCCCGAGCACGAACTTATGATAATATGAAAGTAACTCGTAAAGCTAAAATTGGAGGATTTCGTAGGTTGAAGTTAATAGGATTCATGAATGAGTTAGGTTAAAGATAAGTTGACCAATTAAAATAATAAATTAGATTATACTAAGTTAATTTAGGTTAGTTAATTACATAGGACTTTAGAATCAATCATTTACCCTCTAATTAAACAATAAAATGATAATCATGCTTAGGTACCCTTAATCCCTACTTTAGAACGATCCCTATATACAAATGCTACATCTACAAAAAAAAAAAGGTTCTTAATTGCATTCGTTTTCCTTAAGTGTTGAGTGCGATATTGTGTTTACTTTAATACTTTGTTTTTGTGTATCATTTTGGCGCCTTTATCGGGGATTAAAATAATCTCTTGTATGATTTCATTTGTATAAATATGTTTATATTTTGAGGACCCGTACCATGGAGGCATTGTAACGACCCGTCTCGGGAGTCAAGATTTGTGAAGTGATTAGTGTCGGATTAGCTGAGCTAATTTGTGGTTAGTTGGTTACTTTTGGATGTTTGGCGTAGAATGACGATTTTAACCCTAGAATGGGAAAAATGTTGACTTTTAGTTCGGACGGTCAATTGAGCATTGACCGATGACTGTGGCGTATTTTGGGACATCACGAGTCCGTAGACAGATGACATGCCCGATTCCGACATCCGAGGATGAAGTTATGATGTTCGGAAGGTTGAGGGCACTTTCGTAATTTGGTTAAAATAGGGGCAATTGTTGACTTTTTGTACGACAAGATTTTTACATGTAACCCGAGGACCGTTAGGTAGATCTCGTCGTCCTAAGTACAACGACAGGCAGCATGCCTTCATCGGACGTTTGACGAGCGAGATAGGGGTCTAGAACGATGAAGGGTAAAATCGTAATTTGGGCATCAAGGGACATTCTGGTCATTTGGGGCCTTGGGGACTGTGCCCAATAACAATGGGACAAGTGGCTGCTTTGGGGGAATGAGTCCACAGAGAGTAGGACACATGGCCCTCTCTGGATGGCCGTGGAAGGTGCCGAACCGTTCAGTTTGAGTTTTTAAAGGAATGAATGGTTGCACGGGTTGAGGCTAACTGTGGAAAAACAGAGACCATAGCTCAAGTGAGTGACTCACGTGTGAGCTCCAGGTGATAGTGAGTGGTGAGTGAGTGATCAGTGTGATGAGGGTAAGGTGACAATGTGATGGAGCGGCCGTGACGCCACCGTGGACGGTGGGTTTCGGGTTAGGAGAAACAGAGGATAACGCGGCCCTAGATTCAATCTCTTCAACTCCTCATCAAGTGTTGTTGACTTGTGAACAAAAAATGGGAAGGAGGAGGAGACAAACACATTGGAATGGAATTCCGGACCTGAGCTGGACGGTAAGGCCCAAAACTAGTAACTTGATCATTTGACTTCGATCATGGCAAGATGGAATTGAATGGCTAGTGCCTAAATTGTTGTTTTGGGTGTGATTTTGGAAATCAAAAGGGACCAGTTGGACGTGAAATCACGAGAAAAGGGGGGCCTGGAACTTGGAAACAGAGAGGAGCGATTTTTGCAGGGAAAAAGTTCGAACGGGAAGGTACAATTAGGACTTGAATTCGTGATTTTGTGGTCTATATTAGTCAGAATAAAGAGGACGATTTGAATGAAATAAAAATGGGATGAAATGAAGCAATAAAAATAGTCGAACAGCTCACGCCTGTCCGGTCTAGCTGGACCGGTTTATGCCAAGGTTGAAGATGAACAGTAGCCGCGCGTGAGGCCCACGAGCAGCCCCTTTGGGCGTCGCGTGTGGGCGCGTGAATCAGTTTTTGAGGAAGGTTTCAACATGACTTTTAAATTATTTAATTTAACAAACATTTTGGCACTGGTTTCGAGTCAATCGGACACCGCCTCGATAGTTTTCGGGATGTCCGAAGGTTTTTGGGCTCGGTTAAAAATAGATAAAAATACGGGAAAATTATAAGGCTTGCGTATGACCTTTGTGTAGTAGTTAGTGACCTCTTTATGGGATTTGGACAGGTTCGGGAAAGCCGAGGATAGCGGAATGGTCAGGAACGGCATAAGTGCGCGCGTATCGAGGCGACGTCGGAATGGTCTGTGAGTGGACTTTGCTTTCTAACTCTTGATGCATGCATATATGTTTTTATATGTTTTATATACTTGATTCTATGATTTGATTTATGATTGTGATGGTTTACGATTTTGCACGTTTTTCGAGGAAATTACGGAAATTTATGTTTTACGATATGTTGATGGATATTGTGATTTGAACCTGGTTTTAATGATTTGATTCGGGATTTGAAATCCGATTTGAATTCAAAGGAAGTAAAAGGAATTTGGAATGTGTTTCCGGGCTTGAAGCCCAGTTCAGAAAAGTGGTTTTGAGAAATGTGATTTCGGGTTTTGAATCGGAATTTCGGATGACGATTCGGGATTCGATTTGGGACTTGGAAGTGGATTCCGGGTTTTGGTTCGGAATGGTTATTCCGGATGCCGGCTTACGGAATGATGGCTGCGGACTCGGATCTGGAAAAGAGATGGATATGAGTTCTGGGTTTGGATTCGGGATCTTGATGAGGTTGCGGATTCGGATTCGGAAGTGGAAAAAGGTTTTCAAACGATTTTGGATTGGATTTGCTGGATCCGGTTATTGGGTTTAAAGACCCGAATTTTGTTTGACCGAGGACGGGCCCGGATTGGGTTTAAAGACCCGGATTGAGTTCAAAGACACGGGAGTTTAAAGACTCGGATATATTGATATTTCCCTCGTAGGCCTGTTGAGTTTAAAGACTCGGATTATATTGAGGCCTGGATTGAGTTTAAAGACTCGGATAGATCCAGCAGGTTCGATGGATGGAAATGTGGTTCAATATGTTTTGGTTTTCTATGTGATTGATGATGACGGCTATCAAGGATGGTTTTCATTGGTTATAATGGTTTTCGATGGTTTTGGGCTGAGGCCCAGGATTTGAGAAAAAGTAAAATGTGTTTGGTTTTCGTACATGGTTTTATGACATGAATTTGATATGCATGCATTGGTTTTTGAAACGGAGGGTAAAATGCCATTGTTTTATGAAATGTTTTTGAACTTATACTTTATTTTTGTCCACTCACAGTCTTTTCGCGTTTTCGATACCCTCCAGGTTGTTGCGGCACGGGCTGTTGATCGACAGAGACGGAGACATCACACGTACGTTCCACAGTAGACTCTGTGCACTCTGGGAAGTTCGGAAGTTTTTGGACGGTCGGATCGAAAATCCCTTGTCCGACTTACGTGTCACATGGAGGTTAGACATCCGTTTAGCCTTTGTGTCATGCGTAAGTTAGACGAGAGCAGGGTTTAGCCCTTAATTCCGGGGGATTAAAGGTGGGCCCTGACAATTAGTGTCAGAGCGAGGTTTCCGGTGTTCTGCGCAAGTTTTGGTTCCTAGAGTCGTTATTTCGTCGATTTGGGTCGTGTGATTTTACTGTGAATGTGATGTCTCGACGTGGAACAGCCCGTCAGCAACCTGGATACGATAGTGATCGTACGTTCGTTGTGGTTAGTTAGCAGTGGTTATGAGTGTCAGGATGTTTGTCGCTCGATATGCCGTACGAGGTGTGACGTATTTCGGCTTAAGGCCGGAACGGTTCGTGTGTTTGGCACTGATTTTGCTTGATGGATGGACCATAAGGTTCAGAGATACACTAGCAGGATTAACCTGGATGGTAGTTAGTGAGCTACGGATGAGTAGGTTGGTCAGCATGAGGGGCCTGAGAGTTGCTTGTTGAGTTAGGAAGATTCGTAGGCCAAGGAGGCCGGTTGACGGTGGCCGGTTTGGATAATGCTTGGATGTTGATCGTATGAATTGGTGACCTTTGGTCAGTTGGGTTGAGTTGGAATTGTGCGGCTATGAGTAGCCGGATTCCTTGAGTGGCAGGGTTTAGGAACTACTTTGAGATTCGAGGTATTTTCCCCCCTAGTAATGGATACTGGTTGATGTTGGTGAGTAGAGTCACGATAAGGAATGGTCTTAGTTGGGTGTGACAACCCGAGTAATAAGTCTGCAGTGAACCAGTGGTAATTGCGGGTTGGAAAACCCGGACGACGAGGGTGATTTGAGGTACTCCATGGGATTACTGGATTGTAGTGAGAAGTACCTGAGGGAAACTGTGAGTTGGGGTTGGTGGTATCGTAGTCCTTGTGGTTTGGGCCGACTTACGGCCGAATTGGAAATGATGCTGCTAGGTGAAGCCGAGGTAGTGGGTACCTGGTGGATGATTCTGGACGAGGATGTGTACTCAGAGTATGAGTGGGTCATGGTCATGAGGTTATTGAAGAGAACCCACAAGTTAGAAAGTGCCATTAGGACTTTGTTGATTTATTCCGACCAGGTAGTTGGAGTCAGAAGGTAGGATTCCCTTTTGGGTGGGTGAAGCAGGATTGAATCACTTTCGGTTTCAATTGAGTTGGGTATTAGTTGAAGGACCTAGATTTTCTTTGGGAGGTCTACTTTGGCTTTGTAAGTTGAGTTACCTTAGGATTTCCTATCGATCAGGAGACCGGGAATCTGGGAAGGACTTTGAGTTGGTTCCCGGAAGGTGCAGGTGGATATACGTGAGGATGTACTCTATGAACTTTGTTTGGGTACTCTAACTGAGGTATTTTAAATACCTTTGTTTCTGTTCATAGAATTTCCCTTGCGTACCCCATGAAGTTCTAGTTGCTAGTTTTGGGAGAAGGTACGTTCGACTTGAGAGAGTGACAGAAGTGTCGAACTAGTGAACAGTTGTCACATGTGAGGTACGAGTTGAGGCATTTTGGGACGAAATTCTTTTAAGGGGGTAGATTGTAACGACCCGTCCCGGGAGTCGAGATTAGTGAAGTGATTAGTGACGTGATTAGTGTCGGATTAACTGAGCTAATCGGTGATTAGTTGGTTACTTTTGGATATTTGGCGTAGAATGACGATTTTGCCCCAAGAATGGGTAAAATGTTGACTTTTAGTTCGGACGGTCAATTGGGAATTGACCGATGACTGTGACGTAGTTTGGGACGTCACGAGTCCGTAGACAGGGGGCACGCCCGATTCCGACATCCGAGGAGGAAGTTATGATGTTCGGAAGGTTGAGGGCACTTTCGTAATTTGGTTAAAATAGGGGCAATTGTTGACTTTTTGTACGACAAGGTTTTTACATGTAAACCGAGGACCGTTAGGTAGATCTCGTCGTCCTAAGTACAACGACAAGTGGCATGCCTTCATCGGACGTTGGACGAGCGAGATAAGGGTATAGAACGGTGAAGGGTAAACTCGTAATTTGGGCATCAGGGGACATACTGGTCATTTGGGGCCTTGGGGACTGTGCCCAGTAACAATTGGACAAGTGGCTGCTTTGGGGGAATGAGTCCACAGAGAATAGGACACCTGGCCCTCTCTGGATGGCGGTAGAAGGTGCCAAACCGTTTAGTTTGAGTTTTTAAAGGAATGAATGGTTGCACGGGTTGAGGCTAACTGTGGAAAAACAGAGACCATTGCTCAAGTGAGTGACTCATGTGCGAGCTCCTAGTGATAGTGAGTGGTGAGTGAATGATCAGTGTGATGAGGGGAAGGTGATAATGTGATGGAGCGGCCGTGACGCCACCGTGGACGGTGGGTTTCGGGTTAGGAGAAACAGAGGATAACGCGGCCCTGGATTCAATCTCTTCAAATCCTCATCAAGTGTTGTTGACTTGTGAACAAAAAATGGGAAGGAGGAGGAGACAAATGCATTGGAATAGAACTCCGGACTTGAGATGGACGGAAAGGCCCAAAAATAGTAACTTGATCATTTGAATTTGATCATCGCAAGATGGAATTGAATGGCTAATGCTTAAATTGTTGTTTTGGGTGTTATTTTGGAAATCAAAAGGGACCAGTTGGACGTGAAATCATTAGCAAAGGGAGTCCTGGAACTTGGAAACAGAGAGGTGCGATTTTTGCAGGGAAAAAGCTCGAACGGGAAGGTACAATTAGGACATGAATTTGTGATTTTGTGGTCTAGATTAGTCAGAATAAAGAGGACGATTTGAATGAACTAAAAATGGGATGAAATGAAGCCAGAAAAATAGTCGAACCGCTCACGCCGGTCCGGTCTAGCTGGACCGGTTTATCCCAAGGTTGAAGATGAACAGTAGCCGCGCGTAAGGCCCACGCGCAACCCCTTTGGGCGGCGCGTGTGGGCGCGTGACTCAGTTTTTGAGGAAGGTTTCAAAATGACTTTTAAAGTATTTAATGTAACGAAAATTTTGGCGCTGGTTTCGAGTCAATCAGATACCATCTCCATAGTTTTCGAGATGTCTGAAGGTTTTAGGGCTCGGTTAAAAATAGATAAAAATACCGAAAAATTATGAGGCTTGCGTATGACCTTTGTGAAGTAGTTAGTGACCTCGTTATGGGATTTGGACAGGTTCAGGAAAGCCGAGGATAGCAGAATGGCATGGAATGGTATAAGTGTGCGCGTATCGAGACGACGTCGGAATGGTCTGTGAGTGAACTTTGCTTTCTAGCTCTTGATGCATGCATATATGTTTTTATATTTTTTCTATACTTGATTCTATGATTTGATTTATGATTGTAATGGTTTACGGTTTTGCACGTTTTTGGAAGAAATTACGGAAATTTACATTTTACGATAAGTTAATGGATATTGTGATTTGAACTTGGTTTTAATGATTTGATTTGAATTCAAAGGAAGTAAAAGGAATTTGGAAAGTGTTTTCGGGCTTGAAGCTAGTTCAGAAAAGTGGTTTTGGGAAATGTGATTTCGGGTTTTGAATCGGAATTCCGCATGATGATTCGGGATTCGATTTGGGACTTGGAAGTGGATTCCGAGTTTGGGTTCAGAATGGTTATTCCGGATGCCGGCTTACAGAATGATGGTTGCGAACTCGGATCTGGAAAGGAGATGGATATGAGTTCTGGGTTTGGATTCGGGATCTTGATGAGATTGCGGATTCGGATTTGGAAGTGGAAAAAGGTTTTCAAACGGTTTTGGATTGGATTTGCTGGATCTGGTTATTGGGTTTAAAGACCCGGATTTTGTTTGATGGGGGACGGGCCCGGATTGGGTTTAAAGACCCAGATTGAGTTTAAAGACACGGGAGTTTAAAGACTAGGATATATTGATATTTCCTCCGTAGGCCTGTTGAGTTTAAAGACTCGGATTATATTGAGGCCTGGATTGAGTTTAACGACTCGGTAATTTAAAGACTCGGATAGATGAAGCAGGTGCGATGGATGGAAATATGGTTCAATATGTTTTGGTTTTCTGTCAGGACCCACCCCGATTTCACCCCGAAAATTGAGGTAAATCCTGCTCCCGTCTGACACCCCGTCACACACAAAAGTAAACTCACTCTAAACGACCAAAGTACACAGTCAAACGCAGGAGAAACTATATGAAACATCCCGAAGTCAAAGGTTTACAGAGCATAGTACTAAATACAAAAGAAAGAAAACCGATAAACTAGATACACGCACACGGAAAACTTAAAACACTCTGGGGTCGCTCTTGTAACTTCTATGCCTCCGACGCTGCCTCGACGTCACAATCCCGCGCTAGCTCCACGACCTGGAGGGCAATTTAAAACAGAAGGTGTGAGTGGACCATAAATAAGAAAAGAATTTCCAAAAACCATTTCATAACAAAACCAGGGTTTTAGCCCTCCGTTTTAAAATCACATGCATAACCCAATTATTAAAAACAATTATAAATCACGTAAAGATCATCATAAAATCATTTGCAGAATCACTATAAAAAACATTTATAGAAATCATCTCATAAGCCTCATTAAACCATCTCAGAAAACATAAGTACCAAGCCATCATTATCCGATCAAACCTGCTGGACCTATCCGAGTCTTTAAACTCCCGAGTCTTTAAACTCAATCCAGGCCTCAATAATTTCCGAGTCTTTAAACTCCCGAGTCTTTAAACTCAATAGGCCTACGGAGGAAATGTCAATATATCTGAGTCTTTAAACCCAATAACCAGATCCAGCAAATCCAATCCAAAACCGTTTGAAAATCATTTTGTAATCCATATCCAAACCCGAATCCGAAATTACTAGTCTGAAGCCCTTCCGGCATCTAGAATCGTCATTCCGAACCCAAATCCGGAAATCCACTTTTCAACTTTAAAACCAAAGCTCGCTTTCCGAAATCCGATTTTAAAACTGAAAACCTTGATCCTCAAAATTATGTTCCAAAATCCCTTTAGAATCATTAGAAATCATTTATCATTTGAAATCCCGAAACTATAACATCAAACTCCAGAATCAAAGTTTTTCTCGTAAAACGTGCCAAATACCGTACTTCCTCGAAAAACGTGCAATTATGTAAAACCAACATAGCATATTCAATAGTCATGAAATCACATATAAAACCATAAAACAAGTAATTAAAAGCAGTTATGCATGCTCAAGTTAAGAGAAAAGATCCACTCACAGTACCGAGCCCTCAATCGCGTCCCGAACGTCCTGTACGTTCTTCGGCTTCCTCGGGAAATCCCGAACCTGTCAACCATCACCCAAGAACGTTACTAACACATCTACGTAGGTCCACCTCATTTTCCCCAAAAATCCCCTGGTGCTAAACGTAACGAACCGGAACCCTAAACCTTCACCTTCGCAGAACAAACCTCAAACGACGTCCGATTAATCCGAAACCTATTCCAAAGTATTTGTCACAACACCTAAACCAAAAACCATGTTGACCGTTTTCCCAAACACCGCCGCAAGCGCCCCATGCGCCGCCCAAAGTGGCTGCGCGTGGGCCTCACGCGCCTGCACATAGAGTATTGTTCACCGCCATCTACCTCGCGTGAACCGGTCTGAACCGGCGTTCCCGGTTCATCGCCGTCCCGTCTCCGTTTTCCACCCTTCCTTCACCAGCTTCTTCGTCCAGTCCTAAGAAACCTACCCCCCTCACTCAAATACCACGACACAGCCCCTAAGTCGTCGACTCAAACTCGAAACCAAAAACCCAAACAACCCCTGTTTCCTATTCCGGCCACCCAAGTCTTCCCCCGTCACGGTGGCGACACTAGACACTTCCTAGGACCTCCCTAAGCCTCACCCAACTCACCAAAATCGTCTACTCAACCGCAGACTTCACAACTTTTGGTTTGAAATTCGCGGCCAAAACAGAGTAAATCACGGGGAGAAGAAATTACCTATCGTCGACCACCTCCGTGCTCACCGCCGCACTCCTTGGAGGTCACGGAGTCCTCCCCAGCTTCCCTTCGAGTTCAATTGAATCGTACACGGCCACACCACCACCACGAGCTCTCAGCTCTTCTTTGTTTTCCTGGTTTTCCCGTGAACTGCCACTTCACACACACACAACCACTACACCTCCCAACCTTCTCCCTAGCTCTCTTTCATCCTCTGGTCACTCCTCACTCACCAGAACACACCAACACTCACGATCACCTCTCAATTTTCTCTCAAGCTTCCTCTCTGTTCTCTCTTCTTCGAACACACACACGAGCACACACACCTGCACGATTTGAAACACCTGTGCACTCACTAGAACCCTCTAGCCAAGCCCCACGTGTCACCATCCCCTCAAGCCTCACACAAAAATCTCCTCTCTGCCCTGGACACTTCTCCAAATCCGGCTGCACCAAGCCCAAAGTACAAAAGACCAAACTGCCCTTCTTTTATACCAAAATTACAATAATGCCACTACCTTTCTAGACCCGTAACTCACGCATCCTAACTTCGATGAACACGTGCCGCCTGTCGTTGAACTCAGGACGACGAGATCTACCTAACGGTCCTAGGTCAACGTACCGAAACCCGATCGTACGAAAAGTCAACTCTTTCCCCTAATTTTAGCCAAATTACGAAAGTGCCCTCAATCTTCCGAACATCATAACTTCCTCCTCGGATGTCGGAATCGGGCGTGCCACCTGTCTACGGATTCGTGACGTCCCGAACTCAAAGTCTACATTTTGTCCAACCTAGGGGTGAAATCATCATTCTACCTTAATGAACCTATCAACTAACTAACCACCGGTTAAGCTCACTAATCTCATCTTAAACACGGTCTTAATCCTAATTCCCGGGACAGGTCGTTACATTTTCTCTGTGATTGATGATGGCGGTTTTCAAGGATCGTTTTCATTGGTTATAATGGTTTTCGATGGTTTTGGGTTGAGGCCCAGGATTTGAGAAAAAGGAAAATGTGTTTGGTTTTCGTACATGGTTTTATGACATGAATTTGATATGCATGCATTGGTTTTTGAAACGGAGGGTAAAATGCCATTGTTTTATGAAATGTTTTTGAACTTATACTTTATTTTTGTCCACTCACAGTCTTTTCATGTTTTCGATACCCTCCAGGTTGTTGCGGCACGGGCTGTTGATCAAGAGAGACGGAGACATCACATGTACGTTCCACAGTAGACTCTGCGCACTCTGGGAAGTTCGGAAGTTTTTGGACGGTCGGATCGAAAATCCCTTGTCCGACTTACGTGTCACATGGAGGTTAGACATCCGTTTAGCCTTTGTGTCATGCGTAAGTTAGACTGGAGCAGGGTTTAGCCCTTAATCCCGGGGGATTAGGGGTGGGCCATGACATGCATGGTTAGCAATCCCACATCGCTCGGGGGATCTGGGGGATGTGCCTTATATGTGTGGGCGCACATCCTTCCAATAAGATGCCTTTTGGGAGGTCACTAGATTTGGGTTCCTAAGGAACTCTAAACTTAAACGAATAGGGGCTGGTACAATTCCAAGATGGGTGACCCACTAGGAAGTTGCACGTGAGGTCCCGAGAACAAAACCGTGAGGGGAAAAGCGGACAATATCTTGTCAGAGAAGGTTGGGTCGTAAAAATTTGGTATCAGAGCCCAACCCCGGCCAGAATTGAGTGTGCAAGCAAAGATGCTGGGCCCCAAGGGGGGTGGATTGTGAGGACCCGTGCCTTGGAGGCATGGTTAGCAATCCCACATCGCTGAGTGGATTTGGGGGATACGCCTTATAGGTGTGGGCGCGCATCTGTCCAACAGAAGGCCTTTTGGGAGCTCATTGGCTTTGGATTCATAGGGAACTCCAAAGTTAAGCGAGTAGGAGTTGATGAAATGCCAAGATGGGTGACCTACTGGGAAGTTTCACGTAAGCTCCAGCACAAAACCGTGAGGGTTGGGCCCAAAGCGAACAATATCCTATTTTAGAAAGTCGAGTCGTGACATTTATTGTACATACCATAATTTTAAATAACATCTTCCTTTCATGCATTTTTCTCGGCTGTATTTGGATCACTTGTGCTTTGGAATTTAGTTCTTGATCTTTAATGGAATAAGTGAAGTCTTGCTTGTTAACTTACTCCTAAACCCTTCATGGTCCTTAAAAGTCATGAGGTTGAGGGCAGAATTTGTTAACACTTGAGTTATCTTGGAACAAATACATGTCTACCCTTAGTAAGAAATTTTAAATGGTGTTGTCTAGGACATGAGACGATACTTGTAACAGGCTATTGATTGAGAAGTAGAACTTCAAGTCCCAGAATTGTCTTCGGACTGAGAAGTAGGGGTTTGGAGTTCCAAAATCAACCTCCCTCTTATGGGTATTATTTTTACCTAGTCACTTTCAACTTTCCCAAAGGGAGGGACAATTGTTCGAAATCTAGGATATCTACTTGGGCTGCACGGACGTAGAAGTCTCCATCTAAACTTTGAAAGCAATGTGAACCATATATATCATTTGACAGGACCCGTCCCAACTAGACTTTGATAACCGTTCCAGGTCCTACTCCCCATTTGACAAGTCAACTGAAGTCCCGAAATTATCCCTCAGCACCTGTCAGACAAGGGATAACTGCACTGATTTCCACTCATGCCTCCGCCTCTCGATCAGCCTAGAACGTAGCGCCACGGCCTGGGGGGTCATCAAAACAGAAAAGGTGTGAGTGGACAAAAAGAATAGTCTTCGAAAATACAGTTCAAATAGACCATTTCCCCTCCAATTTATTAAACCATGCATGAATAGGGTAAAACATATGAATAACAATCACCGACTTTCCAGCCAAATCACATGAAAAGTATCAAATCCCGGCTCTGAAGGTAAACATATGAAAACACTAACCTAGCCACAAAGACCAAAACCCGTACTCAATACTAGTAAGCAAAGAAATCACAATCAACATTAAACAGCACTACTCACAAGTGCACAATCAATCAATCAATCAATCTGCACTACTCACAAGTGAACAATCAATCACACAATCACATTCGCACTACGCGTAGTCCAACCTCGTGAACTACACTCAAGCACCATCTAAGTCATGTCAGTCATGTCTGGGAACTGCACACGCACCATCTAGATGTACCACATACTCGGGGACTGCACTCACGCAACATCCAAGTCACGTCTAGGAACTGCACTCGCATCATCCAGACATGTACCAGTATCCACAATCACAAACACAATCCACAATCACAAACACAAATTCCCCAAGCTCCGGTCGTCTGGGCAATCCCCTAGCTTCGACCGTCTGGGCACTCACAATCATACTGAAAACCATAGCAGGATTACATCCCAAAACATTTCAATCAAATCTTTAACTTCAAACCAAGTAAAAATTATTCTCGACAGGGTCTCAAGCCCAAATGCGATTTACACGTAAGTCCGTAAAATTTTTTTTGAAAACATTAAAATAATCCAGAAATCATCCTTGACTCACCAACTAAGTCAAAATATCCTTTTTCAAACCTTTTTTACTCCGGGCCTAGCCCAAAGCATCATTTGGACATTCCTCATAAAACGTGCCCGAAAGACCGATTAAAATAATCATTAATCACAAATAATCATGCCAAATCACCATGAAATCATTGCAAACCAAATCATGCAATCAATCATGTAAAAAATTTAACTATGCATGCATAACAGTTTATAAAACAAACGTCCACTCACACACCATCCAAATTGCTCGATTCCGAGTTGCACGCCTTTCCGTAACTTCCGAAAATCCCGATTCCTGTCAAACAACATCATTATGGGTCACTAATGAATCCAATTTTAGCATATTAAACTCCCCCAAAGTTTTCGGGAATTAAATAAAAATTCAAAACGTAACATAATCATTCGAACCCTCGAATCACGATCGAGACGGTGTCTGATCGACTCAAAACAAACGCCAAAATGTTCGTTACATCGATTACAAGAAAAATTATGTTGAACACTTCCCCAGAAGGTCAACCACACGCCCTCACGCGCCGATGAACAGTACCATTACTGTTCATCGTCCCAACCCGATCGCCTGGTAAACGGGTATGCAACCCGCAGTGCAACCCGATCGGTTCTCTGTCAATTCGACCACAATTCCTTAGTTTCTTTCACTGATTTTCATCTATTCAATCTTAATTAGGGATTTGTATGCTCAATTTCATGAAATCACATCTTAAACAGGTCGATTTCTAAGTCAATCCCTGATCGTCCATAACTCCAATTTCGTCCAATTTCAACCCCTCTCTTAATTCCAAGCAACCAGTAAGTATCCTAGGACTCATATAAACATGATTTCAAGGTCAATTTCAATTTTGCTTACCTCTAATTTTGTGAACCCAAGCTTGATTTTTCGAACAGTTTGGAGATTCGGTTCTCGGCTAAAACGACATCAATCCTCTTCATTTTTTAGATGAATTAGCTCGGAATGATCCCAGAACGATAGATTCAAGGTCAATTCGGGTCCTCAAGGTCCACAACTCCAAATTCAGAACCTCACTTTGTTCATCAATTCGGTTCCTCACTTTGTTCATCAATCTTCGGTATCCTTTCTATCCTTCGTGTTTTCCTTTCTATCCCAAGCTCCAAAGGCTCTCAATTGCATCCAATTGCATCAGTTTTCTCAATTGGTTGCTGGGAAGATCGATCAAGCAGTAATATGTTCTCTGTTTTTCCCCTGCTCAAAAAACTGTTTAATTTTGTTTAAAAACGATTACTAGGCATGGTGATTCAATTCATGCAACCAATCCTTCAATTGTGGTGACAGATGTCACCAGGTGACCAATTCTCATCCAAATCACCGAGGGACGGATGTCCAAGTACTGCTAATTTCTCTCATGAGTCATCAAACAGGTAAAAAGACCAATTTGCCCTTCCTTGCATAATTACCAAAATGCCCATAGCCTTCGCAGACCCTTAACTTTCACATTCGACCTCCGATTGACGCATGTCGCCTGTCTACAGATTTAACATCTCGGGACCTACACAACGGTCCTCGGAAAATGTACAAAAAGTATTCCAAACAAAAAGTCAACTTCTAACCACACCCCTCCAAGGGTAAAAACATCATTTTACATATTATTTTATACATTCACATTATTTGAATTGCCGCGGCGTTACATCTTTGACTTCCCTTACTTGTAAATATTCTCATTTTGTTATGTATATTCTTTTCTATATCTCGTCTTCTTTTCATGTACATATTCTCACCTAACTCTCTTGAAGGAACACTGAATGTGAAATTCACTAAATCTAAGGTCCATAAACTAGACTTGGGGTCGCACTTGTCAAAATAGTTGGCACATGAACTTAACCCTCGGATTCAAGATGGATTGAAGCCTTACCTAGAGGCCATTGGAGAGCACTATGTGGGGTTCAAAAGAGTGCACATCCCTCGTATCCTATGAGTTGATTGAAGCACTTCATCTAGACTAAAGACATTAAAATCAAGCTCTTGTTGGGAGGCAGCCCAATGAAATGTGAGTGGACGAAAATAAATGATTTAATAAAACTCATTTCACAGAAGAAGACATTTATGCCCTTCACTTAAAAACATGCATGCATTCATAAACCATTTAACTTAAATATCATAAAAACCATTTAGAAAACCAAAGCCATTTCTTTCCTCGAATCATTAGGGCCTTAGCCCAAAACCGCAAAATCACCAAGTATGGGAACTCAACCCAAAACCGTAAATCCAAAACATGTGGGGCACTGCCCAAATCCACAAACACAAAAATCTCATTTAATAAATCCAATAATTCATGTTTACCAAATACCCATCCTCGGCATCCCAGATTCCTAGCGTCCCAGACACTTGACGTCCCAGATGTCATATCTCACGGTCTAAGCAATGCGTGCTGCCCGGGGTCTCTCCGTGTCAATCTCTGACATTTTAGATGTCTGACATCCTAGACGTCTAACCATAGCAATCCTACTCCTGAGTCACTATACGGTCCAGTTGCTCCTTGCAATGACCCCTCGCAGGGAATACGCTGTGACTTCCCCAGTTTCCCAGACATCTGGAGGAGACCATCCACATATCCTCATATAAGGATGGTATATGGAAAACACCTTTATAAAATCATTTCAAATCTTTCGAAGGGGCCATGCCGGGAAGTTCCATAAAACCATCATAAATTCATAAATCCAATTTCTCAAATTCAAATTCCTTTTTAGGGTCTCCAAAACCCGAAATCACATTTATAAATCACGAATGAGACTCATGCCATATATCATACTCAACTGGGCCATAAGCCTGATTATGTAAACCAAATGGGCATCTAGCCAAGGATTGAAATATCGATATCGACAGATATATCGCTCGTCAAATTTATAGATATCTCGCCCCAAATATCGGTATCGATATCGATATTGTTTACGGTCAACAAAAATGATAGAAATCCAATATAAAATTTGGAAATTTAGAATGAAACTTGGGGAAAAACTTAAATACCCAATAATGGTTATATATGACTAATAAAAACTATAAAAGAATTTTGATATAATAAATATATGATGAATAATATGATGTAATATGATTCTGACGATGACTAATAATACAAAATCTTAAATATAAACATAAATTGAAGTGAGTTACTATAATTGAATGTTAATATACTAAAAACATAAGAATAAACATACAAAAATTCAATATAAGAAAAATGATAAAATAAGTTTACATATATTTAAAATTGGAAAAAAAAGATGAAAAAATAGAATCAAACTTTGTTTAAAACTTGAAAGTAATTGATATATTTAAAATTGGACAAAAAATGAAAAAGAAAAAAACCCAAACTTTGTTGAAAAGTGGAAAAAAATGAATTCAAATGGATAAAAAAGGAAAAACAAAAAGTAGTTGTAGGCTTGTGGGGGTCGAACCCAAGACCCCCAACTGAGAAACAAAAACCTAACCAATGCTACTAACCAGCGAGTTTGTAAACTAACCAACGCCAATTATATAAATATAAATAATAGCAGTCATCCCTTACCTCCAGCCGGGTCTGCAACCCGGGTTTTCCCACCAGACGGCATGACCCGACTCAATCTTCTTCATTTTACATCCGATTTTCACGATTTAATAGTGCATCTTCATCGTTTTGATCCCAAGAAAACATATGTGGGCTCAAAACAAGAAATCATGATGAAATTTTTGCCAATATCTTCCCCCTTCTTATATGCCGACGACTAGAAAAACCGATATATCGGTGGATATATCGGCGATAGTGGCGGTTTTTCAATCCATGTGTTCAACCTGATATCTCATTAAATAGGTCTCATGCCCGATTCCATATTTCTAAATCTAAAACCATTATATTAAACCATCATGAAATAACAGCACGTATAAACACAGTATAAAATCATAAACCTCAAAATACGTGCAAATACGTAAAGCTCAAATACAACAATCATAGTCATAGAAAACACATATATAAAATATATAAAATAATTATGCATACATCATATTTATAAAACAAATGTCCACTCACAGACCATCCTAGCTGCTCCCTCGATAGACGTGTCATAAGCTCCCCGAGGCTAAATCACCAACTCTGGAACTTCCGATCCTGTCCAAATCATACCTGAAGGTCACTAATCAACTATACAAGTATACAGGATAAAAGCCCAAAACTCTTGAAAAAGCCAACGTTTCCCCGACACGTTTCATGAGGTGAAAAACATTGATTTGGTCAACCTAACGATCTCCGATTGACCTGAAACCACCACCATTGGATCCGAATTGTCAAAACCTTTAAAATGACACTAGTCCCACCTCGAAATCCAAGCTCAAGCGCCCACACGCTAGTGGTTAATGCAAAAGTAACGTGGAAAAGTCAACGCTGCTGACGTCAGCAACGTCAACGCTGACGTCATCGGTCAACAGTCAATGTTGACGTCATTACTAACGTCAGCATGACGCCAACCGTGCAACTATAATAGCTGACAGATTTGAAGTGCCACATATCAGCCTTCCACTAGTCCACATTACTGACATGTTAGTGACACGTGGCACACCGTGATTGGGCCACGTCACTAACATGTCAGTACTGACTAGGCACTGACATGTGACACGTGTCGACATCCCAAAGGTCTACCTCTGATAGCTGTCATATGATGATGTCACCCATTGACATCATTATTGTCCCTAACCTCTAACCGGGTCAACCCGATTGCCTGCAATCGGGTCGCACACACCCGCGACCCGACCCGACCCGACCTTAAAACCCCCGATCTCAGTCCGTCTTAGTTTTGGTTTCCTTCTATGTGATTGTCCCATCCTTCACTATCGATCTACGTGATCTAAACTAAGAAAAACGAGCTAGAACTATACCTGTGATCGCATGAACAGTGACAGGGACCTGCAACTCCGTTCTGCCATCGACTCCGGCCACCATTGCCTGCGATTCCAAGCATAACAGACTCGTCTCAATCTCCAGAACATCATACAATTCATCAAATCGATCAATGATCACCAAAACTCGACTTTCCATTTTCGAACCAAAAATAAGGCTCACGAGTTTCTCTTACCTCCACTGTCCTTATCATCTCGACGTCCCTCTAACTTTCGTTCACGTCCCAGTCGCATCCGGTGAGGTTTGAGGGTACTTGTGAGGGGTTGGGTACACAGGTTCGAGAGGTTTCATGGGGTTTTGGGAAAAACAGAGAAAATGATCGATGAAAATGGGATAATATCCCACCGTTTGGGGATATGGGCCAATCAAATGGGTGACACTTGTCACTCATCTGTTGGGTCCTTCCAGATTTTTCTTCCAATCAAATCAAGCCACGTGTCAGTTTTTTCTACAGACTTGTGTTTTAAACCCTTAACTTTCCCGTCGAACGTTCGATTTCAACGTACTACCTGTCTAAAAACTTGTAACATCTCGATCTACGTCATGATCATCGGTCCAAGTCCATTGAACTACCTAGGTCAAAAGTCAACTTTTCACCCATTCCCAAGGGAAAATCATCATTTCACACCATCCATCTGCGATCCCTTGACTAATCCCCGATTAGTCACGCTAATTTGTAATTACTCTATAATCAAATCTCAAAATTTGGGACGGGTCGTTACAACCTTTCCCCCTTAAATAATTTCTTCTTGAAATTCGAGCTTCCCCAAGTCCACATCCAACTATGGAAATCCACATCCTAAGTGGGAGTCCACCATTTGACTACACCTTTTAAACTGACACCACCTAAAAATACCACCTCGGCATCAGAGCTCCAACCGGCATTCAATCACTGATATCACCTTGACCATCCCCTACTCGAGTCACGCTAAGGTTACCTCATACCAACTCCCACAATGTAGCATAAGATTCTACCGTCACAATGGCACGAATCTCACCTAACTGAGCCAAGCTCAAAATGGCGGCATTTATCGGCCTCGGTTCCCATTTTAGTCAACTCCCTCAGTGATCCACGTTGACTCCACCTGAGTCACAAAGTAGTCGCTTCATGCAAAACAACCCGACCTCTCGCCTCATCTGTGGTTACATTAACCACCAACTCACTCAACCTGTGGCTACACCATCCATGTCTCACTCTACTTGTGTGTAACTGGACCCCATCGACTACCTGTCCCGCAGTGATAACATATCTCCTCTCTAGGGTTCCACTAGCCATCCATGGCTCTGAGCCACCCATTCATACAGTTATTGAACCCTACACGATCATTCTGGACCAGTAAACAGTATCCAATGTCTAGGCCATGTCCTCAACCAACCAACTACAACTGAATTAAGCTGATCACCACCACGTCCACCATCACCACTGGTGCATGCCCCAAGCACACACAACATCCTCCCATCTACTATCCACTACAAGGCTAACCTACCAATCACGCTTCAATTTTGGAGCTCATCTGTCTAATCTGATACTAGACCAATCAACACTCCAGACTCAACAACGTTCTCCAAGGTGGATCAACTCGGAATCACGTCTACCACGACATACCCAATCATGCCCAATGGGTATTCGATAGGTTTGGACAGCTGCCAACCTCCTACTCATTTCTCGGGTATTCATCGCATCCTGATTTCCACCCTAGGTATCGTTTCACTTGCCAAATCATTCATAAATACCATCACATACTGATCAGCTTCGAAAGGAAGCCAATCCCACCAACGCACATATCCAACCTATGCTCCTTCACATGACCAAAACAGGTCACATATTCTCCTTAGTGTTTATTCTGAGTCTCCTGGTCACCTAACAATCGCTACACTCCAATTTGAATGAATAAATTCAAGATCCATAATCACTCACATATCCAACCCATGTCTTTATTCTCACTAGCAATTCCCAGAGATCCTTCAACTGTCCTACAGTACGATTCTCCTCTGCTACTAACTTAGCATAATCAGCAAGGTAATTCTTCCCTACGGTTCTCCCCTGTCGTCACATCATTCCTCAACACCATGTCCACAACTGAATAGATTAGTCACAGACAAGATGTGTTCCGTTTAGACTGTGGGTTCTCTTAAATCACCTCATATCGATTAGTTATAGTCACTCCTTCTCATCCTTACGTATCCAGACTCCGTCATCATCATTCCCTATGTCAGACCAACCCTGACACCTACATAGGGAAATTCAAGGATGATCTAAGACGATTACATCAAAATTTGTGACAAGACCCATCCCGATTAACCCTCGATAATCGTGAAGGATCCTTCTCCCGTCTGACAATAACTTTAAAGTGCCAAAAGTAACCTTACATATATCCATATCTAACATAACAAACGACAAACATTGTCAGACAAGGGATAATTAATTTTTCCAGGACAGTTGACCTCACAAGTTTGACTAGTCATCAGGTTTACAGAGCATAGGTAATATTACAAGTAGGGATCAAAATCCTACGATGGAAGGTGTCTGAGTGCGCAACGGTCTACTTATTCCTCTGCCTCGTCACTAGCTCTTGTATCTGTGCACTGGCCTGGAGGGTAAATAAAACATCAAACGTGTGAGTGGACAAAAAGAAACGTTTACAAATACATTTATCAAAATACATTCTTACCCTCCGGTTTCATAAACAAGCATGCATATCATTAATCATGAGTAAAATATCAAGGCACAAACATAAATCTCAAACATCAATAAAACCATGGGACCCATTTCCATATCCAATCTAATATAGCCACATTATCTCTGCAACGCGTGCAAATCAATAGGCTCAACGACCCCTCAAAATCCGAGCATCCGCCGCTGTGAACACATCACCAGCCGGCAATCCAGATCATCGTGAATACATCGCTGACCGATCTCCACATAATCCAGCACATCTAGTTTGAGTCGAGCCTCCCTTGGCTGCACGACAACAGACCATGCTACGTGACCTCTACGGGGTACACACATCCATCCCGGAGGCGAGCGTTATCTCCAAGGTTCATTCCGGGGAAACTCATTCCCAATCGGAAGCCCTCATATCCATAACATATCATCATCATGAAAACTAGTGAAAAACAGTTGCACTTGAAATCAAAACCATTTTCGACACGGGGTCTCAGCCCAAAACATAGTTTTCGTAAAATCCGTAAAACCAGAGTCCCGTTTATTTCATAACTCTGAAAACCCTCAAGATCATCATGTAATCACATGGAAATATGTTCACAAAGCATATAAATCCATCAAATCATTTTCTGACTCATGATCCAAGTCAAAACCAATCTCAAATCCCGGGTCCTCGCACATAAACAGTTTTCTCGAAAATCGTTCCCAAAATCATATAAAATAATATAATATTCCCAAAATTCGGAAATCATCATATTGAACCGTCAATCATGCTAATTCATTGTAAATCATATAATAAAGCATTTAAAACATATATGCATGCATTCAGGGTAGAAAACAAAAGTCCACTCACACACCGTCCAGATTGTTCAGTCTCGAGCTGTTCGTTCTCTTCCGACGTCCTGGGAATATTCCGGCCTGTCAAACCAAGTAATTTAACATCACTAGGTTATCCCATAACCCCACATACGAATTCCCTAATCGTCGGAATTTAATAATATTATTTAAACAGAAACTATACGCTTCGGGTACTCGAAACTACTCCAAATCCATATCCGATTGACCCGAAACCAACGCCAATACGTTCGTATCATTAAGAACATCAAAAGGTATGTTAGACCCAAAGTTAAAAACCCAGACACGCGCCCTCACGTGCCACCGCAAGCGGCTGCGCGTGAAAGCCACGCGCTGTGCATAGTACTGCTACAGTACGTCTCTCTCACCCGATTCCCTGTTAAACGGGTCGTGAACCCGCAATTAGTCCCGGTAAAATCTCCCTCAATTCGACCTCGATTTCTTCCATTCTTTAACCTGATTTCATCTAAACCATCTTAATATAGGCTCTGTGAATTTACTTGCTTCAATTACAGCCGAAATCCTCATATCCCACGATGAACTCTCAAACGGGTTTCGTTATCGGGCTCACTCAATTAGTCCCAGTTTTCCAAATAAATTTATACAGAGAGCATCGTGAGAGTGAAATGAACAGTTTTACATAATTAATTTCACCAATTCTTACCTCCAGCTATTCGAACCCAATCTCGATTTTGAGCAGAAATGGGAATCTTTGTTCTTGCCCAAAACAACGTCGTTTCCCTTCGTTTTGGTCGTGTCCTGGTTCGAAATGGTCTCAGAAGATAGAATCCAATCTCAGTTTTGATCCTTGAGGCTTAGAACTCTCAATTCGAATTTTTTCTTTGTTTTTCAAATATTCGAATACGGTTTTCTCATTCCCTCTCTGGCTCTCGGGTTTCTGTTCTCTCCTACCTTCTCAATTGCTCCAGGTTTTTTAGACACATTCAACTGATCTCTTGCTGGTCTCTAGCTACATCGAAGGAGGTTGAGTTCACTTTCCTACCTTTCTATCTTGTCCCCTTCAATGAGGGTCGTTGGCCTGGGTGGACCCTGGATTAGTCACGGGGCACTGACTGAGAGAAGTTGACCCCTGTTGGGTTGCCTACTCTTAGGAAGGCATGTTTAGTATACCTCGAGCAGTGACCGGGATACCAGGAACTGGTGGACCTAGGGGAGTTCTTGGGCTTGAGGCCCTGAGTGGCAACGCGTAGCCTTAGACCTGTGACATCATTATTAGGCATCGGGGATGCCGGGGTTGGGTTTTACAGTGCAGTAGTATGTTGGTTTTTCCCTTTTCGATTACTATATGATTATATGATTATAACTCTATTATGATACTATGTTTACTTCAATGCATGCAAGATTTGGAAAACAAAGGGGTAAAACCTTATGATTTACTTTATAACTAAATTGATTTTATAAACTGTTTATTTTCGGCCCACTCACTCTTGAATGTTTTACTGACCCCTCCAGGACGTGCCACGAAATTAGAGGAGGATACGGAGGATGAGGCTTAGTCTAGTTCGATGTGTACCTGTACACCCCAAGTAGGTAGGTTGAGCACTAAATAATGTAACCTTACTATTGTGCTCATGTTTTGTATTGTACTATCCTTGGTCTGACAGCTTATTACTCTAAACTATGATGTTTGAACGTTAATTGTTTAATTTAAAATATTTTGATTTCGAGTAATGTTACTTTTTGTATGTTTAGAATCGTTGTCAGACGGGAGCGAGACACGTCCCCGGGTGGTCCCAGTGGGATTCGGATGGGTCCTGTCATATAGGGTCTAGTCGCTCCGTGCAATGACCCCTCGCAGTCAATGCGCCGTGACTTCCCCAGTGTCCCAGACATCAGAAGGAGACCATCCACATATCCTCATATATGGATGGTATATGGAAAACACCTTTATAAAATCATTTCAAATCTTTCAAAGGGGCTATGCCCGGAAGTTCCATAAAACCATCATAAATTCAGAAATCCAATTTCTCCAATCCAAATTCCTTTTTAGAGTCTTCAAACCCGAAATCACATTTATAAACCCTGAATGGAACTCATGCCATATATCATACTAAACTGTGCCCCAAGCCCGATCATGTAAACCAAATGGACCTCCAGCCCGATATTTCATTAAATCAAATGGTCTCCAACTCCGATTGTTTCCAAATCAAATGGGTCTCATGCCCGATCCCATATTTCCAAATCTAAAACCATTCCATTAAATCATCATGAAATACCATCACGTATAAACACATAATAAAATCATAAACCTCGAAATACGTGCAAATGCGTAAATCTCAAATACCACAATCATAGTCATAGAAAACACATATATAAAACATATAAAACAATTATGCATGCATCAGATTTATAAAAACAAACGTCCACTCACAGACCATCCTAGCTACTGCCTAGATACGCATGCCATAAGCCTCCCCGAGGTTAGATCACCAACTCCGAAACTTCCAATCCTGTCGGAATCATAACTGAAGGTCACTGATCAACTTTACAAGTCTATAGGATAAAACCCCAAAACATTCGGAAAATCCAATGTTTACCGGACAAATTGCTCGAGGTGAAAAAACCCGATATGATCAACTTAACAATCTCCATTCAACCCGAAACCACCACCATTAGATACGAATAGTCGAAACCTTTAAAATGACACTGGTCACACCTCGAAATCTGAGTTAACTCTGTCAAGCATGTGGTCAACGTAAAAGTCAACATTAGAAAAGTCAATGCTGCTGATGTCAGCAAAGTCGACACTAACGTTAACGGTCAATGCTGATGTCATTGCTGACGCCAGTAGGATGTCAGCCCTGGAACTCTTACAGTTATCAGATCTGACAGGTGTTAATCTGCCACTGGGCCACGTCACTAACAGGTCAGTGCTTACTAGGCACTAACATGTGACACGTGTTGACATCCCATAGGTCTACCTCTGACAGCTGTTAGATGATGATCGTCCATGACCTCTAGTTGGGTCAACCAGACTACTTGCAACCGAATCGTACAGACCAGCGACCTGACCCGACTTTAAAACACTCGATTTCAGTTCGTTTTAATCCTAGTTTCCTTCTATGTGGTCATCCCAACCTACACTATCGATCTACATTATCCAAACTAATCAAAAGGAGCTAGAACTATACATGTGATCGCACGAACAGTGACGGGGACCTGCAACTCCGTTCTGTCATCGACTCCAGCCACCGTTGCTTGCGATTCCAATCCCAAAATACTCGCCTCAACCTCCAGAACCGCATACAATTCATTAAATCGGTCAATGATCACCAAAACTCAACTTTCCATTTTTGAACCAAAAATAGGACTCATGGGTTTCTCTTACCTCCGCCGTCAATGCTCCGTCGTGGCCATCATCCTAATCATCTCGACGTTCACTCCAACTTCCGTTGTAACGACCCGACAATAATTTTAAGGATTAATTAGTAATTAATGACGGATTAGCCTCGCTAATCGGGGATTAATCGAGGATTGACGGACGTTCAGGGTGAAATTACGATTTTTCCCCTGAACGAGGGTAAAAAGTTGACTTTTGATCCGGGAGGTTCGATGGCCATGGGCCCAGGAGCGTTACGTAGATTGCGTCTATACGAATCTTTAAACAGGCAGCACGTCCAATTCGGACGTTCGACGGAAAAGTTACGGTTCACGAAAGTTCGAACGAACAATTGCAAGTTTTACGAGGCGAGAGACTTTTGGCAGCAAGTGGGGCCCAAATATTTTTGACAGGCCAATGGATGAGTGACAAATGTCACCCATCCATTGCCCATCTCAAACATGTTCATGCATATCCCCTTCCCTTTTTCATTCGATCATCGACCATTTTCCCAACCAAACCCGATAATCCATTGAAATCAATCCAAACCCTTCCACCCTCCAATCATGTGTGAGGCCCAGAGAGTGAGGTGAGGATTTTGTGATGGTGGTGGCTGGCCAGGAGCAGCGTTTCCATGGACAGCGAAGGACCTCGAGCAAGGTAAGCTTGGTTTTGCCCGATTTTCCCCATTTTCAATTTTCTATGTTATGGACGGTTTTACTCAATTAGGATGAGTTTAATAGGTTTCTAGTAAGGTTTTAGGAAGGTTTTAATGGTGGATCACGGCTAAGAAGCCCTGGGGAGGAATTGGGAAAAACTGAACCGTGAGGGAAAATTGGACTGATGGGTTTTAGTAGATTTTTGGTGGTTTTGTTTGCACAAATAGATTTCTAGGATCGAATTAGGAAGAATAGAATTGATTAGGAAGAAAAATGACGAAGATTAAACGGTTTAGGGGCCTGGACCGGTCACGCCGATCCAGTTGGGCCGGAGTTGGAGAGAAAACCAGACCAGCCAGTCGAACTAGTCGGCTGGAGGTTGAAGGAGACAATGTAGCTGGCCCGTTGTTCCCACTCGCAGTTCGAAGGTTTATGATAGCGTTTAAAAATAGTAAAAAATCCTGAAAAATTAGGGGGCTTTAGTGAGGGGTTAATTAAGTAGTTAGTAACCCTATAAAGTGAGTTTGGACAGGTTTGGGAACCCTGGGGACGGTGATTGACTCGGGACTGCGTACGACGCGCGTATCGAGGCGTCAGCTCGGACAGTCTGTGAGTGAACTTTATTTTATGAATCGATGCTTGCATAAATGCTTTATAAGTGTTTTAATATATGTTTTGTGATGCCTTGAGTTCATTTTTGTGTGTGTTCCGTATTGGCACGTATTTCGACGTTTTTGAGTTTTATACGTGGTTATACGCGCTTATGCTTTTGATTTTAATGAAATGGTTTTGAAAAGGTAAAACTGGGCATTCGACCCATTTGGTTTTGGTTTTGATTCGGGCATGAGGCCCTGTTGATGACCCACAGGTCTGAGTCGTGGTCGCGACGGGTGCTTTGTGCACAACGACGGACGACGTGACGCTCGCCGCCGAAGTGGGTACGTGTTCCCTCCGAAGAGGTCATGATGCACGTCCCGTTGTCGAGCAGCCACTGGAAGCTCGACTTCAGATTACCAACGGTTTTAGAGGATCGATCGGCGACGTGTACACCATGTTCTAGAAGTGGTCGCGGCAATGATTTGTCCACGGCGATATACCGGATTGAGAGCGATCTTGGACTGATGGTTGCACGCATCACTCTGATCAGAAATGTGACTGACCCTGAGGTTTCGGGCTCGATGTTCCGTTGATTTACGAGTTCGGACTCGATGCCCGGCTCATTGTGAAATCTGGCTAGAGGCCCTGTTGAGTCATAAGTTCGGGCTGGAGGCCCAGTTGACTTGTGTTATCAGGCGTGAGTCCCGTTTATTATTTTTTAATACTAGTATGTATATACCCTCCTTACGAGCGTATTGATTGGTCTCCTCCAGAAGTTGACCTGGAGAGTCACGATCCACTACCCGGAATGAACGATCCCCATAGGGATCCCATTTCAGGAGTGGGAGTTATGATGTGGTCCCGGACCAAATTTCGAAGAGATGCTTGGACTAGATCCGGAGACATAGCCTCCTAGATGGAGAATTCCTAGGAGTAGACTCGGAGTGAGATCCCGAGTAGTATGCATACTTATATATATAGAATCGCGACATATATCGGGGATGAGTTTCCTAGGGGCTGTGTGCCCCGAGTTGACCTCAGATGATGTCTAGGATGGGTTATATATGCATATATGTATATGTGTACGAGATTTCACAGAGATGGGTTTGAGCTGAGACCCACAGGTATTGAATTTAGGCTGAGTTCCCATTTGATTTGAGTTGGGCTGAGGCCCCAGGTACTTCGATTGGATTTTGGACCAAAGCCCCGTGTTCTATGTTTGAGAAATGATTTTTGAATGCATGCATACTTTTTAGTGAAGGGCATAAAGGTCTTTTTATGAAATGTTTTTATAAAATACTTGTTTTGTCCACTCACAACTTTTCATGTTTTTGAATGCCCTTCAGGTTGATCGCGGATTCGAGCTGTAGCAGACACGAAACATCACATTCCTCCCTCGGATCCTAGCGCTCTCTAATAGTCCCGGTTGGATAAAGGACGAAATTATCCCTAGTCTGCCACTTCGTGTCAGACAGGAGCAGGCACGGCCCACGTTAATCCTGGGGGATTTGGGACGGGTCTTATCATCCGTTCACAGCCTAGTCGCCTCAGGTGAGGTTTGAGGGTACTTGTGAGGGGTTGGGTACACGGGTTTGAGAGGTTCCACAGGGTTTTGGGAAAAACAGAAAAAATGATCGATGAAGATGGGATAATATCCCACCTTTTGGGGATATGGTCCAATCAATTTGGTGACACTTATCACACATCTCGTGGGCCCTTCCAGATTTTTCTTCCAAATCAAATCAAGCCACGTGTCAGTTTCCTGGGTTTGTATGAATAGTGTCAATTTCTATTTTAGACCGATAACTTTCCCGTCGAACGTTAGATTTTGACGTGCTACCTGTCTACGAACTCGTAATGTCTCGATCTACATGACGGTCAATAGTCCAAGTCCATTGGGCCACCCTGGTCAAAAGTCAACTTTTGACCCATTCCCTAGGGCAAAATTATCATTTCACACCGTCTGTCATCGATCTCTCGACTAATACTGATTAGTCACGCTAATACGCAATTACTCACTAATCAAATCCCAAAATTTGGCACGGGAAGTTACAAAAATCGTTTTCAAAATGAAAAAAAAAAATTGTTTTTGTCAGGACCCAACCAAATCCCCCAGGGATTAACGAGGGACGCTCCTAATCCCGTCTGACACGGAGTGTCAAACCAGGGAAAATTAAAACCTTTAGCCTTCTGGCTTCCAGAGTACGCAAGGATCCAGATGAAGTATGTGATGTCTCGATCTCTGCTACAGTCCACATTCGTAATCAACCTGAAGGGCATTGAAAACAGAAAGACTGTAAGTGGACGAAAATAAAAGAGTTTTATAAACATATTTCATAAAAGACCTTTATGCCCTTCACTAAAAAGCAAGCATGCATAGTAAAATCATTTATTAAACCACATATGTATAGACAACTAAATGCATACGGGCCCCTGCTCAAATCCATTTACAGAAAACTAGAACATAGTAAACATATGTAGGATCTCAGCTCAAATCCATTTATCAATCATAAACACAATTTCACAAACCAAGTGAAAGCATGTTTATCATATATCATATAACCAATCCTGTCAGGGTATCTAGAGCTACGCGCGTGCTACCCGGGGTCTCAAAGCCCAAGTCTCCCCGGGTCAATATCCGTAGATCAATGAGTTTCCCTGGGGGTTATAATCCATAGCCTTTCTGAGAGTAAGGAACCCAACGGGGGCGACTCCACTTAGTTAGTGCTCTGTGACTACTCCGGGGCCCACTGTCAGGACCCGACCCTCTTCTGTCAGGTCCCGATTCATCTAGCACGATATTGTCCGCTTTGGACCTCGCCCTCACGGTTTTGTTTTCGGGAGCTCATGGTGCAACTTCCCAGGGGGTCACCCATCTGGAATTGCACCAGCCTCAACTCGCTTAACTTTGGGGTTCCAATCCCCCCCAAAGCCACTGAGCTCCCAAAAGGCCTCATGCTAGATAGGTGTGTGCCTACACCTTTAAGGCACACCACCATTCCTTTCCCAGACCATTCCCCCCTCGCAGGAATGTGGGATTGTTCACCGTTCCCTCTAGGACACGGGTCTTACAATCCACCCCCCTTAGGGCCCAGCGTCCTCGCTGGCACACTTCCCGGTCGGGGTCTGGCTCTGATACCAAATTGTCAGGACCCGACCCTCTTCTCTCAGGTCCCGATTCATCTAGCACGATATTGTCCGCTTTGGGCCTCGCCCTCACGGTTTTGTTTTCGGGAGCTCACGGTGCAACTTCCCAGGGGGTCACCCATCATGGAATTGCACCAGCCTCAACTCGCTTAACTTTGGGGTTCCAATCCCCCCCAAAGCCACTTGAGCTCCCAAAAGGCCTCGTGCTAGATAGGTGTGTGCCTACACCTTTAAGGCACACCACCATCCTCTCCCAGACCATTCCCCCTCGCAGGAATGTGGGATTGTTCACCGTTCCCTCTAGGACACGGGTTTTACACCCACCCAGGCCAACGACCCTCCCCATAGGAGACAATTCATATATAAAGGATGGCATACGAAAAACCTTTTGAAAACATTCTCAAAACCTATCAAGGGTTCAAGCCCGGTCCCCATAAACCGTCATGAACCATAAAAACCTTTCAAGGGTTCATGTCGGTCCCCATAAACCGTCATGAACCATAAATCCATTTATGGGACCCTGACCCGAAATCATAATCTTAAAACGTAACTGGGCCATAAGGCCGAATCCACATACAAATTGGGCCTCCGGCCTGAATCGTCAATTAAATGGGCCTAGTGCTCGATATTGTAAACCAAATGGGCCTTGTGCCTTATTTGTAAACCAAATGGGCCTTGTGCCCGATACGTAAGTCAACTAGGCTCCGAGCCCGGTTCGTAAACCAACTGGGCCTCGAGCCCGATACGTAAATTAACTGGGCCTTCGGCCCGATGCCTCTTTAAATCAAATGGACTTCAAGTCTGAGAGTTCGTAAATCAAATGGGTCTCATGCCCGGTCCATATTTCCAAATTTGAAATCTATTCAAGACCCAATTGGGCCTCTGGCCCGAGAACGTAATTAAATGGACCTCGAGTCCGAGGGTTTCCAAAACAAATGGGTCTCGAACCCGAGTTTACCCTTTTCAAATCCAAAATCATTTCATGAAATCATTTCAAAAACTATAAGTACTGAAAATCAGAGTAAAACTGAAAATCTCGATTTAAGTGCAAGCACGTAAATCACCTCGAAATGCGTGAAACCATGTAAATCACAATCATCCAAATCATCATCATAGAATCATATCCATAAAACATATAAAACATTTATGCATGTATCACAGTTTAGAAATCAAAGTTCACTCACAGACCGTACTAAGCTGCCGCCTCGATTTGAGTGACGTAAGCCTCACCGAGCTAATTGTCATCACCGGGACTCCCAAACCTGTCTAAATAAGGCTAGAAGGTTACTAACTACCTTATTAACCTCTCATTGAAGCCCCGTAATTTTCCATAATTTTTAACTATTTTTAAACTCGATCCTAAACCTTCGGATGTCCTTAACAATATCGAGACTGTGTCCGATCGACACGAAACCAGTCCCAAAATGTTCGTTACATTAAATAGATCAAAAGGCATGTTGAATTCATCCCTAAAGGATGCTTCACGCGCCCCCACGCGCAAACCAAAGGGGTTGTGCGTGAGCCCACACGCCAGTTACTATTCACTATCCCCTACCTCTCGCCGACCGAGTTCGCTGGTTCGAACCGGACCGGAGCGGTGTGGACCGGTCTAACGTCCAATCTCCCTCATTTTCAAACCATTTTCCTTCCTTTCAATTCCTATCCTCATGTCTAGTCCTTAGCAACCTTAGCAACTTATTTTAATGAATATAACTGAGGGAAACTATCAAGAACATACCTTCCCGATCAAGAAAACTCACGGCCAGCTCCTCCCCACGGTCCCTAAGACCACTAGGAACCTTATTTAATTAATGGGATCGATCGACCAGCAATGAAAACCAACATCCAAGTTCAAAACCCAAAACATACCTCTCTCGGTTGCTTACCGTCGAATCGTTCCACCGTGCACGACGGCCGACGCACGTGCCACCACTAGACTCGTCTCCCCTCATTCTTTCACGTTCAATCATTACCTAGAAGTAATGGATAGGTTTTGGAGGGGTTATGGTTGGGTTTTAGATCGGGTTTTACAGAGAAAAGGAATAAGATGGTGTTTGATGCGCGGGGGAAAAAGGAGAGAGAGAGAGAGAGAGAGAGAGAGAGAGAGTTTGGTGTTGGAGGTCACATGAGATGAAATGGATGGTGGAGATGAAAGGAAGAGGTAGAGATGAATGGTTGGGATGAAAGGTGGGTGAAATAAATTATAAAATAATTTTACAATAATATTATTTAATTATTTAGATCCACTTTTTAGGAATTATGACCAATGGGATGAGTGACACTTGTCACTCATCCATGGGTCCCACCTAAATATATGCCTAATCAGATATTGCCACCTCACCATTGCCTCATAATGCGGGCATAGTGTAATCGAACTTCCATGACCCATAACTTTCCCTTTCAAAATTCGATTTCGACATGCCGCCTGTCTATGGATTCGTATCAACCTGATCTACATAACGGTCTTCGACCCTCGGCCATCAGATCTCACGGGTCAAAAGTCAACTATTTGCCCCTTTTAACCAAATTACCAAAATACCCATGAACTTCCGAACGTCATAACATCTTCCTCGAATGTTGGAATCGGATGTGCCACCTGTCTATGAACTCGTGACGTCACGAACTATGCCATAGTCATCGGCCAAAGTCCATTTGACCTCCAGAACGAAAAGTCAACATTTTGCCCATTATAGGGACAAAATCGTCATTTTGCACCGTCCGTTCGAAACTACCCCACTAATGACCGATTAATATCATTAATCCTTGATTAGTCACGATTCTAATCCCGAAATTCGGGACTGGTCGTTACAACTTTCCCTTCTTAATTAATTTCGTCCTCGATATTCCAATTATCCGGATTCCACAACCACCTCGTGGAAAGCAATTTCGACCTCACAACACGCGTACACTAGTACACCAACTAACCAGAACGATACTCGTCTGCACCCAAACGTTCCACTAATGCTCACATCGCATCGACTACACTCGACCACGTCGAGTGATAGAAATCACACGTTCCGAATCGATACCACTTGGCAAATCTACTATTTCGCTGACACAAACAACTCGACGGTTCCTTGCTCAATCACCAATCTATCCTGCTATCTGCTCCCACTGGGAGTAACCAACTCACTAATCGATTCACGCTAATACATCCGACAAACTATTGTCACTTGATAGTCGCCAGTCGAAAACTAACAGTATACTTCCTTGTGATTACACTAACCACCAACTCACTCAACCTGAGTACACAATCACCAACAAAACATTTGACCTGTGTGTAACTGGACCCATCAAAAATACCATGACCCACTGCACAGTATCCAACGTTTAGTTCAAGTCCTCAACTAATCCAATGGTATCGGAACTGAGCCGATTACCAACACGCTCACCAATGTACTACTGGTATATCCTATATACCGCCAACAGCCACCACAATCCTGCTCGGTATCGTACCTCGAACAACGTATAGAGTACGTACGACCATCAACTAGCCTATAATCTAGATCGTAGCCAAACACGTTTCAATTCTGGAGTCCATCTGTCCAATCTAGTACTAGATAGAACAAAACTCCAACCCATCATCCATTTCGAGTCCCACGGTTATCCGACCACCAACAAAATGTCTACTCCTAATCACGTAATCCAATAAGTACCAATCCGACTCACGCCCACCAAGGCGTACTCACTCATGCAAACTGGGTATCCAATCTCACTCACGTCTACCGAGACACACCAATTTCGAACCTATCAGTTACCTACTCAAAAGATTACCAACTCACTACATTCGATTGACTTCATAGGGAAGCCAATCCTGCCATCTGCACAACTAAGGCTGACCAAATCCGACCCCGTCGAAAACGCACTCACTCGAGTAATACACCATACAGAATCAACCTCGAAAAAAAGTTCAGTCTCATCATCCTCAACTAGAATATGAAAGTAAGAGCGATAAACTCTCCTTCTATCAGGATCATCAAGATCACGATCCAGATCCATCACTACGTCACCCTACCATAAACGTCACGACCCTCGATCGTCATAAGACCCAAATTCCTCAACATCACAATCCCGATCCACCTAGGATCCACACATGTTGTCTCAGCTAACAATCCACCTGAAATATGATCCTAGGGTTTTACACCCTCTCGAATTCTCCGTCAGTCACATCACTCCCTAACCATTTCGCACATCTAACCAGATTAGTCAACGACGAGACACGTCAAGACTGTGGGTCCTCTCCAATTACCTTGTATCGATCCTTGGCATTCCACCTAGGAAAATCAAGGAAGATCCAAGACAATGACATCAAAATTCATCATATGTGAATGCAAACAAAACTCGCTGCACTCACCACGCCATGTAATCCAACATCGTCTGCCACCAAGCAGAAAATGAGAAATCTCATCCACCTAACTTTGATATACTCAACTCCTTCTGAAGACCGAAGACAAATCCCGAGTCCACCAACCAATACACAATCAACATACTGGTGACAACAACCATTATCTACCATGGCAGAACTTGAGAAGTCACCCTAATGACTTCGAAATACCCATTACTAATGCGGAAAACCCGCACTCCTCTCGTCACCTCAATCACAACCTCTCTCGATTCCAAAGTTCCAATCTTTTTCGAACCAACACACTCGGACATCAATCATGTGTCCGTAACCAGGCTAACTCACTACCAAGTTCGCCTATTGGCTTATACCGCTTATGTACATCCAAAAGGATGTGGACCATCACTACTCGGTCCTCACGTCTGAACTACTGCTGGATCCCATCCAGTCCAACTCTATCTGTGGTCCACTCTCGGACCACAGGTACTGAACACATGCCTATCTCGACGGAGCCACGTCCCAACTCGTGACTCATCGTCATCACAATCACTGGCACCAGCACCAGCACCAGTACCAGCACACACTATGTGAATTAGACAACCCTGGATCTCTACTCATACCGAGCGAAGGCCCCGCACCTCTGCTCAGATTGGAGGAATTCTGCCTCCCTCGTACCCAATAACTCTGGGTACAGTCGCCCTAACATCTCATACGAGAAAAGGAAACGTCCCCCGAACGTCCCCGATTCCCAACAACTGTAACTACAACCACTCCCTGTAGTAGTGCCTACCACAGACTCGTGCAGACCTAACCACCAAACCTCGATATCGAGACTCTACATCCAACGGAATAAACCGCGCGTACTGACTATTCTGTATCCCCATTTTGGGATTCCATCGACAAATACCAACCATGGTAACTTGTCCAACCAAACTCTATCAGTGGTAACTCAACTCAACCCATGTCGTCTACCAGGTCGTCCATGACCTTAGTTGCACCAAAAATCCATCACAACTAAGTAGCACGACAACCAACTATGTCTAACCAACTAACACAACCTCGACTGCAGAGTTCAGTCCCATCACTAAAGCTGACATGACTAGACCGACTGACGGACTCGACTCTGAAAAGTCGTCAACGTCAAACCACTCGCCAACTCACCTTTCCGAACCATACCTCATACCTTAGGGTTCCACGATCACACCCTATGGTTCCCCTGAACCCAACTGCAGAAGGCAGTATAATCCACAATCTGACCGACCCCGCGACCCCGACATCGTATGGACGTCAATCCAATCCTTCCGTCAGTTGAACTAGGGTTCCTCGGACCCAGCTGCTCCCAGTAGCATAGCCACCTAGCTCAAAAAAATCCGACCATTTAATGGTCACAACTACGAACCAGTCGTCATAACAGATCCTACAACATCGTGGAAGACGATCCCAACTAACCGTCCCATGATCAAAACTCTAAAGTACTTTTACGTTCATCCCTTTGTAGGGTCCCACATTGTCAACCACGACAGAAATATGGTAACCCCGGAATCAATTGTCGAACCAAAACGAACCACGATTCAAACCTACTAACTAACGTATCGGCATCCTAACTATCAGATTGATAACGAACTGCAGTTCATAAAGACATCACATCCTCGACCTACACACAAAGTGTCGGGCAAAATGCGCTATGGAGTTCAAAGTAACATGAGCAAACCTGCTCTGATACCACGTGTCAGGACCCATCCCAATCCCCCCAGGATTAACAAGAGACGTTCCTGTTCCCGTCTGACACGGAGTGTTAGACCAAGGAAAATTAAAACCTTTAGCCTTCCGGCTTCCAGAGTACGCCAGGATCCGGATGAGGTATGTGATGTCTCGGTCTCTGCTATATTCCGCATCCGTAATCAACCTGAAGGGCATTGAAAACAGAAAGACTGTGAGTGGACGAAAATAAAAGAGTTTATAAAACATATTTCATAAAAGACCTTTATGCCCTTCACTAAAAAGCAGGCATGCATAGTAAAACCATTTATCAAACCACATATGTTTAAATAACCAAATCCATAAGGGCCCTGCCCAAATCCATTTACAGAAAACTAGAATATAGTAAACATATGTGGGATCTCAACCCAAATCCATTTATCAATCATAAACACAATTTCGCAAACCAAGTGAAATCATGTTTATCATATATCTTATAACCAATCCTGTCGGGGTATCTAGAGCTACACACGTGCTACCTGGGGTCTCAAAACCCAAGTCTCCCTAGGGTCCACCCAGGTCAATGTCCGTAGATCAATAACCCTCCCTGGGGGTTATAATCCATAGCCTTTCTGAGACTAAGGAACCCAACGGGGGCGACTCCACTCAGTCAGTGCTCCGTGACTACTCCAGGGTACACCCAGGCCAACGACCCTCCCTAGAGGAGATAATTCATATATAAAGGATGGTATACGAAAAACCTTTTGAAAACATTCTCAAAACCTTTCAAGGGTTCATGCCCGGTCCCCATAAACCGTCATGAATCATAAAAAGCTTTCAAGAGTTCATACCGGTCCCCATAAACCTTCATGAACTATAAATCCATTTATGGGTCCCTGACCCGAAATCACAATCTTAAAACATAACTGGGCCCTAAGCCCAAATCCGCATACAAACTGGGCCTCTAGCTAGAATAGTAAACCAAATGGCCCTCGTGCACGATTTCGTAAACTAAATGGGCCTAGTGCTCGATATCATAAAAAAAATGGGCCTTGTGCTCGATATGTAAACCAAATGGGCCTTGTGCCCGATACGTAAGTCAACTGGGTTCCAAGCCCGATTCGTAAACCAATTGGGCCTTAAGCCCGATACGTAAATAAAGTGGGCCTTCGGCCCGATTCTTCGTTAAATCAAATGGACTTCAAGTCCGAGCGTTCGTAAATCAAATGGGTCTCGTGCCCAGTCCATATTTCCAAATCCGAAATTGATTCAAGTCCCAATTGGGCCTCTGGCCCTAGAACGTAATTAAATGGGCCTCTAGTCCGAGGGTTTCCAAAAAAATGGGTCTCAAACCCGAGTTTACCCTTTTCAAATCCAAAACCATTTCATGAAATCATTTCCAAAACTATAAGTACGAAAAATCAGCGTAAAACTGAAAACCTCGATTTACGTGCAAGCACGTAAATTGCCTCGAAATACTTGAAATCATGTAAATCACAATCATCCAAATCATCATCATAGAATCATATCCATAAAACATATAAAATATTTATGCATGCATCACATTTTAGAAATCAAGGTGCATTCACAGACCGCCGTAAACTGCCGCCACGATTTGAGTGTCGTAAGCCTCACCGGGCTAATCGTCATCACCGGGACTCTCAAACCTGTCCAAATAAGTCTAGAGGGTTACTAACTACCTTATTAACCTCTCATTGAAGCCCCGTAATTTTCCCGAATTTTTAACTATTTTAAAACTCGATCCTAAACCTTCGGATGTCCCGAACAATATCGAGACCGTGTCCGATCGACACGAAACTAGTCCCAAAATGTTCGTTACATCAAATATATTAAAAGTCATATTGAAGTCATCGCCAAAGGATTCTTCACGTGCCCCCACGAGCAGTCCAAAGGGGCTGCACGTGAGCCCACGTGCCAGTTACTGTTCAGTATCCCCTATCTCTCGCCGATCGGGTTCGTTGGTTCGAACCGGTTTGGACTGGTCTTGTCAGGACCCACCCCGGTTTCACCCCGAAACCCGAGGTAAATCCCGCTCCCGTCTGACTCCCCGACACAACACCCAAGTAAAACTCACTCAAACCCAGACAGACGCAGGAGTAATTAAACAATATTCCAACCTTATCGTTTACAGAGCATAGCACTAAATTACAAGGAAAATAAAAACTGATAAAGTACACGCACACAGAAGCCGTTAAACTCTTCTAGGATCCCTCACGTCACTTCTATGCCTCGGACACTGCCTCGACGTTAAGACCCCGCGCTAGCTCCACAACCTGGAGGGCAATTTAAAACAGAAAATGTGAGTGGACCAGAAAGTACAAAAAGTTCAAAACCACTTTATATGAAAACCGAGTTTAACCCTCCGTTTTGAAACCACATGCATAACCAACAGTTATGAACACAGTTATAAAATAATCATTATAAAACATCATAAGAAACAGAAACACTATAAAATATCATAAGAAACCATAGCATGAGTATCAGAAACCGTATCAAATCCTCATTTCCCGATCGAACCTGCTGGACCTATCCGAGTCTTTAAACTCCCGAGTCTTTAAACTCAATCCAGGCCTTAATAATATCCAAGTCTTTAAACTCAAGGCCTACGGGGGAAATCAATATATATCCGAGTCTTTAAACTCCCGAGTCTTTAAACTCAATCCGGGTCTTTAAACCCAATCCGGCCGGTCCCCCGTCACATATATCCGGGTCTTTAAACCCAATATCCAGATCCAGCAAATCCAATCCCAAAACCATTTGAAACCATTTACCAATCCACATCCAAACCCGAATCCGAAATCACTGGTCCGATACCCTTCCGGCATCCAGAACCGTCATTCCGAACCCAAATCCGGAATCCACTTTCCACTTGAAAACCAACTTCCATTTCCGAAATCCGTTTCTAAAACCTAAAACCTTTATTATCGAAATCATGTTCCAAAATCCCTTTATAACCAATGAAAACCACTTATCAATGGAAATCCCAAAACCATAGCATCCATTTCAGAAACAAACCACTTTCTCGTAAAACGTGCTAAAAACCAAACATTCTTGAAAAACGTGCAGTCATGTAAAATCAACCAAAACATATTCGATAAACATAGAATAGTGATTAAAAGCCATAAGACAATGATAGAAAACAGTTATGCATGCTCGGGTTTAGAGAAGGGGTCCACTCACAGTACTGAGCCCTACTCGCGTCCCGAACGTCCAGCCCGTTCCTCGGCTTCCTCGGGAAATCCCGATCCTGTCAAACACCGTCAAATTACGTCACTACTACGTCCACGAACACTCACCTAAATTCCCTCAAAAATCCCCGAATCGAAAACCTAAAACCCGGGACCCTAAACATTCACCCTCGCGGAACTACACTCAAACAACTTCCGATTGACTCGAAACCAACTCCATTGAACTCACCACAACTCCTAGACCAAAAGTCATGTTGATCGCTTCTCCATACGCCGCCGCACGCGCCCCCACGCGCCGCCCAAAGTGGCTGCGCGTGGCACTCACGCGCCAGCTACAGTGCACCGTCAACCTTGAGCAGACCCGGTTCGCACCAGTGGTCTGGACCCTGAACCGGCGAGAGCGGTTCTCCTCATTCCGTCCACCAAAACGACTCCTCTCTTCACCAACAGCATCGTCCCATCCTAGGCTACCCCTTCCCGTATGTCACTCACCTCGATTCACCCTAAAACTCGTCGACTCAACCTTGAATAAAACCCGTACACTGCCCTGTTTCTTACTCCGGCCACCCACGACTTCCCCCTTCACGGAGGCTACACCAACCTCTTCCTAGGACTCTACTAAAACCCTTAGACCACTCTAGACTCATCGATTCAACCTCCCAAACCACGACTTCCACGTTGAAACTCAACGGGAAAACAGAGTATCGACATGGGAATGAGAGAATTACCTGCCTCCAGTCGCCGTCGTGAGCTCCGCTGGTAGTGGTTGACTCCTCGCAACCCGCACGACACCACCACGGACTCAGTTGCCCCGTACACGGCTGCCACCGCCACAATTCTCACAAATTCCTTCCTGTTTCCCCCCTGATTTTCCCGCAGCTCTTGACACCCTCACACACAGCCACCACACCGTCAACCTCTCTCACTGCTTCCCTCTCACTCTCTGATCACCCTCACACACTCACAATTCATCAACACACACACCACCACCCTCAATTTCCTTCACGACCTCCCTCTGTTTTCTGTTTCCTTCTGCGCACAAACACGAACACGGGCACGGTTGCACCCCAATAATAGAACCGTGCACACACCTTAGAATCCCCCAGAACCCACTACACACTTGCCACATGTCACCATCCCCCACTCTCTCTCACCCATGTGGCCCAATCTCAGCCGTTCATTTCCTTCTTTCTGCACAAATCCCAATGTGCAGAAAGACCAATTTACCCTTCTTTTTAACTTATATTTACGATTTAACCAAAACTTCCTAGACCCGTAACTCTCGCCTCGTAAGTCCAATGAAGACGTGCCGCCTGTCATCGAACTCAGGACGACGGAATCTATCTAACCATCCTAGGTCAACCTACCAAAACTCGATTATTCAAAAAGTCAACTTTTCCCCCTAATTTACCCAAATTACGGTTATGCCCTCGACCTTCCGAACATCACAACTTCCTCCTCGGATGTCGGAATCAGGCATGCCACTTGCCTATGGATTCGTGACGTCCTAAACTACGTCCTAGTCACCGATCAACACTCAAATCGACCTCCCAACTAAAAGTCAACTATTTGCCCGAACCAGGGGCAAAATCGTCATTCTACGCTCATGGACCCATCGGGACCACCTACCCACTGCTTAACCTCAATAATCACACCTTAATCACTATCTTAATCCCGGCTCTCGGGACGGGTTGTTACAATCTACCCACCTAAATAGAATTTCGTCCCCGAAATTCCACAGCTAGTTCCCAACACCTAGGGTCTCCTACCCGGTAAAGAACAACCTCTCCTAGGTTCCCTGTCTATCAACTCCACCTTGGGTATTTCACTCCATCCCCAACTACTGTTACCACGCCCAGCCCTAGCTATGTAACAGCTGCATGGAGTACGCAAGGGAAACTCTATGAACAGAAAACAAAGGTATTATAAACTACCTTATTTCAGAGTACCCGACAGAAGTCATAGAGTACATCCTTGTATACAACCACCCTACTTTCCCAAACCAACTCGACTACTAACCCAAACAATCGTCCACCCATCTCCCTCGGCTGCTATTCCGGCCACGGTCGGAATAACTCCACAAAGTCCTAAAGGCAAACTCTAGCTTGTGGGTTCTCTCCTTCCATAGTCTCAGATCGATCAGTTATAGTCACTCCTTTCCTATACTTCCCGTCAACCTGCTACGGAACTTACTGTATACTCCAAATCCTCTAGGCGAACTCCTAGACTCTACCCTGGGATCCAACAACCAAACCAACAGAACAACCAAAAGTAAAACAAGTACCTGTCCCCACATCTGGTATCGCCTGATCCTCCTGCTGAGTCATCGAGAACACCCGGGCCTGAGATCCCGACGCTCTACCACGTCCCCTCGAAATACTCGTGGCTGTGCCACCACCTCCTCTCGTACCTGCTGTCCCTGACGCTGTACTCTGCCCAGGCTCCGCTGCTCCTCTGCCTATACCACCTTCATGTGGCAACTGTGGAAACTCACGTCGAAAATGACCTCGCTCCCCACAGTAGAAACACACATTCCAGCCTGGTCCACTGCTCGGTCTCCCTGTGGACGCTACCGACGTCGCACTCGCTTGCGGAGTCGGCGGTGCTCGGTAACCCCAAAATCCTGAACTCTGGGCACTGCCAGGCCTACCAAAACGGTCATCTCCCGACGAGGACGATCCACCGAAGTTACCTCTTTTCGGTGTCCGCTGGCTCGAAGCTCCAGGAATCGATGGTTCCCGGCGTCGCACCGGCAAACTAGCCTCCACCCGCACTGTAGCGTCTGACAAGTCTCGGAGGGTAACAAAAGATCCGGCCGTCACTATGGCTCGAATCTCACCGCGCAAACCCAACTCAAACCTACGGCATTTCTCGGCTTCAGTGGCCACAAAAGCAGGAGCAAACCGAGACAACATCTGAAACTTCTGTTCATACTCTGCCACTGTCATATTCCCCTGCTGGAGCTGCAGAAACTCCGCCTCCTTGGCATCCCGGAAAGAACGAGGATAATACTGCTCCAGAAACTGTTCCCTGAACGTCTCCCAAGTTACACTATGGGCATCCCAACCGGACAACTCGAGAGTATACCACCACTCATACGCCGCACCATCTAGTAAAAAGGTAGCCAACAACACTCGTTCCTCCGGCGGACAATGCATCACCGCAAAAATCCGCTCTAGTCTGGTAATCCACCTCTGGGCTTCCTCAGGATCAGCCCCACCACTAAACGTAGTAGCCCCGAGCCGCTGGGCTCGCTCAATCGTGGCACTCTCCGTCTCTCTTGCTACTTCTTCAGGTTGTGGAGAGGGTCTACGTCTCGGAGGCATCGTCAACCGCACACTGAAAGAGGCATAGAAGTAGTCAAACAACTGAAACACAACCTCACGAACCGACAGACCCAACAAACTCGACAAACCTATGCTCTGATACCAATTGTCAGGACCCACCCCGGTTTCACCCCGAAACCCGAGGTAAATCCCGCTCCCGTCTGACTCCCCGACACAACACCCAAGTAAAACTCACTCAAACCCAGACAGACGCAGGAGTAATTACACAATATGCCAACCTTATCGTTTACAGAGCATAGCACTAAATTACAAGGAAAATAAAAACTGATAAAGTACACGCACACAGAAGTCGTTAAACTCTTCTAGGATCCCTCACGTCACTTCTATGCCTCGGACACTGCCTCGACGTTAAGACCCCGCGCTAGCTCCACAACCTGGAGGGCAATTTAAAACAGAAAATGTGAGTGGACCAGAAAGTACAAAAAGTTCAAAACCACTTTATATGAAAACCGAGTTTAACCCTCCGTTTTGAAACCACATGCATAACCAACAGTTATGAACACAGTTATAAAATAATCATTATAAAACATCATAAGAAACAGAAACACTATAAAATATCATAAGAAACCATAGCATGAGTATCAGAAACCGTATCAAATCCTCATTTCCCGATCGAACCTGCTGGACCTATCCGAGTCTTTAAACTCCCGAGTCTTTAAACTCAATCCAGGCCTTAATAATATCCGAGTCTTTAAACTCAAGGCCTACGGGGGAAATCAATATATATCCGAGTCTTTAAACTCCCGAGTCTTTAAACTCAATCCGGGTCTTTAAACCCAATCCGGCCGGTCCCCCGTCACATATATCCGGGTCTTTAAACCCAATATCCAGATCCAGCAAATCCAATCCCAAAACCATTTGAAACCATTTACCAATCCACATCCAAACCCGAATCCGAAATCACTGGTCCGATACCCTTCCGGCATCCAGAACCGTCATTCCGAACCCAAATCCTTTCCACTTGAAAACCAACTTCCATTTCCGAAATCCGTTTCTAAAACCTAAAACCTTTATTATCGAAATCATGTTCCAAAATCCCTTTATAACCAATGAAAACCACTTATCAATGGAAATCCCAAAACCATAGCATCCATTTCAGAAACAAACCACTTTCTCGTAAAACGTGCTAAAAACCAAACATTCTTGAAAAACGTGCAGTCATGTAAAATCAACCAAAACATATTCGATAAACATAGAATAGTGATTAAAAGCCATAAGACAATGATAGAAAACAGTTATGCATGCTCGGGTTTAGAGAAGGGGTCCACTCACAGTACTGAGCCCTACTCGCGTCCCGAACGTCCAGCCCGTTCCTCGGCTTCCTCGGGAAATCCCGATCCTGTCAAACACCGTCAAATTACGTCACTACTACGTCCACGAACACTCACCTAAATTCCCTCAAAAATCCCCGAATCGAAAACCTAAAACCCGGGACCCTAAACATTCACCCTCGCGGAACTACACTCAAACAACTTCCGATTGACTCGAAACCAACTCCATTGAACTCACCACAACTCCTAGACCAAAAGTCATGTTGATCGCTACTCCATACGCCGCCGTACGCGCCCCCACGCGCCGCCCAAAGTGGCTGCGCGTGGCACTCACGCGCCAGCTACAGTGCACCGTCAACCTTGAGCAGACCCGGTTCGCACCAGTGGTCTGGACCCTGAACCGGCGAGAGCGGTTCTCCTCATTCCGTCCACCAAAACGACTCCTCTCTTCACCAACAGCATTGTCCCATCCTAGGCTACCCCTTCCCGTATGTCACTCACCTCGATTCACCCTAAAACTCGTCGACTCAACCTTGAATAAAACCCGTACACTGCCCTGTTTCTTACTCCGGCCACCCACGACTTCCCCCTTCACGGAGGCTACACCAACCTCTTCCTAGGACTCTACTAAAACCCTTAGACCACTCTAGACTCATCGATTCAACCTCCCAAACCACGACTTCCACGTTGAAACTCAACGGGAAAACAGAGTATCGACATGGGAATGAGAGAATTACCTGCCTCCAGTCGCCGTCGTGAGCTCCGCTGGTAGTGGTTGACTCCTCGCAACCCGCACGACACCACCACGGACTCAGTTGCCCCGTACACGGCTGCCACCGCCACAATTCTCACAAATTCCTTCCTGTTTCCCCCTGATTTTCCCGCAGCTCTTGACACCCTCACACACAGCCACCACACCGTCAACCTCTCTCACTGCTTCCCTCTCACTCTCTGATCACCCTCACACACTCACAATTCATCAACACACACACCACCACCCTCAATTTCCTTCACGACCTCCCTCTGTTTTCTGTTTCCTTCGGCGCACAAACACGAACACGGGCACGGTTGCACCCCAATAATAGAACCGTGCACACACCTTAGAATCCCCCAGAACCCACTACACACTTGCCACATGTCACCATCCCCCACTCTCTCTCACCCATGTGGCCCAATCTCAGCCGTCCATTTCCTTCTTTCTGCACAAATCCCAATGTGCAGAAAGACCAATTTACCCTTCTTTTTAACTTATATTTACGATTTAACCAAAACTTCCTAGACCCGTAACTCTCGTCTCGTAAGTCCAATGAAGACGTGCCGCCTGTCATCGAACTCAGGACGACGGAATCTATCTAACCATCCTAGGTCAACCTACCAAAACTCGATTATTCAAAAAGTCAACTTTTCCCCCTAATTTACCCAAATTACGGTTATGCCCTCGACCTTCCGAACATCACAACTTCCTCCTCGGATGTCGGAATCAGGCGTGCCACTTGCCTATGGATTCGTGAAGTCCTAAACTATGTCCTAGTCACCGATCAACACTCAAATCGACCTCCCAACTAAAAGTCAACTATTTGCCCGAACCAGGGGCAAAATCGTCATTCTACGCTCATGGACCCATCGGGACCACCTACCCACTGCTTAACCTCAATAATCACACCTTAATCACTATCTTAATCCCGACTCTCGGGACGGGTTGTTACAGGTCTGGATTGGTCCAACGTCCAATCTCCCTCATTTTCAGACCATTTTCCTTCCTCTAAATTCCTTTCCTCATGTCTAGTCCTTAGCAACTTATTTGAATGAATATAACTGAAGGAAACCGTCAAGAACATACCTTCCCGATCAAGAAAACTCATGGCCAGCTCCTCCCCACGGTCCACACGTTTCAGACCATTCCCAGCCATGCTTCCAATCTCAAACCGTCCCTAAGACCACCAGGAGCCTTATTTAATTAATGGGATCGATTGACCAGCAGTAAAAACCAACATGCAAGTTCAAAACCCAAAACTTACCTCTCTCGGTTGCTTACCGTCGAATCATGCCACCGTACACGATGGCCGACGCCTGTGCCACCACTAGACTCATCTCCTAGCATTCTTTCACGTTCAACCATTACCCAGAAGCAATGGATGGGTTTTTGAGGGGTTATAGTTGGGTTTTAGTTCGGGTTTTATAGAGAAAATGAAGAAGATGGCATTTGTTGCGCGGGGGAAAAAGGAGAGAGAGAGAGAGAGGTTTGGTGTTGGTGGTCAGATGAGATGAAATGGATGGTGGAGATGAAAGGAAGAGGTAGAGATGAATGGTGGGGATGAATGGTGGGTGAAATAAATTATAAAATAATTTTACGATAATATTATTTAATTAATTGGATCCACTTTTTAGGGCTAATGACCAATGGGATGAGTGACACTTGTCACTCATCCATGGGTACCACCTAAATATATGCCCAATCAGATATTGCCACCTCATCATTGCCTCGTAATGCGTGCATAATGTAATCGAATTTCCGTGACCCATAACTTTCTCGTTCGAAATTCGATTTTGATGTGTCGCCTGTCTATGGATTCGTATCGACCCGATCTTCGTAACGGTCCTCGGACCTCCCGGGTCAAAAGTCAACTATTTGCCCCTTTTAACCAAATTACAAAAATAACCATGATTTTCCGAACGTCATAACTTCTTCCTCGAATGTTAGAATCGGACGTGCCACTATCTATGAACTCGTGACGACCCGAACTACGTCACAGTCATCAGCCAAAGTCCATTTGAGTGCCATAACGAAAAGTCAATGTTTTACCCATTCCAGGGGTAAATTTATCATTTGCACCGTGCATTCGAAAGTACCCCACTAATCACCGATTATTCTCACTAATCCTTGATTAGTCACTAATCTAATCTCAAAATTCGAGACGGGTTGTTACAGTTTCTAATCGCTATTTTCAAGAATTGCTTTCAAACGTATATCAATCGTTTTCTATTATTCCCGAGAGTTCATGTGCAACTTCCCTATGGGTCACCCATCCTAGGATTGCACCAGCCCCTACTCGCCTAACTTTGGAGTTCCCAAGAAATCCAAAGCCAATGATCTCCCAAAAGGCTTCCAATTGGATAAATGCTCACCCACACTTATAAGACGCATCCCTCAGATCCCCCAAGCGATGTGGGATTTCTAAACATGCCCCCAAAGCACGGGTCCTCACAATCCACCCCCTTTAGGGCCTAGCGTTCTCACTAGCACACTCAATTCTAGTTGAGGTTAGGCTCTGATATCAAATTTTCGCGACTTGACCTTCAACAGGATATTGTCCACTTTGGGTCCAGCCCTCACGATTTTGTTCCTAGGAGTTCACATTCAACTTCCCAGTGGGTCACCCATCTTGGGATTGCACCAGCCCCTACTCGCTTAACTTTGAAGTTCCTTAAGAATCCAAATCCAGTGAGTTCCCAAAAGACCTCATGTTGGATAGATGCGTGCCCACACATAAAAGGCGCATCCCCCAGATCCCCTAGGCAATGTGGGATTGCTAACCATTCCCCCATGACACGTGTCCTCACAATTCCCCCTCCCACCCCCCCACCCCCCCCCCCCCCCCCCCCTCATACGCACATGCATCACCTTCATTAGAATATCTTCATGCCATTCTCAAGTATGTTAGCTTCAAAATCATCAACCAAGTCCTCGGAACAAGGCTAAGGATACTTATACTAGGCTATGCGTATAGATATGTATGGTAAGGTTATAACTTAGTTTTGAGAGTTGAATAATATAAGAAATGTTTAAGTTTGTTTTTTAGACCTATTATTAAACTACTTATTCTTATTATTATTATTCTTATTCTTATTCTTATCATAAAAGTCGTTACGCGAGTTGTGAATGGGTCATGTTGTGTAATATGGTTATACAAAATATGGGAATATGCGCCTGTGGTTATACAAAATACGGTTATACCTTGTTGGAATCTTAATTATATTCATTCTTTTTCCTTTTATTCTTTTCATATATTAATCACTATAATTGATCAATTAGTAACTAATTACAAGAATTAATAGTTAAATTAAGAATTTATAATTAATTATTAAAATGCAGGCCCTAGCACACTTTGGCGAGCCTAGCTTGCAAGGCTCCATTAGCAAATTAGCAGCCCAGATTTCATGTCACGCATCTCTTGCCTACGATCCAGCATCTGCCACGTACAGCCCACCAAACTCCATTTGACGCACGACCCAGATTTTACATGGCTCGCGCATCTCCTGACGCTTCAATTACAAACTATGTTTGCAAGCCCACTTTTTGCATGTGTTCCACTGCAGCCCAGCATTTCCCAAATTCAATCTCCAGCTCTAGCCGATTTGCATGCAAGTTCCAACTGAATCCATCTTACAGCAGCCAATTTTGCGTGTCTAAAGCATGCTGCCCAAGTTCAAATCGGCAAGCGGTTCACCAATTTCACACGTCTCTTGCATGAGGCCCAGCTTGTAACCATTCCTTTCTCACAAAGCCCAGCTATCTCAGCGCCGAAGTCCCAGCAACCTATGTCGGACTTCTCAAGCTAGCGACCCAATTTCCAATCCGCTTCGAAGAGACCAAAGACCACCGCCAAACATATGTTTACTTCATTACGCGCTTGCACCGATCCAACACGATTCCAGCAATTTCCGTCAACTTCAGAAGCCATTACGCATAATGCACGTGGCCAAAAGACCATATTTCCTCTTTGAAATTTCCAGCAAGCAACTTCAATATCCAAGCAACCTATGGAAAAGATTTCCCTTTTTAATTAGGATTTGTTTTAGCTTTTTAATTAGAATTTTTATCACCTTTTTGTTAGGTTTTGTATTATTTATTTTATTAGGAATTGATCTAGGGACTTGTCCTATGCCTATAAATAGTTAACTTTGATCATTTTTCAAAGGATCGCCCATTCTTGTACCAAAATTCTACTTGGCCAATTCTCCCTTTTCATAAATTCAAGATTTCTTATGCAACGTTAATTATATCTTACTTAATCTTCTACACCTTGATCTGTGATATAGTCATGTTGTCCTAGAGTGTCTCATCAAAGAGTGCCCAATTACTTTGTATCCATAGGGTGTACCGAAAAGAAAAAATGTAACATGACCTCTTTACCTTATTGTTATCTGTTGTGCTTGAATATCTTGGTTTATGAACTGATTTCTAATATTATTCTTGGTTTTATGATTTGTATTTATTTCAATATTCTACGCGTTCTATGATTCTAGTTTTTTTATGATTGTATGTTTGTGCTTAATGCTTGATTAGATAGTCGAGTTGTCCCCGAGTCTAATTCATTGAATGTGTAAGTCGGGCTGTCCTCGAGCACGTACTTAAGATAATATGCAAGTAGCTCGTAAAGCTAAAATTGGAGGATTTCGTAGGTTGAAGTTAATAGGATTCATGAATGAGTTAGGTTAAAGATGAGTTGATCAATGTAAATAATAAATTAGGTTAGACTAAGTTAATTACGTAAAACATTAGAATCAATCAATTACCCCTTAATTAAACAATCAAATGATAATCATGTTTAGGTGTCCTCAATCTTCAGTTTAGAACGATCTCTATTTACCAATACTATATCTACAAAAAAAAAATTATTGCATAGGTTTTTCTGAAGTGTTGAGTGTGACTTTGTGTTTACTTTAATGCTTGGTTTTTGTGTATCATAGCATATACCCTAATTTTTGGTTATTTTACTAAATGCTAGTGGATACCACCACTTGTCGGGGACTGGGTTGGATGCGGGAGGTATCCCACAAGAGGTGGATTTAGGTTCCCAATGTCTAATACGAGTGGGTATGTTGGGAAATCCCTTGTATGACAAGAATCGTCAAACGGGAGTAGGATCGGTCAAACTTTCAAAGAAATTAGGGACGGGTCCTGTCAATTTGGTATTAGAGCATAGGTTACCGAATTTAAGGATCATTTATGACATATGTTACAAGAAATTTTAAAAATTGGTACTTGGATTACAAATTGAAATGACTAAAAGGATAAGAAGAATCCCGAGAATAATGGTTATTAGTTTTTATGTTAAGTTGAAGAAAAATTCGACTTTCGGATCATATTTAGACTTTAAAGGAATACATATGGTAAATTGAGTTTAGATAATTTTTAATAAGTAATTAACCATTCTTTAGGAATTATTGGTTGCCTGCGACTAGTTTGGACTCGAGCTAGAATTCAAAAGGTGCAAATACAGATATGGTATAAGAGATGTATTTCATGTGTGTTTTATTACATTCTAAATATTTAAAAGAATATTAGGGAAACGTGTTAACTATAAAACTCCAATTTTTTATTGAAAATTTAATTTTCAAGGGATAAGTAAATGGGAGGATGACTTAAAGATGATACAACGTACAAAGCATATGATTAGAATTGTTTGATGCACGACTTAGCAAATTGTACATGGATTATACAAAACCGACATATGTTGAATTAAAACGAATAGGATACATATGATAATGGTACGATGTAGGATTATTCTATAAGTATGATTATGCTAAATGATGTAATGGTGATGTCTTAAAGGATGTGATTCGTATAATTTTTATAAAAATTGAGTTTAAGTTGTAGATCGAGGGTCTGAATGTGGATTTGATTGGGGATTCTTATATGTGAACTCTCGATAGTCATGGTATGTAAAATAATGAGATGAGGATTTGATGTTATATATGGATGACGATATGGGTGATGGTTCCATTAAATAATGATATCGTGATCTTATGATGAAAATAATGACTAACTGTGGTTTTACCTTCTTTGCTAATAGTACGTTTTTTCTCGATATTGGTGCATCATATTATGTGAAAAGGTTACATTGGATTGTGAGTTACGCCTAAATGTTGTATTCTTGGGCGGCCATTCAGATGATGTATCCTTGAATGATTACGTTATGGGGTAGACGTCCAAAAACTGTATCCCTGGACGGCCACTCAGATGTTGTATCCTTGAGTGGTTGAGTTATATGGTTGACACCCTAAATTTTGTATCCCTGGGTGGCCACTCAGACGTCGAGTATGCTCCGTAGTTCTGGAGTGGTTAAATGGTATTATGTGTGGCCTACCGATAGTGCCGTATGAGTATGTGTGCGACACCTGGATGCAGTATCCCTAGGTGGTCACTCGAATGCTGTGTCCCCAAGTAATTGTGATGTGTTGTTAGCGCTCAGATGTTGTATCCTTGAGTGGATACTCGGATGCTATATCCCCGAGTAATTTGTTGGCCAACAATATAGTTATAACTCGGGAAATGAAATTTGAATGATACACTACACATAGTGACGCTTGTTATTGAGCTGAGAAATTAAGTACTTGATTGGTCAGTCTAGTAAGTGCAAAAGTAATCGTAAGATGGCGAGATAAGACAAGTAAATATAGAAGATTAGATAATATGTAAGATTTTTTGTTGGATAAGTCTATATGTTTCCACCTGTCTATAGCAGAGATTAATTCCCGGCATTCTAGAATTCCTCCCCATTATGAAATATAGTTGAGATAATCTTGTGCGGGAATTTGTGTGAAGCTTATTTATTATGTCGGTGATATGTTTAGGTTAAAACTAGATTTTCAATTTTGAATGTTATGTTGTTTTACTCTTCATGTTTGGCATTGCTTCGCCTAATCTTTTCTAACAATGATGAAATTGTTTTGAATGAATTATAGATCATTGATTGGGAATAATATTTTAAAGTTACTGATTATATCGATTCCTTTTGTTTAATAGCACTGAATGGATGTTTAAACTTTAATAGAGCGGTTCCTTGTAGATAGCATACTGTTATGGTGGATTTTGCTCACTATATGTATTTAGTGATTATCCAGCAGTTGTGATGTTGATTACTTTATGTGTTTTGATCATGTTAACCAGTTAGAATTAATCAGTACATGTTGATCAATAAGTGTGGACTCATGTGTAACAACCCGTACCTTCAGGAAGGGTATAAATGTAATTTTGTAAAAAGATTTGTATAAAAGGACGATTTTGCCCTTGTGAATAGTGCGCTAAAGTTGACTTTTTAATTTACAGGTTTGATGAGTGTGGACCATTGACCGTGACGTAGTTTAGGACGTCAAAGTCCGTAGACAGGTGGCATGTCCGATTTGAACAATCGGAGAAAAAGTTATGACGTTCGGAAGATTAAGGGCGTTACCGTAATTTTGATTAATTATGAGAAAATGTTGACTTTTTAGTGGACTTGTGATTTTCACGTAGACCGAGGACCGTTAGATAGGTCTCGACGTCCTGAATACAACGACAGGTGGCACGCTGTCATCGGACATCGGACGGAATAGTTATGGGTCTGGAAAGTTTGAGTGTAAAATGGTAATTTCTAACTCTAGGGGTATTTTGGTCTTTTTGTCTTTAGGGCCAATTAGATAAGGGCAAGTGGCATGAGTGGGATTGGATATTTTGTGCTGATGACCATGGAGAAGGGGACACGTGGGTTAACACTAGAGGATTCTAGGGTGTTAATTATACACACGGGCACATATTGATCGATTTCAACCGTGCAAATTGGTTTGAGAAGCAGAAAACAGAGAGGAAGAAAGTGAGAGTTTGTGATCGATTCAGTGTGTGGGAGAGTGTTGGGTGAATTGTGAGAGTGACAGAGAAAAGAGAGGAAGTTGGTGACTGAGTCTGGGAATGAGATCGTGCATGGAAACACGACGGTGGTGAGGCTGAGTTTTCAGAGAAAACAGAGAGGTCGTGGGACAGAGGTGGTGGTTGTGTCGTGTTGTGGTTCAAACCAAGCTGAGGAGGAGTTAGGACGACCGCAGAGGACTCTTTGAACGCCGTGGTTCACGGCGGTGCAGACGACGGAGGAGGAATCGAAGGTATGATTAGAATCCCCTATTTTTCCCATTTCCTTCAATTCGGAAGTCGTGGACTTTGGGCTAGAGTTGAGGGTTTTGGAGGTTAGGGTGAGACTCCTGAAGGTCCCAGGAGTCGTCTGAGGTTGGTGCCGTGACGGGGGATGACCTGGGTGGCTGGAGGCCAAAACAGGGCAAACGGGCAGTTTGTTTCAGGGATGAAGACGAGGGGTTTTAGGCTTCGATTCCCAAGTTTTAGGACTGGGTTTGGTTGCAGGGAACTGGACGAAGCTTTTGGGATTGGATTGGACGGAAATAGTGGAAGAATGGAGGAGAACCAGTCGCGCCGGTTCAACGCAGTTGAACCGGGTGACTCGAGGTAGACGATTCACTGTAGCAGGCGCGTGAGGCCCACGCGCAGCCACTTTGGGAGGCGCGTGGGGGTGTGTGGGGAGGATTCTGAACAAACTTCCAACATGGGTTTTGTTCTAAATGTTTTAAGGAATCCATTGGTGTAACTTTCGGGTTAATCGGACGATGTTACGGGATAGTTCGAGGATTCGGACGGTTTAGGGTTTAAGTTTAAATTATGTATAAATTCCCGGAAATTTGGGGAAATTAGGGTTAGCATATTTGATGTATTTGTGACCCTATTTTGTGCCTATTGACAGGACGGGAGACGCCTGAGACGGTTGAAGAGCGCACAGAGCACGATTGTTACTGTCGGATTCGTGAGTGGACTCTTTCTTTTCTTACGAGCATGCCTAGCTGTTTTTATTTCCGTTTTATGATTTTAAGTATGTTTTATGCTTGTTGATGACGATTATATGTGATTGATATGTTAGCACGTTTTTCGAGACATTTTCGGGTTTTCGCACGTTTTTCGAGAAAAAGCTGGATTTCTGATTTTGATGTTAAGCTTCCATGTTTTCAGTCTATAATTGTTTTCTAATGGTTATAAGTGGATTATGAAATATGATTTTGGTAATCAAGGTTTTGGTTTTAAAATCGGATTTCGAGAAACAGAATTTGGTTTTAAAGTCGGGAAAAAGTGAATTCCGGATTTGGGTTCGGAATGACGGTTCTGGATGCCGGAAGGGCATCAGACCAGTGATTTCGGATTCGGGTTTGGAGATGGATTTTAGAATTGGTTTTGGATTGGATTTGCTGGATGTGGATATTGGGTTTAAAGACCCGGATATTGTGATTGACGGGGGACGGGCCTGGATTGAGTTTAAAGACTCGGATATTTACGATATTACCCCCGTAGGCCTATTGAGTTTAAAGATTCAGGAGTTTAAAGACTCGGATTACATTTGAGGCCTGGTTGAGTTTAAAGACTCGGATAGACCCAGCAGGTTTGATCGGATTTGGATATTTGGTTTTACGATACGACCTTAGCATACTTATCATACTGTTTTATATTGTGGTTTTCTAATACTTGTTAGGCATGCATATTTTAAAACGGAGGGTAAAATCTTATTGTTTTTCTTACTCCTTGTTTGATTTCTAACTCGTATTTGAAACTCTTATTTCTTTTAGTCCACTCACACTTTTTGGTTTTAACTTACCCTCCAGGTCGTGGTGATAGCGCTGGGGTGAACGTTGAGGCAGGGATCGAGGCATAGAGCTTACGACGTTCTTCCGTTGCAAGATTAGCCTAGTAGGACTATTGTGCCTGTTTTGTATAACGCTATGCTCTGTTCTACAGTTGTATTATATTTACTCCCTTGTCTGATAGTTATGCTTATGGTTATTTTGAGGTTCTTGTGGTACTTTAAGTGTGATTGTCAGACGGGAGCAGGGTTCGTCCCGGGTATCGAGGTGATATTTGGGACGGGTCCTGACATCATGTCCGCAATCATTTGGCTAGTAATAGCCTTAAGGCCATGAGATGCCAGTTGATTGAAATAGTTAAGAACCTCTTGGTAGAACTAAATCAATTGGATGGAATAAAGAAAAACATTTAGAATTTGTATTTTATTTGATGTTACTATTATCAATATGTTTTTTTTTTGAAATATATGAAAGCTATAGTCACTTAGACTCCCTGATAAGAGGGACTATAGATTTTTTAAGGAAGGATAAACAATGAAGAAAGATTAAGAAAAGTTGTTTGTCCTTACTTTAGTATGTTGGTTATGATTTGGGAAATCGTTGTTCGTAATCTCAAATTGTGAATAGGTGACCTATTAAAATTTAAGAAATGGTTGCCAACTCAAGGGTAGTCATGTTGTAGACAGCAAGAATAAATCTAACTTGAGGATATGTTGTCTTGCACAACCTAGTTGTTCAAATAAAGAATGGAAATAGATTGGTACGCACTTGAGCTATGTTTGTGATTGTAGTGGTAATTAAGTTTTGACTAAGGCTTGGAGGATATCTATTACAGTTTTTCAAAATTGTTTATACAACTCAAAGTATGCTTAAGGATATATTAAGATTGTACATGATCTCATTAGTACCAATGTTGGATTGACATTGTAATTTAGTGGCAAGACGAAATTGATAAGTTGATTAAATTTCAAGCAACTTAATCTCCAATTTAAGTAGGGATACAAATTTGGTTTAGTTTTGAAATTTTGAGGACAAAATTTTCTTTAAGCGAGATAGATTGTAACGACCCGAATTTTTGAGGAAACAAAAATGACCATTTTACCCTTGTTAAGTCAAATGGTTGATTTTTTGCTATGGACTTTTTTTGAGAATTTCGAGAACACCGTTACCAAGGTCTCGGGATCCTGAGTATATAGACAGGTGGTACAGTAAAATTGGAAGTCGGGTGAAATAGTTACGGGTTAAAATAGTGAAGGGTAATATAGCAATTTGGCTACCAAGGGCATTTTGGTCATTTTGAAAGGGCCTAGACACTTCGAGAAAACCTTTATGTTTCCTTCCCCTTCCATTCTACTTGGTTTGTGCGTATATATATATATATATATTGCTTTGTAAAAAGGGGGAAAGAGAGGTTCGATGATGAGCCACTGAAAACAAGAAAAAGAGAAAGTGGAGAAAACTCGAAAGACCAAGGACTAGCCATAAGGGAAGAGAGAAACAGAGGAAGAGCAAGAGAAGTGAGAGTGAAAGGAGAAGAAAACTAGCTGAAACGAAGAGTGAAAATGGGAACGGTGGAGACAAGGATGAACTTATGAGCCACTCACTTCAGGTTTCCAGTTGCAGGCTGGGATACTCGATTTTGGATGTGGTAATGGCCTCATGAAGGTGTTGTGGTCATTGTAAGAGAGTAAGAGGAGGAAGTGAACGCTGGTAACGCCACAGCCACAGTTTGGAAGCCATAGCCGAAAGATAGTGGAGGTCGTATGGAGAAATTTTGTAAGTACATTTCATCTTTGATCTCGTAGAGCTTCTCCTTAGAGAGTGTAGTTGAAGTTTGATGTTTGGAACGATGGAAACGGATGTAAAACGGCCAAGATATGGCCGAGTTCTGATCACGGGTTAAACGGCCCGAATACTAGATAATCGGGTCTAGACTGAAGAAGGGGAGGATTGCGTGTGGCGTCTGCTGGTTGTCCAAGTCACGACCTGACCTTTTCCAATAGGATATTTTCCGCTTTAGGCCCATCCCTCACGGTACTTTTCCCGGGAGCTCGCGTGCAACTTCCTAGTGGGTCACCCATCCTAGGATTGCACGAGGCCCTACTCGCTTAACTTTGGAGTTCCTCAGGAATGCAAAGCCAATGAGCACCCAAAAGGCCTCATCTTGGATAGATGTGTGCCCACACATATAAGGCGCATCACCGAGATCCCCCACGCAATGTGGGATTGCTAACCATGCCCCCAAGGCATGGGTCCTCACAATCCACCCCTTATAGGGCCCAGCATCCTCACTAGCACACTAAATTCCGGCTGGGGTTGGGTCCTGTGTGACGACCCGTCCCGGAATTCGGGATTAGATTACTAACTAATCACGATTAGCGGGGTTAATCGGTTATTAGTTGGGCGAAATCGGACGAACGATGCAAAATGACCGTTTTGCCCCTAGTCATGGGTAAAACGTTGACTTTTAATTCGAACGGTCAAATGGACTTTGACCAATGACCGTGACGTAGTTTGGGACTTCACGAGCTCATAGACAGGTGGTACGTTCAATTCCGGCGTTTGTGGTGAAAATTATGACGTTCGGAAGCCCAAGGGCATTTTCGTAATTTGGACGAAATAGAGGAAAATGTTGACTTTTTGATCTGGAGGTCCGATGGCCGAGGGCCAAGGACCGTTGGGAAGGTCTCGATGCCCTGAGTCCGTAGACAGGCGGCACGCATCAATCGGAGTCCGAATGACCGAGTTACGGGCCTGGATGCGTGATGGGCATTTTGGTAATTTTCTGCACAAGGGCAGAATTGTACTTTCACAGGGTACTGTTTAAATAGATTACTGTAGCAGCCGTGTTGGGAAACATGACTAGTGCACGGGTGGATTGTTTATGGGGCAAATGGATGGGCTAAACTGTTGTTTAAGTGTTAATGGACTGTTTGGTCATGTAAGTGGGAAGCAATTGTGTGTGGGACGGTGAGGAGGTGCATTAAACAATGGCTGGTGCGTTTGATCGTGGAAGACAAAACAGAGCATTGGAATTTCATTTCACATTGTGCAGGGCACTGGTCGGCATTGAGTTGGATTTGAATCTGTCCCTAGGACAGTTTGAGAGTGAGAGAGCTGAGAATGGAGTTCTGAGAGGGGTGGAGGATGCCCAGACCCGAAAACTCAAAATTCAAGCCTCATTTTCAAATTTCAATCTGGGCGTCCAATGGATGGAATTGGAGTTGAGTGTGAGCTTCCTGGAACCTTCACGAGTCGATCCAGACCAAATGTGGCCACCTTTGAAGCTCCTGGAGCCGTGGACGGACTGGTGGATGGTCGGAAAAACCCAAGCTTGAGTCGGGGTGTTTGAGGTAACTTCTTGTCCAATTAATCATGTGAATTAGTTCGTATAAATCCTAATAAGCTTACTGGGAAGTGAATTCGATAATGGTTGGGGAATTTTGGAGTTACGGTGATCGACCCGTTTGGGTGATCACTGGTTGATAACACGATTAAGGGATGGTTAGAGTTAATTTTGGACATAGAACTTTAATTGGGTAGTTAAGGAATGTCTTAGGATAAAAAACAGATGAAATTGAGTTGGAATTGAAGGCTATCTGATCGGGTCGAACTCATTGGTTGCAGACCCGTATTGCAGGGAAACGGGCGAGGGAGACGATGAACAGTGTTGGGCACTGTAGCAGGCGCGTGGTGTCACGCGCAGCCACTCACTGCGGCGCGTGACGGCGCATGGGACGGTTTTTCAAGGTCAGTTCAAAACGACTTTTATCCTATACATTGTAACAAACATTTTAGCGTTGGTTTCGTGTCAATCGGACCCCGTTCCGATACTGTTCGGGATGTCCGAAGATTGTAAGTCGGGTTAAAAAATAATTAAAAATTCGAAAAAATTACGGGACTTGAATAGGATGTTAATGAAGAGGTTAGTGACCCTCTAATGTGATATGAACAGGTTTGCGAGTCCCGGTGTTAGTGACGAGGCCCAGGAAGGCCGATGGCACGCGTATCGAGGCGCACAGTTAAACGGTCTGTGAGTGGACATTGGTTTTATAAATTCTATGCATGCATAACTATTTCATGATGATTATATTTTTGATTATATGATTTCATTCGGATATTGGTGAATTAATATGATTTCACGCATTTCGAGGCGATTTGCGTGTTTGCACGTAAATCGAGGTTTTCCGGTTTTGCACTGATTTCCATATTTATGGTTTGGATACGATTTCATGAAACGGTTATAGACTTGATAAAGTAAACTCAGGCTAAGACCCATTTGAGTTTTAATATCGGGCTAGGGGCCCAGTTGATTTACGAAATAGGGCCAGGGGCCCAATTGATTTATAAATGTGATTTCGGGTCGGGGACCCTAAAATGGAATTGAATAAATGATTTTGGATTTAATAAACCAAGTATTTGAACTTGTGATGGTTTTATGGAAATTCGGGGTAGGGCTCTTGTGATATTTTGGAAATGAATGATAAACTATTTTCCATAAACCATCTCGATATGAGGATTGTAATGGTCTCCTCCAGGTGTCTGGGACACTGGGGAAGTCACGGTGCATTGCCTGCGAGGGGTCATGGTACGGAGCTGCCGGACCGTATGATGACTCAGGAGCAAGATTGCTATGATTAGACGTCTGGGACGTCAGTCATCTGGGATGTCAGAGATATGGACCCGGTGAGACCCCGGGCAGCACACGTCGCTTAATACCGTGAGATATGACGTCTGGGACGTCAAGCGTCTGGGACGCTAGGCATCTGGGATGCCGGAGATGGTAAATTAATAAATATGTACCACTGGATTTATGAAATAACTTTTGGATTGAAACTATGTTTATGGTTTCTGGGCTAAGGCCCTAATGGTTATTTCTAATAAATGTTTGATTATTGGTTTTTGATGCATGCATATGTTTTTACTGAGGGGCATAAATGTCTTATAAAATGTATTTTACGAACTTGTTTATTTTCGTCCACTCACAGCTTTTGGTTTTTAGTGCCCTTCAGGTTGATCGCGGATGCGACTGCAACGGAGACCGGGACATTGCATGCCTCCTCCATCGATCCTTGCGCACTCTGCAAGCCCGTAGGGGCAGTGGCTTGAGGTTATCCCTTGTCCGACACTTCGTGTCAGACGGGAGCAAGTTACATCCCGCGGTAATCCCGGGGGGATTGGGATGGGTCGTGTCATCCTGATACCAAATTGTCATGACTCGACCTTTTCCAACAGGATATTCTCCGCTTTAGGCCTAATCCTCACAATTTTGTTCTCTGCAGCTCTCATGCAACTTCCCAGTGGGTCACCCATCTTAAGATTGCACAAGCCCTCACAATCCACTAAACCCGATCTATGGATTGCACAATCTGGATCCCATCTCAACACGTACGAATACTTGCTATACCATAACAATACCACTGTTGATACTCCAAAGTTGATCATTATATTTTTTTTTGAAACTAAGGGTATTAGGGTTGTAGTATTTGGCTATCTTTTGGGTACGATTTTGGACAAGCAAAGAGTTTGGTTTATATTTGGGTTAAAATATGATTAATATTAATTACAGGAAGTTAAACAGAATAAGTAGTTAAGTATCCTTAATTATCTAATTTATTGATGAAAATGAGGTGTTGATCTTGAATCATATGGTGAGCAAATTAAAGAGTTACTATATGTATCTTAGTCACATAACAAGGAATTGGTAATTAGTATCATACTTAGTTATGGTTATGATTTTGGTTAGGAAATGTTATATACTTACGATTTTGGTTGTGATCAAGGAATTGGGAAATTTGTAATCGGATTGGTAATCGAATGGTCTAACTTGATAGCTTACATATTTAATTAGAGAAACTATAAATTATACATTAGGAAATTAAAGAGAATTTCTTTTGGAGATAAATTAAGTAGAGTTAATTGGTGGTTAATTACAATTAGTAAAACTTGTGATTATTATTAGGCATCGCTAGTAAATTGTGGTAAGGTTATAACTTAGTTTTGAGAGTTGAATAATATAAGGAATGTTTAAGTTTGTATTTTGGACCTACGGTTAAACTAATTATTATTATTATTATTATTATTATTATTATTATTATTATTATTATTATTATTATTATTATTATTATCATCATCATCATCATAAAAGTCGTTATGCAAATTGTGGATGGGTCATGTTGCGTAATATGGTTATACAAAATATGAGAATAGCTTATGGCCTGATTTTTGGTTATTTTACGAAATGCTAGTAGATACCACCACTTGTCGAGGAGTGGGTTGGATGCTTGCAGTATCCTAAATGAGGTGGATTAAAGTTCCCAATGTCTAATATGAGTGGGTATGTTGGGAGATCCCTTGTCTAATGAGAATCGTCGGACGGGAGAAAGATTGGTCAAATTTTCAAAGAAATTAGGGGCGGATCCTGTCATAATCTACCCTAGGAAGAGGTCTAGGAGATCAAAACATGAAGAGCTCTCGATTTTCCATAAATTACTTCAACATATTCGGCCAAAATTCAAGCTTGTTTTCCCAGCTTTCCATCGTCCAAACCTTCGATTTTCTCACCCAAAACTATCCAAGGAACTCAACTAGGATGTTACTGAGTGTATTTACAAGCTAGGAAGTTTCAAACGACTCAAATGATCGATTTACGATTTTCTGATTTTTTGTCCTTTGGGTTTCAAGTTCATTGGTTCTTTTTCTTTCCTTTTCTGGGTGTTTCCTCTCTCTCTCTTCTCTCCTCTCTTTGTTCTTTCCATTCCTAGTTCTCCCTTTCTCTTTTCACTTCTTTATCTCCTTCTTGGGTTTCCTCACGGGTCCAAAACAACAACAACAACACACAACAATATATATATAATGCTAAGTCGGTGAACAAAGAGAGAGGGAAAGTGATGAGGTGGACACTTGTCACCATCTCATGTGATCCACAAACTATCTCCACGTGTGATTTACAAAAATATCTCCACTTCTGATATTACAAAAATATCCCTAATACCAAATTACCAAAATGCCTTTGGTAAATCCTAACCCGTAATAACCTTATCTGATCTCTGATTCCGACATACTGCTTGTCTACGGACTCAAGATTCTGAGGCTTACGCACAGTCCTTGCGAAAAGTCCAATAAAATACATGGAGCAAAAAGTCAATGATTTGGCTTATGAAGGTAAAATCGTCAATTTTCTTTTTAATTTCCTGAAATTACCTTTTGAAATTTTTCGGTTGTTACAGTATATGTTTTCAAATATTTTATCCTATGTGTGTGTACATATATATGTAACTAAATATTATAGCAATTAAATGACCCCCTTGTCACATCATCTTTAACAGAATTTAGATGGATTGGCTGTAGGGGGAAATGAAACACTAAACATTGGTGGAGTTAAATTGGGTCAGTTAAACTCTTGGAAGGCTTAATGAGATTTAACTATATCTTTTTCCCACGTTTGGTACGTTGTGTTATACTAATTATTTCGTTCGGATAATTTAACTATGTATTTTAGTGTTTGGTATTCTACAGGATAAAAATACCATCCATATTATATTGGTCGGTTTATATTATACTAATTGTTAAAATAATTTCTATACATTATTATTATTTATTTTAATTAATTATTGATATTATTATTAGCAAAATTCTATGGTACCCTTTATTAAAAAAGGGTATCCATACCCTTAATTTTTATTTAAATAATGAATTAATTTAGACCATTGAAATCAAGACAATTGAATATATTTTATGTTTAATCTTCTTGTAGATTTTTAGCGCACTCAAAAACAAATTGCCGCACAAACATTCCCGCATGCATAATCTTGAGGTTTCATTCGCTCTTGAAGAAAAAAATTCTTGTCCAAATCACCTCTTCTCCATCAATTTTGTGAAGACCCATTACTCTTCTCCATCAATTTTGTGAAGACCCATTAACTAAGTGAGTATAGATTACGAAGAAGAGTTCAGCAACCATAACAATATGGATACAATGATTATGAAGGTAAGTATGGTATTCATGATGATGAATTTGTTTTGTTTTTCAATTAAAGAATTTGTATAGTTATTGGGTAAATTGAATTACTGAATTCTCCACGTTGATTACAATTATGAATGTCGATACTGTTTTGGCTCATAGGTTTGAAAGATGTATAGTAATCTTGATTAGTTTGATTATTATTTTATTTGATCAATTTAGCAATAAGAATATTAGGGGTTAGGTGAGTAGGGTTTTTTTTTTTTTTGGTGAAAGTGAACCCGTTTGGATGATCAATTTAGTAATAAGAAATTAGGGTGTGTTATCTTGTAGGGTTTTTCTTTTTTGTCAACATAACCTCTTTATAACATGTTATTTATATGTTATAACACCGGTATGAAGATATAGTAACATATATAAATGTTATAACATTGATCAATTTAATAATAAGAAATTAAATTGTTATAACCCCACACTTATGTTATAACGTATACTATATTATTGTAATTGTCAAATATAGTGTTATAACGACATAATTATATCATAACATACATTTATTATTGTAACTTATTCGTGTTACGTTATAAATGTAAGGAAGTTGTGACATTATATTCAAAATATTATAAAAAAAAACATATTATAACAATGTCATTATAAATGTACATGGACTGACGAGTCAAACATCTCCCTGGACGAGTCAAGGTTGTTTGAAATCGAGGATTGATAAGAGTCAGAAAATGTTATAAGGATGATACTTGAAACAATCGACGAAGCAGAAATGTTCTATAACAAATATGTACGATATATGGGTTTTAGTATTAGAGTGTATAATAGGAAGGTCGACGACGAAGGTACTATTAGCATGAAGCTATGGGTTTGTTGTAAAGAAGGTTTAAGAACGTCAAAAGAGCAATCTAGAAGACAATGTTCATCAAGAAAGAGCCCTAACGTGAGAAAATTGTCATGCTTCATTTTGAGTGAGGTCGGGAGTATTTGTTGTGTCATCATTTTCCCGTGAAATATACATGAATTAGCAAGGGCTCATGAAATACATTATCTTTGCTCTCATTGAGAAATTGGAGATTGGGATTTTAAGCAGGGTTTCGCACTCCGCTAGGTAGGTGTGGAATTATAAATCACCGGAAAATTATTCAGTTGCTACGTAACTCATGACGCACATAATGCCGATATAACCCTTGGTAAATACGAGGACGGCATCACACGATCTTCGCATTTATTTAATATGTTTACCAGCTAAATATATTAATTAATCGGATCAATACTGGTAATAAATAACTTCTCAACGAATTATTTATTTATTAATAAATAAGTGATTACACTCAGCACAATCATTTATTTAACACTTTTTCCTTCAACCAATCAGACGCTCTGGTGACCCTCAAGGCTACACTATAAGTAGAAGGCCTCATCTCACCTCTAGAGGTAATTCAAAAATGATACCGAAACTCTGTCAATTTATTTTTCTCGATTAAACTGACTTAGACATCGGAGTGTTCATGGTTGACCCCAACCCCCCCCCCCCCCCCCCCCCCTCTTTTCCGGGCTTCAACCTTAACCCCGATTATTTCTTGTTATTGTGTATAGGTATTAAGAAGGAATTCTATAAGTCCGGACGATTTCTGCATCAGCAACTGGTGCTTTCATTGAGAGTCGAATTAAGAAATACTCAATGCATGCTCTCCAGCATTTTCAAGATCTACTTCATTACTATTCATCATTCATTGTTCATTGATCATCGTTGTTCGTCTATGGCAAGAACTTGAAGAATGAAATGATCTGAAAGGCCTATCGCCTTCTTCACAACGACATATGATAAGAGCAACCTGCTCAACAGAATCCTAGAGATTCAACTGAAACACCCCTAATGGGAACTGTTACCTGTTATGCAATTGTAATTTTCTTTGATGCAAGAAAGGGTGCCAGCTCGTGAATACGACGTTCATGCCACGTAAAAGCCACTCGGTACCAACGGATTCCCTGACATCAATCCACTTCCCGCATTCCACATGAAGACAACCTTCCCACTTGCGGATGGGCGACTAGCTAGAAAATTGTCACAACAAGCCCCAAATTGGCTCCACGCGGAACTTCGGAGGCTTATGAACAACCCACATCATGCATAAGGACGCACTCAAGCCCATGAAGGACACGGTATGACACCTTGCCACTAAAACTCGAGCCATAAGTCTCAATGCTCCGCATGACATGCACTACACGAGGACGAACTTAAACCCATGAAGAATGTGACATGACACCGTGCCGCTAAAGATCGAGGCATAACTCCTAATGCTATGCAAACCATGCACGAGGATGCACACGAGCCCACGTAGATCGCGACGTAACAGTAAACCGCTAGAGCTCGAGGCATAAGCACCAATGCTCTTCATGACATGCACGAGGATGCGTTCAGGCTATGAAGAACGCGACGTGGCACCGTACCACAAGAGCTCATGGTATAAGTCCCAACACTTCACCCAACATGTAAGAGGACACACTTAAGCTCGTGAAAAATATGATGCGACACCTTGCCAATAGAGCACGAACAAGTCCAACAGCTAAGGACTAGGACCGAGATTAATTGGAGCTCCTACGATGAAGTCTGGGAGACCTCGGAATCTTCGGTGCTACTAGGAGACGCAACACACCTCACGAAGGACAGGGGAACATCCCAAGGTGCACCATCAAAGAGCATGTCCATCACCAGACTATTTCTCGAGACACGTCGCTGAGCGATTCTGGAGAAAATGTTGCACTCACAGAATAAAGAGCTAGCACCACCCAAGGCTATCAGTTCATGAATGACTCGGGAGCAACTTTAGAGCACTGTCACACGTTGAGTACCACATAAGAGCCAACGACATCATGCAAGCCCCCAGATTGTACACGCATGCTCAAATCAGGTGGACAAGTCGATGAAGGCTCAAGATGTCCTTACTGCTACAGGGAGGATGACGGGACATAATCACCAACATGCTCACACACTTCGACAATGGTGACCCCAAAAAGTCGACACCACCGGACTTGACGCTACTCTCCCCCTAATCAAGACATACTCCATACAAAAGAAATCTAAAAGATGTTGGATCGATGACTCCAAGGAATCCAATGTGATGAAGGTCTGGGAGCTACTTTCGGCACCATATTCAACCATGCATCATCAGTTTCAAGTGTTGGACCATGTCTCGTGACACCCCTCTAAGCCTTCGTCACGCAACGCACTCAAAGCCTTTGTCACGCGAAGCACTCAAAACCTTCGCCACGAGAAGGACTAAAAGCCTTTGCCACGCGAAGCACTCGAAACCTTAGCCAAGTGAAGCACTCGAAGCTGCACTCGAAGCCTTTGCCACGTGCACTCGAATCCTTCACCATGCGAAGCACTCGAAGCCTTCGCCACGCGAAGCACTCGAACCCTTCACCACGAAAAGCACTCAAACCCTTCCGCCACTCGAAGCACTCGAAGCCTTCTCCACTCGAAGTCTTCGTCACGCGATGCACTCCAAGCCACGCGAAGTACTCCAAGCCTTTGTCAGGCGAAGCACTCTATGCCTTCGTCATGCGAAGCGCTCCAAGATTTCGCCACGTGAAGCACTCCGAGCCTTCGCCATACGAAGCACTACAAGCCTTCGCCACATGAAGCACTACAAGCCTTCGCCACACGAAGCACTACAAGCCTTCACCCCACGAAGCACTCCAAGCCTTCGCCACGCGATGCACTACAAGCCTTCGACCAACGAAGCACTCCAAGCCTTCGCCACGTGAAGCACTACAAGCCTCCGCCCCGCGAAGGACTCTAAGCCTTCGTCATACGAAGCACTCCAAGCCTTCGCGGCGCGAAGTGCTCTAAGTTTTAGTCACGCCAAGCACACGAAACCTTCGCCCCGCGAAGCACTCTAAGCTTTCGCCATGCGAAGCACACAAAACCTTTGCCACGAGAAGTATTCTCAACCTTCGCCATGAGAAGCATTTTAAGCCTTCGCCATGCGAAGCACTCAAAGCCTTCACTCCGTGAAGCACTCTAAGCCTTCGCCTTGCGAAGCATTCCAAGCCTTCGCAACGCGAAGCATTCTAAGCCTTCGCCCCACGAAGCACTCCAAGTCTTTGCCCCACGAAGCACTCCAAACCTTCACCCCACAAAGCAATCCAAGCCTTTACCCCATGAAGCACTCCAAGCCTTCGCCCTGCGAAGCAATCCAAGCCTTCGCCCAGCGAAGCACTCTAAACTTTCGCCCCGCAAAGCACCCCTAAGCCTTCGCCATACGAAGCACCTCTAAGAATTCGCCATGTGAAGCAACCTTAAGCCTTCACCATTCGAACCACCAGAAGCCTTCGCCCCGCGAAGCACTCCAAGCCTTCACTCATGAAGCAAAGAATTGCTCGCGAAGCTTCAAGGTAATCGCCCCGCGACGCATCAAGGTAATCTCCCCGCGACGCAAAAAGGCAATAACCCTGCGACGCATCAATGCAATCGCTATGTGACGCATCAACATCATTTTTCGTCACATCCATAATGCCTTCAACTCGCATCTTATCAGCACTTGCGCCTTGTGAAACACCAAAGGCGTCCACTGGTGGAACACACAAAGTCTTCACCTCTTAAGGACTTGAAACTCCTCTCCAAAGGGAAAAGTACAGCCTTCACCTCAAAGAGCTAAGTCACCACCTCAAGCCACTTGACGACTAAGGTCAATGTGATTGACCAACAATGAGGTACATACTACTCAAGCACATTTCCAAGGACTTGTCACTCATACCCAACAAGCGGACTTGCTGGAATTGTAAAAGCTACCAAATATCGCTTCCCAACCCCACCAAGGGGAGCGACAGCCGGGTATTGTCATGACAAATCTTGGGCAATTGTCTTAGTGCATGCGATTACAAATTCCAGCACACACTTCGAGATTGATTCAAACGTACCAAGCTCAAATTTTAACTCCTTGAAGAGAGCTTGATGGCGCCAAAAAGGTACGGAAGTCAGATTTCCAACCCACCAACAACACTTAATTCGGAGCTAAAACGAAGTCAGGAGACCAAATTTACTACACAAAGGTCAAATATGCCGAAATTTTACAAAACACTTGAACCTCCAGAACATCATCCCCTCATCAAGATTACTCAGTACACACTACATGACAGGACCCATCCCAATCCCCCCAGGATTAGTGCGGGATGACCCTGCTCCCGTCTGACACGAAATGTCAGACAAGGGATATTTCTGACCTTTGCCCTCCCGGGCTATCAGAGTACGCCAGGATCCGGAGGAGGTATGTGATATCTCGGTCTCTACTACAGTCCACATCTGATGTTAACCTGAAGGGCAGTCAAAACATTTAAAAGCTGTGAGTGGACAAAACAAGACTTTATAAAAACATTTCCATAAGAATACATTTGTACCCTTCACTAAAAAGCATGCATGCATTCGAAAACCATTTATCCAGAAATCATATGCACGAACTAAGCCCAAAACCAAGATTGAAAGAACCATAATGAAAATGACCATACGGGCCACTACCTAAAACCTGTGTAAACGCACATCATACATCATATCATATATCTCATATAGCATACATCATATATACATATAATTCACACAACCAATCCTGTCACGGTTTTCAAAGCTACGAGCGTGCTACCCAGGTCTCAATCCGAGTCTTCTCAAAGTCAAGATCAATGTCCGCAGACCACTGACCCTACCTGAGCTAATAGTAATCATAGCCTTCCTGAGAGTAAGGAACCTAACTGGGGAGACTCCCACTCATTCAGTGCTCCGTGACTACTCCGGGGTCCACCCAGGCCAACGACCCTCCCCGGAGGAGATAATAGAACAAGTAAAGGAAGGTAGATGAACATATATATACATAACATAAACATTCATGCTCGACTCCCCTGAACCGTCATGATCCATAATATCCATTATATTCATATACATATCGACAACATCCTCCATGACCGGTTCCCATAAACCGTCATGTACCATAATAACATAACCAGGGTTCATGCCGGTTCCCATAAACCGGAACCGTCATGTACCATAATAACATAACCAGGGTTCATGCCGGTTCCCAAAAATCGTCATGTACCATAACGACCAACAAGGGTTCATGTCGGTTCCCATAAACCGTCATAAACCACGATACCATAACAAGGGTTCATGCCGGTTCCCATAAACCGTCATGAACCTGGAAATCCATTTAAGGTTCCCTGACCTGAAATCAAAACCGTAAAGTAACCTGGGTCTCGTGCCCGAACATAGGACATCATCTGGGCACCGTGCCCAATATCTGAGGTCATATGCCCGAAACAAAACCAAATGAGTCTCATACTCGAGTTTATCCTTTAAGAAATCCAAAACCAGTTCATTTAGACCAATAAAGAAATACAGACCCGTATAAGCACCGTATAAGGCCGAAACCTCGAAATACGTGATTATACGTAACCACATACAAATGCACCCACGGCATCATCAAACATGTAATAAAACATATAATAAACATTTATGCATGCACCAATTTAGAAAACAAGGTCCACTCACAGACCGTATGAGCTGCCGCCTCGATTTGCGTGCCATATGACTCTCCTGAGCCAATCACCATCACCGGGACTCCCGAACCTGTCCAAATTCACTTAGAGGGTTACTAATAGCCTCATTAACCTCCCATTGAAGTCCCATAATTTTCCCGATTTTCTAACTATTTTTAAAGTCGATCCTAAACCTTCGGACACCCCAAAACATATCGAGACGGTGTCCGATCGACACGAAACCAGTCCCAAAATGTTCGTTACATCGAATAGATGATTTCGTATGTTGAAGAAACCCCCAGATTCACCACCACGCGCCTCCACGCACCGCCCAAAGGGCCCTACGCGTGGGCTCACGCGCCGGTAAATAGTTCATCTTCCTCAGCGATCGAACCGGGTCTGGCCGGTTCACTGGTTCCCCTGGACCGGTGTGACCGGTCAGGCCTGGTTCCTCCCTCAAATCTCGTCCGTTTTGTCCCATTTCAATCCTAAAAATCCTATTTTCAAGTTTCCTATCTAACCCAATCCCTAAACCTAATCAAAACCCTCTAAAATCTATGGTTAAAGTTTGAACCTCACGGTTCATTTTTCCCAAAACCTTCCATGGCATACACAGCCGTGAAACCCCTTCCAAAACTTCCTCTACACAACCTAAACAACCTAATAAACCTACTCTAAACATCCAAAATCGGCCAAAACATCAAAATCCAAATAAAAATTGAAAATGGGCTTACCGGGTACTTGCTCGGGTTGATGGTTTCAGCCGTGCACGGCGGCGTCACTTAGCCGGCCACCATCCTCCACCTTACTCTCATCACTCCCCAGTCTCTCCAGTATCATTTGGGGTTAAGGGTTTGGTGTTTGGGTTGCACAGATGAGGGAAATGAGATCGGGAAAATGGGTTTGGGTTTGAAATGAAGAATGATCGATGAAGGGATGATATGCATGAATGGGAATTAAGGGCCAGTGGTTGGGTGACACTTGTCACTCATCCATTGGTCCACTAATAGATATCTGGGCCCCTCTTAATTCCAAAAGTATTTCGTCTCGTAAAACGTTCAATAGTACATTTGTACTTCTGTGAACCGTAACTTCTCCGTCGAATGTCCGAATTCGACGTGCCGCCTGTCTATGGATTCATATCATCCCGATCTACGTAATGGTCCTCGGCCCTCGGCCATCGGACATCTTGGTCAGAAAGTCAATATTTGCCCCTTTTTAACCAAAATTACCAAAATGCCCCTAAACTTCCAAACTTCATAACTTCCTCCTCGAACGTCGGAATTGAACGTGTCACCTGTCTATGAACTTGTCACGTCCTAAACTACGTCACGGTCCTCGGTAAAAGTTCATTTGACTGCCCGATTGAAAAGTCAACGTTTTTCCACGGCAGGGGCAAAACGGTCATTTTGTATCGTTCGTCTGATTTCGCCTAACTAATCACGGATTAGCCTCACTAATCGTGATTAGTCACTAATCTAATCTAGGAATTTGGGACGGATCGTTACACTACATCATCATTTACCATTTTCGAATCACAAATCCTTACCGTGTCGGTTTCACGGCCACCGTCTAGGCGGGACTCGCTTCCAGGACTGATTGACTCGTCTGCATATCCAGCACTTTTCCCCATTAACCACATGCATCCTTAGACACTAAATCATAATTTTCCATTTTGAATTGAAACAGGGGATTTCACGGGCCAGTTCACGGGTCCATGGTCATCGTACACGACTACTCATCACGGTGGCACCACCACAATCCTCATCCTCCAGTCTCTCATTTTCCTTCACAAGGTATGAATAATCGGAGAAGGTCGAAAAAAGTAAAGGGATGGGTTTCTCTCTGTTTTTAATCTGTTTTTCCCTTCCCAATATTGTGCAAACCCATTTTAAAATTATTAAGAGATGGTGAGAGAGTTCCACAACCATCCAGGACAAGCTAGGTGTCCAAAATATTATGGGCATACTTCCTAAGGCAGCCACATGTCCAATTATAACTGGGCATAGCCAAAAAGACCAAATTTCCCTTGTCCCATGCAAATTACCATTTTGCCCCTCGTATGTTTAGACCAAAATCTGAGCCGTCCAAAGTTCGATGATAGCGTGCCGCCTGTCGTTGTACTCAGGGAATCGAGACCTACCTAACGGTCCTCGAACTACGTGATAAATACATGTCGTATCAAAAGTCAACAATTTTTCCCTTTTTAACCAAATTACCAAAATACCCCCGAACTTGCGAACATCATAACTTCTTCCTCAAATGTCGGAATCGAACGTGCCACCTGTCTACAGACTCGTGACGTCCCAAATTACGTCACATTCATCTCCCAACGTACGTTTGACCGCCCGAACGAAAAGTCAACATTTTACCCTTTCCAAGGGAAAAATTGTCTTTTCGCACCGTCCGTCCGAAAGTACCCAACTAATCACTGATTAATTCCACTAATCCGTCATTAATCACTAATCTGATCCTGAACTCCAGACTGGTCATTACACGGGGCTTCTAGAGTGTGCCAGGATCAGAGGAAGATTGTGATGTCTCGATCTCTACTACAGGCCGCATCCGCGATCAACCTGAATGACATTAAAACCATTGAAAGCTGTGAGTGGACGAAACCAATAGTTTATAAAATCATTTCACAAAGAATACATGTATACCGTTCACTAGAAAGCATGCATGCATTCAAAAACCATTTAATTCAATTAAAGCCATTTATCAATAATTAAATTATTAGGGCCTTAGCCCAAAACAGTAAACCAAGTATATGGGAACTCAGCCCAAAACCAATAATACCATGTGGGAACTCAGCCCAAAACCAATCAAACCATGTGGGAACTCAACCCAAAACCAAATCCGTAGGGGCTCCGCCCAAATCAAGTCGTGTGGGTCTCAGCCCAAATCCAATACACGTAGGTCTCAGCCCAAAACCAATCATCGGCATCCCTGATGTCTGACATCCCAGATGTCATAATCGACACCGTCACAGTTCTAAGCTACACGTGCTACTCAGGGTCTCAATCCCAAGTCTTCCCAAGGTCCACCCAGGTCAATGACCCGCAGATCAATGACCTTCCCTGGAGGGTGGTTTTAGCCTCTGGCAATCCTACTCCTGAGTCACTATACGAACCAGTCGCTCCATGCAATGACTCCTCGCAGGCAATGCCCGGTGACTACTCCAGGATACTACAAAACGTCTGGAGGAGACAACGCGCCACTCCAGGATACTACGGGATGTCTGGAGGGCAACCACTCATGAGAATGGCATATGGAAAACCATTTCACAAATCATCTCAAAACCGTTCAAAGGGCTATGCCCGGGGTTTTCATAGAACCATCGTGAATCCAAATCCAATTCCATTTAGGGTCTCTGAACCCGAAATCACATTTTATAAACCGTTGTGGGACTTATGCCCGATACCATAAACCAATTAGGCCTCAAACCCGATCATGTAAACCAACTGGTGACAGGACCGCCCCCGAAGGGACATTGATAACCGTGCCCGGTCCTGCTCCCGTCTGGCAAGTCTACTTAAGTTCCCAAATTACCCTCAGTACTTGCCAAACAAGGGATAGCCACACACATACTCACTCATGCCTCCACCTCTCAATCAGCCTCGATCAACGCGCCATGATCTGGAGGGTCAATAAAAACACAAAAGGTGTGAGTGGACAAAAATGAATCAGTTTATAAAACAGTTACATAAAGACATTTCTACCCTCCACGTAAAACCAATGCATGCATTCGAAAATCATTTCGCAATCCATTTCATTTCCAACATAAGAAAACCGTGTATGAAAATCAAATAATTTTTCGTGTCTTAACCTTCAGGTCTTAGCCCGCGATCATAAACACAGGGCCTCAGCCCAAAATCATGAATCAAATCCAAGTACACAACGTAATCCAAAATCCTTCAAACCATATAAACTGGGCCACTGCCCAACACATCCGGAAAAATCAGAAATCAACAGTAAACCACAAGTCAATCAGTTTGCTGGATATCAATTACCGAGTCTTTAAACTCACATATATCAGGTCTTCCTGGGATATCAACGAGTCTTTAAACTCAGAACATAATCAATAGGCCTCGGGGGGTATCACAATAACCGAGTCTTTAAACTCATCACAGTAACCGAGTCTTTAAACTCAATCCGTTCTTTAAACCCAATCCGGGCCCTCCCCCGTCATCAATTAACCTGGTCTTTAAACCCAAAACATGTGAAATTCACAACCAATCTGAAATCACATTTTGTCATAATAGGACTTATGTTCGAATTTCACATTCAAAATCTCCAATCATATCTGGCATCCATTCCCGAATTCGAATTTGCAATAATGATTCCGTAAGCTAGGATCCGGAATAACCATTCCGAACCTAAATCCGAAAATCCACTTTCATGTTTCCGAAATCCAAATCTCGTTCATCAAAATTACTTTTATGCCCTGTGCATCAAGCCCGAAATCACCTTTTCTGAAATCCATTATAAATCTTTGAAATCAAATCATATTTCAAATCCCAAGGTCAAAGCATCAAAACCATGATCAAATCACCAAAATACTCGAAATCTCGTAAAACGCGCAAAATTGTAATAATCTCGAAATACGTGTCAAAACTGTAAGTCATACTCACAATCATAGTCAAAACATCCTTAAAACATTTATGCATGCATTAAATTTTTGAAAGTAATGTCCACTCACACACCGTCCATAACGCTCGTTTCCGCGCTGCACGCGTTTCTGTAATTTCCAAAATTTTCTAGGAATCTTTAATCCTATCTAAAATCATTCCGCAGTGTCACTAAGGACTCAAATAACAACATACTAATTTTCCATAATTTTCTGGGAATTAAAAGTTAATTAAAAACGTAACATAAACCTTCGGACCCTCGAAACAATATCGAAACGGTGTCCGATTAACTCGAAACCAACGCTAAAATGTTTGTTACATTGTATAGGACAAAATTCGTGTTGAACTAACCTCAAGAATAGGGCCCATGTGCCCTCACGTGCCACCGTGAGTGGCTGCGCGTGAAACTCACGCGCCAGCTACAGTAACCACACAGTCGTCTTCCTCACCAGACTGGCCTGGTAAACGGGTCTGCGACCCGCGTGCTCGACCCGATTAAATTCCTGCGACAATCAACTTGTTTTCTTCAATTGAACCCTCAACTAGCATCGCAATGAACTTAATTAAAGGTCTGTAACATCCATTTTCATCATCACGTCCTAAAACCAACTCAATTGAATTCAAGTTCTAATCAAGGTTCATCGTCCCAATTCACCACACAGTTACTAATTTCTTCAATTAATTAGTTAGGAAGCATCGTAGACTTACTTAAAAGATTATTTTGAAATCAATTTTACAAGAACTTACCTCCAATTGCACGAACACAAGCTCGCAATTTCTGGAATTTCGTCAAGTCTGTTCATGGCTCCACGAGCTTCGAACTTCGAATTTCTTGATTTGGATCGACTAATTAAGGTCCCAGAAGGCTTGTTCGAACCTTAATTTGACTTGGGCTCACCTCAGACTGAAACTTTGAATTTAAATTTATCAAAAACGGTTTCGGGTTTCTCTGTGTAATTTCACTCAGCCCCTCATTTTTCCTCTCTAGTTTGGTCTCTTCATCCTCCCTTTTCCCTTTCTGAAATATTCTCTACTCTCAAAGGATTATTGGGGAAGTCGATCAAGCTCAATGGTGGTCTTTTCTCTGTTTTCCACGTCAAGACCACCGCCCAGTTTCAAGTCCCAATTCAACCATACTCACACACTGAACAAGACCCGTGCTCTCCCTCTGTCTCTGTTCCCTCACTTCAATCTATTTCAGCACTCAGTCCCTCTCAAATTGGTCTTGGGAAGTCGATCGAGCGTGGGAAACAACCTCTATTTTTTCCAATTTTCAGAAGCACCAGCAGCTCCTGTTCCCAAACTCACGATTGCATATCCGTGCTCTGCTCCACTCAATTGCATAAACAATCCATTAGTGCTCTGCCCAAACAGCCACTAATCCCTTCTTAGTTAAACAACTCCTTCAGCCCATACTGTGGTTTTCAATTCAAAAACACCCACTCACGGCTGTTTCAACCTACACCCTCAAAATGACCATTTTACCCCTCCTTCAAAAATTACCAAAATGCCCTTCCTCGTTCTAGAGTCATAACTTACTCGTCCGAAGTCCGATTTCAGCGTGCCACCTGTCGTTGTACTCAGGGCATCGAGACCTTCCTAACGGTCTTCGAATTACGTGGAAATTCCATGTCGTTTGAAAAGTCAACAAATTGCCCATTTTTAACCAAATTACGCTTGAACTTCCGAACATCATAACTTTCTCCTCGAATGTCGGAATCGGACGTGCCACATGTCTATGAACTCGTGATGTCCTGAAATATGTTAAAGTCATCGGTCAAAGTTCATTTGACCGCTCGAGTAAAAAGTCAACAGTTCACCCACATTCCACGGGCAAAATCGTCTTTTTCTTCAAATTTTCCAAACTTTCCTTTTCCAAAAGTCTGGGTCATTACAACTGGGCCTTCGACCCGATGCCTCATGAAATCAAATGGACTTCAAGTCCGATAGTTTCTAATCAAATGGGTCTCATTCCCGATTCCATATTTCTAATTCCAAAACCTTTCCATTAAACCATCATAGAAATACTAGCATGTATAAGCACCGTATAAAACTATAAATTTCGAAATATGTGCAAATACATAAACACCAAATACCACAAAAAAAAAAGCACTCATGGCATCTCAAATCATGTTTATAAAACATATAAAACAGTTATGCATGCATCACAATTTAGAAAGCAAGGTCCACTCACAGACCGTCCAAACTGCGCCTTGATACGCGTGCCATAAGCCTTTCCCGGCTAAATCACTGTCACTGGGAATCCCAAACCTGTCCAAATCATACTAGAGGGTTACTAACTACTTCAATAACCTCTCATTAAAGCCCCCTAATTTTTCGGGAGTTTTAAACGTATTTAAACTCGATCCTAAACCTTCAGACATCCCGAACAATATCAAAACGATGTCTGATTGGCTCGAAACTTGTCCCAAAATGTTCGTTACATTGAAAGGATGATTTTACATGTTGAACATGTCCCCAAACAGTGCTTCATGTGCCCCCACACGCAGCCCAAAGGCGCCATTGCATAGTGCCTTCTTCTTCCTCGCGACAACAGGTCTGAACCCGGTTCACTGCAACGCCGGTTCAACCAAACCAACGTGATCGGTTCACCCCTTTTTTGACCAGTAAAATTGACCCCGATCATCCTTATAGCTTCGTCCCGTCCTAGGCTAGGGTTTTATGAAATCAAATCGATGAAAACTAACCTAAAACTCATTGGTTCAATAAACCATTTAAAGCCCAAAATTCCATTCCATGTTCTGGGCATATCTAGGGACCAAAACTTCATCGTAATGATCGCATTTAGTTCCTAAGGTGCTTAAAAACATGCTTGGAGGTTTGATTCGAGCTTACCTGGCCGGAAACTAAATTCGGTGGCAAGCCACCAAAAATTCCTCACGGCCATTCCACCGACGTGCTTGCAGCACCGCGACCACCATCTGTCATGTCTCAACCTCCCAAACATCATCAAGTCATCAGGAACAGCCCCCAAACGTCTAAAACCAAAAATCCAAAACTTTGAATGTAAAACTCACCTTCGTCATTTCTCGGCCACTGTGCACGACGGTCCTCGATCTCGCCACCGTCCAACTCGTCTTGACCTCCTCTCCCTCTTTCATTCATAGTTCACAAGCATCAGATGAGGTTGAGGGGTGTTTTTGAAGGATGGGGTGGCACGTTTTTGGTTCAAATGGATAAAACAGATGAGGATGGAGGGTGGGTGCATGTACCTGTGTAATGGGAGCAATGGATGAGTGACGCTTGTCACTCATCCATTGGGCCTAGGGAAAATATCTGGGGCCCACTCAGGACAAATGTCAACCTGTTTCGTAAAATCTACAATAGTACCTTGGACCTTTTGTGACTCATAACTTTCCCGTCGAATGTCCGATTTTGACCAACCGCCTGTCTACGGACTCGTATCGACTCGATTTACGTAACAGTCTTCGATCCACAGGCATTGGACCTCTTGAGTCAAAAGTTAACTTTTTGCCCTTATTCAGGGGAAAAATCGTAATTTCATCCTGAATGTATGATAATCCTCGGCTAAACAGGGATTAGTCACGTTAATCCATAATTAATTCTTAATTAATCCCAAGAATTTGGGTCGGGTCGTTACACGAAACCACCCAAAATAACCCATAAATTCAAACTCTTGATTTTGGAAGTTTTCAGCTCAAACTAAGCTTGGGATCGTGTTCCATGGACCCTCATGAGAAAAACCAACAAAGTATTGAAAGAATAAACACATGGAACCGGCCATACTCGAGGAGTAAGAAAACCGAAATTTTTTTAGGTTGTTTTCATGAATTCTAGGCACTTTTTCTTAATTTTGAGCTTAGATTTAAATGTATGGGGTTGAGTAAATAAATTTCATATTTGGTTTGTTCGATTTGGTTGAGAAATGAGGAAGTTATGGAGGTTAAAATATTTGGGTTTCTGACAAGACCCATCCCGATTATCCCTCAATAATCGTGAAAGATCCTGCTCCCCACTGACAGTAACTCTAAAGTACCAAAAGTAGCCTTACATATATAATATACAACATAACAAACGACAAACATCGTCAGACAAGGCATAGTTAAGTCTTCCAGGACCGTTGACTTCATAAGTTTAACTAGTCAACCGGTTTACAGAGCATAGGTAATATTACAAGTAGGGATCAAAATCCTACGATGTAAGGTGTCTGAGTACGCAACGGTCTGTTTATTCCTCTGCCTCGATATTAGCCTCAATACATGTGCACTGGCCTGGAGGGTAAATAAAACATCAAAGGTGTGAGTGGACAAAAAGAAACTTTTAGAAATACATTTATCAAAATACCGTCTTACCCTCTAGTTTCATAAACATGCATGCATATCATAAATCATAAGTTAAATAATCAAGGCACAAACATAAATCTCAAACATCAATAAACCACGGGATCCAGGTCCAGATCCAATCTCATATAGTCATGTTATCCCTACAATGCGTGCAAATTAATAGGCTCAAGGACCGCTCAAAATCCGAGCATCCGCCGCTGTGAACACATCACCAGCCGGCAATCCAGATCGTCGTGAACACATCACCGATCGATCTCCATATAATCCAGCACATCTGATCTGAGTCGAGCCTCCCTCGGCTGCACGACAACAGATCGTGCTACGTGACCACTCCGGGGTACACACATCCATCCCGGAGGCGAGCGTTATCTCCAGGGTGCACTTCGGGGGAAACATATTCCTACCCAAAAGCCTAATGTCCACAACATATCCGTATCATAAAAGCCAATGAAAAACAGTTGCATTTGAAATCAAAAGGGTTTCCTCAAAATCTGTAAATCAATGTAACGCAAATCCGCGCAATCGCAACCTTTGTTGCCATTTTCACATAAAGTAAGAATACAAAGCCATCACATCATTTTCCCAACTCGAAATCCGAGTCAAAACCAATTTCAAATCCCGGGCCTTCGCCCAAAATAGCAATATCACGGTGTCCACAAAAATCGTGCCCAAAATCAGATAAAATAATATAATATTCCCAAAATCTGGAAATCATCCTATGGAAACATCAATCATGCTAAATCATTTCAAATCATATCATAAAGCATTTAAAACATATATGCATGCATTCAGGGTAGAAAACAAAAGTCCACTCACACATTGTCCAGATTGTTCAGTTTCGAGCTGTTCGTTCTCTTCCGACGTCCTGGGAATATTCCGGCCTATCAAACAAAGTAATATAAGGTCACTAGGTTATCATATAACCCCAAGTGCGAATTCCCTAATCGTCGGAATATAATAATATTATTTAAACGTAACCTATACGCTTCGGGTACTCGAAACTACTCTAAATTCACATCTGATTGACCCGAAACCAACGCTAGTAGGTCCGTACCATCGAGAACATCAAAAAGTATGTTGGACCCAAAGTCAGAATCCCAGCCACGCGCCCTCACTCGCCGTGCACATTACTGCTACAGTGCGTCTCCCTCACCCGATTGCCTGGTAAACGGGTCGTGAACCCACGATCAGACTCGGTGAAATCTCCCTCAATTCGACCTCGATTTTGTTCATTCTTTCACTCATTTTCATCTATTCCATGTTTATTAGGGATCTATAACATGAATTTCATGAAAGGGAGCTTAAAATCCCTCGACTCAAAGTGGATACCCGACGGGTTCTCAATCGGGTTCTACCCAAAATCAAGCTGTTTCAATCAATTAATCACACAGGAAGCATCCCCTTTCCATTCTAAACATGAATTCGAAACTAATTTCAAGATTCCTTACCTCCAAGTATTCGAACTCAACCTCCACAATTCACGGATGTCGCAGGGTCTATTCTTCGTCAAATCTCCATCAATTTCCTTCCTAGTTGATTTTGTTCGATTCGTTTAGCTCCCAGAAGACTAAAGATCAAGTCAATTTCACTCAGAACCGTCTAAAAAATCGAATTCGACATTAATGTTCTTGGTTGGTTTTTCGAGTTTCTCAATATGGTTTCAGTTCAGTTCCTCTCGGTTTTCACTCCCAATTACACTTCATTTCTCACTCAATTTACCCTTGTTTCACCCTGGATTAGTGGGAATCGATCAATTAGTTTTCTGCTCTTGGTTCTCTGTTTTGTCAAAAACAACTCAGTTCTCAAACCATATATTAATTTAAAGGTTGATTTCATATTTTGATTGCTATCCATAGTTAAACGGCAACAATTTGCCACTCCTCACCATAGCAAGTGACAAATGTCACTGAAAGATCCACCTGAGTCACCCTATGGCTGATTCAGCCAATTGCACAGCTAAATAACTTTGACTGCCCAAAACTACCATTTTACCCTTAAAGTAACAAATGACCATTTTGCCCCTTAACTTCCCAGACCTTCCAAGGGTAAAAACGTCATTTTACATATTATTTTAATATTTTACATTATTTGAATTTTTGGGAAGTTACAGTTTCAATGACAATTCTGGCCGAACCAAGTGGCGGTGGCAACGATGGAACACAGTGGCATCGGGCATCCTCTCCAACAATGCAATCATGTTAGTAGGTCAACAGGTGACGTCAGCAATGATGTCATAGACAATGTCAGCAGCCACATCATGTGCACGTGGGGAAGACTGGCAACTATCCACCAATGATACGGCGACATATGCCTGACAATTCTCATTGTTTTGAATCGAATAGTAGTGTTGAGCTCGTTTCAACGTAGTATGGGCATCCAAAGGGACAAGTTGTATTTTTATTATGCATGCTTTATTCTGGTGTCTAGGGGAGTTTTACTTACAAGGTTATATTCAACGTTAATGATCCTTTGGTTGTTATTTTGACAGGCGTAAACGCTCCAAGAACTTCTAAGGAACTCAAGAGTGAGCTACCAGTTTGACTGTCAATGGAATTTTGGTTTATCAACTTGAGATGTTTGCATATTTATATGTTTCTATGGTTTTATTGCATATTATGGATTGCAATGGTTTGCATATATGATTGTAAATGCTTTTATATTAAGGATAATGATTTCTAGACATAGCTTATTACGGACTTCGGGAAAGCACAATTTTGGGCTCACGCCCGCCTTGCAAACTATTTTTGGGCCTTTATGGGTTATTTCAAAGCAGGTTAAATGTTGTTTTTGTAAAAAAAATAAAAAATTCCCAGTGTGGTCATCCTTATGAGATTGGATTTCTATTCCAGACGTCCTCTGAGTTAGACTCCGTAGGTTCCCAAAAGAGTTGGGCTCTGCAGATTTCGAGACTGTCTATGTGTTGTATAAGTTGATTTGCTGGCTAGGATAGTAGGGTTCGAGTTTTGACTATTATTGGTTATTGTGTATAAGTTTTTCAAATGCTTATAAATAGGGATTTCATGGAAATGGCGCCCAGGGGCATTTATATGCTTTATTTAATTATTTTCTTTGAAATCAGGTGTTTATTTGACTAGGCATGCATGTTTTATAAATCAAAGGGTAAAAAGGAATATTTCGGAAATGTTTTCTGAAGGAATTTGTTTTTTTCCACTCACATTTTCATGGGTTTTCATGCCCTCTAGGCTGTACCTTGTGACGAAGGTTATCAAGAGGCTGAGGCTTGAAATTTTGGGCTGCAACTATTTTTAACTAAAGTAGGTTCTAGTTATTTATCTTTTACCTAGTTTGCTTTATATAGCCGTTCATTTACTAAAGTTTTATTTAACGGTTGACACATGCATTTTACGATTATCAAAGTGAATTAAGGAAGGGCCCTATTAACTTGGTATCAGAGTACTAGGTTATTCCCTGTAGGCCGCACACTTGGAATTCATAGTAGTTTTTGCTACTAACTTGTGCCTTTTTTTGGACGCTATGCCTCCACGACATGAGCCATATCACAGGTATGGTAACGACGATAAGGATAAGAAGCCTAGGTGGGGGAAATACCTTGGATTATTTCAGTCAGGCATTAGATGCCATTCTTTCAAGAATGAGGGCCCTCGAGAGCCCAGATATTGAGAGGGCCCAGAGGCTTGGAGCCATGTGTTTACTAGTGCATCAGATCCCGACGAAGCCGATGAGTGGATCTTACACATTGGGCGGATTTTGCGAGTGATTCAGTACCCTCCTAAGTTCATGGTACCGACAACAACCTTTTTCCTAGGTGGACATGGCCTCTCAGGTTGAGATCAGTTTATCGGAACCTTGGTAGCAACAATAGTACTGAGAATCTATGCGATCCTGAGAGCTTTAGTATGCTGAATATTCTGGTCAGGAAGCTTTGAAGAAAGGCACTTCTAGCTCTGGCTCTTCTAGCAGTAACCGTTCTAGTTCATACGGCCAAGGAGTGAGACAGATAGGCTCTTGGGGTGGTAGGTTGAGACCCTAATAATCAACCCAGTCTAGTGGGGCTTTGGTCACTCAACTAGGGGACATAGTGGGTGAGCTGCTCGGCTTAGCGAGGATGGAGGTTTCTTTTGTGGTGGGCTTGGTCATTTCAAGAGGTAATGTCCTTATCGACCAGATAGTGGTGCTACCAACCAAGAGACGATAGAGCAGGGCCATATGATAATTTATATACCTGCTATAGCATTGGGGACACATATACATACCTGTGGCACCGACAAGGCAGGTGGCGGTCAAAAGAGGCGCGGCCGACTCATAGGTGGACGAGCCCGTGTGATTTTTGTTACGTAGTTGGAGGCTCGCGCAGCACCAGGAGTGGTGACAGGTACTTTATCTATCTTTGGTCGTGATGCACAGGTTATGATAGATCCTAGGGCCACACTCTCTTTTGTTTCTCGAGGGTTTGCACTTTTTGTTGATTAAGAGTTGGCCTCGATTGTTCGGTAATTATAGGTAGAGGGTTTTGATTTAAAGCCGAATTTGATTCCTTTAGATATCTATGATTTTGATGAAATCCTAAGGATGGATTGCTTAACTATCCATCATGCCTTTGTCGAGTGCTTCGAGGTGACAGTTGTTTTTTGGAGTCCACATTTACCATTGTTAGTGTTTTTAGGGCACCAACGAGTGCTCCCTTTAGGATTTATATCGGCCCTAGCGGCAAGGATTACTGCCTTAGAAGGAGTTCAAATTTACTATTGAACTTTTTCCAAGTACCCAACCTATTTCAGAGGCATCTTATGGGAATAGCACTGGCAGAATTAAGGGAAGTGAAGGTTTAGTTGCAGGCATTGGGGGATATGGGTTTATCCGACCGAGTGTATCACCTTAAGGAGCTCCAGTGCTATTCATGAGAAAAAAGGATAGTAGTCTGAGATTGTGTATCGATTACCGGTAATTCAATAGAGCGACGGTGTGAAACAAGTATCCTTTGCCATGTATCCACAATTTATTTGACTAGTTGATGGGTGCAAGTTACTTTTCCAAGATTGACCTTCGATCTGATTATAATCAGCTTAGGATTAAGGAATTGGATATTTCTAAGGCTGCATTCCAGACTCTTTATGGTCATTATGAGTTTCTAGTCATGCCTTTTGGGTTGACTAACGCACCAGCGGCATTGATAAATATGATGAACTGAGTGTTCCGGAGGTACTTGAATCGGTTCATAATCATGTTCATCGTTGATATCTTGGTGTATTCGAAGAGTGTGAAGGCGCATGAGAAACATCTTAAACTGGTACTGAATACACTAAGGAATAAGCAATTTTATGCTAAGTTTTGTAAGTGTTAGTTTTGACTAGCATCGAATTTCCGAGTCATGTTATTTCTGCTGAGGGGATTAGTGTCGAATCACTGAAGAATGAGGCATTATCGAATTGGCAACAACCAAAAACCGTATCTAAGATTAGCAGTTTTCTTGGGTTGGCACGGTGTTACAGACGATTCCTAGATGGTTTTTCTATGATAGTTGCTCCTTTGTTGCGCTTGACTAGGAAGGCTAAACATACGTTCAATCCTCGTGGAACACGCAAGCTCGACAAGGGATTTCTAGGTAAACCGTCCACTACTAACATCCGGACTCCTCAGAGTGCGCAGACGCACAGTGGATCGCGTGTGTGATTTCTCCGTCATTCTCACAACAACCCGCATCACATCATCAACCTGGAGGGTATCGAAAAAAACCAAAAGACTTTGAGTGGACAAAAATAAAGGATAAGTATAGAAAACGATTTATAAAAAGACATTTATACCCTCCATTTAAAAACCAATGCATGCATATGAAAACAATTCCATAAAACCATTTCATATCCACGATAGGAAACTTATCAATGAAAACCGGAAACATTTTTTTTCTCAAATCCGTAACTCAATTCCAGGGCCTCGACCCAAACTATAAATCAATCATCAAAGTACTAGAACTGTAACGACCCGTCCCGAATATCGAAATTAAATATTAATTAATTATGGTTTCGAATGACTAATCTGGGATTAGTTGAGTGAATCGGACGAAAGGTGCAAAATGACCGTTTTGCCCCTAGGCGTGGGCCAAATATTGACTTTTAGTTCGGGTGGTCAAATGGACTTTGACCGATGACTGCGATGTAGTTTGGGATGTCACGAGTTCATAGACAGGTGGCACGTTCGATTCCGACATTCGAGGAAGAAGTTATGACGTTCGGAAGTCGAGGGGTATTTTGGTAATTTTGAAAGGTAAGGGTGAAATGTTGACTTTTGACCTGGGAGGTCCAATGGACGAGGGCCAAGGACCGTGACGTAGGTCGAGTCGATACGAATCCATAGACAGACGGCACGTCGAAATCGGAGATTCGACGACGAAGTTGTGGTCATGGGAGTGAAATCGATTAATCGAACGAACCAAGATTTCGATTAAAATATTATTAAAATAGTGAATAGTGATCAGATTTTGTGAACACTTGGATGAGTGACAAGTGTCACCCATCCCTTGTTTTGAGGCCTAAATTCTGCTCCATGTTTTGGGGAAACATCATCATCATGTTTTTTCATTTTTAATCATCTTTAATCATTCTTAATCAACACCATTAGTCTTCTTCTTTACATTTTCCTTGAACCGTGAACAAGCAAAAATAGAGATGAGAGAATTGAGTTTTCCCCTCCACAACTGAGCTTGAGAGTGAGAATTTGAGAGTTTGAAGAAACTGAGTTAGAGAGGGAAACACAGGGACAGAGAGAGAGTGGTGAAATAGAGAATCGAATTTTAGAATTTTTGGGGGGAAATTCAAATTCCAAGCTTTGAGCTGTGAAACTTCAAATTGAGCTTGGATTTAGCTTCCTGAGGTTATTACGAGTCGATCCACATCAAGAATGAAGAAAATCGATGGCTTTTGGCCACTGAACGGACCTAGTAACAGAGAAGCAAAGTTGAAGGTTGAGTCATGATCTTGGAGAGATCAAACGATGAAATTGAATTGGGAAATGAGTTTAACATGGTCCATTGAAGCTTCTGGGTGGATCAATTGAAGGAAATCTGTTGAGATTGATGAATTTCGAAGAAGGAGCAGTACCCAGATGTTCTTCGACATTCATCTTCGAATCGTTTGATTTGAGGTAAGGATTAGAGAAATTGAGTTTAGAGAACCTTAATTAGACTTAAAACGAAGTTGTTTGAATGTACAATTGAAAGATTGGATGTCGAATTGATAGGAAACGAGTCGGGTCGTCTCGCGGGTTGCAGGACCCGAATCACAGAGAAACGGGTTGGGACGATGACACTGTAGCAAACGCGTGGCTTTCACGCGCAGCCACTCACGGCGGCGCGTGACGACGCGTGGGCACGAATCCCGAGGTGAGGTCAACATGACTTTTGTTCCATTTAATGTAACGAACATTTTGACACTGGTTTCGAGCAAATCGGTTATCGTTTCGATAGTGTTCTGAGTATCCAAAGTTTTAATATACGTATTTAAATTCTAGAAAAAATTGGGGAAAACTATATGTGGTATATTGAGATGTTAGTGACCCTCATTAATGATTTTAGATAGGAATTGTGATTTCCAGAAATTTACGGAAAAACGTGCAGCTCGGAAGCGGGCCGTTTGGACGGTGTGTGTGAGTGGACTTTGTTTTCTAACTGTGATGCATGCATATATGATTTAAATGCATTATTATATTATTTGATGTGATTTGACATGATTGATATTTCGATCCGGCGATTTCTCAATTTTTTGGATTATTATATTATTTTTGGTACGATTTTCTAGAAATTGTGAAATTGATGTTTTGGGTGTAGGCCCAGGATTGAAAATGATGTTTTGACTCGGGTTATGAGTCAGGAATTGATTTTATGTTTTCCGGACATATTTTATGGTTTTACGTGAAAGTGGCAACTCGGGTTTACGGTTGCACGGATTTGCGTGAAAACGATATTTTGGGCTTGAGAGCCAATGGAATTGTGATTTTGATTGGATTTGTATTTCCATGTGATTACATGATGATATTGATGATTTTCGGATTTATAAAATAAATCGGGACTTTGGTTTTCTAGATTTGAGGAAACTATATTTTGGAGCTGAGACCCTGTGTTAATAAATGATTTGGTTTTCAATGCAACTGTTTTTCACTGGTTTTCATAATGGTGATGTGTTGCGGATATTTAGGGCTTTCGGATGGAAATATGTTTTTCTTGTTTCCCCGGAGTGCACCCTGGAGATAACGCTAGCCTTCGGGAGGGAAGTGTTTACCACGGAGAGGTAACGTAGCACGGTTTGTTGTCGTGCAGCCGAGGGAGGCTCGACTCAGACTAGAGGTGCTGGATTATATGTAGATCGGTAAGTGATGTGTTCACGATGATCTAGATTGTCGGCTGGTGAGGTTTTCACAGCGACAGATGCTCGGATTTTGAGCGGTCCTTGATCCTATTTGATTTGCACGCGTAGCAGGGATAAACGTGACTATATGCAACTGGATATGGAAATAAGTCCCGTGGTTTTAAGGAAAACGTGGTTTTATGGAAAGTTCAAATGATTTTGATGAACATGAGTTTCAGGGAAAATGTGGACATGGAATTTAGAAAAATGTTTTGATTTTATCGGTCCATTATTCATACTTGATTGATTTTATACTATTACTCATGATTTATGATATGCATGCATGTTTGTGAAAACTGGAGGGTAAGAATGTATTTTGGCAAATGTATTTATCGAACTTTATTTTTGTCCACTCACACCCTTTTCTGTTTTATTGACCCTTCAGGTCGTGCCGCATTGATCAAGGCTATTCGAGAGGTGGAGGTATGAGTGGGCACAGGTGAACTTATCCCTTGTTTGGCAAGTAACTGGAGGGTATTTTCGGAACTTCAGTTGACTTGTCAGACGGGAGAAGGACCGGGCACGGTTATTTATGTCCCTCGGGGACGGGTCCTGTCAAGAACTCAGCCCAAAATCCACAAAATCCAAATCATTCGGGTCATAGCCCAAAACATCTGAAAACCAGTGAAAAACCAAGGTAAAACATCAATCAATCAAGTTGCTGGATCTCAAGCGCGACGAGTCTTTAAACTCAAAACACATTCGCATAATCAGGCCTTCCCGGGATATCAACGAGTCTTTAAACTCAAAACACAATCAACAGGCCTCGGGGGATATCCCAATAACCTAGTCTTTAAACTCAAAACATATCAATCCAGGGCCCTCACCCGTCAATCAAACGAGTCTTTAAACTTAAAACCAGATCCAGCCATATCCGAGTCTTTAAACCCAAAACCAGTTTCAACGGGTCTTTAAACCCAAAACCAAGTGAAAATCATAGAAAATCCATATGCGAATTCGCAATCATGATTCCGTAAGCCAGCATCCGGAATCATCATTCCGTAAGCTGACATCCGGAATCACCATTCCGAACCCAAATCCAGAAATTCACTTTTCAAGTTTCTAAACCAAATCCCGAATCATCATTTCCGAAATCCGATTCTAAAACCCGAAATCACGTTAATCGAAATTACTTTTCCAAAATCCATTATAAATAATTAACATCAAAATCATAATTCAAATCTCAAATCATAGTATCATAACCATTATCAAATCCGAGCATAAAAACATAATCTCGTAAAACATGCAATTACGTAAAAATCATAAATCATCCATATCATATCTCAAACATAGAAATCATATGTAGAAAACATATAAAACATTTATGCATGCATCATAAGTTAGAAACCAAAGTCCACTCACAGACCATTAGAGTCGTCGCCTTGATACACGTGCAATTACGCTTTCTGGGCTAATCCACTATCACCGGTTTTCCCGAACATGTTCAAATCCCATAATAAGGTCACTAACTACTTCACGATGATTATTCTAAAGCCTCGTAATTTTTCCAAAATTTTTAACTATTTTTAACTGAACCCTAAAACCTTCGGACATCCCGAAACATATCGAGACGATATCCGATCGACTCGAAACCAGTACCAAAATGTTTGTTACATCGATTAGATCATTTCATATGTTCAACACTTCCTCAAAAGGTGTGCCACGCGCCCTCATGCGCTGCCCAAAGGGGCTGCGCGTGGGCCCCACACGTGGCACTATTCATCATCTCCTTCCTCTCGCCGACCCGGTTCGAACCGGCCCAGTCCAACCCAAACCGGCGAGACCAATTTTCCACCATTTTCCATCGTTTTCATTCGTTTTAATCCCAATAGCTTCATCCTAACCTATACAATCGATCCAGTTGCTTCAAACATGACATTCAATCCTTTAAGTTACCTTCCCGATAGTCGATCAAACACCAAACTGTCCTCCTCTGGTTCTGGCAACCACAGGTCACCACAGGTCACCTCTGGTCATTTTTACGATTCGTATCGACTCCCTTGACCTCCAGACCTCACATCCAAACATTAAAACTCATTACTAACCAAAAATTCATGTTTTACCATTTTTTAACCGAAACAGGACATTTTCAGGTTGTCAACACTTACCGTCGCCGTAGTGCACGACTGTGGCCTTCATCCTCCTCGGCTCGCCTCCCTTACATTTTTTCCTTCCACAAACTAGCCTCATCAAATGAAAATTGAGGGGGTCGTGGGGTTGGATTCATGGTAGCTCTATTTTCCTCACGGGTCTCTAGGCACCCTCCACGGCTGGTCCTCACTGTGGCACCACCACCTGTCTCATTATCTAAGCTCTCATTTTCCTACACACGCTATGTAAACTTGATGAAGATCGAAGAGGGTGGGTTCTCATTTGCACGCACACACACACACACACTCTATTTTTCCTTTCAAATCATGCAAACCCATTCAAAAAAAAAAACCTGAGATATTGTGAGAGACAGTGAGGAGGGTTCTATAACCTTCCAGCAAGGGAAAAGTGTCCCAAAACCATTGGGCACACTCCCCAAGACACCAAGTGGCACCATTTTATTGGGCACAGATCCTTAGGCAGCGAAAAGACCAAATTGCCCTTTGAGGATAAATTACCAAAATGCCCTTAGCATCGTTAAACCAAAATCCAACCATCCGAAGTTCGGTCATAGCGTGCCGCCTGTCGTTATACTCAGGGAATCGAGACCTACCTAACGGTCCTCGAAATACGTGGAAACTACATGTCGGGTAAAAAGTCAGCAAATTGCCCCTTTTAACCAAATTACCAAAATACCCTCGAACTTCCGAACATCATAACTTCCTCCTCGGATGTCGGAATCGGACGTGCCACCTGTCTATGAACTCGTGACGTCCTGAACTATGTCACAGTCATTGGTCAACGTCCATTTGACCCCCCTGAACTAAAAGTCAACCTTTTTGCCCATTATATGGGCAAAACCTTCATTTCGCACCATCCGTCCGAAATCACCCAACTAATCACCGATTAACTTCACTAATCCATCATTAACTACTAATCTAATCCCAGTTTCAGGGACGGGTCGTTACAATAGTTGCGAGCAGAGTTTCCAGGAATTAAAGAGACATTTAACTTCTGCTCCGATTTTGGCGTTTATGGATGGTAATGGGGAGTTTGAGGTCTACAGTGATGCATCTTTGTAGGTTTTGGGATGTGTACTAATGCATCATAGGATGGTTATTACTTATACTTCTGGGAAGTTAAAACCAACGAGTTGAATTACCCTACTCATGACTAGGAACTTTCCACATGGGCATGCGTTGAAAATTTGTAGTCATTATCTCTACGGAGAAACGAGTAGGATTTTCACTAACCACCAGAGTTTGAAATATTTCTTTACTCAGAGGGATATGAACTTGAGACAAAGGATGTGGTTGGAGTTAATTAAGGATTATGACTATACTATTGAGTACCAACCTGAAAAGGCTAATGTGGTGGCATATGCTTTGAGCAAGAAAAGCTGCAGGTTAGTTATCCTACATCCACATTGTTCATTTATCGTTATTGTTGGAACTCTAGAGAGCGAGATTTGTGCTTAAGGTAGATGATCAGGGAGCTTGGTTGGCCATTTTCCACGTGAGACCTGTAACACCCCGGAAATTCGAGGATTATAATAATGTAATTTAATGTATGAATTGACGTTTTTACCACTGTGAATGGTATTTCCAAATTGTTGAATTTTTTATTTGAGGGTCAAATGGACTTTGACCAATGACCGTGACGTAGTTTGGGACGGCACGAGTCCATAGACAGGTGGCACGTCCAATTCGGACGATCAGGGTAAAATTTATGACTATCGGAAGTTCAGGGGCATTACCGTAATTTGGACGATAGGGGCAAAAATGTTGACTTTTCGTTTGAAAACTAATTTTCACAAGACTCAAGGACCGTTAGGTAGGTCTCGATGCACTGAGTCCGTAGACAGGCGGCACGCCGAAATCGGACTTCGTATGGCTGAGTTACGGGTCTAGAAAGTAAAGGGAATTTTGGTAATTATTGAACCAGGGGCATTTTGGTCATTCTAACCCTGGTTACTGTAGCAACCGCGCGGGGGGGGGGGGGACATGGGCGGCACCACCATGTGCGGTGGTTCAGTGTGCAATTGTTTATGCAAGTGTGTGCAATGCCTAATGCTTTAGAACGTGGTCTGATTCATCCACCCAGCAAAGGCTACATAGTTTATTTCGATCGAAGCTCTTTTGGGGAACCAATCTCAGTGGACAATAAGGCTTCCACGAGCCTCTGGGACGGCTTAAATTGTTTAAACCTGAATAGGAATTGAGTGAGCTTCACTTTGCCGTTGAAAGAACTGAGAATAGGTGAGGAACCAGAGAGAAACCATTTCGGGAAAATTTGGAGGGAAATCGGGTTTTCAATTTCTGGTGATTGTTGGACCAAACCAAGGCCTGGTTTAGTCTTCTGGGAGTGTTTGGAACTCAACCATATCGAAATCAAAGGCAACCAGCCACGGGTGAGCTGGGACTGTGACTGCCGTGTTTAGAGAAATTTCAGAGGTTTGGACGACTACTTCCAGGTGAGTGTTGGTCCAATTGATTGTGTGTTTTAGTTCGTTTTGATCCTATTATGCTTCTTGTGAAGTTAATTGGAGATTGAGTTAGAAACCAGGAAGTTCTGGTGATTGACCCGTTTGGCTGATCACGGGTCGATGGGTCGATTGGGGACTTGTCGAGGCTGATTAATGTCTCAGAACCTAAATTGGATAGTTAATGAACATGTTAGGATCAAATACGAGTGAAATCGAGTGGAAATTGAGGGTTAATTAACCGGATCAAGCCGCGGGTGGCAGGCCCGTATTACAGACAAACGGGTGAAGGTGGTGACACTGTAGCTACAGTGTCAGGCGCGTGACTTTCACGCGCAGCCAGTTTGGGCGGCGCGTGAGGGCGCGTTGGACCTTATCTTTGATCACGATCAACATGAATTTTGTTACTCTCATCATTCTGAACATTTTTTATGAATTAACCATGTTGATCAGAGATAGTTAGGAGGGTCAGTTTAGGGCCGGTTGTCTCGGGAAACGTGTTGGACGGTTTCCCCGAGCCGGTTTCTGTTTTGGACTTTTTGGATAAATGTTTAAGACTTGTAGTGACCCTTCCGCGTGATTTGGACTGACAGGAATTGTACGATAATCCCGGTACAAGTTCTTACGCACAGGTTCACCGCGAGATCGTACTGTGAGTGGGCCCGATTTCATTAAACCCTTGCATGCTTAAATGTTTTCTGATTTACTTACATATTCACATGCTGGAATCAGGAAACGGTTTTGATGATATTGAAATTATGGTTATGGCACGTTTCACGGTATTTGGGTTTGAGACCCGTTTGATGAAACTTAAAGATTGGTTTGGATTTTATCTACGTACATATGTTTTTCATGTGGATATCAATAAAATGTATTTGGTACTGCACTGTATAGATCCATTCTTGTGATACTATCTCCTCCGGATGTGGTACCCCGGAGTGGTCATGGCGCATTGCCTGCGAGGGGTCATTCTACGGAGGAACCGGACCGTAAAATGACTCAAGAGCAGGATTGCTTATTTGACGTCAGGGACGTCGAGCGTCTAGGACGCTAGGCATTTGAGATGACGTACCCGGACAGGGTTCGGGGATTGGATTCGGGATTGAGACCCCGAGTGGCACGCGTAGCCTTGAGACTGTGACCTTATTGGACGTCAGGGACGTCAGACATCTAGGATGTCAGGATTGGAGCGTATAGTGCAGTAGCTAAAATTATCTTATGATTTTATTACATGCCTTATGATTCATATTATATGGTTTATGGATTTAAATTCTTATGCATGCATGTTTGGAAAACGGAGGGGTAAATTATATGTTTTACTTATTAAACGGTTTTATAAACTTGAGTTTCGACCCACTCACCCTTATTGTTTTGGTAACCCCTCCAGGCGGTGCTACTAAGGTAGAGGAGGATCCTGAGGCTGAGGCATAGATCTACTTCCGCGTACCTGATCTCCTGTTGGGTGGTTTGCCCGCAGGTTTATTTTAGAGTCGTGATCGCAATTTGTAATTTTGGTTTTCATCCCTTGTCTGACATCTATTTATTTCGGATTGATGTATAACTTTAATTTGGTTATTTATGAATTTGAACATTTGAGGTTAAAATTGGTATGTTAATTTGGGTGTCAGACGGGAGCAGGGCACGTCCCCATGTGGTCCCAGGGGGGATCGGGGCGGGTCCTGTCAGCTTGGTATCAGAGCACTAGGTTGTGGTCAGCATGCTAGACTAGCGATTAGTACTAGTTACTTTTTGAGTTTAAGGATAATGTTATCTGATCTATGCCTCTTGACAGTTGGTTATGCCTCCAAGGAGGATTCCTCATACACGAACTGACGAGGATCTGGAAAGGGAAATGGAATGAGCAAGCATTGAGCGGGCTCAGCGTCTGGGAGCCACACCTTTCAATGGGGGATCAAACCCCGAAGATGCTCATGATTGGATCACCAAGTGGGAAAGGATCTTCACGGTGATGCACTGCCCTCCGGGCGAGCGGGTGACCTTGGCGGCCTTCTTACTGGAAGGAGGAGCCTATCAGTGGTGGCACGACCTCGAAATGTCTGGATGGTCTGTCCACACCACTACTTGGGAGGTCTTCCGTTCCCGATTTCTGGACCAGTATTACCCGCGATCGTTTCGCGCGGCACGGGAGGCGGAGTTGCTGCGGCTGGAGCAGGGGGATATGTCCGTTGCAGACTACGAGCAGACTTTTGGGAAATTATCCCAGTTCGCTGCATCATTCGTGAGCACGGAGGAGGACAAATGCCAAAGGTTTGAGCTTGGACTCCGAGGGGAGATCCGGGCAAGTGTGACTGCTGCTACTCATGCTTCTCTGAGAGATATGGTCGACGCTGTGATACGTGTCGAGGCCAGTCTGGCGGCACACTAGACACGACAGCCTTCGGGCGAGGGGCGATGTCAGGATCGCCCACAAAGTGGGCCAACGGGCCAGAAGAACAACAAGGGAGGGGGCTACAGGGGAGCACCCTCATCCTTTAAGGGTCGTGGATGGTTAGGTCGACGTGGAGGCTCTCAGGGCAAAGGATCAGGATTCAACTCTGGGCAGCGTTCATCTTGTAGCGGTGCTTCTGGTGGGCATCGGACAGGCCGAGGCCAGTAAACTGTTTTGCTTGCGGAGAAGAGGGCCACTATGCCTGTGATTGCCGATGTTGTCCAAGAACAACGACGCTGGGGGCTCTAGTGTGGTGCAAAGCACGGCTTCCCACACTAACGGAGGTCGAGGTCAAGGAGGTGACTGTGGTACTGAATGTGGCGCGCGCGGGGGCGGACGGAATGGAGGGCCTAGGGCCCAGGTGTTTGCAATGACCCAGCAGCAGGCGAGGACCGCCCCAGGCGTGGTTACAGGTACACTACATATCTTAAACCTTCTAGTACGTGTATTGATGGATACGGGGGCTACACATTCTTTTATTTCGAAGAGTTGTGCTGGTATGCTTGAGTGTGTGGTATCAGCCTTAGATTGTGAGATGGGTGTTGGCACCCCGATGGGCATCGTATACCTTGTGAATCAGGTGATTCGGAGGTGCCCGGTGAGAATTGAGGATGTGGATTTACGAGCGGACTTAATTATTCTGGATATCCACGACTTCGATGTAATTTTGGGGATGGATTGGCTATCGGAGCATGGGTCGCTCATCGATTGCTGTAGCAAGCAAGTGATTCTGCGAAGCCCGGGTTTGCCGGAGGTTATCTTTCAGGGGGAGCATGACGGTTCGCCTCCTGAAGTGATTTCTTCACTTACTGCTACCAAACTTCTACGGAAGGGATGGCAGGGTTATCTGGCGCATGTCGTGTCGGAACAGGTTGATACTCCGGGTATCGACGAGATACCGGTGGTACGTGAGTTTCCGGATGTGTTCCCGGAAGACTTACCTGGATTACCACCATTGCGGGAGATCGAGTTTACGAATGAACTACTCCCCGGTACCCGACCTATATCCTAGGCACCATACCGGATGGCGCCGGCCGAGTTACGAGAACTCAAAACTCAATTGCAGGAGTTGGTGGATTTGGGATACGTCCGACCGAGTACTACACAGTTGGGAGCACTGGTGTTGTTCGTGAAGAAGAAGGAGGGGAGTCTCCGTTTGTGCATTGACTATCGACAACTCAACAAAGTGACACTGAGGAACCAGTATCCTCTACCCAGGATCGATGACCTTTTTTACCAGTTGCGGGGAGCACAGTGCTTCTCGAAGATTGATTTGCAGTCTGGGTATCACCAATTGAGGATTTCGGAGGAGGATATTCCGAAAACTTCTTTTCGAACCCGTTACGGACACTACGAGTTCTTTGTGATGCCTTTTGGTTTGACGAATGCTCCAGCAGCATTCATGGATCTGATGAACCGGCTCTTCCGACCCTATTTGGATAAATTCGTGATTATGTTCATCGATGATATCTTGGTATACTCAAGGAGTGCCCGAGCACATGAGGAACATCTACGGTTGGTGTTGGAGAAGCTGAGAAAGGAACAGTTGTACGCCAAGCTGACCAAGTGCCAGTTTTGGCTAAGCAGTATTGGTTTTCTGGGACACGTGATATCGACGGATGGGATTAGCGTGGATCCCCAGAAAACAGAGGCGGTGACTAACTGGGCTAGACCGACAACGGTAACGGAGGTGCGGAGTTTTGTCGGGTTAGCAGGTTACTACCGGAGATTCGTAGAGGGTTTCTCCAAAATTGCTGCACGATTAACTCAATTGACTCGGAAGGGAGTAAAGTTCATTTGGGACGAGCAGTGTGATCGGAGCTTTCAAGAGTTGAAGGATCGATTGACCACTGCACCTGTCCTTGCATTGCCGGATGACAGTGGAGAATTTGTGGTCTTTAGTGACGCATCGCTACAAGGTTTGGGCTGCGTGTTGATGCAGACTGGTAAGGTTATCGCCTACGCATCCCGGCAGCTAAAGACTCATGAGTTGAACTACCCTACCCATGATTTGGAGTTGGCAGCGGTGGTTCATGCTCTAAAAATCTGGAGACATTATCTATTCGGCGCAACATGCCGGATATACACCGACGACCAGAGCCTAAAGTACCTATTCACTCAGAAGGAGCTTAACATGAGACAACGAAGATGGTTAGAGCTGCTGAAGGATTATGGATGTACAATTGAGTACCATCCGGGTAAGGCCAATGTGGTGGCAGATGCACTCAGTAGGAAGTCAGCAGGATCAGTTGCACACCTGGGGATGGAGTATCTTCCTTTGCTGGTGGAACTCCGGAAGACGGGAGTTATTTTGGATACGGATGAGCATGGAGCTTTGTTGGCCAGCTTTCATGTATGACCAGTGCTGATTGATCGGATCATCGAAGCACAACTTTAGGATCCGATACTCTGTATTTACAGGATTAAGGTCGATGCGGATGGGAGACAGGATTTTACCATCCGGGATGATGGAGCACTTGTGAAATTGGGCCGTTTGTGTGTACCTGCAGTGGCAGAGTTACGGGCCAAGATTCTGGAGGAGGCCCATAGTTCGGCTTATGCTATGCATCCGGGAGGTACAAAGATGTACCGTACCCTCCGGAACCATTATTGGTGGCCAGGAATGAAGAAGGACATTACGGAGAGGATCGGCCGGGTTGCTTACAGATTGGCACTACCTCCAGAACTTTCTAGAATTCACGATGTTTTCCACATATCAATGCTGCGGAAGTACGTACATGATGCTTCTCATGTACTGGAGGAACAACCTATCGAACTCCGAGAGGATTTGAGCATTGAGGAACAACCAGTGCAGATTTTGGATCGGAAGGACAAGGTACTATGTCGGAAGACGATCCCTCTCGTGAAGATTCTCTGGAAAAATCAGAATGTAGAAGAAGCCACATGGGAGCCCGAGGCTCAGATGCGAGAACAATTTCCTTATTTATTTCTTTGAAGTTTCGGGACGAAATTTCTTAAGGGGGGAAGGTTGTAACACCCCGGAAATTCGAGGATTATAATAATGTAATTTAATGTATGAATTGACGTTTTTACCCCTGTGAATGGTATTGCCAAATTGTTGACTTTTTGATTTGAGGGTCAAATGGACTTTGACCAACGACCGTGACGTAGTTTGGGACGGTACGAGTCCATAGACAGGTGGCACGTCCAATTCGGACGATTAGGGTAAAAGTTATGACTATCGAAAGTTCAGGGGCATTACCGTAATTTGGACGATAGGGGCGAAACTGTTGACTTTTCGTTTGACAACTAATTTTCACATGACTCAAGGACCGTTAGGTAGGTCTCGATGCCCTGAGTCCGTAGACAGGAGGCACGCCGAAATCGGACTTCGTATGGCTGAGTTACGGGTCTAGAAAGTAAAGGGCATTTTGGTAATTATTGAACCAGGGGCATTTTGGTCATTCTACCCCTGGTTACTGTAGCAACCGCGGGGGGGAACATGGGCGGCACCACCATGTGCGGTGGTTCAGTGTGCAATTGTTTATGCAAGTGTGTGCTGGAAAGAAAGGAATGTCTAATGCTTTAGAACGTGGTCTGATTCATCCACCCAACAAAGGCTACATAATTTATTTCGAACGAAGCTTTTTCGGGGAACCAATCTCAGTGGACAGTAAGGCTTCCACGAGCCTCTGGGACGGCTTAAATTGTTTACAACTGAATAGTAATTGAGTGAGCATCACTTTTCCGTTGAAAGAACTAAGAATAGGTGAGGAACCAGAGAGAAACCATTTCGGGAAAATTTGGAGGGAAATCGGGTTTTCAATTTCTGGTGATTGTTGGACCAAACCAAGGCGTGGTTTAGTCTTCTGGGAGTGTTTGGAACTCAACCATATCGAAATCAAAGGCAACCAGCCACGGGTGAGCTGGGACTATGACTGTCGTGTTCAGAAAAATTTCGGAGGTTTGGACGACTACTTCCAGGTGAGTGTTGGTCCAATTGATTGTGTGTTTTAGTTTGTTTTGATCCTATTATGCTTCCTGTGAAGTTAATTGGAGATTGAGTTAGAAACCAGGAAGTTCTGGTGATTGACCTGTTTGGTTGATCACGGGTCGATAGGTCGATTGGGGACTTGTCGAGGCTGATTAATGTCTCAGAACCTAAATTGGATAGTTAATGAACATGTTAGGATCAAATACGAGTGAAATCGAGTGGAAATTGAGGGTTAATTAACCGGGTCAAGCCGCGGGTGGCAGGCCCGTATTACAGACAAACGGGTGAAGGTGGTGACACTGTAGCTACAGTGTCAGGCGCGTGAGGGCGCGTTGGACCTTATCTCTGATCACGATCAACATGACTTTTGTTCCTCTCATCATTCTGAACATTTTTTATGAATTAACCATGTTGATCTGAGATAGTTAGGAGGGTCAGTTTAGGGCCGGTTATCTCGGGAAACGTGTTGATGGTTTCCCCGAGCCGGTTTCTGTTTCGGACTTTTTGGATAAATGTTTAAGACTTGTAGTGACCCTTACGTGTGATTTGGACTGACAGGAATTGTACGATAATTCCGGTACAAGTTCGTACGCGCAGGTTTACTGCGGGATCGTACTGTGAGTGGGCCCGATTTCATTAAACCCTTGCATGCTTAAATGTTTTCTAATTTACTTACATATTCACATGCTGGAATCAGGAAACGGTTTTGATGATATTGAAATTATGGTTATGGCACATTTCACGGTATTTGGGTTTGAGACCCGTTTGATGAAACTTAAAGATTGGTTTGAATTTTATCTATGTATATATGTTTTGCATGTGGATATCAATAAAATGTATTTGGTACTGCACTGTATAGATCCATTCTTGTGATACTGTCTCCTCCGGATGTGGTACCCCGGAGTGGTCATGGCGCATTGCCTGCGAGGGGTCATTCTATGGAGGAACCGGACCGTAAAATGACTCAGGAACATGATTGCTTATTTGACGTCAGGGACGTCGAGCGTCTAGGACGCTAGGCATTTGAGATGCCGTACCCGGACAGGTTCGGGGATTGGATTCGGGATTGAGACCCCGAGTGGCACGCGTAGCCTTGAGACTGTGACCTTATTGGACGTCAGGGACGTCAGACATCTGGGATGTCAGGATTGGAGCGTATAGTGCAGTGGCTGAAATTATCTTATGATTTTATTACATGCCTTATGATTCATATTATATGGTTTATGGTTTTAAATTCTGATGCATGCATGTTTGGAAAACGGAGGGGTAAATTATATGTTTTACTTATTAAACGGTTTTATAAACTTGAGTTTCGGCCCACTCACCCTTATTGTTTTGGTAACCCCTCTAGGCGGTGCTACTGAGGTAGAGGAGGATCCTGAGGCTGAGGCATATATCTACTTCCGCCTACCCGATCTCCTGTTGGGTGGTTTGCCCGCAGGTTTATTTTAGAGTCGTGCTCGCAATTTGTAATTTTGGTTTTCATCCCATGTCTGACATCTATTTATTTTGGATTGATGTATAACTTTAATTTGGTTATTTATGAATTTGAACGTTTGAGGTTAAAATTGGTATGTTAATTTGGGTGTCAGACGGAAGCAGGGCACGTCCCCATGTGGTCCCAGGGGGGATCGGGGCGGGTCCTGTCAGGTAGATGATCAGGGAGCTTGGTTGGCCATTTTCCACGTGAGACCCATTTTACTTGACTAGGTTATTGCAGTTCAACTTCAGGATCCTATGTTGTGCGCTGTTAAGATGGAGGTTGATGCTGGAAACATGTAGGATTTTGCATTCAGGGACGATGGAGCTTTGCTCAACGAGGGCTGATTATGTGTGCCTGATGATTTAGATGGAGCTTTGCTCAAGGAGGGCAGATTGTGGTTGCCTAAGATGTATCATACTTTGAAAGAGCATCATTGGTGGTCGGGCATGAAATGGGAGATAGTAGTTTTTTTGTGAGTAGGTGTCTGATTCGTCAGCAAGTTAAGGCTGAAAGGTAGAGACCCTTTCGAACATTACATCCCCTTCCTATTCCAGAGTGGAAGTAGGACCACCTCACCATGGACTTTGTATGTATGCTTTTGTGAACACAAATGGGTCATAATAGAACTTGGGTGATTGTGGATAGGCTCATGAAGTCAACGCATTTCTTGCTAGTGCGAGACGGTTTCATAATGGGCCAGTTTGCCATACTTTTTGTTGATCTAATTGTTCAACTGCACAGGATCCAAAATCAATTGTTTCGGATCATGATTAGAGACTTACCTCAAAGTTGTAGCACAGTTTTACTCAAATCTTTTGGAACCAGAGCACATTTAGTACAACCTTTCATCCTTTTACTGACGAGCAATCTAAAAAGACTATTCAAACTCTGAAGGACCTAATGAAAGTTTGTGTGCTACAGTTCAGTAGGAATTGTGATTCACACTTACCCCTGATGGAACTTTCCTATCATAACAGTTATCAAACATACATTTGGATGTCTCAACGAAGAAAATTAGAAAGAGAAAAATTTCAAAGTTTACATTTTGGGCCTCAACTAAAATGACTTTACAGAACAAAATGATTCTAGACATGCATGTATTAAATACATTCACCCATTTAACCATTCGTATGGCAAGTCCCACATTGAATGCATATTAAGACAGAAAGCAAGTTGTTAAGGACCAATTTGAGATTACAGGTTTTGAAACAAGACCACAAATTATTCTAGGGACACCCCTTACTGGCTTATACACCATAGGATTTCGTTCAGCTTTTCCAATCAGTACTAGTACCAACAATACTTGCAGAAGAAACCAAACCAAAATCTCCTCTACGAAACAAGAAAACAAAAGACATCACGGGATTATATAAGAGTCTGAGGCCGTTCTCCAGGACCAAAAATTTTACCCAGCCCCAATATATATATATATATATATATATGCATGGTTCTACCATCTGATACATATGCAAGGCCCAAAGCTAGGAAGCAGATCCAACACCCAGAAAATGATGCCGACCAAAATCCACCATATTGTACAAAGTCTCATCCGCAACCTCAAAAGCCACCAGTTTGATGGTTTGCGACACCTCCATATCCCACATAGTTGCCTCCACTGCTTCCAAAAGATGTAGTATTCAAACCAGGACAGTCTCTTGCCCAGTGACCTGGTTGGTGGCATTTGTAGCAGTCACCAGAGGCATTGCCAACACCTGGCCTAGATGATACTCTATTGTTATAGGCCCCTCCTGGTGACTCTGCTGGGGCATTCATTATATTTGGGCAGTTCAGGGAACTATGGCCAGTATCCCCACAACTGTTACAACTCAGATACAAACCAGCGGAGCTAGTTGAAGGATATCTAGCACTACCATGCTGGTTTCCATAGTGACCCCCTTGATTTTCTGGTGCTCCAAATTCTCTACTGGCATTGTTACTGTAACCAACATTCACAGCTGGTGCAGGTGTTCTAATTCCACTGTTCCCCACTCCAGTAATGTTCATCCCAGCGCTAGGCATTACCATATCCCCCTTGGAGGCAGAAGGGCTAAAACTTTCCATCTTAACTTTATGCATCAAATCCAAATAATATCGAGCCTCTGATGAAAAGTCCACCTTCTCTGCTTTGACAACTGTTGATTTAACACGCTGTTCATCACTATAAGTCTCCTCCTTTATTTTCAACTTGAAACTGAATTTAGTAAAGAGAACCTTCCGAATGATTTCTGAAAACTTCTCCTCGTCACGGTCTTCATATTTCAGAAAATACAAAGTTTTTGCAGGTATACCAAGGATTTGTTCACCACCCTCCTGAAAAGCAGTTACCCATGTTGAGCCACTATGGTCCTGTATCTGTATTTGGAGCACATATCTGTAGTCACATTCTTCTACAGACTGATCGCACCTATCGCACCTCCATTTCCCATCTCCATTATTTGTGACTTTTTTATTGCACTGCCGATCACCAATCATGATTGGGCATGCCGTATAGCAGAAGCTATCAACCTTTATAAATGAAACAACTGCACCAACTGTGATCCAATCTGGCTTCTCAGAAGTCCCTAGCCTCTCATCTTTAATTTGGCATATAGTCTTTCGGATATCTGCTCTACCCACACCCGCTGTTTCCCTGGAAATAGAGATGCAGGAGGTATTCCTTCCTTCCTGGTCAAACCATTGTCTCATGTTGCGAGCCTGATCGATAGCCGGCTCTATAAGAAGTTGAGTAGTAGAAATGGTCCCAACTGCCTTCCCATTGAAATCATTGACTCTACCACCTTTTACAGCTAGCACTGGGAATACACCAGCATCACACATACTTTGCAGTCTTTGCCCTTCTAAATTGCATAAGTTTCCCCATAGAGTTAATTCAACACTACGACCAGACATATCCTTCAACTGGAGGGTTCTCTTTTGAGTCTCCATCCCATTTTTTCTCATTATAGAAGCAGGGGGACTGATGGAAGATACCACACCTATTAAATCCACAATAGTGTTGTTCTCCAAGCCTTCAACCTGACTTATACAACGGAAATTAAAGTGGTTCTTGGGAATTGACTCATCATCCTCGAAACATGACTGCACTGTTGATGTGCTATCTAAAGTGATTTCATGGTCATGGCTGAGGTGGTTGAAAGCCTTTTGAGCTGGTTTTAAGCTACCCTTGGAAATCAAATAAATCTTATCAACTTCAATTTGGTTGTAGAACTGATCAGCTACAGCATTAAAACAGGTTGCTCGTATTTCTCCACCATGAGAATCAAGGAGATCAAAAGAAAATACCTTCCCCTCACCACGATTATTGTTGTAGCGCCTAAGTTCTCCTTTAGCTGTCACTCTAGCCTTGATAGTCCACCGCCCTTGGTAAGGATTTAAAGCAGCAATTGGCATTATTCTAGGAGCTTCATTTTTGGCAATTGGTCCTCTATTAGTATACATTGGAGCTGGCTGTTGATAAGTTGGCTGATGTGGTCGAGCATAAGAATTTAGGGGTGGGTGGGTATAAGAATTTAAAGGTGGCTGTGAGACCTCAGGTTTAGGGCTGAGCAAACCTTTGTTCTGATCGCTATATGGCCCCTTTAATGGTGTTGATCCTGGAAAACCAAAACCATGGTCTGGCTTAGGATGATTGGGAGTGGTACTCATTGTAGCATATCTTCCTGGGTCAGCACTAACATATGATTGATTTACTCTAGGCTGTTCGTGAGTAGCCTCAGTCACACTTTGATTAACTGTTCCACCAGAAGATTGGGCATTTCCGGGTATTGTCCCAGAGGACTGTGCATTCAAATATTTAGCTACCGGTTCAGGGTCCCCAATGAGATCACATTTTTCAAGTACCACGTCCAAATCAATTATAATGATGATCCTGCAAGCAGTATTTGTTGAGAAAGAGAATAGGATAAATTGGCATGGTATTGTAGAAGAACAATCTTCAATTAGCATGAAAACAAAAGAAAAAAAGAAAGAAATAATGCAAATTTCTAAACAGTTGTAGCAGAAAAAATAAAGCCATATACTTCGCAATCATTAAGTGCACTTATTAATTTTTTCTACAAAATGTTCCAGGTTTCCTTCTTGCTTCCATCGTTCAGTGCTTTTAAGTCTTAACCATGACTGCAAAAATGAACTAGCTCAATCCACAATCACAAGATTCCAGGATTATTAATTATTTTTTTTTTTAAAAAAAAACATAAATTTAGTAACCCTTGTCTCTCAATTCTGTTTACCATAAAAAGAACAAAAAACCCAAAAACTTCAAACCTAAACGAAACAAATATAATTCTGATAAAAAAAAAAAGGAAACAAATATACCCATAAACAGTATTGCACAGAATAATCGAAAAATTAGTGAAAGTTGTAAAGGTTTGAAGGGTAGAAAACTACATACATGCGATTTTGGACTTGGGTGCAGGTGAATTGCTTCAAGCAAACTATGGTACCCTTCTGCAGCCGACCTTGCGTAACCAGTATGTTCTTCTGGGTGCCTAGCATCCCCTGCTGGTGGCGGGACCCATCTGAGATCAAAACCCTATACCTCTCACTATCTGCGCCCGACTGGGCACCACTGCGCGCATTGACCTTCCTCACGTCCAGCACTTGCAAAATTGGCTTCCAGTTGTCGTCATGGTACTCCCCTGTGCAAATCTTTGTTATCGCCCCCTCGTTTAGCCTCACAGCCATCGAGAGACGGAAAATAGCTGTTGGGTTACCGAGAAATTGAGAGAGAGTTTACTGATTTGAGAAAACAGCGAGAAAGAAAGAGCCCAGACAGTCTGAAAGGTTGGGAATTGGGAATGTTTAAGAGAGAAACCCTAAAAGGTGTGGAAATGGAAGTGCCAGAAAACTGCATTTGAGAGGGAATTTCATTTCAAGGGTACTACCTTCTGTCAAATACCAGATATGACCCCCACTTTTGACACGTACGCCAACCAGAGAGCATTTATGTAAGAATTAAAATATCGATATCGACGGATATATCGTTCGCCGAATTTACGGATATCTTGCCCTAAATATCGATATCGATATTATCAATATCGTTTACGATCAACAAAAATGAAGGAAATTGGGTCCAAATAACGGAAATTTGGAATTAACCTTTAGGAAAAATTTAAGTACCCAATAATGGTTATATAGGACTAATAAAAACTATAAAATGACTTTGATATAATAAATATATGGTGAATCATATAATAGAATATAGATCTGCCGACCACTAACAGTATAAAATTTTAAAGATAAACTTAAATTAAAACATAATTCTATTGATAATATTGCATTAAAAATATTGTACACATTGAACTTGATAAAAAACAAGTAGAGTGTCGACCAGCTTGAAAATTAGATTGGTCTTGATCTACCAAGATACAAAAGTTTTGCCAACTGATGCTATTTGACCAAAAGGAAATGTATTGTTGGACATAGTATTCGTATATCTCCTTTGAATGGCCTACTTTTCCTCCATATATAGGGTAGTTCGGATTTACCTAACTAACTTCTCCATAATCTTCATTGAGATGAGGATCTTCATAGCCTTCATAACCATGTGGCATTTGAGGGAGATGGTTGTCTAACAGGGGGTGACGATATGGACCATAAGCATATGGATCATTTGAGTTGTTACTAGGATTGGTGCCTAAACTCATTGACTTAAAACTAATTGCCATGGAATCCTCAGAAGATGGGTTTCCATAACCTTCATATATGTTGCGTGTCCCAGTGTAATCTTTTCCAACACCACCGATTCCTACTTCTTCCTCTCTACACCCATGATCATAATCTTGGGTGACATGAGTGAAATCTGCATCTCCAGTAAATGGGCTCAAGGGTGCATCTGTTTCGGTTACATGTTCATTTCCCCCGTCATCATCCCCTCCGTCATCCTTGTCTTCATCGTTTGTCTCAACATCATCTCCTCCATCATCATCAGCATCATCATCATCATCATCTGGAGATTTATTTTGATGAAGTCCCTTACTAGTAGCATCAGCTCGTAAGTCACGTCTAGCGGTAGAACCAAGCATTGATCTCTCCCATGAAGACATCTCCCGCTCACTTCCTACGTCCTCACTCCCCACTTCTTCAGATAGCACTCTATCTACATTAACACTGTATTCACTAGCAAGATGTGCTACTCGAGGGTCAGGCCTTCTAATATCATCATCCAAGTGAGCTGGCATAATCCTGCAATTTCTAAAAGGTTAACGTACTCTTCTTCCACAACTTTACCGGCTTCAGCTTCTTCAACTCTTAACTTGAGTTTCATGTTGTAATAACAGAAAACAAGTTGTTCTGACTTAGAATATGCGAGACGATTTCTTTGCTTTGTATGAATTAAAGCAAATGTACTCCAATTTCTCTCACATGCCGACGATGATGTCGTTTGTGATAATATACGAACTACAATTTGTTGCAAGCTGAGAGAAGTTTGGCCATATAGTTCCCACCACTCAGCTGTCAATATCAAGTTTAATGTAAGAGGCATTATAAAGTGCTAAGTTATACAATATCAAGTTAAATGCAAGCAATATACCTGGGGGCATTTTTGTTCGTGATTGTACAGCCATAAGTGAATGAAATGTTTTCCGACCATCTCTAAAGTTGATCAATTACATTAAGGCTGATGTTAATATAATGTCATAGATGTACATATTCAAAAATATCAAGATTCATATATGGTAGTGAACTTACGTCTACTCCAAAATTTTGTAAACTCACTTGCCCATTTGGATTCAGTTTGAGGAATACTTGTTGAACTGATTGGACGAGGTAGGAGTCATGCCCAACACCTGCTTGATATTGATATCGGGGATTCAAGTAATAAGCTGAAAATCATGAATGAACTTTGCTTAGTAAACAACAATAAAATAAAATATTAACAAGTTCAATAAGATAGAAATATACCAGCGGCATGTAAGGGATGCACTAATGTTTTTTCCCATTGCTCCTGTATGATTTTAAGAACCCACTTCTTCCCTTTAGACGGGTTATCTTTTCTTTCATTCGATTGAACATATCATATAGGATTGGCATGGTTGGGACTACCTCTGTATCAACAATTCGAAGGATGCAATATAATGGTTCATATATTGATTGCATCATCTCCAAGGACTCCCAGAATCTTTGGTCGAGGATATGAGCCTCAACCCTCTTGCCTTTCACTTTCCTACTCAATAGGCTACCATGCCATTGATCACTGATAAACAATTTTCTAAGGCCAACTTTATGCTTAACTATACTGTTTATACAAATATAGTTGGCTGCGAACCGAGTTGCACTAGGACGAACCAAGTATCCTTGACAGAATTCATGCATCTGAGCTAGTAATCATAGATGATTAAAAATGTAGTTAGTTACCTGTCTAGCATTTTTTATGATGAGCGTCATTGTCTCATTCTTCCCAATATCTTCAAATATTAGGTCGATACAATGGGCTGCACAAGGAGTCCAATAGATCGGATACGTCTTCATCAGTTCTTTTCCAACCTTTTTGAAGTTCGACTCATTATCAGTAACGATCTATACAACATTTTGTACTCCAACCTCCTGAACAACTTCCTTCAACAAATTTTGTATGTACACATAGTATTTATGGAATTTGGAAGAATCAACTGACTTGAGAAATACAGTTGAACCCTTACTATATACCATGAAGTTAATTATGGATAACTTCGTTGGACCGGTCCAACCATCACACATTATGGTACATCCATAAGTTTCCCAGTGTCGCTTTCGTTGCTCCACATACGCTGTCATTTCTTCATACTCCATAGGAAGATATTTATTTTTCACTTCATATGGAGAAAGAGTGGACACGCCTTCACCTACAAACCAAAACATAAGTTAGCATTTAATGCTATTTCATAAGCTAAATAAAAATGTATCATAAATAAATTTATTAAATACCTGCTCGTTGGACTTCAATAATCATAATCTTAAAATGATGAGAGTTGGCTTTATTTGGAGCCACACCTTCTTATATAAAAAAAATTGCTTATGTATCGACCCAACTTCTCTTTCATCCCTTTCCACATCGATGTTACAGTCTTTTATTGACTTCGTGCGGTTTTGTAGAGTTTTGGTTCAAGAGGAATTGAAAATGGATCAAGCAAACTTTGGGATCGACGCATCTATTGCGGTGGTTGGTGATTGCTACTGCCTCCTTGAGCACCACGCATGGTACCAACTCCATAATTGTCGACACTTCACCGTGCCTCATCTCTCGATGCATTTACAGCAAAGCGATATGCTTTTCTCTCAGATTTATGCATATCTGGTGGATAAGCGAATCCATCATCATTCTCTTCATCATCGCTATCATTAATCTGAATGCTCTATTGAGTGTCCAGTGGATCTGCTCTCAAGACAGCTCGTATGTTCTCCCCAATCATATTCTTAGTCTTTTTAGTAGTATCTTTACTTTTGATACATGCTCTGACCTCATCCCTAATAGCCTTAGGTACATCTTTGCATTTTTGAACATTTTTTTCTGATCAAAACCTGCTAGATGAAACTTTAATCGTGTTATGCCTCCACTTTGGAACTGATGTTGACAAAACGAACATATGGCACCGTTTTTATTTCCAGGAATTGCAATGGCATATTTCCATGCTGGGTCAACTCGTCCAGGTCTTGAGCGGCTTTCACTTGCATTTCCACTAGCCATTTTATGAAATCTAAGTTACATGAAAATAAATTAGAATTTGATTGTAACGACCCGTCCCGGAAGTCGGGATTAGTGAAGTGATTAGTAACAGATTAGTGAGATTAATCGGTGGTTAGTGGGTTACTTTTGGACCTTGAGCGTAAAATGACGATTTTGCCCCTAGTTTGGGTAAAAAGTTGACTTTTAGTTCGGGCGGTAAATTGGGCATTGACCGATGACTGTGATGTATTTTGGGACGTCACGAGTCCGTAGACAGGTGGCACGCCCGATTCCGACATCCGAGGAGGAAGTTATGATGTTCGGAAGGTTGAGGGAACTTTCGTCATTTGGTTAAAATAGGGGCAATTGTTGACTTTTTGTACGACAAGGTTTTTACACGTAGACTGAGGACCGTTAGGTAGATCTCGTCGTTCTGAGTTCAACGACAGGCGGAATGCTTTCAACGGACGTAGGACGAGTGAGATATGGGTCTAGAACGGCGAGGAGTAAAACCGTAAATTGAACAAGAGGGGCATTTTGGTCTTTTTGGCACATTGGGAATTGTGCAATTCTGATAAGGACAAGTGTGCAGTGCTAATTGGATATTTTTGGGTTTGGACTATAGGATTGTGACATGTGGCTGTTGTCTAGTGGGCTCTAGTGTGTTGCACGGTGCAAATTAATGGGAGAGTCGTGTTTGTGTTTGTGCTTGAGGGAAACAGAGACAGAGTTGAGAGGAAAATCGATCAGGTGAAGGGAGGTTTGCGGCCTTGTGACCTGGTGAGAGTGAGCAGAGACTAAGTTAGAGCTGGTGAGTGAGTCTTGAGTGAGAATCGTGTGAGGGAAACTGGTGTGTGTGAAGTGTGAGTTCTCAGGAAAACAGAGAGGTGTCGAGGGAGTTTGGTGGTTGTGCTTCCGTGTTTTGATCAATCGTGGCTGCTGGTCGTGTTCAGTGACCGTAGAGGATCCTTGGGGACTCAGTGGGCACGGCAGAGCTCACGGTGGAGAGCAGGACGCAGGTAATTTCTCTTCTTTCCTCTGTGTGCTCTATTTTACCGTTTGGTTTCAAACGAAAAGTTGTGGCTTTTTAGGCTGTGTCGACGTGTTCAGTGAGTTCTAGTGAGATTAGTAGGTCCCTAGGAACCTTTAGGACTCGAACCCGTGACGGGGGGAAGCCCTGGTGGGTGGGAACCGAAACAAGGGTTTTCGGGTGGTTTCTGGTTCGAGTTTGGGAGATGAGATTTAGGCAGTGATGTCGTGTTTTGAGTAGGGGAATTAGTTACTTAAAGTAGGACGAAGCTAAGGCTTTGAAAGGAACATAAATGGACGGGTGATGACGGAGAACCGGTCACGCCGGTTTAGACCGGTCGAGGGCTCGAGGAAGACGATGAACAGTGCCACTGTGTGCAGGCGCATGAGGCCCACGCACAGCCACTTTGGGCGGCGCATGAGGGCGCGTGGTGGCTGTTCTGGGGAACCTTCCAACATAGTTTTTGGTCTAAACGTTTTAACGAATCAGTTGGGACAAGTTTCGGGACAATCGGATGACGTCTCTGGTTAGTTCTACGGGATCGAAGGTTTAAGGTTTCGTGTAATTACGTTTAGAAGTCCGGGAAATTTGGGGAACATTAGGAAAACCTTAGTGGACGTATTAGTGACTTGTTTTGGTGACTTGTGACAGGATCGGGAATACCCGAGGCGGACGAGGAACGTACGGGACGCGAGTGACGTGCCCGGGAACTGTGAGTGGACTCCTTCCTTAAACTGAGCATGCATAACTGCTTTTTATTACTTATTTTATGGTTTTACATGTGATTTCATGATTATTGAATATGCTATAACTGTTTTACATAATTGTACGTTTTTCAAGAAATAACGTATTTGGCTCGTTTTACGAGAAAGACTTTGATTGCTGATTTTGATGCCATGATTTTGGGATTTCAAACGATAAATGGTTAGAATGGATTTTGAGACATGATTTGATGATCAAGGGTTTTCGGTTTTAAAATCGGATTTCGGAAAGCGAGATTTGGTTTTAAAGTTGAAAAGTGGATTTCCGGATTTGGGTTCGGATTGACGGTTCTGGACGCCGGAAGGGCTTCGGACCGGTGGTTTCAAATTCAGGTTTGGATATAGTCTTAGAAATGGTTTTCAAATGGTTTGGATTGGATTTACTGGATCTGATTATTGGGTTTAAAGACCCGGATTATGATTGGCGGGGGCAGGCCCGGATTGAGTTTAAAGACTCGGGAGTATAAAGACTCGGATTGTAACGACCCGTCCCGGAATTCGGGATTAGGTTAGTAACTAATCATGATTAATGAGGGTTAATCGGTGATTAGTTGGGTGGAATCGGACGTACGATGCAAATGACCGTTTTGCCCCTAGTCGTGGGTAAAACGTTGACTTTTTATTCGGGCCGTCGAATGTACTTCGACCAACGTCCGTGACGTAGTTTGGGACGTTGCGAGTTCATAGACAGGTGGCACGTTCGATTCCGACATTTGCGGTGAAAGTTATGACGTTCGGAAGTCCAGGGGCATTTTCGTAATTTGGTCAGAAAGGGGGAAATGTTGACCTTTTGATCGGGAGGTCCGATGGCCAGGGACCGAGGACCGTTAGGAGGGTCTCGATGCCCTGAGTCCGTAGACAGGCGGCACGCGTCAAACGGAGTTCGATTGACCAAGTTACGGGTCTAGATTGCATGAGGGCATTTTGGTAAATAGTCCACTGAGGGCAAAATGGTAATTTCCTGCGGGGGGACTGTTGAACCGTGAAACAGAAGGCGCAGCGCCCGTGCCGTGGGTGTCCTGAAATCCCACAATTGTCTAACCAATTCAGTGACATTGGGGAGATTTATTTATCCCGTTAGTGACATTGAGGATTGTGTGTGTGTGCTGGGCGTGCACGGGCAGGTTTTAAAAAAATGGTGTTGGGTCTGTTTTGCGGGAAACAGAGACTCAGTAAGCCTGAGTGAGTTCCCCACGGGTGTTGGGTCGCTTTGCAGCTAACTGAGAGTGTTGGGAGTGAGAGGGGTCCTTTAACGTGACTGGGGGCTGAAGGGAATGGTCTGTGCTGGTGAATTGCGGAGCACGGGCCTTCGTTTTTCAGAACAGAGCATTGGGCATGTGGGAGGATTTAGTTTGTTCAATCCATTCCTGGGACAATGAAAGGGAGACTCAAAAATTAGGGAGAACCAGAGAGTTGGGTAGAGAGGAGGAATGAGCGGACTGGGTGAGAAAATGCTCTGGGAACCCGAAGTTCTTGTTCAAACAATTCAAAATTTCAATTCGGATTGTAGGCCAGCCCATGGCAAATTAAGGCTTCCATGAGTCCTCTGGGATTAGTTCAAGTCGATCGCATACTAGTGGGAAGAGATTTGATGCCGTTTTCGACTCTGAAGGGACCTGCTGACTTGGAAGAAAATCGAGCTTGAGTTGTGGTTTTGGAGGAGTTTAGAGGAGCAATTGGCAGGAGAAACAAGTTCATACGAACACTACGAAGCTTCTGGGTGGGCCAATTTCAAGTAAACAATCGAGGTAGGTCGAGTTTGATGATTGAACAGTACCCACCTGTTCTTCAAAGTTCGACTTCTAATTGTCTGGATTCAGGTATGTTGTCACTGATTGGAGGTCACAGGACCCAAATTAGATGCTTGGCGATTCTATTTAACGTTTGAATTGTTGCGCATAGGTCGAGATTGATGGATTTCCAGCCGGGTCACGCCGCGGGTCAACCGGACCCATTTACCAGACAGTCGGGTTGGGACGACGACTGTACCTGGCACTGTAGCTGGCGCGTGGGTGTCACGCGCAGCCGCTTGCGGCGGCGCGTGACGGCGCGTGGACCCGAATTTCAAGGTGAGTTCAACACGACTTTTGTCCTATACGATGTAACGAACATTTTAGCGTTGGTTTCGAAATTATCGGACACCGTTTCGATGTGGTTCCGAGGGTCCGAAGATTTCTATTACGTTTGTAATTAATGATTAATTCCCGGAAAATTTTGGGAAATTAGTATGCTGTTATGCAAGCCTTTAGTGACACTAAATTATATTCTCGGACAGGATTTGGAATTTCTGGAAAATATGGGAAATTACGGAACCGCGTGCGGCTCGAAACCGAGCCCTATTGGACGGTGTGTGAGTGGACTTGCTTTCAAAATTTAATGCATGCATAAATTATTCTATGATTTTATGATTATGATTATAAGTGGTGATTGATTTCGAATCCCGTATTTATCCGTATTTGATTTCCGTACTTATACGTATTTTTACTATATATGTGAAATTACACGTATTTCGAGACTATGGTTACTTTTGAGCTTAAAAATGGTTTAATGAAAGAGTTTAAATAAAATGGGTGTATGATGATTTAAGAATGTTCTTTACGATTATGAGGGCGATTCACGGTGTTTGCACGGTTTTCGAGGTTTTTGTGGTTTTACACGTTTTACGAGATTTGAGTTTATTGTGTTTTGATCAATGTTTGATGTTTGGATTTGGAATGTGAATTGAGGTTTGCGATTCCGAGGATTTTTAAATTGGATTTTGAGTATGCTTGACTAGACCGGGATTTTAGTGATTATGGTCGTGGTTTTGATGCCCGGATAATGTGATTTGAGAAATGAAGTGATTTCAAGGAATTAAAAAGGCTTTGAATAAGATGATTTCTGGTTTGGTGCTTGGGGCAGAAAAGTAACTTGGACTAACGAGTTTTCAGTTTTCGGAAAATTAAGTGGATTCTTGGTTTGGGTTCGGGATGATGTTTCCGGATGCCGGCTTACGGAATCATTATTGCGAATTCGAATTCGGGAAAGAAAAAGGATTTAATAAAGTGATTTGGTCTGTTTTTGCATGCCCCGTGTTTCATGATGATTTGATTATGGTTGTAAAGTATGATTTGGGGAAAATGAATGTGGAATTTCGGACCATGGGTCCTGTTGTGAAAAATGTGATTTTGGGATGGATCCCACGTGGTCGTGATTGATGAACTGTTTTGGGTTTAAAAACCCGGTGCTATTGCTGGAGCACGTTTTGAGTTTAAAGACTCGGTTAATTGATGACGGGGGAGGGCCCTTATTGAGTTTAAAGACTCGTGAGTTTAAAGACTCGGTTAATTGATGACGGGGGAGGGCCCTTATTGAGTTTAAAGACTCGGTTATTGTGATACCCCCGAGGCCTATTGGTTCTGTTTTGAGTTTAAAGACTCGTTGAAATCCCGGGAAGGCCTGATGATGCGCATGGTTTTGAGTTTAAAGACTCGGGCGCACTTGAAATCCAGCAAAATGATTGACTTGTGATTTATTGATGATTTCTGATGTTTCAGTTGAGTTGGGCAGTGGTCTGGTATATGGTTGTTGGTTGGGATCATGTGTGCATTTGGTTTGATTCATGGTTTTGGGCTGTGGCCCTGTGTTCATGATCGCGGGCTATGACCCGAAGGTTAAGAAAAGGAAAATGTTTCTGATCTTTCATATATGGATTTCTTATGTTGAAAATGTAACGGATTGCGAAATGATTTTTGTATGCATGCATTGGTTTTTACTTGGAGGGTAAAAACGTCTTTCCGTAACTGATTTGTAAACTTAATTCTTTTTGTCCACTCACACCTTTTGGTTTTTATTGACCCTCCAGGTCGTGGCGCGTTGTTCGAGGCTGTACGAGGGGCGGAGGCATGAGTATGTACGTGTGGCTATCCCTGGTTTGGCAAGTACTGAGGGTAACTTGGGGTTTTCAGTCACCTTGCCAGACGGGAGCAGGACCGGGCACAGTTATCGATGCCCCTCTCGGGGGCGGTCCTGTCAATTTGGTATCAGAGCACTAGGTTGCTGATTCTGTTGCCACATCATGCCTCCAAAGCGTAAGCCTCGTGCGCGACCTGATAGTGAGACGAGTAGGCGAGGGCGTTTGGGACCTCGTGTCAAATCCCGGATGAGATTGACCCTGGTTTGAGGGTCAGATGTCGGGTAGTGTACGCTGCGAACTGTGATTTGCGCGACTTGCTGGACCTAAAATTGTGGGGGTTGCAAGGACGAAGAGACCGGTGGCTGGAAGGCCGTATTTTTGGGCAAATTGTATTTTCTCTTAGGCCCTAGTGGTCGTATAGAATGTGGGTGAGCATTGGATATTGCTCGAGAATTGAGTATGTCAGTGATGCCATGGTCAGTTTGGTTTGAGATTTGACTCAGGAGGAGTCGAGATGTAGATGTGGGACTCACGATGAGTTAGTATTTTTGGGTTAGGAACGGGGGAGGAGTCATGGTAGGGTACCAAGGCTCGAGAGGAGCCAGAGAAGCTAAGTGAGGAACGTCTGGCACTTAGGATGCCAAGGACCAGTTTATGGTCAGGTAGTGAATGAGTTAGAAAATTATGGCTTGATTTTGTGGAACAGTGGTCTGGGGTAGATGGCCAATTGTCGGGAGTACTTGGTGTAGTGGTGATAGTTGAGAATCAGGGGGCGATCTGAGAACGTTCATCCATCCTGATGTGGATTGTCGGGATGGTGGTACCCATGGTTGCGGGGTACGAGTAGTGATGCGGGATCGTCGCTCGGTATGAGCGGAGATCCAGGGCTACCCACTGTGCACACGGTGTGCAAGTGTGGATGGTTGTATGTTGGCGCTGGTACTAGCGCTGGTGCTAGTGTCAGTGAGTGAGATTGTGTTGGGCCACAAGTTGGGGTGTGACTCTGTCATGATGAGAGTGCGTTGGTAATTGAGATTCTGTAGTGGTTGACTCATGGTCTGGATAGGATCCAGCGGAGATTATGAGGTATTGGGTAAGTCCCAACAGTGACGAGGTGACAAGAGTTGAGTAATTCCAGTCAGAATCGGTGTATGTGCCTAATTAGTCATTAAATGACGGGAGGTCTAAGTATTGGGCTGATTGTGGACGCGTGGTGGTTCAAGTGAGTTACGGATATAGGGAGTCTGGCGGTTGGACTTGACATATCATGGGGTGTGTGTCTATCTTCAACATGGGTGGAATCTTAGTTTCGAGGAGAGTTGTGACTGTGAGACGTGAGCGGTGCTCGTTTCCGCATTGGTAATCGATATTCGGAAGTCATCGGGGTTGACTTCTTACCTTCTGCCCTGGAAGACGTCGATCGCGGGTACCAGTACGTTGAGCGTGTATTGGGTGGTGGACCCATGAGTGTTTTGGGGTAAACGGGATTCCCATTTCCTGCTTGGTGGCAGACGATGTTGGATGTTTGGTACCGTGGGTGCAGAGAGTTGTGTTGCGCTCACATGGGATGGATGTTGATGACATCATATTGGATCATCCTTGGTCTCTCCTAGGTGGAGTGGCAGGGATCGATATGAGGTTGTGGGCCTTGGGCATGGTGACAATCTAGGATCGTGGTGTTACTAGTTGGGTGACGCGGTAACAGACTCGAATTATGATCGCCTTGATCAGGCTAGGTGAAGAGCTTATCGCTCTGTCGTAAATGTTTAGATACGAGGATTGTTGGATGGAACTTCATTTCTACGTTAATCCGTACTCGAGCGAGTGGGAACGCCTATGTTTGGACTCGAGGTTTGCTCTGTGGATGAGTGGATACCCAACAGGGTCTAAGTGGTCAGTCATAGAGATGGGCGATTGGGATTGGCTTCTTTTCGAAGTCAATCGAATGTGACGTAGTGACCGTTGAGCGAGTATTGATTCGGGGTTGGTGCGCCTCGGAAATTGTGAGTGAGATTTGATGGCCTTTCGACATGACTGTACACGCCTTGGTGAGCGTGCTTGGATTGGTATATCTTGGATGACGTGTTTGGGGGTTGATTTTGTGCTACTGATCGGGTGACCATGGGATCCTGAATGGATGATGAGTTAGTATGTTCGAGTTGTCTAGTATGGGATTGGACAAGAAACCCCAGTGTCAGGTTGTGATTGACGGTGAACCTTGTAGTGGACTGGTTGAGAGATGGGTGTACGTACCCTGTACGGGGTACGAAGATCGGTACCGGACAGGCCGAGTGGTATCTAGTGACGGTACATGGGGGGTACCAGTGGTGTGGTTGCACGTGTTGGCATTCGGCATAATTCCGACACACTTGGTGTTGTTGTGAACTGGATTGTGAGCTTGATATATGGCGCAGGGTTGGGCTTGCCCTGCGAGATGAGATCGTGTTATTGATCTTACGCAATTTTATGTGACACCAATTGGCTGTTGATTACGGCTTTACTGGTGAGGTTTAGTGGTGACCGTTTGACTGGTAGCGTCAGCACGGACTGACGAGCGAGTGTTGGTGACTCCTGGTGGGAGCAGGTGTCAAGTGATCATTTTCGCTCGAGGTGGTCGAGTGTGGTCGGTACGACATGAGACGGTAACGGGACATTTGAGTACAGAGGAGTAGCTGGTGTACGGGTGTACACGTGTTGCGAGGACGAAATGTTTTCCACGAGGTGGATGTGAGATGAGGATGATTGGGAATTTCGAGAACTGAACTAATTTTTAGGAGGGAGGAACGGTTGAGTTTTGATCGGTTGGAATTTCGGGGGCGAAATTCTCTAAGGGGGGAAGATTGTAACGACCCGTCCCGGAATTCGGGATTAGGTTAGTAACTAATCATGATTAATGAGGGTTAATCGGTGATTAGTTGGGTGGAATCGGACGTACGATGCAAATGACCGTTTTGCCCCTAGTCGTGGGTAAAACGTTGACTTTTTATTCGGGCCGTCGAATGTACTTCGACCAACGTCCGTGACGTAGTTTGGGACGTTGCGAGTTCATAGACAGGTGGCACGTTCGATTCCGACATTTGCGGTGAAAGTTATGACGTTCGGAAGTTCAGGGGCATTTTCGTAATTTGGTCAGAAAGGGGGAAATGTTGACCTTTTGATCGGGAGGTCCGATGGCCAGGGACCGAGGACCGTTAGGAGGGTCTCGATGCCCTGAGTACGTAGACAGGTGGCACGCGTCAAACGGAGTTCGATTGACCAAGTTACGGGTCTAGATTGCATGAGGGCATTTTGGTAAATAGTCCACTGAGGGCAAAATGGTAATTTCCTGCGGGGGGACTGTTGAACCGTGAAACAGAAGGCGCAGCGCCCGTGCCGTGGGTGTCCTGAAATCCCACAATTGTCTAACCAATTCAGTGACATTGGGGAGATTTATTTATCCCGTTAGTGACATTGAGGATTGTGTGTGTGTGCTGGGCGTGCACGGGCAGGTTTTAAAAAAATGGTGTTGGGTCTGTTTTGCGGGAAACAGAGACTCAGTAAGCCTGAGTGAGTTCCCCACGGGTGTTGGGTCGCTTTGCAGCTAACTGAGAGTGTTGGGAGTGAGAGGGGTCCTTTAACGTGACTGGGGGCTGAAGGGAATGGTCTGTGCTGGTGAATTGCGGAGCACGGGCCTTCGTTTTTCAGAACAGAGCATTGGGCATGTGGGAGGATTTAGTTTGTTCAATCCATTCCTGGGACAATGAAAGGGAGACTCAAAAATTAGGGAGAACCAGAGAGTTGGGTAGAGAGGAGGAATGAGCGGACTGGGTGAGAAAATGCTCTGGGAACCCGAAGTTCTTGTTCAAACAATTCAAAATTTCAATTCGGATTGTAGGCCAGCCCATGGCAAATTAAGGCTTCCATGAGTCCTCTGGGATTAGTTCAAGTCGATCGCATACTAGTGGGAAGAGATTTGATGCCGTTTTCGACTCTGAAGGGACCTGCTGACTGGGAAGAAAATCGAGCTTGAGTTGTGGTTTTGGAGGAGTTTAGAGGAGCAATTGGCAGGAGAAACAAGTTCATACGAACACTACGAAGCTTCTGGGTGGGCCAATTTCAAGTAAACAATCGAGGTAGGTCGAGTTTGATGATTGAACAGTACCCACCTGTTCTTCAAAGTTCGACTTCTAATTGTCTGGATTCAGGTATGTTGTCACTGATTGGAGGTCACAGGACCCAAATTAGATGCTTGGCGATTCTATTTAACGTTTGAATTGTTGCGCATAGGTCGAGATTGATGGATTTCCAGCCGGGTCACGCCGCGGGTCAACCGGACCCATTTACCAGACAGTCGGGTTGGGACGACGACTGTACCTGGCACTGTAGCTGGCGCGTGGGTGTCACGCGCAGCCGCTTGCGGCGGCGCGTGACGGCGCGTGGACCCGAATTTCAAGGTGAGTTCAACACGACTTTTGTCCTATACGATGTAACGAACATTTTAGCGTTGGTTTCGAAATTATCGGACACCGTTTCGATGTGGTTCCGAGGGTCCGAAGCTTTCTATTACGTTTGTAATTAATGATTAATTCCCGGAAAATTTTGGGAAATTAGTATGCTGTTATGCAAGCCTTTAGTGACACTAAATTATATTCTCGGACAGGATTTGGAATTTCTGGAAAATATGGGAAATTACGGAACCGCGTGCGGCTCGAAACCGAGCCCTATTGGACGGTGTGTGAGTGGACTTGCTTTCAAAATTTAATGCATGCATAAATTATTCTATGATTTTATGATTATGATTATAAGTGGTGATTGATTTCGAATCCCGTATTTATCCGTATTTGATTTCCGTACTTATACGTATTTTTACTATATATGTGAAATTACACGTATTTCGAGACTATGGTTACTTTTGTGCTTAAAAATGGTTTAATGAAAGAGTTTAAATAAAATGGGTGTATGATGATTTAAGAATGTTCTTTACGATTATGAGGGCGATTCACGGTGTTTGCACGGTTTTCGAGGTTTTTGTGGTTTTACACGTTTTACGAGATTTGAGTTTATTGTGTTTTGATCAATGTTTGATGTTTGGATTTGGAATGTGAATTGAGGTTTGCGATTCCGAGGATTTTTAAATTGGATTTTGAGTATGCTTGACTAGACCGGGATTTTAGTGATTATGGTCGTGGTTTTGATGCCCGGATAATGTGATTTGAGAAATGAAGTGATTTCAAGGAATTAAAAAGGCTTTGAATAAGATGATTTCTGGTTTGGTGCTTGGGGCAGAAAAGTAACTTGGACTAATGAGTTTTCAGTTTTCGGAAAATTAAGTGGATTCTTGGTTTGGGTTCGGGATGATGTTTCCGGATGCCGGCTTACGGAATTATTATTGCGAATTCGAATTCGGGAAAGAAAAAGGATTTAATAAAGTGATTTGGTCTGTTTTTGCATGCCCCGTGTTTCATGATGATTTGATTATGGTTGTAAAGTATGATTTGGGGAAAATGAATGTGGAATTTCGGACCATGGGTCCTGTTGTGAAAAATGTGATTTTGGGATGGATCCCACGTGGTCGTGATTGATGAACTGTTTTGGGTTTAAAAACCCGGTGCTATTGCTGGAGCACGTTTTGAGTTTAAAGACTCGGTTAATTGATGACGGGGGAGGGCCCTTATTGAGTTTAAAGACTCGTGAGTTTAAAGACTCGGTTAATTGATGACGGGGGAGGGCCCTTATTGAGTTTAAAGACTCGTGAGTTTAAAGACTCGGTTATTGTGATACCCCCGAGGCCTATTGATTCTGTTTTGAGTTTAAAGACTCGTTGAAATCCCGGGAAGGCCTGATGATGCGCATGGTTTTGAGTTTAAAGACTCGGGCGCACTTGAAATCCAGCAAAATGATTGACTTGTGATTTATTGATGATTTCTGATGTTTCAGTTGAGTTGGGCAGTGGTCTGGTATATGGTTGTTGGTTGGGATCATGTGTGCATTTGGTTTGATTCATGGTTTTGGGCTGTGGCCCTGTGTTCATGATCGCGGGCTATGACCCGAAGGTTAAGAAAAGGAAAATGTTTCTGATCTTTCATATATGGATTTCTTATGTTGAAAATGTAACGGATTGCGAAATGATTTTTGTATGCATGCATTGGTTTTTACTTGGAGGGTAAAAACGTCTTTCCGTAACTGATTTGTAAACTTAATTCTTTTTGTCCACTCACACCTTTTGGTTTTTATTGACCCTCCAGGTCGTGGCGCGTTGTTCGAGGCTGTACGAGGGGCGGAGGCATGAGTATGTACGTGTGGCTATCCCTGGTTTGGCAAGTACTGAGGGTAACTTGGGGTTTTCAGTCACCTTGCTAGACGGGAGCAGGACCGAGCACAGTTATCGATGCCCCTCTCGGGGGCGGTCCTGTCAATTTGGTATCAGAGCACTAGGTTGCTGATTCTGTTGCCACATCATGCCTCCAAAGCGTAAGCCTCGTGCGCGACCTGATAGTGAGACGAGTAGGCGAGGGCGTTTGGGACCTCGTGTCAAATCCCGGATGAGATTGACCCTGGTTTGAGGGTCAGATGTCGGGTAGTGTACGCTGTGAACTGTGATTTGCGCGACTTGCTGGACCTAAAATTGTGGGGGTTGCAAGGACGAAGAGACCGGTGGCTGGAAGGCCGTATTTTTGGGCAAATTGTATTTTCTCTTAGGCCCTAGTGGTCGTATAGAATGTGGGTGAGCATTGGATATTGCTCGAGAATTGAGTATGTCAGTGATGCCATGGTCAGTTTGGTTTGAGATTTGACTCAGGAGGAGTCGAGATGTAGATGTGGGACTCACGATGAGTCAGTATTTTTGGGTTAGGAACGGGGGAGGAGTCATGGTAGGGTACCAAGGCTCGAGAGGAGCCAGAGAAGCTAAGTGAGGAACGTCTGGCACTTAGGATGCCAAGGACTAGTTTATGGTCAGGTAGTGAATGAGTTAGAAAATTATGGCTTGATTTTGTGGAACAGTGGTCTGGGGTAGATGGCCAATTGTCGGGAGTACTTGGTGTAGTGGTGATAGTTGAGAATCAGGGGGCGATCTGAGAACGTTCATCCATCCTGATGTGGATTGTCGGGATGGTGGTACCCATGGTTGCGGGGTACGAGTAGTGATGCGGGATCGTCGCTCGGTATGAGCGGAGATCCAGGGCTACCCACTGTGCACACGGTGTGCAAGTGTGGATGGTTGTATGTTGGCGCTGGTACTAGCGCTGGTGCTAGTGTCAGTGAGTGAGATTGTGTTGGGCCACAAGTTGGGGTGTGACTCTGTCATGATGAGAGTGCGTTGGTAATTGAGATTCAGTAGTGGTTGACTCATGGTCTGGATAGGATCCAGCGGAGATTATGAGGTATTGGGTAAGTCCCAACAGTGACGAGGTGACAAGAGTTGAGTAATTCCAGTCAGAATCGGTGTATGTGCCTAATTAGTCATTAAATGACGGGAGGTCTAAGTATTGGGCTGATTGTGGACGCGTGGTGGTTCAAGTGAGTTACGGATATAGGGAGTCTGGCGGTTGGACTTGACATATCATGGGGTGTGTGTCTATCTTCAACATGGGTGGAATCTTAGTTTCGAGGAGAGTTGTGACTGTGAGACGTGAGCGGTGCTCGTTTCCGCATTGGTAATCGATATTCGGAAGTCATCGGGGTTGACTTCTTACCTTCTGCCCTGGAAGACGTCGATCGCGGGTACCAGTACGTTGAGCGTGTATTGGGTGGTGGACCCGTGAGTGTTTTGGGGTAAACGGGATTCCCATTTCCTGCTTGGTGGCAGACGATGTTGGATGTTTGGTACCGTGGGTGCAGAGAGTTGTGTTGCGCTCACATGGGATGGATGTTGATGACATCATATTGGATCATCCTTGGTCTCTCCTAGGTGGAGTGGCAGGGATCGATATGAGGTTGTGGGCCTTGGGCATGGTGACAATCTAGGATCGTGGTGTTACTAGTTGGGTGACGCGGTAACAGACTCGAATTATGATCGCCTTGATCAGGCTAGGTGAAGAGCTTATCGCTCTGTCGTAAATGTTTAGATACGAGGATTGTTGGATGGAACTTCATTTCTACGTTAATCCGTACTCGAGCGAGTGGGAACGCCTATGTTTGGACTCGAGGTTTGCTCTGTGGATGAGTGGATACCCAACAGGGTCTAAGTGGTCAGTCATAAAGATGGGCGATTGGGATTGGCTTCTTTTCGAAGTCAATCGGATGTGACGTAGTGACCGTTGAGCGAGTATTGATTCGGGGTTGGTGCGCCTCGGAAATTGTGAGTGAGATTTGATGGCCTTTCGACATGACTGTACACGCCTTGGTGAGCGTGCTTGGATTGGTATATCTTGGATGACGTGTTTGGGGGTTGATTTTGTGCTACTGATCGGGTGACCATGGGATCCTAAATGGATGATGAGTTAGTATGTTCGAGTTGTCTAGTATGGGATTGGACAAGAAACCCCAGTGTCAGGTTGTGATTGACGGTGAACCTTGTACTGGACTGGTTGAGAGATGGGTGTACGTACCCTGTACGGGGTACGAGGATCGGTACCGGACAGGCCGAGTGGTATCTAGTGACGGTACATGGGGGGTACCAGTGGTGTGGTTGCACGTGTTGGCATTCGGCATAATTCCGACACACTTGGTGTTGTTGTGAACTGGATTGTGAGCTTGATATATGGCGCAGGGTTGGGCTTGCCCTGCGAGATGAGATCGTGTTATTGATCTTACGCAATTTTATGTGACACCAATTGGCTGTTGATTACGGCTTTACTGGTGAGGTTTAGTGGTGACCGTTTGACTGGTAGCGTCAGCACGGACTGACGAGCGAGTGTTGGTGACTCCCGGTGGGAGCAGGCGTCAAGTGATCATTTTCGCTCGAGGTGGTCGAGTGTGGTCGGTACGACATGAGACGGTAACGGGACATTTGAGTACAGAGGAGTAGCTGGTGTACGGGTGTACACGTGTTGCGAGGACAAAATGTTTTCCACGAGGTGGATGTGAGATGAGGATGATTGGGAATTTCGAGAACTGAACTAATTTTTAGGAGGGAGGAACGGTTGAGTTTTGATCGGTTGGAATTTCGAGGGCGAAATTCTCTAAGGGGGGAAGATTGTAACGACCCGTCCCGGAATTCGGGATTAGGTTAGTAACTAATCATGATTAATGAGGGTTAATCGGTGATTAGTTGGGTGGAATCGGACGTACGATGCAAATGACCGTTTTACCCCTAGTCGTGGGTAAAACGTTGACTTTTTATTCGGGCCGTCGAATGTACTTCGACCAACGTCCGTGACGTAGTTTGGGACGTTGCGAGTTCATAGACAGGTGGCACGTTCGATTCCGACATTTGCGGTGAAAGTTATGACGTTCGGAAGTCCAGGGGCATTTTCGTAATTTGGTCAGAAAGGGGGAAATGTTGACCTTTTGATCGGGAGGTCCGATGGCCAGGGACCGAGGACCGTTAGGAGGGTCTCGATGCCCTGAGTCCGTAGACAGGCGGCACGCGTCAAACGGAGTTCGATTGACCAAGTTACGGGTCTAGATTGCATGAGGGCATTTTGGTAAATAGTCCACTGAGGGCAAAATGGTAATTTCCTGCGGGGGGACTGTTGAACCGTGAAACAGAAGGCGCAGCGCCCGTGCCGTGGGTGTCCTGAAATCCCACAATTGTCTAACCAATTCAGTGACATTGGGGAGATTTATTTATCCCGTTAGTGACATTGAGGATTGTGTGTGTGTGCTGGGCGTGCACGGGCAGGTTTTAAAAAAAATGGTGTTGGGTCTGTTTTGCGGGAAACAGAGACTCAGTAAGCCTGAGTGAGTTCCCCACGGGTGTTGGGTCGCTTTGCAGCTAACTGAGAGTGTTGGGAGTGAGAGGGGTCCTTTAACGTGACTAGGGGCTAAAGGGAATGGTCTGTGCTGGTGAATTGCGGAGCACGAGCCTTCGTTTTGCAGAACAGAGCACTGGGCATGTGGGAGGATTTAGTTTGTTCAATCCATTCCTGGGACAATGAAAGGGAGACTCAAAAATTAGGGAGAACCAGAGAGTTGGGTAGAGAGGAGGAATGAGCGGACTGGGTGAGAAAATGCTCTGGGAACCCGAAGTTCTTGTTCAAACAATTCAAAATTTCAATTCGGATTGTAGGCCAGCCCATGGCAAATTAAGGCTTCCATGAGTCCTCTGGGATTAGTTCAAGTCGATCGCATACTAGTGGGAAGAGATTTGATGCCGTTTTCGACTCTGAAGGGACCTGCTGACTGGGAAGAAAATCGAGCTTGAGTTGTGGTTTTGGAGGAGTTTAGAGGAGCAATTGGCAGGAGAAACAAGTTCATACGAACACTACGAAGCTTCTGGGTGGGCCAATTTCAAGTAAACAATCGAGGTAGGTCGAGTTTGATGATTGAACAGTACCCACCTGTTCTTCAAAGTTCGACTTCTAATTGTCTGGATTCAGGTATGTTGTCACTGATTGGAGGTCACAGGACCCAAATTAGATGCTTGGCGATTCTATTTAACGTTTGAATTGTTGCGCATAGGTCGAGATTGATGGATTTCCAGCCGGGTCACGCCGCGGGTCAACCGGACCCATTTACCAGACAGTCGGGTTGGGACGACGACTGTACCTGGCACTGTAGCTGGCGCGTGGGTGTCACGCGCAGCCGCTTGCGGCGGCGCGTGACGGCGCGTGGACCCGAATTTCAAGGTGAGTTCAACACGACTTTTGTCCTATACGATGTAACGAACATTTTAGCGTTGGTTTCGAAATTATCGGACACCGTTTCGATGTGGTTCCGAGGGTCCGAAGCTTTCTATTACGTTTGTAATTAATGATTAATTCCCGGAAAATTTTGGGAAATTAGTATGCTGTTATGCAAGCCTTTAGTGACACTAAATTATATTCTCGGACAGGATTTGGAATTTCTGGAAAATATGGGAAATTACGGAACCGCGTGCGGCTCGAAACCGAGCCCTATTGGACGGTGTGTGAGTGGACTTGCTTTCAAAATTTAATGCATGCATAAATTATTCTATGATTTTATGATTATGATTATAAGTGGTGATTGATTTCGAATCCCGTATTTATCCGTATTTGATTTCCGTACTTATACGTATTTTTACTATATATGTGAAATTACACGTATTTCGAGACTATGGTTACTTTTGTGCTTAAAAATGGTTTAATGAAAGAGTTTAAATAAAATGGGTGTATGATGATTTAAGAATGTTCTTTACGATTATGAGGGCGATTCACGGTGTTTGCACGGTTTTCGAGGTTTTTGTGGTTTTACACGTTTTACGAGATTTGAGTTTATTGTGTTTTGATCAATGTTTGATGTTTGGATTTGGAATGTGAATTGAGGTTTGCGATTCCGAGGATTTTTAAATTGGATTTTGAGTATGCTTGACTAGACCGGGATTTTAGTGATTATGGTCGTGGTTTTGATGCCCGGATAATGTGATTTGAGAAATGAAGTGATTTCAAGGAATTAAAAAGGCTTTGAATAAGATGATTTCTGGTTTGGTGCTTGGGGCAGAAAAGTAACTTGGACTAACGAGTTTTCAGTTTTCGGAAAATTAAGTGGATTCTTGGTTTGGGTTCGGGATGATGTTTCCGGATGCCGGCTTACGGAATCATTATTGCGAATTCGAATTCGGGAAAGAAAAAGGATTTAATAAAGTGATTTGGTCTGTTTTTGCATGCCCCGTGTTTCATGATGATTTGATTATGGTTGTAAAGTATGATTTGGGGAAAATGAATGTGGAATTTCGGACCATGGGTCCTGTTGTGAAAAATGTGATTTTGGGATGGATCCCACGTGGTCGTGATTGATGAACTGTTTTGGGTTTAAAAACCCGGTGCTATTGCTGGAGCACGTTTTGAGTTTAAAGACTCGGTTAATTGATGACGGGGGAGGGCCCTTATTGAGTTTAAAGACTCGTGAGTTTAAAGACTCGGTTAATTGATGACGGGGGAGGGCCCTTATTGAGTTTAAAGACTCGTGAGTTTAAAGACTCGGTTATTGTGATACCCCCGAGGCCTATTGATTCTGTTTTGAGTTTAAAGACTCGTTGAAATCCCGGGAAGGCCTGATGATGCGCATGGTTTTGAGTTTAAAGACTCGGGCGCACTTGAAATCCAGCAAAATGATTGACTTGTGATTTATTGATGATTTCTGATGTTTCAGTTGAGTTGGGCAGTGGTCTGGTATATGGTTGTTGGTTGGGATCATGTGTGCATTTGGTTTGATTCATGGTTTTGGGCTGTGGCCCTGTGTTCATGATCGCGGGCTATGACCCGAAGGTTAAGAAAAGGAAAATGTTTCTGATCTTTCATATATGGATTTCTTATGTTGAAAATGTAACGGATTGCGAAATGATTTTTGTATGCATGCATTGGTTTTTACTTGGAGGGTAAAAACGTCTTTCCGTAACTGATTTGTAAACTTAATTCTTTTTGTCCACTCACACCTTTTGGTTTTTATTGACCCTCCAGGTCGTGGCGCGTTGTTCGAGGCTGTACGAGGGGCGGAGGCATGAGTATGTACGTGTGGCTATCCCTGGTTTGGCAAGTATTGAGGGTAACTTGGGGTTTTCAGTCACCTTGCTAGACGGGAGCAGGACCGGGCACAGTTATCGATGCCCCTCTCGGGGGCGGTCCTGTCAATTTGGTATCAGAGCACTAGGTTGCTGATTCTGTTGCCACATCATGCCTCCAAAGCGTAAGCCTCGTGCGCGACCTGATAGTGAGACGAGTAGGCGAGGGCGTTTGGGACCTCGTGTCAAATCCCGGATGAGATTGACCCTGGTTTGAGGGTCAGATGTCGGGTAGTGTACGCTGTGAACTGTGATTTGCGCGACTTGCTGGACCTAAAATTGTGGGGGTTGCAAGGACGAAGAGACCGGTGGCTGGAAGGCCGTATTTTTGGGCAAATTGTATTTTCTCTTAGGCCCTAGTGGTCGTATAGAATGTGGGTGAGCATTGGATATTGCTCGAGAATTGAGTATGTCAGTGATGCCATGGTCAGTTTGGTTTGAGATTTGACTCAGGAGGAGTCGAGATGTAGATGTGGGACTCACGATGAGTCAGTATTTTTGGGTTAGGAACGGGGGAGGAGTCATGGTAGGGTACCAAGGCTCGAGAGGAGCCAGAGAAGCTAAGTGAGGAACGTCTGGGACTTAGGATGCCAAGGACCAGTTTATGGTCAGGTAGTGAATGAGTTAGAAAATTATGGCTTGATTTTGTGGAACAGTGGTCTGGGGTAGATGGCCAATTGTCGGGAGTACTTGGTGTAGTGGTGATAGTTGAGAATCAGGGGGCGATCTGAGAACGTTCATCCATCCTGATGTGGATTGTCGGGATGGTGGTACCCATGGTTGCGGGGTACGAGTAGTGATGCGGGATCGTCGCTCGGTATGAGCGGAGATCCAGGGCTACCCACTGTGCACACGGTGTGCAAGTGTGGATGGTTGTATGTTGGCGCTGGTACTAGCGCTGGTGCTAGTGTCAGTGAGTGAGATTGTGTTGGGCCACAAGTTGGGGTGTGACTCTGTCATGATGAGAGTGCGTTGGTAATTGAGATTCAGTAGTGGTTGACTCATGGTCTGGATAGGATCCAGCGGAGATTATGAGGTATTGGGTAAGTCCCAACAGTGACGAGGTGACAAGAGTTGAGTAATTCCAGTCAGAATCGGTGTATGTGCCTAATTAGTCATTAAATGACGGGAGGTCTAAGTATTGGGCTGATTGTGGACGCGTGGTGGTTCAAGTGAGTTACGGATATAGGGAGTCTGGCGGTTGGACTTGACATATCATGGGGTGTGTGTCTATCTTCAACATGGGTGGAATCTTAGTTTCGAGGAGAGTTGTGACTGTGAGACGTGAGCGGTGCTCGTTTCCGCATTGGTAATCGATATTCGGAAGTCATCGGGGTTGACTTCTTACCTTCTGCCCTGGAAGACGTCGATCGCGGGTACCAGTACGTTGAGCGTGTATTGGGTGGTGGACCCATGAGTGTTTTGGGGTAAACGGGATTCCCATTTCCTGCTTGGTGGCAGACGATGTTGGATGTTTGGTACCGTGGGTGCAGAGAGTTGTGTTGCGCTCACATGGGATGGATGTTGATGACATCATATTGGATCATCCTTGGTCTCTCCTAGGTGGAGTGGCAGGGATCGATATGAGGTTGTGGGCCTTGGGCATGGTGACAATCTAGGATCGTGGTGTTACTAGTTGGGTGACGCGGTAACAGACTCGAATTATGATCGCCTTGATCAGGCTAGGTGAAGAGCTTATCGCTCTGTCGTAAATGTTTAGATACGAGGATTGTTGGATGGAACTTCATTTCTACGTTAATCCGTACTCGAGCGAGTGGGAACGCCTATGTTTGGACTCGAGGTTTGCTCTGTGGATGAGTGGATACCCAACAGGGTCTAAGTGGTCAGTCATAGAGATGGGCGATTGGGATTGGCTTCTTTTCGAAGTCAATCGGATGTGACGTAGTGACCGTTGAGCGAGTATTGATTCGGGGTTGGTGCGCCTCGGAAATTGTGAGTGAGATTTGATGGCCTTTCGACATGACTGTACACGCCTTGGTGAGCGTGCTTGGATTGGTATATCTTGGATGACGTGTTTGGGGGTTGATTTTGTGCTACTGATCGGGTGACCATGGGATCCTAAATGGATGATGAGTTAGTATGTTCGAGTTGTCTAGTATGGGATTGGACAAGAAACCCCAGTGTCAGGTTGTGATTGACGGTGAACCTTGTACTGGACTGGTTGAGAGATGGGTGTACGTACCCTGTACGGGGTACGAGGATCGGTACCGGACAGGCCGAGTGGTATCTAGTGACGGTACATGGGGGGTACCAGTGGTGTGGTTGCACGTGTTGGCATTCGGCATAATTCCGACACACTTGGTGTTGTTGTGAACTGGATTGTGAGCTTGATATATGGCGCAGGGTTGGGCTTGCCCTGCGAGATGAGATCGTGTTATTGATCTTACGCAATTTTATGTGACACCAATTGGCTGTTGATTACGGCTTTACTGGTGAGGTTTAGTGGTGACCGTTTGACTGGTAGCGTCAGCACGGACTGACGAGCGAGTGTTGGTGACTCCCGGTGGGAGCAGGCGTCAAGTGATCATTTTCGCTCGAGGTGGTCGAGTGTGGTCGGTACGACATGAGACGGTAACGGGACATTTGAGTACAGAGGAGTAGCTGGTGTACGGGTGTACACGTGTTGCGAGGACGAAATGTTTTCCACGAGGTGGATGTGAGATGAGGATGATTGGGAATTTCGAGAACTGAACTAATTTTTAGGAGGGAGGAACGGTTGAGTTTTGATCGGTTGGAATTTCGGGGGCGAAATTCTCTAAGGGGGGAAGATTGTAACGACCCGTCCCGGAATTCGGGATTAGGTTAGTAACTAATCATGATTAATGAGGGTTAATCGGTGATTAGTTGGGTGGAATCGGACGTATGATGCAAATGACCGTTTTGCCCCTAGTCGTGGGTAAAACGTTGACTTTTTATTCGGGCCGTCGAATGTACTTCGACCAACGTCCGTGACGTAGTTTGGGACGTTGCGAGTTCATAGACAGGTGGCACGTTCGATTCCGACATTTGCGGTGAAAGTTATGACGTTCGGAAGACCAGGGGCATTTTCGTAATTTGGTCAGAAAGGGGGAAATGTTGACCTTTTGATCGGGAGGTCCGATGGCCAGGGACCGAGGACCGTTAGGAGGGTCTCGATGCCCTGAGTCCGTAGACAGGCGGCACGCGTCAAACGGAGTTCGATTGACCAAGTTACGGGTCTAGATTGCATGAGGGCATTTTGGTAAATAGTCCACTGAGGGCAAAATGGTAATTTCCTGCGGGGGGACTGTTGAACCGTGAAACAGAAGGCGCAGCGCCCGTGCCGTGGGTGTCCTGAAATCCCACAATTGTCTAACCAATTCAGTGACATTGGGGAGATTTATTTATCCCGTTAGTGACATTGAGGATTGTGTGTGTGTGCTGGGCGTGCACGGGCAGGTTTTAAAAAAAATGGTGTTGGGTCTGTTTTGCGGGAAACAGAGACTCAGTAAGCCTGAGTGAGTTCCCCACGGGTGTTGGGTCGCTTTGCAGCTAACTGAGAGTGTTGGGAGTGAGAGGGGTCCTTTAACGTGACTAGGGGCTGAAGGGAATGGTCTGTGCTGGTGAATTGCGGAGCACGGGCCTTCGTTTTGCAGAACAGAGCACTGGGCATGTGGGAGGATTTAGTTTGTTCAATCCATTCCTGGGACAATGAAAGGGAGACTCAAAAATTAGGGAGAACCAGAGAGTTGGGTAGAGAGGAGGAATGAGCGGACTGGGTGAGAAAATGCTCTGGGAACCCGAAGTTCTTGTTCAAACAATTCAAAATTTCAATTCGGATTGTAGGCCAGCCCATGGCAAATTAAGGCTTCCATGAGTCCTCTGGGATTAGTTCAAGTCGATCGCATACTAGTGGGAAGAGATTTGATGCCGTTTTCGACTCTGAAGGGACCTGCTGACTGGGAAGAAAATCGAGCTTGAGTTGTGGTTTTGGAGGAGTTTAGAGGAGCAATTGGCAGGAGAAACAAGTTCATACGAACACTACGAAGCTTCTGGGTGGGCCAATTTCAAGTAAACAATCGAGGTAGGTCGAGTTTGATGATTGAACAGTACCCACCTGTTCTTCAAAGTTCGACTTCTAATTGTCTGGATTCAGGTATGTTGTCACTGATTGGAGGTCACAGGACCCAAATTAGATGCTTGGCGATTCTATTTAACGTTTGAATTGTTGCGCATAGGTCGAGATTGATGGATTTCCAGCCGGGTCACGCCGCGGGTCAACCGGACCCATTTACCAGACAGTCGGGTTGGGACGACGACTGTACCTGGCACTGTAGCTGGCGCGTGGGTGTCACGCGCAGCCGCTTGCGGCGGCGCGTGACGGCGCGTGGACCCGAATTTCAAGGTGAGTTCAACACGACTTTTGTCCTATACGATGTAACGAACATTTTAGCGTTGGTTTCGAAATTATCGGACACCGTTTCGATGTGGTTCCGAGGGTCCGAAGCTTTCTATTACGTTTGTAATTAATGATTAATTCCCGGAAAATTTTGGGAAATTAGTATGCTGTTATGCAAGCCTTTAGTGACACTAAATTATATTCTCGGACAGGATTTGGAATTTCTGGAAAATATGGGAAATTACGGAACCGCGTGCGGCTCGAAACCGAGCCCTATTGGACGGTGTGTGAGTGGACTTGCTTTCAAAATTTAATGCATGCATAAATTATTCTATGATTTTATGATTATGATTATAAGTGGTGATTGATTTCGAATCCCGTATTTATCCGTATTTGATTTCCGTACTTATACGTATTTTTACTATATATGTGAAATTACACGTATTTCGAGACTATGGTTACTTTTGTGCTTAAAAATGGTTTAATGAAAGAGTTTAAATAAAATGGGTGTATGATGATTTAAGAATGTTCTTTACGATTATGAGGGCGATTCACGGTGTTTGCACGGTTTTCGAGGTTTTTGTGGTTTTACACGTTTTACGAGATTTGAGTTTATTGTGTTTTGATCAATGTTTGATGTTTGGATTTGGAATGTGAATTGAGGTTTGCGATTCCGAGGATTTTTAAATTGGATTTTGAGTATGCTTGACTAGACCGGGATTTTAGTGATTATGGTCGTGGTTTTGATGCCCGGATAATGTGATTTGAGAAATGAAGTGATTTCAAGGAATTAAAAAGGCTTTGAATAAGATGATTTCTGGTTTGGTGCTTGGGGCAGAAAAGTAACTTGGACTAACGAGTTTTCAGTTTTCGGAAAATTAAGTGGATTCTTGGTTTGGGTTCGGGATGATGTTTCCGGATGCCGGCTTACGGAATCATTATTGCGAATTCGAATTCGGGAAAGAAAAAGGATTTAATAAAGTGATTTGGTCTGTTTTTGCATGCCCCGTGTTTCATGATGATTTGATTATGGTTGTAAAGTATGATTTGGGGAAAATGAATGTGGAATTTCGGACCATGGGTCCTGTTGTGAAAAATGTGATTTTGGGATGGATCCCACGTGGTCGTGATTGATGAACTGTTTTGGGTTTAAAAACCCGGTGCTATTGCTGGAGCACGTTTTGAGTTTAAAGACTCGGTTAATTGATGACGGGGGAGGGCCCTTATTGAGTTTAAAGACTCGTGAGTTTAAAGACTCGGTTATTGTGATACCCCCGAGGCCTATTGATTCTGTTTTGAGTTTAAAGACTCGTTGAAATCCCGGGAAGGCCTGATGATGCGCATGGTTTTGAGTTTAAAGACTCGGGCGCACTTGAAATCCAGCAAAATGATTGACTTGTGATTTATTGATGATTTCTGATGTTTCAGTTGAGTTGGGCAGTGGTCTGGTATATGGTTGTTGGTTGGGATCATGTGTGCATTTGGTTTGATTCATGGTTTTGGGCTGTGGCCCTGTGTTCATGATCGCGGGCTATGACCCGAAGGTTAAGAAAAGGAAAATGTTTCTGATCTTTCATATATGGATTTCTTATGTTGAAAATGTAACGGATTGCGAAATGATTTTTGTATGCATGCATTGGTTTTTACTTGGAGGGTAAAAACGTCTTTCCGTAACTGATTTGTAAACTTAATTCTTTTTGTCCACTCACACCTTTTGGTTTTTATTGACCCTCCAGGTCGTGGCGCGTTGTTCGAGGCTGTACGAGGGGCGGAGGCATGAGTATGTACGTGTGGCTATCCCTGGTTTGGCAAGTACTGAGGGTAACTTGGGGTTTTCAGTCACCTTGCCAGACGGGAGCAGGACCGGGCACAGTTATCGATGCCCCTCTCGGGGGCGGTCCTGTCACGGATATACTGATATTTTTCCCCGTAGACCTGTTGAGTTTAAAGACTCGAGAGTTTAAAGAATCGAATTATTGATGCCTGGATTGAGTTTAAAGACTCGGGAGTTTAAAGACTCGGATAGATCCAGCAGGTTTGATCGGATGATTATATTGGTATTTTATGTTGTACTACTAATGTTTTATAACGTTTATCATACTGTGTTTATGTTGCTGTGGTTTCCATGATGAAAATGATATGATTTATAAATGTTTTTAGACACTAAGCTATGCATGCATGTTTTCAAAACGGAGGGTAAAACCCTGGTTGTTTATTAAACTGTTTTTGAAACTCTTTTTATTTCTAGTCCACTCACACCTTCTGGTTTTTAATTGCCCTCCAGGTCGTGGAGCTAGCGCGGTAATTAACATTGAGGCAGTGTCGAAGGCATAGCGTACTCTAGAGTTATCTCGGAGTGTTTTCCAAGTTTCCGTTGTGCGTGTAGTTTTTACTTTATCTTGTTTGTACTATGCTTTGTATAACGGTTGACTTGTTGGACTTTGAAATTCTCCCTTGTCTGGCAATGTAATTTGTGGTTTTTGTGAGGGTATTTCGGTCTTTCGTGTTGGGTTGTTAGACAGGAGCAAGGTTCACCTCGGTTATTGACTACGCCCAAACTACGCATTAAATTAAACACGTAATTTGAGTATTGTGCAATTTAAACCCTTTTTGTGTAGATGTAGTATTGATAAATAGGGATCGTTCTTAACCGGGGAAATTAGGGAACATTAATAATATGTTAGTGGACTATGAATAAAAGAATAATGAATTAGAGAATTAAATAATAAAAGAATTAAACAATCAAAGAATTAATAAATTAAAGAATTGAGGAACAAGATAAAAATGAATTAATGAATTACAAAGAATTAATAAATTAACGAATTAAAGAATGAAATAATAGAAGAATAAAGGACTTAGTTAATCAAAGAATAAAGGAATTAATTAATCAAAGAACCAATAAATTAAATAATAAAGGAATGAAAGAATAAAAGCATCAAAGAATAAAAGAATAAAGAATAAAAGAATAAAGAATAAACAAGGGGGGTTTTGAAGAGGTTTGTAATTATGTAAATAAGTAAAAGCATAGATAAACTCATTCTATTTCTATTCTAACTTATGCACAAAGTTGACTTCCCGTAAACACAAACTTCAACCACATACTACAATTGCAAATATTTGAATTAATCACGAAATTATACCTTCACAAACTCATATTTCTTCATACATTAATCATATTATAAATGCACCGAACAGCGGATTTTTACTTATAATATAATTACCTTAAGTTTGTGATTTAATGCGCCGAACAGCGGTCATACATTAAATCTCTCCAAATCTACTCTAAATGCCCCGAACAGCGGATCAACATTTAGTTTCGAAATGAAGTTTAAGCTCTAAAATGTAAGAAGTAAATGATTTTTAGAAAGTAAAACACATGGAGATTATACTCAATTTTCACAAAAGATAGGAAGGAGAAACCAATACATATATTGCATTATAATTAGAACCAATAACAAATAAAAGAGTTTAAGAGAATGGAGAGCAAATGTTACACTTTTCAGATTGGATGAGAACAATGGATTGTTTTTCACAAGGAACACCGAACAGCGGCTGGAACCTTATGAAGATGGAAGAAGATTAAACAAGGAAATTCGGACTTGAACTCTCAAAATTGTATTGGAACTATTTTGCCAAGATTTCTCCTAAAAGAAGCTCAATTTTGTGCTACTTGGAAGTGATTTCAACAAGTGAAATCAACTCCTATTTATAGGTGGAGAAAGCTACCAAAAATAATATAAAAATACAATAAAAAAAAATGGAATAATGGAATGATGAGTAATAAAGATTTGTGATGATGTTTAGAGGTGGTTTGAGTTGTAAAGTTGTAAAATTGGGTTGGAAGGTTGTTGGAAATGGCTGGAAATTAAGTGGGAGTCTGCTGGAAAATAGGGAAGAAAATTCGGCTGGGCGGTGCTGAAGAGGAGGGCAGCAGCTCGGCAGGCGCGCGCCGAATGGTGGAAGAGCAGATCGGCTGGCGCCTGTCGACGGGTCCTCTGGGCTGCAGGGAGAGCGCTGACGCGGGCCTGCGGACTGGGCTGCTTACCTGGGCCTGGGCCGTGTGGAAGCGGGCTTCACGGCGACGGGTTGCTGGTCTTTGGGCCGGACAATTGGGTTTTCAGAAATGGGCTGGGCTGCACAGATTTAATTAATTAATTAACTAAATTAATTAATCCACCGAATTTCGTCCATATTTTATTCGTTATAATTCCGATCGAAACGATTCTTTCGCCAAAAATACTCCAAATTACAACCTTTATTTTTCTAAACATAAAAATCACAAAATAATTTATTTTATCAATTTATTTAATATTTTAATATTAAAAGTCAAGTATAAAGGGTATAAAATAATATAAAATAATGCTTATTTAACGTCCTATCAAATACCCCCACACTTAAACTTTGCTAGTCCCTAGCAAATACTAAAATCAAACTACGAATTCAAAACAAGTAGACCCTTAACCATTTGTCTCAAATTTCATTGTTATAATCATGGCATAAAAGATTTTCACTTAAAACATTTAAGCAAATGGAATTCAAAAGTTAATATATGGTAACAAAATGTTCAACAAGTAAGATAATGAGTAAATATGGTGAAATGGAGTTCTGCACGAATAAGACAAGTATGAATCAACTCACAAGGATATGCACTCATAAATTCACTCAAATTGTGAGGGTTTGTGTTTGCACTCAAAGTATGTGAGAAATACTCACATAATCGAAATGAAGTACTTTTGCAAAATTTCAAACAAACACCTCAAGATAAAAACAAAACATACTTGCACAAATGAACCAAAACCATAAGCTTACTCAAGTGATTGACTCAACTAATCAAAATTTACCATCTTAAGGATCATAAGGTCTTTACGAAGGTTGTAATGGGGCTAAGTTTAGAGGCAAGGAATATATAGGACAAGTGGTGCTCAAATTCGTTCCAAGACTCAATAGACTCCCAAAACGTATCATAACTTCCCAACCTTAGTGCAATGATGTCAGTAATCCATCCCTTCGAACATAGGCCTAATTTCATCTTGTTGGGCCTCGAATTCATTCTTTGTGCCGGATTTACAAATGTAAAGGACTTAACTCAAACATTCATAATCAAACCTTATTACCTTGATAAAAACTTCAATATATCTTTCTTTCTTTTTTTTTTTTTTCAATTTTTTTTTTTTTTTTTCATATATCAAGGTAATAACATGTGTCAAAAATACAACAATGTTTGAGTAAGTAAATCCACAAAATACACATAAAAGTCTTTCAATATCATCATTTTCTCTTTACATAATCATTATGTCTTCAACCGAGTCCTTGGAACAAAGGTAAAAGATGTCTATACTAAGCTCAAGTGTTTAGATAATCATGGTGAGGAAAGAAAGGCTTAATGTGGGCTCAAAAGGGGTAAAACTAAGCGGGTCGCAACTTGTGCGCACAAAATAGGGAACATGGATGTTTGAAGTTGTGGTGTTAACCCTAATGCCTTAATCATTTCCAAAATCAGAGAATTTATTGACTTAAAAGCTTTGAAAATCACATAGAATAAGTTCTAGTGCTCTAGAGTTCATTAAAAGCTATGGCAAGCAGTTATGAGGCATATGTATATCAATTTAAACAAAGAACTTATGAATCACTCATCAAAGATGTATATAAGTTCTAAAGCTCACATAAGGTTCAAATGATTCATACTTATCATATCATGCTTATTTATGTACCAATTTACATGCATTATCTTCAAGTAGTAACACTTAACCACAAAATATTAACAAACAAATTCAAGTTGTAGTGATCATCTTTATAGCCATAACATATTCATTTCCGTTCATTTATATCATTGACAAGTTAAAGAGCAACTTGATACTCGTAAAAACACTACGTTAAAACAAAAAGACTCAAGAAAGCAATAATAATTTTTTTGTTTTTTTGTTTTTTTTTTGTTTTTTTTTATTTTTTAATTTTTTTTTTTTGAGAAAGAAATAAAACAATTGCAAATGGAAATAAAACAATTGCAAATTAAGAAAGACTTAATAAATCAATTTCAAATGCACAAATAAATTTGTAAACCATTCCCCCATACTTAAATTCTACATTGTCCTCAATGTAGGAAAGTACGAAGTAATTTAAACATAGAATCAAAGTAAGGAAGATGATTTAAGAAAATGAAATAAGAAAGAAAAACATAAAAGAGAGTGAAGGGTTGAAAGAAAGCAAATCTGTGTTGATGACTCCTTCACACTCGCGAACACATTGGGTTGCCTCCCAACAAGCGCTTGAAGTTTAACGTCCATCCAGCCTAGACCAAATTTAGTTCATCTGATGGGACGCCGTAGCACTCTTTCTGACTCCACATCGTGTTCGCCAATTGCCTCGATATAAGGCTTCAATCTATGGCCATTGACCTTGAACTCTTTTCCAGTTCCAACGTGTTTTATCTGTATGGCTCCATGGGCAAAAATATTAGTGATAACAAAAGGTCCTACCCATCTAGAACATAACTTACCAGGAAAGAGTCTGAGCCGAGAGTTGAAAAGCAAAACTTTCTGGCCAATGTCAAATGCTTTACTCCTGATCTGTTTGTCATGAAATGCCTTTGCCTTTTCCTTGTAGATCAGAGTGCTTTCAAATGCATCATTTCTGATCTCCTCAAGCTCACTCAGCTGGAGCTTTCGATGCAGACCGGCGTCATCTAGCTTGATGTTGAACGTTTTGACGGCCCACCATGCTTTATGCTCTAGTTCCACCGGAAGGTGACATGCTTTTCCGTACACCAACCTATAGGGAGACATTCCTATAGGTGTTTTGTAGGCCGTCCTGTATGCCCAAAGTGCATCATCCAACCGTTGGCTCCAATCCTTTCGATTAGGACCCACAGTTCGCTCTAGTATCTTCTTGATCTCTCTATTACTGACTTCCGCCATTCCACTCGTTTGAGGATGGTAAGGTGTAGATACTCGATGAGTGACACCATACCGTTTCAGTAAAGCTTCAATGGTCTTGTTGCAGAAATGACTTCCTCCATCACTTATTAGGACCCGCGGGATCCCAAACTTGGAAAGAATGTTAGTTCTGAGGAAATCTGCAACAGTTTTAGAGTCATTAGTCCTGGTGGCCTTAGCTTCCACCCATTTTGATACATAATCAACGGCAAGTAAGATATAGAGATAGCCATTAGATTGAGGAAACGGACCCATAAAATCGATACCCCAAACATCAAATATTTCAACAGTAAGAACATAATGTTGTGGCATTTCATCCCTGCGTCCTAAGTTTCCTGATCTCTGACATTTATCACAGGCTAAGCAAAATGAATGTGCATCTTTAAAAAGTGTGGGCCAATATAGTCCAGATTCTAAGATTTTGAGTGCAGTTTTTCTAGATCCAAAGTGGCCTCCACAAGCATGGCTATGGCAGAACTCTAGGACTGACCTATGTTCAATATCAGGGACACATCTCCTAATCAATAAATCTGCACAGTGTTTCCACAAATAAGGTTCATCCCAAATATAGTGCCTAGCATGCTTCTTAAGTTTATCTTTTTGTGCACGGGAGAGGGTGGTGGGCAACTGCTTGGTGACTAAATAATTGACAATATCAGCATACCAAGGAGTACCTCCCTCGATTCTGAAGAGTTGTTCGTCTGGAAACATCTCTTGAATCGCCACAGGATCTCGCTCATGTGCAATGCGACTCAAATGATCCGCCACCACGTTCTCTACGCCTTTCTTATCTTTAATCTCGATGTCAAACTCTTGAAGAAGAAGAATCCATCGGATCAGTCTTGGTTTCGCTTCCTTCTTGGCTAGGAGATACTTCAGTGCTGCATGATCAGTGTAAATAATGACTTTAGTTCGAAGTAGATAAGAACGAAATTTATCTAAAGCAAATACAACAGCAAGCAACTCCTTTTCTGTAGTGGTGTAGTTCATCTGGGCATCATTTAAGGTTCTGGATGCATAGTAGATGGCGTAGGGCTTCTTATCCCGCCTTTGTCCGAGTACGGCTCCAACTGCATAATCAGAGGCATCGCACATTAGTTCAAAGGGTAAGGACCAATCAGGGGCACAAAGAATGGGGGCAGTGGTTAAGAGATTTTTAAGCTTCTCAAAAGCTTCCTGACAGTCTGCATCAAAGACGAAGGGTGTCTCTTTCTGAAGCAGTCGGCACAAGGGCCTTGCAATGTGGGAGAAGTCTTGGATAAATCTTCTGTAAAATCCTGCGTGACCAAGAAATGAACGGATTCCTCTCACCGAAGTGGGAGAGGGTAAGTGGCGCACAGTATCAACTTTAGATTTATCGACTTCAATTCCTCTTTCAGAGACAATATGGCCCAAGACTATCCCTTGTCTAACCATGAAATGGCATTTCTCCCAGTTAAGTACCAGATTAGTTTCGACACACCTTTGTAAGATAAGTGCTAAGTGTTCTAAGCATGCATCAAAACTATCCCCAAAGACACTAAAATCGTCCATAAATACTTTAATTATTTTTTCGACGTATTCAGAGAAAATAGAAAGCATGCATCTTTGGAAAGTACCTGGGGCGTTACATAAACCGAAAGGCATTCTTCGGTAGGCAAAAGTGCCAAAAGGACAAGTGAAAGTCGTTTTATCTTGGTCATTTTGAGCGATACAGATTTGATTGTACCCGGAATAACCATCAAGAAAGCAATAATAGGAGTGACCTGCTAACCTTTCAAGCATTTGATCAATGAAGGGCAAAGGAAAGTGATCCTTCCTAGTTGCTTTGTTCAGGCGTCGATAGTCGATGCAGACTCTGTATCCGGTCACTGTTCGCTGGGGCACTAGCTCTCCTTCACTGTTCGCAACAACTGTGACTCCACTTTTCTTTGGGACTACTTGGACTGGTGAGACCCATTTGCTGTCTGAAATTGGGTAGATGACACCACAGTCCAAGAGTTTGATGACCTCTTGTTTCACGACTTCCATCATTGGAGGATGGAGGCGACGTTGGGCTTCGCGAGAGGGTTTTGCATCATCTTCCAGTAAGATTCGATGCACACAAGTTGTAGGGCTGATTCCCTTGATATCTGACAGAGTCCATCCAATGGCTGTCTTGTACTTTGTCAAGACCTGTACCAGTCTATCTTCCTGTGACTCGGTTAGTGCAGAAGACACTATGACGGGCAGAGTGTCGTCCGAGCCAAGATAGGCATACTTCAGGTGGTCAGGCAAAACTTTGAGCTCAAGAACTGGGGCCTGAATCACTGATGGAGGAGTGGCATTAGTACTAATTGGGAATGACGAGGGTACCTGATGATTCACCATTCTGGGGGTCTCATTTAGGGTCATGACTTCATCCCAAATTCGAGGTTCTAGTTCGTAATCCGTATCCTCAACCAAGGCGTCCCTTGATTGTGTTAGGCCAACTCCTTCCTGGATTATCATGTTGAGTGTGTCTTCTCGAATTGAATCAAAATGTTTCTCTGCGAGAGAAGTGCACACGTCAATAGAAAAAGTAGTATGAGTTGCGGAACTAGGGTACCTCATGGCATCAAAGATGTTGAAGCCAATCTCCTCTCCGTCTACTTCCATAGTTAATGTTCCGTTGAACACATCAATCTTTGTCTTGGCAGTTCTCATGAATGGTCTTCCCAACAGCATTAGTGGAGCTTGATTCGTAGGGGAATCCTCCATGTCTAGGACATAAAAGTCAGCTGGGAAGATGAGCTGGTTAACCTGCACAAGAACATCTTCTACGTATCCCTTAGGATACACATTAGAGCGATCGGCTAACTGAATGATAATATCGTCATGCTGTAATTTACCTAGACCTAGGGCAACATATAGTGAATATGGCATAACATTAATGGATGCTCCTAAATCTAGCATGACTTTATCAAATGACTTGTTACCAATCACGCAGGGAACAGAAAAACTCCCTGGATCCTTCAACTTTGGGGGTAGCCGACGCTGGATTACAGCAGAAACTGTTTCACTCACCATCACAACCTCCTTCTCCCTCGTCTGGCGCCTTGGAGTGCATAACTCTTTCAGAAATTTTGCGTATTTCGGCACCTGTTTGATGCACTCGATCAAGGGCATGTTGATTTGCACCCTTTTGAAGATCTCCAAGATTTCCTCATCGGATTCATTCTTCTTAGATTTGGCAAGCCTACTTGGAAATGGTGCATGCACAATCGGGGAATTAGTAACAACCGAACTTGAAGGGATTGGGTTATTACCTTGTGTGTGGGTAGGTTGAACTGGCGGTTGTGTCATGGTGGTCTTAGTTGCCACCTTGTGTTTTTCAGCCTCAGAAACGGCTGGATCTGGTTCTATTTCTCCGAGCACTTTACCACTTCGAGTGGTGATTGCATTGGCTTCAGGTCTTACATTTGGGTTGGGTGTAGGTTGAGGTGGAAGCACCCCGCTAGCTTGGATCTTACCCATGAAGTCCACGACCTTGCCCATTTGGTCCTTGAGATCAGCGATGTCTTTTTGTTGATTTTGCTGACCTGTGACAAGAGCCTGAGTTGACGCCATTAGTGTTTGCTGCCCTTGGGAAAGAGCAGCCAGCATTTTATCATAATCAGGATTAGAAGATGAAGAAGTATGATTATTTGCATGATTATGAGAAAAGTTAGAAAATGGGACCGAGGGCCTTGGTTGCCATGTGGGCCTTGGTTGCCATGTGGGCCTTGGGAACTGGTCTGGGACACGGTTTGGCCCGGTCGACATGTGCTGAGGGTTTAGGACGTTGTTCGGATCTCTCCAACTGTAACCTTGGGTCCTTGGCCCTCCTTGAAAGCCTCCAATGGCGTGTGCCATTTCAGTTCCGGAGTCTTCCTCCCTTGCAGTGTAGGGACATTGTTCCTCAAGATGGCCTTGAGAGCATATGGAACAAACTGGAGCTACCTGTTTCTTTAGCTCAAGCATATTCGAAAGCATAGAGGTGATTTTATCTAACTTTGAATCATTTATAGCATGGGAACTTACCTCATGTACCTTTCTAGAAATGGGATCGGCACCTTCGTATTGTGCATCATTGAGTGCACGGCTTTCAAGTAGTGCACGACCATCTACTAGGCTCCGAGCTAAGAAACTTCCATTAGCTGCAGCATCGAGCAGTCCTCTATCCCAACCTTTGAGTCCTTCATAAAAGTAGGTTAAAAGATAGCCTTCTGTGATCCCGTGAGTAGGGCATGAAGCACAAAGTTCCTTAAACCTCTCATAGTACTGGCTGAAATTCACATCATGTTCTTTCTGCTTGATTCCAGTGATCTCCTTTCTTAAGACCGTAATCTTTGAGGCAGGGAAGTACTTGGTAAGAAACTCCTGAACCAACTTCTCCCAAGAGTCAATATGATTGGGTGGGAGACTTAAAAGCCATACCCGTGCTCTTTCTTCCAAGGACAATGGGAAAGCTTTCAGCTTCATGATTTCCAAGTCCGCATCATCCGGACACATACTACTAATGATGAATTGGAACTCCGTTAAGTGTTTGTGTGGATCTTCATTTCTGATTCCACGGAACTTGGGTAGTTGATGAAGAACTCCACTCTTAAGCTCAATATCTTTCTTGTTGGTTCGAGGCTCGGGATACTGGATGCAGAAGTCTGTAGTGCCATTTGTGTTTGCACATGTCTGCTCCCGGATACTCAGGTTTCGTGCCATGGTTATCGGTGTTCCGAAAATCTGTTCTTCTTCTGAATTACTCTTCTCGCTTTTGGACTCACCGAATATTGGGGATGGAGGTTCGAACGAACTGGTTTGCTTAAGTGCGTCTCTGAATGTGGCGTTGCTTGGTGAGATGTCAAGTTGTCTTCTCAGCCGATCAAGCTTAGATTGATGAGCACGCATTCATAAGTTCGTACCTCTATGAAAACAAAACTCTAAGTTAGAAGGCAAGTATACACAAGAAAAGATAATAAGTGTAAGATAGTAGAGATTTGCATAAAATAGCACATAAATAGAAACCAGAATTACCAAAAAGTTACGTTAATGGAAAGAAAATACACAAGTTTCAAATGCAAACTAATAATGCAATAAGTAGAGTTTTAGAGTGTCATGAATAACTTTCTCCTTCCGCTTCTCATAGTACTTTCCTGGGCGTACGGCCTGCGCGTACTGATAACCACCATTCCACCATTCAACATTAATCATGGCCAGTTGAGATAGATGTAACGCGAGAAGCAAGGATAAATTTAAGAGCACCCCGAGGCTAGCTTGGCATATACTCCATTGGTGTTCCCTTTCTTAATCCAAAACTTGTCACCAGTCATAACTCTCCTAGACACCATAATTAATCCAAATGATGACGTAGAGAATTACCAAACCCTAGTGTTTACAAACTCCGCCCCAACCTCATGTCCATAGATTCGAGTCTATGGTATGTGGTGATGAAATCCACACATCATGAAGGGTTAAGGAGAAAGTAAATAAGAGGGGCACTACCTGTTCCCGAAAGTAAGATTTTGAAGAAAAAGGGACTAAGAGATTCATGCAACTCTAAAACAATTAATAGGAAACAATACTTACACTTTAGGAAATTCAAAGATGAATAAAGTTTCATAAAAAAAATTTAAATTTTTTTTTATTTTTTTATTTTTTTTTTTAATTTTTTTTTATTTTTTTTTTTTATTTTTTTTATTTATTCCGAATTTTCTTTTTTTCATTTCAGATTTAAAGTTTAACAAGACATAAACAAATAATTGATTACATAAAAATAAAATAAGTGTAAACATAAAGTTAGTGGAACATAAAGGTTATGTAATAAAATTAAAAGAAAGTTAATGGAATAAAGTTAATGTAATATAATTAAAGTTAAGGGAATAAAGAAAAAGTGTGAATATTAAGTTAAGGGAATAAAGAAAAAGTGTGAATATTAAGTTAATGGAATAAAGTATAATGGAATAAATAAAAGTAAAAGTAAAGAAAAGTGAACATATAAAATATGCATTTATGAACAAGTATCAAATTTATTATGAACAAATATATATATAAAAAAAAAGTTATGAACATTTATGAACAAGTATAAATTAGAAATTAAGAAAAAGTAAAGTATGAGCATTATAAACAAACATAATAAGAACAATAATAAGATGGATAAATAAAATATAAACAAGTAAGTAAATGTTATAAACAAATATAATATTAACAAAAATAAAATTTATAAACAAGTATAATATGCACAATTTATATACATACACTAACAAATTAAAATGATTTTCAATTTCCCCGGCAACGGCGCCAAAAATTGACTACGCCCAAACTACGCATTAAATTAAACACGTAATTTGAGTATTGTGCAATTTAAACCCTTTTTGTGTAGATGTAGTATTGATAAATAGGGATCGTTCTTAACCGGGGAAATTAGGGAACATTAATAATATGTTAGTGGACTATGAATAAAAGAATAATGAATTAGAGAATTAAATAATAAAAGAATTAAACAATCAAAGAATTAATAAATTAAAGAATTGAGGAACAAGATAAAAATGAATTAATGAATTACAAAGAATTAATAAATTAACGAATTAAAGAATGAAATAATAGAAGAATAAAGGACTTAGTTAATCAAAGAATAAAGGAATTAATTAATCAAAGAATCAATAAATTAAATAATAAAGGAATGAAAGAATAAAAGCATCAAAGAATAAAAGAATAAAGAATAAAAGAATAAAGAATAAACAAGGGGGGTTTTGAAGAGGTTTGTAATTATGTAAATAAGTAAAAGCATAGATAAACTCATTCTATTTCTATTCTAACTTATGCACAAAGTTGACTTCCCGTAAACACAAACTTCAACCACATACTACAATTGCAAATATTTGAATTAATCACGAAATTATACCTTCACAAACTCATATTTCTTCATACATTAATCATATTATAAATGCACCGAACAGCGGATTTTTACTTATAATATAATTACCTTAAGTTTGTGATTTAATGCGCCGAACAGCGGTCATACATTAAATCTCTCCAAATCTACTCTAAATGCCCCGAACAGCGGATCAACATTTAGTTTCGAAATGAAGTTTAAGCTCTAAAATGTAAGAAGTAAATGATTTTTAGAAAGTAAAACACATGGAGATTATACTCAATTTTCACAAAAGATAGGAAGGAGAAACCAATACATATATTGCATTATAATTAGAACCAATAACAAATAAAAGAGTTTAAGAGAATGGAGAGCAAATGTTACACTTTTCAGATTGGATGAGAACAATGGATTGTTTTTCACAAGGAACACCGAACAGCGGCTGGAACCTTATGAAGATGAAAGAAGATTAAACAAGGAAATTCGGATTTGAACTCTCAAAATTGTATTGGAACTATTTTGCCAAGATTTCTCCTAAAAGAAGCTCAATTTTGTGCTACTTGGAAGTGATTTCAACAAGTGAAATCAACTCCTATTTATAGGTGGAGAAAGCTACCAAAAATAATATAAAAATACAATAAAAAAAATGGAATAATGGAATGATGAGTAATAAAGATTTGTGATGATGTTTAGAGGTGGTTTGAGTTGTAAAGTTGTAAAATTGGGTTGGAAGGTTGTTGGAAATGGCTGGAAATTAAGTGGGAGTCTGCTGGAAAATAGGGAAGAAAATTCGGCTGGGCGGTGCTGAAGAGGAGGGCAGCAGCTCGGCAGGCGCGCGCCGAATGGTGGAAGAGCAGATCGGCTGGCGCCTGTCGACGGGTCCTCTGGGCTGCAGGGAGAGCGCTGACGCGGGCCTGCGGACTGGGCTGCTAACCTGGGCCTGGGCCGTGTGGAAGCGGGCTTCACGGCGACGGGTTGCTGGTCTTTGGGCCGGACAATTGGGTTTTCAGAAATGGGCTGGGCTGCACAGATTTAATTAATTAATTAACTAAATTAATTAATCCACCGAATTTCGTCCATATTTTATTCGTTATAATTCCGATCGAAACGATTCTTTCGCCAAAAATACTCCAAATTACAACCTTTATTTTTCTAAACATAAAAATCACAAAATAATTTATTTTATCAATTTATTTAATATTTTAATATTAAAAGTCAAGTATAAAGGGTATAAAATAATATAAAATAATGCTTATTTAACGTCCTATCAGTTATCGGGGTGATAATCGGGGTGGGTCCTGTCAATTGGTATCAGAGCATAGGTTTGTGGTTTGTGTCTATTGCGAGGTTGTGTTTAGGTCATTTTACTGACTCTATGCCTCTTTCAGCGTGCGATCGACTATGCCTCCGAGACGTGAGCCCCCTCAACGACCTGGAGACGACACAGCGAGAGGGACAGAGAGTGATACGATCGAGTGAGCCCAGCGGCTCGGGGCTACGACGTTTAGTGGTCGGGCAGATCCTGAGGAAGCCCACAGGTGGATCACGAGACTTGAGCTGATTTTCGCAGTGAAGCTGACAGGACCCGTCCCAATCCCACCTGGGACCACCCGGGGACGTGACCCGCTCCCGTCTGACAATGACTCTAAACATACCAAAAGTACCCTTAAATAAAAACCGAAGACTCACATAGATAGATAATGTACAAACACAGTGTTTAAAGTGCTACTGTCAGACAAGGGAAAGTAAAATACAACATGTGAGCACACTAGTCAGAGTACATTTATTCGGTGCTCAACCTACCCACAAGTGGGTGTACAGGTGCACAGCTAGGCAAACTAAACCTCTGCCTCCTCCTCCGGATCCTCCTCCTCTATGGCCGTGTCAGGGTCTGGAGGGGTCAGTAAAACAAGGGTGAGTGGGCCAAAAATAACAGTTTAGAAATCAATTTAATAATAAAATAATCATACAGTTTTACCCCTCCGTTTTCCAAATCTTGCATGCAGTGAAAACATAAGATATAAACCAATAAACCACAATAATAATCGTAAGGTGAAACTAACATATCAGTGCACTGTAAAAACCCAACCCAAATGATGTCACGGTTCTAAGGCTACGCGTTGCCACTCAGGGTCTCACACCCGAGACTCTCTAGGTACATCAGCTCCCGGTATCCCGGTCACTGCCCGAGGTATATGAACATGCCTTCCTGAGAGTAAGCAGCCCAACGGGGGTCAACTCCACTCAGTCAGAGCCCCGTGACTACTCCAGGGTCCACCCAGGCCAACGACCCTCCCTGGAGGAGACAATATACACAGGTAGGAAAGTACAGTACAATAACAGTATAGTTTACCCTATGTCCCCCGGACATCCCAAACAAAACCCACATATAATCCAGACGGGTCTCATGCCCAAAACATTGTAATAACATATATAAGCAGTTTATAAGACTCATCAGTGGAAATAGTAAAACAGTTTATGCATGCAAGCCTTTTATAAATCAAACAGCCCACTCACACTCGGTCCTTGCTGCTCAACGATCTCTATAAACCTGTATTATTATTCCTGAGGGTTACTTAAGGACCCTACAATATCAATACCAAGACCCTAGAACAGATCCGCCTCAAAAACGCGTCCCGGGCACTATTCCTGGTGCTTCAAACCCCCTTTTGACCAACTTAACGATCTCCGATCGACACGAAACCACCTCCATTGGATCCGTATCATCGAAACCTTGAAAATGATACCGGCCCCACCAAAATTACTGTTCACACGCGCCCCCACGCGCCTGGTCAACGCGTGGGTCAACGCTGCTACAGTACCGCTGACGTCAGCAGTGACGTCATGCTGACGTCAGCATGACGTCATCACTGACACTTGTCAGGTGACACGTGGCACGTTCTGATTGGTCCCTGGTCTGACAACATCTGACAGGATGACGTCATCATGACGTCAGAAGTGACGTCAGCATGATGACGTCATCATGCTACAGTACCGGGTCGACCCGTTTGACTGGAACCGGGTCGCCGTCGACCCACGGTTTGACCCGATTCCATCACACGATTCCGGCCACCATTTTCGACGGGGTTGATCCCTATGGGATCGTCTAGGTCTGTCCTACGGTTCTACGACCTCAAAACACGAAGAAAGTGGAAGGAAACTCACCAGAATATCTCGGAAACTCACGGTCACGGTCCGGTTGTCGTCTCCGGTGATCCACGGCGTCTCCGTCGTCCAACCCGGTCCCAAACGACTCGTCACTCACCCTAGGACATGTCTATCACCTAACAATCCATTTCTAAGCATTAAACACGATCGGGTCGAACAGGGAAGGAAAACGGGCTTATCGGGTTTTGGGTCTTACCGCCGCCGTCACGCCGCCGTGGCCCTCGCCGTCGTCCAGTTAGGCTCCTAGAATCCCCACGGTGCAGACTGGAGCTCCTCCCGCGTCGAGGTGAGGTGGTTATGGAGGTTTGCTTCCTGGATCGGTTTCCTTGAGGTTTTCGGGTCGTGTTTTGGACGGAATTTTCAGGGCTGGGAAAAGGGGTGGTGGCTGCCGGTGATGCTCGGGGATGATGAGTAGATGATGGTGATGCAGCTGGTGATCGGTTGATGGTGTGAGAGGGGCTGGTTCGATCGCCTGGTTTGAGAGAAAAGGGGAAGAAAAACACGGGTTTGTGAAGGGGGAATGGATGTGTTTGTGTGTGTTTGTATGCAAAGCAGAAAACAGAGAGGTGAGAACGTGCATGAATCAGAAAAATCAGACAAAATGAAGGGCCAAGATGCATTTGAGTAGATGATCCAATGGCTAGGGTGAATTGGAGGGAAAAGAAATAATATAAAAATTGATTAAATAGTGTTAATTGCTTTATTGGAATAGTAAGCCTTTGGATGGGTGACACTTGTCACCAATCCATCGGTTCGATTTAAATATTAATTTGGCACGGACTCCCGTAATTAATTAATATTTTATTCCGTTGTTCTCGGTTCGTAAATTCCGCCAAAATGCTTCCTTGACCATAACTTCTTCATACGAACTCCGACTTCGGCGTGCCGCCTGTCTACGGATTCGTGACGTCCCGATCTACGTCATAGTCATGGGTCAAAGTCCAAATTATTTCCCGAGAAAAAGTCAAAGTTTCCCCCCAAGGGTAAAACAGTCTTTTTACAATAAAATATTATTATTTTCGGTTCGAGTCGTTACAACCTACCCTCCTTACAGAAATTTCGTCCTCGAAATTTACTCAAACAAGTATGGGTACTGCCCTCTCATCAATTCCTCGGGTTCCCATGTCGCTTCCTCCACCTCGTGATTCCGCCATAGTACTTTAACCAAAGAAATCGTCTTGTTCCTTAAGACCTTTTCCTTCCTATCCAGAATCTGCACTGGCCGTTCCTCGAAACTCAAATCGGTCATCAGTTCCAGTGGTTGCTCTGGCAGTGCATGAGAGTCATCCCGAAGATACTTCCGTAGCATTGACACATGAAATACATCATGTACTCGGGAAAGCTCCGAAGGTAGTGCTAAACGGTAAGCCACTGGACCAATCCTCTCGACAATCTCATATGGTCCGATATAACGGGGACTCAATCTCCCACGTCGTCCAAATCGAAGAATCCCTTTCCACGGCGATAACTTTAAAAAGACAAAGTCACCAACCTCGAACTCTAAATCTCGGATCCGTCGATCTGCATAGCTTTTCTGACGATCCTGGGCCGCCTTCAATCTCTCCCGAATAACCCGAACTGTCTCCTGGGTCATATCCATCAGATCCGGCCCCACTGCAGTTCTTTCTCCGATCTCCATCCAGCATACCGGTGTTCTGCACTGTCGACCGTACAGTGCCTCATATGGTGCCATCCCTATACTCGCATGGTAGCTGTTATTGTAGGCAAACTCCATCAATGGCAATCGATCAGCCCACGAATCCTGGAATTGCAATACACAAGCTCTCATCATGTCTTCGAGAGTCTGTATCGTCCTTTCAGATTGCCCGTCGGTCTGAGGATGGAATGCCGTACTGAAATGCAATTTCGTGCCTAAGGCAGTTTGCAGACTCCTCCAAAATCTGGATGTGAAACGCGGATCCCGATCCGACACGATCGACTCTGGGGTACCGTGTAGTCGGATGATCTCATTAATGAATAACTGGGCCAAACGGTTGAGCTTGTACGTCTCACGTACAGGCAGAAAATGTGCTGATTTAGTCAACCGGTCCACTATTACCCAGACTCCATCAACTCCACTCCTTGTCTTCGGTAACTTGAAGACAAAGTCCATTGTAATATGATCCCACTTCCATTGTGGAATTGGAAGTGGCTGCATAGCCCCATACGGACGCTGCCGTTCTGCTTTGACCTGCTGACAGATCAAACATTTGCTGACAAACTCAGCTATCTCCCTCTTCATCCCTGGCCACCAATAATAGTCCCGGAGGGTACGGTACATCTTTGTCCCTCCTGGATGCATAGCATAGGCCGAACTGTGGGCCTCGTCTAAAATCTCTCTCCTCAACTCTGGTACCGCAGGTACACACAATCTCCCAAGCTTTACTAATGCTCTATCGCCCCTGACGGAGAAATCTTGTCTCTGTCCGGATTCAACCTCGTTCCTGTAATCACAAAGTATCTGGTCCTGTAGTTGAGCCTCGATGATCCTGTCGACCAACACGGGTCGCACATGAAAGCTAGCCAACAAGGCTCCCTGATCGTCCATCCCTAACATAACTCCGCTCTTCCGGAGTTCCACTAGCAAAGGAAGATACACTAATCGCAAATGCGCAACTGATCCCGCCGACTTCCTGCTAAGTGCATCAGCTACAACATTTGCCTTGCCAGGATGGTACTCGATGGTACAATCATAATCCTTCAACAACTCCAACCATCTCCGCTGTCTCATGTTGAGTTCCTTCTGAGTGAACAAATGTTTAAGACTCTGGTGATCGGTAAATATTCGGCATGTCACACCGAACAAATGATGTCTCCAGGATCGATACCAAGACCCTAGAACAGATCCGCCTCAAAAACGCGTCCCGGGCACTATTCCCGGTGCTTCAAACCCCCTTTTGACCAACTTAACGATCTCCGATCGACACGAAACCACCTCTATTGGATCCGTATCGTCGAAACCTTGAAAATGGTACCGGCCCCACCAAAATTACTGTTCACACGCGCCCCCACGCGCCTGGTCAACGCGTGGGTCAACGCTGCTACAGTACCGCTGACGATGCTGACGTCAGCATGACGTCATCACTGACACTTGTCAGGTGACACGTGGCACGTTCTGATTGGTCCCTGGTCTGACAACATCTGACAGGATGACGTCATCATGACGTCAGAAGTGACGTCAGCATGATGACGTCATCATGCTACAGTATCGGGTCGACCCGTTTGACTGGAACCGGGTCGCCGTCGACCCACGGTTTGACCCGATTCCATCACACGATTCCGGCCACCATTTTCGACGGGGTTGATCCCTATGGGATCGTCTAGGTCTGTCCTACGGTTCTACGACCTCAAAACACGAAGAAAGTGGAAGGAAACTCACCAGAATATCTCGGAAACTCACGGTCACGGTCCGGTTGTCGTCTCCGGTGATCCACGGCGTCTCCGTCGTCCAACCCGGTCCCAAACGACTCGTCACTCACCCTAGGACATGTCTATCACCTAACAATCCATTTCTAAGCATTAAACACGATCGGGTCGAACAGGGAAGGAAAACGGGCTTATCGGGTTTTGGGTCTTACCGCCGCCGTCACGCCGCCGTGGCCCTCGCCGTCGTCCAGTTAGGCTCCTAGAATCCCCACGGTGCAGACTGGAGCTCCTCCCGCGTCGAGGTGAGGTGGTTATGGAGGTTTGCTTCCTGGATCGGTTTCCTTGAGGTTTTCGGGTCGTGTTTTGGACGGAATTTTCAGGGCTGGGAAAAGGGGTGGTGGCTGCCGGTGATGCTCGGGGATGATGAGTAGATGATGGTGATGCAGCTGGTGATCGGTTGATGGTGTGAGAGGGGCTGGTTCGATCGCCTGGTTTGAGAGAAAAGGGGAAGAAAAACACGGGTTTGTGAAGGGGGAATGGATGTGTTTGTGTGTGTTTGTATGCAAAGCAGAAAACAGAGAGGTGAGAACGTGCATGAATCAGAAAAATCAGACAAAATGAAGGGCCAAGATGCATTTGAGTAGATGATCCAACGGCTAGGGTGAATTGGAGGGAAAAGAAATAATATAAAAATTGATTAAATAGTGTTAATTGCTTTATTGGAATAGTAAGCCTTTGGATGGGTGACACTTGTCACCAATCCATCGGTTCGATTTAAATATTAATTTGGCACGGACTCCCGTAATTAATTAATATTTTATTCCGTTGTTCTCGGTTCGTAAATTCCGCCAAAACGCTTCCTTGACCATAACTTCTTCATACGAACTCCGACTTCGGCGTGCCGCCTGTCTACGGATTCGTGACGTCCCGATCTACGTCATAGTCATGGGTCAAAGTCCAAATTATTTCCCGAGAAAAAGTCAAAGTTTCCCCCCCAAGGGTAAAACAGTCTTTTTACAATAAAATATTATTATTTTCGGTTCGGGTCGTTACAGATGCGATGCCCACCGGAGGATCGAATGTTACTGGGTACCTTTTTATTGGACGGTGCGGCGTACGAGTGGTGGTATACCCTTGAGTTTTCAGGCTGGGACGCCCACACAGTGACCTGGGAGACGTTTAGGGAGCGGTTCTTGGATCAGTATTACCCTCGTTCTTTCTGCGATGCCAAGGAGGCTAAGTTTCTGCAGCTCCAACAGGGGAGTATGAGTGTGGCTGAGTACGAACAGAAGTTTCAGATGTTGTCTCGCTTTGCTCCTGCGTTTGTGGCTACGAAAGCCGAGAAGTACCGTAGGTTTGAGTTGGGATTACAAGGCGAGATTCGAGCCATAGTGACGGCTGGATCGTTTGCGACCCTCCGAGAGTTGTCGGATGCTGCAGTGAGGGTAGAGGCTAGCTTGCCGATACGACGCCGGGAGCCATCTTTTTCTGGAGCTTCGAGCCAGAGGCTACCGAAGAGGGGCAACTACAGTGGAGCATCGTCGGCGGGTGATGATCGTTTTGGCAGACCTAGTAGTTTCCAGAGTTCAGAGTTCCGTGGACACTGAGTACAGCCAACTCCGCAAACCAGTGCGACGTCTATTGCATCTACAGGGAGACCGGGTCTTTCCAATCGGGATGTTTGTTTCTACTGTGGAGAGCGAGGTCACTTCCGACGTGACTGTCCGTTGTTACCCCAGGAGGGTAGTGTAGGCCGACGTGTGGCGGAGCCAGGACGGAGTACAGTGTCCGCGTCAGGGACAGCAGGCACCAGAGAAGGTGGTGGTGTCACTTGTAGTTTGAGGGGACGTGGTAGATCTTCAGGACCCTAGGCCCGAGTGTTTGCGATGACTCAGTAGGAGGCTCAGTTAGAACCCGGTGCAGTGACAGGTACTTTTACTATCCTTGGTCGTGTTTTACGTATTTTGTTGGATCCCGGGGTAAGAGTTTAAGTTGGGTAGTGGTTGAGTTACCTTAGGATGTCCTACCGACCAAGAGACCGGGAGTCTGGGGAGGAATTGAGTTGGTTTCCGGAAGGCGTAGGTGGTTGTACGTGAGGATGTACTCTATGAACTCTGTTGGGTACTCTAAATGAGGTATTTTACAATACCTTTGTTTCTTTACGTTCGTAGTGTTTCCCTTACGTACACAATGAAGTTCTAGTTGGTAGTACTGGGCGAAGGTACGTTCGACTTGAGAGAGTGTCAGAAGTGTCGAAACTAGAGTAAGGGTGTTGTTGCGTACTTAGAACAGTTGTTGTTGGGTAAGAGTTGACCACCGGGTAGGAGATCCCACACTTGGGGTACGAGTTATGGAATTTCGGGATGAAATTCTTTTAAGGAGGGTACATTTTAACGACCCATCCCGGAAGTCGGGATTAGTGAAGTGATTAGTGACGGATTAGTGAGATTAATCGGTTGTTAGTGGGTTACTTTTGGACCTTGAGCGTAAAATGACGATTTTGCCCCTAGTTTGGGTAAAAAGTTGACTTTTAGTTCGGGCGGTCAATTGGGCATTAACCGATGACTGTGACGTAGTTTGGGACGTCACGAGTCCGTAGACAGGTGGCACGCCCGATTCCGACATCCGAGGAGGAAGTTATGATGTTCGGAAGGTTGAGGGCACTTTCGTCATTTGGTTAAAATAGGGGCAATTGTTGACTTTTTGTACGACAAGGTTTTTACACGTAGACTGAGGACCGTTAAGTAGATCTCGTCGTCCTGAGTTCAACGACAGGCGGCATGCTTTCATCGGACGTAGGACGAGTGAGATACGGGTTTAGAACGGCGAGGGGTAAAACCGTAAATTGAACAAGAGGGGCATTTTGGTCTTTTTGGAACATTGGGAATTGTGCAATTCTGATAAGGACAAGTGTGCAGGGCTAATTGGATATTTTTGGGTTTGGACTACAGGATTGTGACATGTGGCTGTTGTCTAGTGGGTTCTAGTGTGTTGCACGGTACAAATTAATGGGAGAGTCGTGTTTGTGTTTGTGCTTGAGAGAAACAGAGACATAGTTGAGAGGAAAATCGATCAGGTGAAGGGAGGTGTGAGGCCTTGTGACCTGGTGAGAGTGAGCAGAGACTAAGTTAGAGCTAGTGAGTGAGTCTTGAGTGAGAATCGTGTGAGGCAAACTGGTGCGTGTGAAGTGTGAGTTCTCAGGAAAACAGAGAGGTGTCGAGGGAGTTTGGTGGTTGTGCTTCCGTGTTTTGATCGATCGTGGCTGCTGGTCGTGTTCAGTGACCGTAGAGGATCCTTGGGGACTCAGTGGGCAAGGAGGAGCTCACGGTGAAGAGCAGGACGCAGATATTTTCTCTTCTTTCCTCTGTGTGCTCTGTTTTGCCGTTTGGTTTCAAACGAAAAGTCGTGGCTTTTGAGGCTGTGTCGACGTGTTCTGTGAGTCCTAGTGAGCTTAGTAGGTCCCTAGGAACCTTTAGGACTCGAACCCGTGACGGGGGGAAGCCCTGGTGGCCGGGAACCGAAACAGAGGTTTTCAGGTGGTTTCTGGTTCGAGTTTGGGAGATGAGATTTAGGCAGTGATGTCGTGTTTTGAGTAGGGGAATTAGTTACTTAGAGTAGGACGAAGCTAGGGGCTTTGAAAGGAACAGAAATGGACGGGAGATGACGAAGAACCGGTCACGCCGGTTCAGACCGGTTGAGGGCTCGAGGAAGATGATGAACAGTGCCACTGTGTGCAGGCGCGTGAGGCCCACGTGCAGCCACTTTTTGCGGCGCGTGAGGGCGCGTAGTGGCTGTTCTGGGAAACCTTCCAACATAGTTTTTGGTCTAAACGTTGTAACGAATCTGTTGGGACAATTTTCGGGACAATCGGATGACATCTCGGGTTAGTTCTACGGGATTAAAGGTTTAGGGTTTCGTGTAATTGCGTTTAGAAGTCCGGGAAATTTTGGGAACATTAGGAAAACCTTAGTGGATGTATTAGTGACTTGTTTTGGTGCCTTGTGACAGGATCGGGAATACCTGAGGCGGACGAGGAACGTACGGGACGCGAGTGACGTGCCCGGGAACTGTGAGTGGACTCCTTCCTTATAACTGAGCATGCATAACTGCTTTTAATTACTTATTTTATGGTTTTACATGTGATTTCATGAGTATCGAATATGCTATAACTGTTTTACATAATTACACGTTTTTCGAGAAATAACGTATTTGGCTCGTTTTACGAGAAAGACTTTGATTGCTGATTTTGATGCCATGATTTTGGGATTTCAAACGATAAATGGTTTTCAATGATTAGAATGGATTTTGAGACATGATTTGATGATCAAGGGTTTTTCGGTTTTAAAATCGGATTTCGGAAAGTGAGATTTGGTTTTAAAGTTGAAAAGTGGATTTCCGAATTTGGTTTCGGAATGACGGTTCTGGACGTCGGAAGGGCTTCGGACCGGTGGTTCCGGATTCGGGTTTGGATATGGACTTAGAAATGGTTTTCAAATGGTTTGGATTGGATTTGCTGGATCCGATTATTGGGTTTAAAGACCCGGATTATGATTGGCGGGGGCGGGCCCGGATTGAGTTTAAAGACTCGGGAGTTTAAAGACTCGGATATACTGATATTTTCCCCCGTAGGCCTGTTGAGTTTAAAGACTCGGGAGTTTAAAGACTCGGATTATTAAGGCCTGGATTGAGCTTAAAGACTCGGGAGTTTAAAGACTCGGATAGATCCAGCAGGTTTGATCGGATGATTATATTAGTATTTTATGTTTTACTGCTAATGTTTTATAACTTTTATCATACTATGTTTATGTTGATGCGGTTTCCTTGATGAAAATGATATGATTTATAAATGTTTTCAGACACTGAGTTATGCATGCATGTTTTCAAAATGGAGGGCAAAACCCAGGTTGTTTATTAAACTGTTTTTGAAACTCTTTTTATTTCTAGTCCACTCACACCTTCTGGTTTTTAATTGCCCTCCAGGTCGTGGAATTAGCGCGGGGGTTGACATTGAGGCAGTGTCGGAGGCATAGCGTACTCTAGAGTTATCTCGGAGTGTTTTCAGAGTTTCCGTTGTGTGTGTAGTTTTTACTTTATCTTGTTTGTACTATGCTCTGTATAACGGTTGACTTGTTGGACTTTGAAATTCTCCTTTGTCTGGCAATGTAGTTTGTGGTTTTCGTGAGGGTATTTCGGTCTTTCGTGTTGGGTTGTCAGACGGGAGCATGGTTCACCTCGGTTATCAGGGTGATAATCGGGGTGGGTCCTGTCATTGATAATGACAAATAATAATAATAAAAATACAAATAATAATAAAATTATTTCAATTAGAACATATATTATAAGTTAGACTTTGATGATGATAAAAACAAATTAAGTAGCAAAAACACATATATTCATAATTTTAATATATATTCTAAAATAAAACATAAATTAAAAATTAAAACAAATATTACCAAATATATGAATTACCCCATATTTTATATTAAAACATACATTACTAAAACATATTTTAGTAATGAATGATAAATTTATTATTAATAAATGATTACCAAATATTACCAAATATATGAATTAAGCTATATTATTTACCTAATAATAAATTTTGAATTCTGAAAAAAAAAAAAAGTTTAAGGCTTAATCTATTTTTGATATTTGGGGTAAAAAAAGTAAATAATAATAAAAATAATAATAATAATAAATATATGATATAATTTAATTTATATAAAAAAGTAATAATAAATGATATATGATATATTTTGAATTTTGAAAAAAAAGGTTAAGGCTTAATCTATTTTTTATATTTGGGGTTAAAAAAAAGTAAATAATAATAATAAAAATACAAATAATAATAATAAAAATAAAATAATATATGATATAGTTTAATTTATTTTAAAAAAGTAATAATAAATGATATATGATATATTTTGAATTTTAAACCTTTTTGAAGGAGTCCAATAGATCGGATATGTTTTCATCAGTTCTTTTCCAACCTTTTTGAAGTTCGACCCATTATCAGTAACGATTTGTACAACATTTTGTACTCTAACCTCCTGAACAACTTCCTTCAACAAATTTTGTATGTACACATAGTATTTATGGAATTTGGAAGAATCAACTGACTTGAGAAATACAGTTGAACCCTTACTATATACCATGAAGTTAATTATGGATAACTTCGTTGGACCGGTCCAACCATCACACATTATGGTACATCCATAAGTTTCCCAGTGTCGATTTTGTTGCTCCACATATGCCGTCATTTCTTCATACTTCATAGGAAGATATTTATTTTTCACTTCATATGGAGAAGGAGTGGACACGCCTTCACCTGCAAACCAAAACATAAGTTAGTATTTAATGTTATTTCTTAAGCTAAATAAAAATGTAACATAAAAAAATTTATTAAATATCTGCTCGTTGGACTTCAATAATTATATTCTTAAAATGATGAGAGTTGGCTTTATTTGGAGCCACACCTTCATATATAAAAAAATTGCTTATGTATCGACCCAACTTCTCTTTTTTCCCTTTCCACATCGATTTTACAGTCTTCTGTTGACTTCGTGCGGTTTTGTAAAGTTTTGGTTCTTGAGGAATTGAAAATGGATCACGCAAACTTTGTGATCGACAGATCTGTTGCGGTGGTTGGCGACTGCTACTGCCTCCTTGAGCACCACGCATGGTACCAACTCCATAATTGTCGACACTTCATCGTGCCTCATCTCTCGATGCATTTACAACAAAGTGATATGCTGCTCTCTCTGATTTATGCATATCTGGTGGATAAGCGAATCCATCATCATCCTCTTCATCATCGCTATCATTAATCTGAATGCTCTGTTGAGTGTCCAGTGGATCTGCTCTCAAGCCAGCTCGTATGTTCTGACCAATCATATTCTTAGTCTGTTTAGTAGTATCTTTACTTTTGATACATGCTCTGACCTCATCCCTAATAGCCTTAGGTACATCTTTGCATTTTTGAACATTTTTTTTCGGATCAAAACCTGCTAGATGAAACTTTAATCGCGTTATGCCTCCACTCTGGAACTGATGTTGAGAAAACGAACATATGGCACCGTTTTTATTTCCAGGAATTCTAATGGCATATTTCCATGTTGGTTCAACTCGTCCAGGTCTTGAGCGACTTTCACTTGCATTTCCACTAGCCATTTTATGAAATTTAAGTTACATGAAAAATAATTAGAATTTGATAATGACAAATAATAATAATAATAATACAAATAATAATAAAATTATTTCAATTAGAACATATATTCTAAGTTAGACTTTGATGATGATAAAAACAAATTAAGTAGCAAAAACACATATATTCATAATTTTAATATATATTCTAAAATAAAACATAAATTAAAAATTAAAACAAATATTACCAAATATACGAATTACCCCATATTTTATATTAAAACATACATTACTAAAACATATTTTAGTAATAAATAATAAATTTATTATTAATAAATGATTACCAAATATATTACCAAATATATGAATTAAGCCATATTATTTACCTAATAATAAATTTTGAATTCTGAAAAAAAAAGTTTAAGGCTTAATCTATTTTTGATATTTGGGGTAAAAAAAAGTAAATAATAATAATAAAAATAAAAATAAAAATAAAATAGTATATGATATAATTTAATTTATATTAAAAAGGTAATAATAAATGATATATGATATATTTTGAATTTTGAAAAAAAACGTTTAAGGCTTAATCTATTTTTGATATTTGGGGTTAAAAAAAAGTAAATAATAATAATAAAAATACAAATAATAATAATAATAATAAAATAATATATGATATAATTTAATTTATATAAAAAAAGTAATAATAAATGATATATGATATATTTTCAATTTTGAAAAAAAAATGTTTAAGGCTTAATCTATTTTTTATATTTGGGGTTAAAAAAAATTAAATAGTAATAATTCAAATACAAATAATAATAATAATAATAATAATAATAATAAATAATATATGATATAATTTAATTTATAAAAAAATACAAATATAAAAAAAATTTATTTAGGCTTAATCTATTTTTTATATCTATTATAAAAAAAGGAAATAATAAATGATATAATTTAATTTGACAAATAATTAAATAATATATGTAAATAAAAAAAAAGGTTAAATAATGAAAGAAAACGAAACGGAGCGTTTCGTTTCAATTCATTCCTCTTTATTCAAATTCTCTTCTCTTCTCGATTTCATTATTTCACACACACAGACACACTTTGGGGAAATCGCACTCTTGGGTCTTCGAGGGACTTTGAGGGAGGGAGGCGGTGTGAGGCCGGTGATTGAGGGGCGACTTCGAGGGAGGGAGGTTCAACGCGATACCGGCGAGCAAAGAACCTGCGATGTAGACGAGATGACCGTTGTCGATTGACGATTGAATTGATGATTTTCAATTTTTTTTTGTTTCGATCCTTTGCTGCTGAACCAATATCGGGAATATCAGCCAATATCGACCGAAATCGTCGATATTGTTCGATATTGGACGATATTCCCAATATTGGGGGAAGAAAAACCTTCACCCCTTCTTAGCTACCGCCGGGCGGAAATCACGATATATCGCTCGATATATCATCGATTCTGGCGATTTTTCATTCCATGCAACCATATAATTAATCAAAATTGATATCGTTGTATATCAAAAAAAATATACAACCATATAATTCAAATCAAACTATAATAATAATATCCAAAGTCAAGATAGCAGGTGTAATACGAATAAAGCTGCAGTAACACCTAATAAATTTATATAATTGAAATTATGCAAAATTACAATTAAACACACAAAGTTCAAAACAATCAAAACTCTAATGACACCAATAATTCTAAACAAATTATCTTCACTAACAGAAACAGTCATTGTCATCAAACTCTTCAAATATGGTCTTAAAGAATATGGCATTATGGCATATCAAAGGAAGGTTTGATCTCATGTGGTCCATTTGCGCATAAAAACGAATAAAGAAAAAAAAATCTTAATCTAACTCCTGTGACTAAAACCAATGAGAAATATTACGAAAAAACTACTCTAATAGTAAGGTAAAATAAAAATAAGAAAAAAGAGAGTTTTAAAGGAAGATTTTGGATAAGGAGATGGATTGAAATAATACCAAAATAACATAAAGGGGAACTCAAATTTGAGCATAGCCCATACCATATAGTCACTTGAGAGGCCCTTGTTACTAACATAAAAGAAAAAGAGGAAAAACGCTTGACAATATGTCGAGGCCTAGGTTTGCATATGAGGCGATTCAAAACAAGGAGAAGTACAGTTTTTTATAATATAGTTTACACTTTTTAATATATTCATATTAAACTTTTTAAATATTTTAATTACAATTGAACTCTTCAAAATGTGACAATATGATCTTTCTATTCATTATTTCGTTAAATTTTTTATTGAATACTAATAAGAATAAAATAAGACCTATTATTAAATAAAATTAAATAACAAGAATGCGCCGTGTGAAAAAAATAATAATAAATTAAATTCTTCTTCCATGAATTTTAAAACTAATGTATTCAAAATAAAACAAGAACTAAAACTAACTAAAAAAAGTTGGTTGTTGATGGAAGAAGCAGGGGGAGGGGGAAAGAGAGAAAAAGAGAGAGTTAGAAAGAAGAAAGTAAAAATGTAGAGAAATTAATGAATAAAATGTTAGATTATAACCATAATAATCTTGTATGTAACGACCTGGAAACTTGAGAAAAGTAAAAATGACGATTTTGACTTTGTAGGGTCAATAGTTGACTTTTTGACTGCGACTTTTTTAGGATGTTTCGAATGGACCGTTATGAAGATCTTGGATTTTTGAGTCCATAGACAGACGATATGTCAGAATTGGAGATCAAATAGGATAGATACATGGAAAAATAGTATATGTGTAACGACCCGTCCCAAATTCTGAGGATTAATTAAGAATTAATTAAGGATTAGCGAGGCTAATCGAGGATTAGTCCAAAATTATCATACATTCAGGGCGAATTTACGATTTTGCCCCTTGACGATGGTAAAAAGTTTACTTTTGACTCGGGAGGTCCAACGCATGAGGACCGAGAACCGTTATATAGATCGGGTCGATACGAATCCGTAGACAAGCGGCACGTCAAAATCAGACGTTCGACGGGAAAGATATGGGTCACGAAAGGTCCGAAGTATTATTACACGCTTTACGAGACGGATAGACTTTTGTCTGGAGTGGGCCCTAGATATTTTTCCTAGGCCCAATGGATGAGTGACGAGTAACACTCATCCATTTCCTATCACCCCACATACATGCACCCACTCTTCCTTTTTGTTTCATTCGACCACCCAAACCCGAGAAACCCAAAAACCAATCCCTCCCTCCCACCCACCCAATTTGATTATGTGTGAGGGCAAGAGAGTGGCTGAGGGGAGTGAGGGACTGAGAGGGGCTGTGGGAGGCGGCAAGACCTCTGTAGGCGGCGGAGGAGTTCACGACAAAGGTAAACCCGAAACCCCCTTTACATTTCAAATTTTGAATTTTGGGTTGTAGACGTTTAGGATGTTTTCTAATGATTGGGGTGTGATTATAGGGTTTGTATGAGTGTTTGGGAATGGTTTTGGATGGTGGAGAGGGGCTAAGCAGCCCACGGAAGGGCCTAGAAAGCTTGGGTCGTGGACGGAAAGATCGAACCGGTAGTTCTAGGCTAGTTTTCTAGGTTGTAATCACATGGACATGTTGCAAATGATGGGACAAAGAGATTGGAATTGGAAGGGAAGAAAACGGGTTGAAAATGGGTGAGATATAGCACTGGACCGGTCACACCGGTTCAGCTGGACCGACTAACCAGTGGACCGGTCTGGACCAGCTGATCGCGAGGAATAAGAAGGATTGTTCCCCGGCGCGTGGGCTTCACGCGCAGGGCCTTTGGGAGGCGGGTGGAGGCGCGTGGGGAACTATTTGGGGATGAGTTCAACATATGAAATCATCCTTTCTATGTAATGAACATTTTGGCACAAGTTTCGAGTCGTTTGGACACCGTTTCGGGGTAGTTTTGGGTGTCTAAAGGCTTAGGGTCCATTTAAAATACTTTTAAAAATCCTGAAAAATTAAGGGGTTTTAATGAGAGGTTATTGAAGTAGTTAGTAACCCTCTAGTATGATTTGGACAGGTCCAGGAACCCCGAAGATGGTGATTGGCCTGGAGAGGCTTATGGGGTGCGTATCGAGGCGCATCTTGGACAGTCTGTGAGTGGACTTATTTTTATGAATTGATGCATGCATTCTTTTACGTGAAGGGTATAAATGTTTTTGTGATATGAACGTATTTTATAAACTCGTTATTTTTGTCCACTCATAGCTTTTATGGTTTTAATACTTTTTCGGTTGATAGCGGATGCGGGCTGTAGCAGAGATCAAGACATCACATACCACCATCGATCCTAGTGTACTCTGATGGACCCCAAGCGGGTGACAAGTTTATCCCTGGTCTGACACGTGGTGTCAGACGGGAGCAGGCACGTCCCACGATAATCCAGGGGGATTGGGACGGGTCCTATCAAAGTGTTATCAGAGCATGTGTTGCTCTCAAAGTGACGCGCAAGTGCTGGATGTGATGTCTCTGCAGTGATAACATCCTATCATCAACCTGATAGTGTGGGTAAGAATATGAGGATTCAATGGAATCGAACCCTAGGTAGGTTATGTTGTTACGTGGTGTAATGGTTTGGGGTTCGATTGGCATGGGATGCCACGTGGTAGTGAGATTTGATATCGAGTTGGAGCGATGTGCATGAGGATCCAACGGCTTAGAGTTGTAGTGTTACTGGTGGATAGAATCCAGTAGACCAGTATACACCGTATGATGACCTGAGAGTCGGGACCGTTGAGCGGTCATGGCGGATATGCACTGGGGTAAAGTGGAATCAATGGAGGTCGGATGTCAGGGTGGTCCACAATAAAAATTGCAAGGATAAGAGATTATGCTCCTAGGAGCAGTCAGGTGCACGATGACCCTAGTTGAGACTGTGAGAATTGGATCAGAACGTATGATCCTATTTGGTGTGAGATGCCATGTTTCAATGTGTCGAATCCCGGAGGGATGTCGATTGGCAGAGGATACAACGGTATAGATGTTGTGTGGCATGGTAGGCCGTGGAGTTACGAGAGGATAAGGTCCTCATATTGTGGTTATTGGTCGATCGAACACCAGTATCGGAGTATGACGACTCTTCGGAGTCGAACACGATGGATTGCTCGAGATGGACGTGCTACAGTGAGCAGCCGGGTTCGTGATAACCCTAGTTTGAGATTGTTTGGACAAGTTACCAAGAAAGTGGTACTTGTGGACTGGTTCCCGAGGTGGATCGATCAGTGGATACTACACTTTGAGCGGTTGGTGCCTGCGGTAAGTTAGTAGTATGGATATGGAGTCCAGATAGCGGAGTGTTTCTAGGGTGGGTCTGCACGCGGTTGTGGCAGACGCTTCTATCTATTGACGTAGTCGAGTCTTATCAAGTGGACAGGCTCGTGTTACCGTGACTATTGAGACGATAAGATTCGTCAATCATGACGAGGATACGGAGGTGCGTGAGTGACACACCGTACGAGTAGGATTTTTAGTTTGGCTTGGTTACGAGTAAGTGCGATCATAGAATGAGAGGAGCTTTGGGCGTTGGTGAGTGTGCCACGCTACCTCAGGGGAGGTGACTGAGATGAGTGGGAGAAATCTGATTGTTGAGACAGAATCACCAGGGTGAGTCCAAGGTGGACTTAACACCTGTTTGCCTATAGGACAAATGGATGCTCATGTAGAGGGTAAGCTCAGTAATTGGACAAGTTGAGCATGCTTCCAACGTGGTTGGAACTTTGGAATCGAGAAAAATTGTGATAGAGACGAGGAAAAGAGTGTGTGCTTTTGCAGGTGGTGCTTGGTGCCGCAAGATGACATCGGATGAACTTTGATGTCATCATCTTGGATTCTCCTTGATTCTTCCCTAGGTGGGATGCCAAGGAGTAATATGACAGTTAAAGGGTTCAAAGAGGGTGTAAGAACCAAACGCCTAGGCTGTGAGTCAAATTTGAATGATCTGAAGAGCAAAAGGTATTTAGCGTCACCAGATATGACGAGTGAGTGTCCGAGGAAGTGGACCCATGTTGGTATTATGGGTAATCTTATATTGGCTGAGAGAGCTAGTATGGGTCGACCTAGAATCGGATGGATCGAGTAGTGTGGTGACGATCAAGATGATCGAGATGATTGTGGTGACCGTGAGACGGGTGGACCGAGGTCTGGTCGTCATTGGGGAGGATCGTACTATTGATTATGCGAAGCTAGGAGTAGAAGAGAATCGTATTGTATGACAGTTGAAAAGAATCTTTTGGAATGAGTTAGTGAAAGACGAAATTATTATCCAACCTTTGTCTTGGGTAGGTCTTGGATATGTGAAAGGACACCAAGTAGATCGCATTGATCTGTCTTGGATAGGTGGATAAGTATGTGTTGGATATGTAAATAGGTATGAGAAGAGGACGATGCGTGGATGTCGGTCAGGAAGAGATGAATAGCCGATGCCTCGCGTTGGATGTTGGTTGATCTATCTCTGGAGTTGGTCAGGTGACCACGATGACTCCGAGAAGATGTTGAAGATAGTGAGGATTAGTACGTGATGGGACGTTTCCTGAATGCAATCCTTGAGTAGGCCGGGTAGTGCCTTGATGATTGATATGATAGAGGTGCACAGGTGTGTAGTGCACGTTGGACGATGGGATTCACCATGGTTAATCTATATGTCAGGTTGAGAGTTACCAAAAGGGATGAATGGGTGCTGAATGTATAGAGTCCTAGATGGACATGAGATGGTGATAGTTCGATGAATACTATGATCGGATGTGTTCCGACATACTGAGAGGTTTACTGGACGTCGAATACTGTGCTAGTGCAGAGATGATTGAAAGGGTTCAGTGATTATGTGAGCCAATGGCTAAGGGCAATATGGGCCAGAGGAACCCTAGTGATTTATCTGTGTGATTACCTCTGCTGAGGAAAGTATTCGGTAGGGTCCAGATACACCCAGAATGGGTGAGATGTCGAATGTGTTTTGACAGAGTATGTGATCTGATAGTTTGGGACTCGAGATGAGTCAAGATGTCAGCGTAAGTCATGGAGTGATATGAATTAAGATGTAGGGACTTGAGAGCATGTCGAGATCAAAGTAGTGCAATGAAAGCGCAGTGGATCTGGGAGTTACCTGCTAGTCATGATAGTTATAGATGGGATTGGCTTACTACGAAGCCAATCTAGCATTCTGTGTTAATGGAATGGATCGGTATCCGACCATTTCGGATTGTTGTATAGTGATGGGACTCTCTGAGTATGAGAAAATGAGAGTCGACTAATGTGAGTACCGAGGCTGATAAATGCCGAAAGTTTGTGTATGGCCTACAAGTGAGATTTGTGCCATTGTGACGGCAGGATCTAGCGGATGGTTGCCTGATCGGATGTTGGGCAGGTTGTCATCACCAGTTATCGAATGAGAAAGGTCGTCAAGCTAAAAAGCTGACTTGATGACTCGAAATTGGAAAGTGTTAAAGTGGTAGACTGAAAAACTGACTACGATGCCAACTTAGGTTGTCAACTGAGAAGAACCATCAGGCTGAAAAGCCGTTTGGATGACAACATAGTATAGCTAACCTGTTAGAGTGGGTGACAGGCGAGACACCGACATTCTGTCTCGAGTGAGACTTGTGAGCTGACGTGTGGTTTCTTGAGAGTAGTTGGAGCTTGGGAAGCTCCAGTGATAGTGAGTACCGATGAGTACGGTAGTTGTGTTGGACGTGTACTTTTACACGAGAGTTCCTGAGTTGAAGGCAGGATTGGATTTCCACGATTACGTTGTGGAATTTGGTCAATTTGAATTTCGAGGATGAAATTCTTTAAGGAGGGAAGTTTGTAACGACCCGTCCCAAATTTTAGGGATTAATTAAGAATTAATTACTGATTAGCAAGGCTAATCGAGGATTAGTCGAAGATTATCGGACGTTCAGGGTGAATTTACGATTTTACCCCTAGACGAGGGTAAAAAGTTACTTTTAATCCGGAAGGTCCAACACACGAGGACCAAGGACCGTTATGTAGATTGGGTCGATACGAATTCATAGACAGGCGGCACGTCGAAATCAGACGTTCAAAGGGAAAGATATGGGTCACGGAAGGTCCGAAGTACTATTGCACGCTTTACGAGACGGATAGACTTTTTCCTAGAGTGGGCCCTAGATATTTTCCCCAGGCCCAATGTGTAAGACCCGTGTCCTGAAGGGAACGGTGAACAATCCCACATTCCTACGAGGAGGGAATGGTCTGAGAAGGGAATGGTGTTGTGCCTTAAAGGTGTAGGCACACACCTATCTAGCACGAGGCCTTTTGGGAGCTCAGTGGCTTTGGGTTCGGTTGGAACTCCAAAGTTAAGCGAGTTAAGGATGGTGCAATTCAATGATGAGTGAACCCCTGGGAAGTTGCACCATGAGCTCCCTAAAACAAAACCGTGAGGGTAAGGGCAAGGAGGCCCATGCTAGATGAGTCGGGACCTGACAGAGGAGGGTCAGGTCCTGACAGAATAGTATCAGAGCCAGACCCCAACTAGGAAGTGTGCTAGCGAGGAAGCTGGGCCCTAAGGAGGGTGGATTGTAAGACCCGTGTCCTGGAGGGAACGGTGAACAATCCCACATTCCCGCCAGGGGGGAATGGTCTGGGAAGGGAACAATCCTATCACCCCACATACATGCACCCAATATTCCTCTCTGTTTCATTCGACCTTGCAAACCCAAGAAACCCAAAAAACCAATCCCTTCCCCCTCCCACTCCCCCCCCCCCCCCCCCCCCTCACCCCCCTCCCCATTTGATTCTGTGTGAGGCCAAGAGAGTGGCTAAGGGGAGTAAGGGACTGAGAGAGGCTATAGGAGGTGGCAAGACTGCCGTAGGGGCGGAGGAGTTCACGCCAAAGGTAAGCCTGAAACCCCCTTTACATTTCAAATTTCAAATTTTGGGTTGTAGACGTTTAGTGTAACGACCCGTCCCGGAAACTAGGGTTAAGATAGTGATTAAGATGGGATTAGTGAGCTTAATCGGGGGTTAGTTGGTCCCGATAAGGTCACTAGCCTAGAATGACAATTTTGCCCCTGGTCCGAGGAAAAAGTTAACTTTTAGTTCAGGTGGTCAATTGGGTTTTGACCGATGATCAGGACGTAGTTTAGGACGTCACGAATCCGTAGGCATGTGGCACGCCCGATTCCGACATCCGAGGATGAAGTTATGATGTTCGGAAGGTTGAGGGCATAACCGTAATTTGGTTAAACTAGGGGGAAGAGTTGATTTTTGTTACGAATGGGTTTTGGTACGTTGACCTAGGATACTTAGATAGATCTCGTCGTCCTGAGTTCGATGACAGGCGGCACGTATCCATCGGACTTACGATGTGTGAGTTACGGGTCTAGAAAGGTAGTGGCAAAAGCGTAAATTTGGGTTAAAAGGAAGGGTATTTTGGTCTTTTGGTTATCTGGGGATTTGTGCACAGAGAAGGAAGTGGATGGCTGGGATTGAGCCATTTGTATGAGAGGAAGGGTAGGATTGGTGACACGTGTAGGAGGGCTAGAGGTTTCTAGCATACACGGTCCAATTATTTGGGGCAACCGTGCAGGTGTGTGTGTGTGTTCGAAGAACAGAAAACAGAGGGGGAGATTGAGAGAAATTGAGGGGTGATCGTGGGTGCTGGTGAGTTTGTGAGTGTGTGAGAGTGATCAGAGCAGTGAGAGAAAGACAGGGAGGAGGTTTGGAGGTGCGGTGATGGTTTGTGTGTGAGTTGAGAGCCACGAAAAATCAGAGAAAAACAGGGAGAACGTGAGTGTTTGTGGGTGGTGTTGTGGCCGTGATCAACCAATCGAGGCTAGTGGAAGTGTCCAGCAGGTTTGATCGGAAAATTATGAGTTAATATTCACGATCTATGATACGGTTTTATGATGCTTCTGATATGATTTTTATAACTGTATTATAGTGTTTCTGTTTCTTATGATATTTTATGATGATTGATTTATAACCGTTTTGATAACTGGGTTATGCATGTGGTTTCAAAACGGAGGGCTAAACTCGGTTTTCTTCTAAAATGGTTTTGGAAATTCTTATTTTATTTTGGTCCACTCACACCTTTTGTTTTAACTGCCCTCCAGGTTGTGGAGCTAGCGCGGGGTTCCGGCGTCGAGGCAGCGTCTGAGGCATAGAAGTTATGAGAGGGATCCCGGAGTATTTTGTTTTAATTTTTGTGTGTGTGTACGTTTAATAGTTTTATTTCTTCTGTATTGAGTACTATGCTCTGTAAACTATTAACTTCGGGATATTGATATAATTCTCCTGCGTCTGACTGTGTGTGTCAGGGTATCAGACGGGAGCAGGATTTGCCTCGGTTTTCGGGGTGAAACCGGGGTGGGTCCTGACATTTAGGATGTTTTCTGATGATTGGGGTGTGATTATGGGGTTTGTATGAGTGTTTGGGAATGGTTTTGGACAGTGGAGATGGGCTGAGCAACCCAAGGAAGGGCCTGGAAAACTTGGGCCATGGAGGGAAAAATCAAACCAGTAATTCTAGGCTAGTTTTCTAGGTTGTAATCACATGGATAGGTTGCAAATGATGGGACAAAGAGATTGGAATTGGAAGGGAAGAAAACAGGTTGAAAATGGGTGAGATATAGCACTGGAATGGTCATGCTGGTTCAATTAGACCGATTAACCAATGGACTCGTCTGGACCGACTGATCGCGAGGAAGAAGAACGACTGTTCCCCGGCTCGTGGGCTTCACGCGCAGGTCCTTTGCCATGTGCGTGGAGGCGCGTGGGGCACTATTTGGGAATAAGTTCAACATATGAGATCATTCTTTCGATGTAACAAACATTTTGGCACAAGTTTCAAGTCTATCAGACACTGTTTCGGGGTAATTTTAGGTGTCTGAAGGCTTAGGGTCCATTTAAAATACGTTTAAATATGCCGAAAAATTAAGGGGCTTTAATGAGAGGTTATTAAAGTAGTTAGTAACCCTCTAGTATGATTTGGACAGGTCCAGGAACCCCAGAGACGGCGATTCACCAGGAGAGGCTTATGGCACGCGTATCGAGGCGCAACTTGGACGGTCTGTGAGTAGAAATGGCCCTATACGCCGAAAAAGGTCAAAAAACCACCTCACTCACCACCACGTGCAAGCTGGAGGTCCTCAACCACATGCCCCCATGCACGACACGCGCCTCCACGCGCGTGTCACACGCGATAAAATATTCCAAGAATAGTCCAAGAAAATTCTCTAGAATATTCTATTAAAATGCCATTATGACGCCATAAGGTTATGACGCCATGAGGTTATGACGGAATATGCTACCACCGTTAGCATATTTCGTAAGGACTTGAATTCGTCAGTTAGAATTTATGGCGGGTCTAGTCGCTAGTGTTTTGCTGGAAATGACGACCGTACTACTGTTGTCGCCGCCATCCACGACAATTGGAGTTCTAGGAGATTTTTATATTTTGACTTGAATTCCACCTTGAGGCTCATAATTCTTAAAGGAGTTCAAAAATATATCTCGAAGCTTGAATAAGTCCAAAAACCCACGATTTTGGTCTAGTATCTCATGGTGATTGACAGGTCCGATAACAGCTCCAACCTCGACCAAATGTACATGCAAATGGTTATTTATGATCTACATCATCTAGGAACCTTATGCAACCTATCATTGGGTCTCGACCTTACCTCGTTCAAGCTTACACCTAATTGGGTCCTTCTTGGGTCCTTAACGAGTAACATAACACAGGTTGCGACTCAATTTCCCTCAAGGCTCACAACCGTGTCCAGTGGGTTCGCAGTGACAAAATGAAGGTGGTGGGTATCGTTTGTGGTTCTTTTTCTTGAGATCGGTTGATGGCAGATGCGATACTCTTCGACCCTTTCATCGTCGTCGTATTTCCTTTCCTCAACGCCCCATGCGGTGGTCGAAGAGGTGATGGTTAAGGTAACGATGGTCAGAATCTCGAGAAGGTGGGGACACATAGACGAGGGTAGTTGTGAGGTTACAAGCTCACGATGGTTCCAAATGAGAGACAATGATAGTTGGGTGCAAGTGCGTGTGTTTGAATTCTCCCTTTTATGGTCTATTGCAAAGAGAGTATGATTAAAGATCTCTTTAGAAAATTAAGGCATTTGACGGAAATGGGACATTATGTGACGAAAATGGAGTTTCATAGAGCATTCTGTGTTAAAATTGAATTTAGGGGCATTTTGAGACTAGGGTCTATTTGGATGAAAAATTTTAAAATTATTAAAAATTTATCAAATGATAAAATTTATATTACTGAAAATTAGTTTTTCAAAATTTGTAGAGTTTTATGTTTAGGTAATATAAAAGTAAAATGAAATTTAAATATGTAATTTAATGTTTATATATAAATGGTAGTTATAAAATAAAATTTGCAAATGACACATTTTATATGAAATTTAAATTTAGAATTTGTAGCATCTAAATTCCAATTTTCATATTTTCTTAAAATCTTAAATTCCTATATATATACATATAAACAAGAGAATTAGTACACTAAAAACTTGAAATTCTAATTTTTCAGCCAATTCCATGTTACTCTAAATATTGGCTTAATACAATGTTTGCACTAGGAACACGCCACAAAATCTCAAAATGCACCAGGAACGAAAATTTGCCTCAGTGTGCTGCGGGAACGGTAACACCGTCATTACCATTGCACTATTTTATTGACGCCGTCCTTGACAACGTTAATGTTTACAGACATGAAGCATTGTTTGCAGACGTGGAGCACTGTTTGCATAGGTGGATTCGTTGTGACTCAGTAGGACTCAATTTGATGACCACGTGTATAGGAAAAAATGAAAATCGAAACATTGAGAATTCGAATTGGGGCTAAATTTTGTCCGCTAAGGTTTCAAGGACGGTGGGATTAGGGGCAGAATTTGGCTGTAGAATCGCGGGGGATTGTAGGGGTTTCAATCGGAGTTGAAGGATGCCCATTCGTTGAGAACCTGCTGTAGAACAACCTGATTATGGTATGTTTTGAAACAGTTTTCCTTTTTACTATGTCTTATCTGTGGTGTTTGCTAAGTTTCCTAGTGTCGTTAAGGTAGGGTGAAGTCGATTTTCTTGCTTTAAACAAATTGAACTGTATGTTTTTTAGGTCCCGTCCTAATCCCCCCGGGATTAAAGCGGGACGCGCCTGATCCCGTCTGACACGGAGTGTCAGACAAGGAAAAATTCCGACTTTTGCCCCTCAGGCTTTAGAGAGCGCCAGGATCCGGAGGAGGAGTGTGATGTCTCGGTCTCTGCTACAGCCTGCATCTGCGATCAACCTGAAGGGCATTCAAAACGTTAAAAGCTATGAGTGGACAAAACAAAGAATTTATAAAACCGTTTTCACAAAAAGACATATATTTATACCCTTCACTAAAAAGCATGCATGCATTCAAAAACCATTTACTAAACCATTAGGGCCTTGGCCCAAAATCGTAAATGAAACCAATCATACGGGCCACTGCCCAAATCCACGTGGGACTCAGGCCAAAACCAGTATATATCTATCATATAACATATAACCAATCCTGTCACGGTTTCCAAAGCTATGCATGTGCTACCCGGGGTCTCAAATCCCAAGTCTCCCCAGGGTCCACCCAGGTCAATGTCCGCAGATTAATGACCCTCCCTGTGGGTTATAATCCATAAGCCTTCCTGAGAGTAAGGTACCCAACGGGAGCGACTCCACTCAGTTAGTGCTCTGTGATTACTCCGGGGTCCACCCAAGCCAACGACCCTCCCCGGAGGAGACAATCCATAAAATAAGGATGGTATATGAAATTCCATTTATGAAAACATTCTTAAAACCTTTCAAAGGATTCATGCCTAGTCCCCATAAATCTTCATGAAACCAGAAATCCATTTATGGGTCCCCGACCCAAAATCGTAAACGTAAACGAACTGTGACAGGACCCACCCCGGTTATCACCCCGATAACCGAGGTGAACCCTGCTCCCGTCTGACAACCCAACACGAAAGACCGAAATAACCTAACCAAAACCACAAATTACACTGTCAGACGAAGGAGAATTTAAGAACAACCCAGAGTCAAACGTTATCCAGAGCATAGTACCAAATAAAGTAAAACAAAGCTACACACAGAGTACACGCACAACGGAAAACTGAAACCACTCCGGGAAAACTCTCGAGTACTCTATGCCTTCGACGCTGCCTCAACGTCAACCCCGCGCTAGCTCCACGACCTAGAGGGCAGTTAAAAACCAGAAAGTGTGAGTGGACCAAAAGAATAAAAGTTTCAAAAACCATTTGATAAACAAACCAGGGTTTAGCCATCCGTTTTGAAAACATGCATGCATAACCCAATTTCTGAAAACAGTTATAAATCTATCATTTTCATCATAGAAACCACAGTAACATAAACACAGTATGATAAACGTTATAAAACATTACAGTAAAACATAAAATACCAATATAATCATCCGATCAAACCTGCTGGATCTATCCGAGTCTTTAAATTCCCGAGTCTTTAAACTCAATCCAGGCCTCAATATAATCCGAGTCTTTAAACTCTCGAGTCCTTAAACTCAACAGGCCTACGGGGGAAATATCAATATATCCGAGTCTTTAAACTCCAGAGTCTTTAAACTCAACAGGCCTACGGGGGAAATATCAATATATCTGAGTCTTTAAACTCCCGAGTCTTTAAACTCAATCCGGGCCCGTCCCCCGTCAATCATAATCCGGGTCTTCAAACCCAATAACCAGATCCACCAAATCCAATCCAAAAACCATTTGAAAACCTTTTCTAAATCCATATCCAAACCCGAATCCGAAATCACTAGTCTGAAGCCCTTCCGGCATCTAGAACCATCATTCCGAACCCAAATCCGGAAATCCACTTTTCAACTTTAAAACCAAATTCTGCTTTCTGAAATCCTATTCTAAAACCGAAAACCCTTGATCATCAAATCATGTCTCAAAATCCATTATAATCATTGAAAACCATTTATCGTTTGAAATCACAAAATCATGGCATTATAATCAGAAATCAAACCTTTCTCGTAAAACGTGCCAAAACCGTACTTTCTCGAAAATCGTGCCATTTCATCAAACAGGTATAAAGCATTCAATAATCATGATATCATAATGAAAACCATAAAACAAGTAATTAAAAGCAGTTATGCATGCTCAGGTTTAGGAAGAAGTCCACTCACAGTTACCGGGCACGTCACTCACGTCCCGAACATCCTGTACGGTCCTCGTCCTCCTCGGGGATTCCCGATCCTGTTACAAGTCACCAAAATACGTCACTAACACGTCTTCTAAGGTTCTCCTAATTTTCCCTAATTTTCCCGAACTTCGAACATAACCAACCGGGACGCTAAACCTTCAACCTCGTAACACTAACCCGAAACAACGTCTGATTGTCCCAAAACCTATTCCAAAAGACTCGTTACAACGTTTAGACCAAAAACTATGTTGGAAGGTTCGCTGGAATACTCCCTACGCGCCGCCCAAAGTGGCTGTGCGTGGGCCTCACGCGCCTGCGCACAGACACTGTTAATCGTCTTCCTCAGCCACTCGACCGGTATGAACCGGCGTTCCCGGTTCTCCGTCCTTCCTCCACCATTTTCCTTCCTTTTTCCACCATTCTCTTCGTCCTCAACCTAGCAATCCATTCCCCTCAACCAAACACATCAACACGGCCTCAATCTCATCCTCCCAACTCGAAACAGAAACCACCTGTAAACCCCTATTCTCGATCCCGACCAACTATCTACTCCCCCGTCACGGCTTCGAACCCTAGAGCTCCCTAGGACCCTACTGAACCCACTAGACCTCACCAGACACCTCGACTCGTTCTCAAAAGCCACGACTTTCACTTTGAAATCCAACGACAAAACAGAGCAAGCAAAGGGAAACCAGAAATTACCTGCGCTCGGGGCGCCACCGTGAGCTCCACCGTGAGCTCCACCGTGCCTACTCAACTCCCCAAGTCCTCCTCCATCCTCTGAACACTACCAGCCACCACAATTAATCCAGCACGGCAGCACCACCACTAAACTCCCTCTCTGTTTTACGGAGAACTCACCCTCTCCTCACACACCAACACTCGACTCTCAGTTTTCTCAGCAGAACCCTGCACTCTCAACCTCCCTCTGATCACACTCACACACTCAAAGTCACACTCACTCTCTGCAATTCGATCGATTCTTCCCTCAGTCTCAGTCTCTGTTCTCCCTCTTCGAACACGACTAACACACACACAGCTTACCCAAATAAATTCCACCGTGCACAAACTTGTAGAAGCCTCTAGCTCACAACCACCTGCCACAATCCCATGGTCCCTAACTCAAAATATCCAATTGCACCTGTACACTTGTCCTCATCTTCTTTGCACAATTCCCAAGGCACCAAAAAAAAGACCAAAATGCCCCTCTTGTTCAAATTTACGGTTTTACCCCTCACGTTCTAGACCCGTATCTCGCTCGTCCGACGTCCGATTAAAGCATGCCGCCTGTCGTTAAACTCAGGACGACGAGATCTATCTAACGGTCCTCCGTCTATGTGTAAAAACCCTATCGTGCTAAAAGTCAACTTTTGCTCCTTCATTTACCCAAATTACGAAAGTGCCCCCAACCTTCCGAACATCATAACTTCCTCCTCGGATGTCGGAATCGGGCGTGCCACCTGTCTACGGACTCGTGACGTCCCGAACTACGTCACAGTCATCGGTCAATGCCCAATTAACCGCCCGAACTAAAAGTCAATATTTTGCCCAACTAGGGGCAAAATCGTCATTTCTGCGCTAACGCCCCAAACGTAACCAACTAAACACCGATTAACGTCGCTAATCCATCACTAATCACTTCACTAGTATAGAGATGATGTTATCGTGACATGACAGGAGTGCCCCCGAAAGGGCATTGTTAACCGTGCCCGGTCCTGCTCCCGTCTAGCAAGACGACTGAAATCCCCAAGTTACCCTCAGTACGTGCCAGACCAGGGATAGCCACACGTGCTTACTCCTGCCTCCGCCTCACGATTGGCCTCGATCAACGCGCCACATCCTGGAGGGTCAATAAAACCAAAAGGTGTGAATGGACAAAAATAAATCAGTTTACAAAACAATTACAGAAAGACATTTTTACCCTCCACGTAAAACCAATGCTTGCATTCAAAAATCATTTCGCAATCCGTTACATTTTCAACGTAAAAAAACAGTGCATGAAATCAATTCACTTTCCTTTTCTTAACCTTCGGGTCTTAGCCCGCAATCATAAACACAGGGCCTCAGCCCAAAACCATGAATCAAAATCCAAGTATACAACATAATCCAACTCCATCAACCATATAAATCGGGCCACTGCCCAACTCAACCGAAACATCAGAAATTAACAATAAATCACAAGTCAATCATTTTGCTGGATATCAAGTGCGCCCAAGTCTTTAAACCCAAAACCATGCGCATAATCAGGCCTTCCCGGGATATCAACGAGTCTTTAAACTCAAAACATAATCAATAAGCCTCGGGGGTATCACAATAACCGAGTCTTTAAAATCAATCCGTGTCTTTAAACCCAATTTCGGGCCCGCCCCCGTCATCAATTAACCGTGTCTTTAAACTCAAAACGTGCACCAGCAACAACACCGGGTCTTTAAACCCAAAACATTTTTCAACGTGTCTTTAAACCCAAAACATTTGTAAATCACAATAACTCGGGATCCATCGTGATCCAAATTCCAAATCCAAATCCGAAAACACATTTTGTCATAATAGGACTCATGTCCGAATTTCCACTTTCAAATCCCAAAATCTGACTTCACAAAACAAAATCATTCATCATCAAACACGGGGCATGTATAATCAGATGAAATCACTTTTATCAACCATTACCCATTCCCTAATTCGAATTCGCAACAATGATTCTGTAAGCCGGCATCCGGAACATCATCCCGAACCCAAACCAAGAATCCGTTTTCAAACTTCCGAAAATTGAAGTCTCGTTATTCAAAATTACTTTTATGCCCCAAGCATCAAGCCCAAAATCACCTTTTTCAAAATCTGTTTTAAATCCTTGAAAACACCTCATATTTCAAATCTCAAGGTCAAGACATCAAAACCACAATCAAATCACCAAAGTCACGATCAAATCACAACATACTCGAAATCTCGTAAAACGTGCAAAACCGTGACATTCTCGAAATACGTGTCAAAACCGTAAACCATACTCACAATCAAAATCCAACATCTTAAAAACATAACACACACAAATCATATAAAATCATTCATTAAACCATCATCAAGCATAAAAGAAACCATCGTCTCGAAATACGTGCAAGTTCGTATGCATATCAAAAATACGTTTAAATACGAAAATCGAAATTATCGCCAGTCATAATCATGATCATAGAAATCATAGAAATATTTATGCATGCATTAAATTTTGAAAGCAACGTCCACTCACACACCGTCCTTAGTGCTCGGTTTCGCACCGCACGCGTTTCTGTAATTTTCGCCATTTTCCAGAAATCTCGAATCGTGTCCAAAATCACTTTTCAGGGTCACTAAGGTCTCAATTAACAACATACTAATTTTCCAGGATTTTTCGACATAATTTAACTTAAGGACCTAATCTTCCGAACCCTCGAAACTATCCCGAATGACACCCGATCAACTCGAACTTTAAATAAAAAATGTTCAAAACACTAAAAGGAATAGATCTCCTGTTGATTGTGATCGGAGAGGAGGCTTCACTGACAGGACCCATCCCAATCCCCCCGGGATTAGTGCGGGATGACCCTGCTCCCGTCTGACACGAAGTGTCAGACAAGGGATATTTCCGACCTTTGCCCTCCCGGGCTATCAGAGTACGCCAGGATCCGGAGGAGGCATGTGATATCTCGATCTCTGCTACAGTCCACATCCGCTGTCAACCTGAAGGGTATTAAAAACAGAAAGACTGTGAGTGGACAAAAATAAAGATTTTATAAAACATTTCCATAAAAGACATTTATACCCTCCACTAAAAAGCATGCATGCATAGTAAAACCATTTATCCAATCATATATGTTAAAACATCCATAAATAGGGTCTCAGCCCCAAATTCTGTAAATACAAGTCACACGGGCTCCTGCCCAAAACCAATTTACAGAAAACCAGAACATAGTAAACATGTGTGGGATCTCAGCCCAAATCCATTTATCATCATAAAACACAGTTTTCCCAAACCAATTGAAACCATGTTTATCAAATATATTCATATCCAGAACCTGTCACGGTAAAGTAAAGCTACACGTGTGCTAACCGGGGTCTCAAACCCAAGTCTCTCCAGGGTCCACCCAGGTCAATGTCCGTAGATCAAGGACCCTCCCTGGAGGTAACGAACCATGCCCATCCTGAGAGTAAGGAACCCAACTGGGGGGCGACTCCACTCAGTCAGTGCTCGGTGACTACTCCGGGGTCCACCCAGGCCAACGACCCTCCCCGGAGGAGACAATCATATATATAGGATGGAATATGAAAAACCTTTTGAAATCAGTCTTTAAACTTTCCCAGGATTCATGTCTGGCCCCCATAAGCCGTCATGAACCATAAAACCTTTCATGGGTTCATGCCGGTTCCCATAAACCGTCATGACCCGTAAATCCATTTCAGGGGTTCATGCCGGTTCCCATAAACCGTCATGACCCGTAAAAACCATTTGTAACACATAGCTGGGCACTAGGCCCGAATTCACATAGAAACTGGACCCCCAGTCCGAATCGTAAACCAATTGGGCCTCTGGCCCGATTCCGTAAATCAAATGGACCTCAAGTCCGAGAATTACCTTTTCAAATCCAAAATCATTTCATGAAATCATATCCAAAACCACAAGAATGGAAAATCAGTGTAAAATCGGAAAACCTCGATTTACGTGCAAGCACGTAAATCACCTCGAAATACGTGAAACCATATAATTCACAAGCATCCAATCAACATCATAAAATCATATTCATAATCCATTTAGAAATCCAAAACCATTTCATTTAGACCAATAAAGACATACAGCCCCGTATAGGAACCGTATAGGGTCGAAACCTCGAAATACGTGCCTATACGTAGCCACACAGCCAAATGCACTCATGGCATCACAAACAAGTATTTAAAACATATAATAAACATTTATGCATGCACCAATTTAGAAAACAAGGTCCACTCACAGACCGTCCAAAGCCGCGTCTCGATACGCGTGCCATACGGCTCCCCGAGCCGATCACCGTCACCGGGACTTCCAAACCTGTCCAAATTAATTTAGAGGGTTACTAACTACTTATATAACCCCTCACTGAAGCCCCGTAATTTTCCCGTATTTTTAACTATTTTTAATCCTGAACCTAAACCTTCCGATGCCCCGAAACATATCGAGACGGTGTCCGATTGACACGAAACCAGTCCCAAAATGTTCGTTACATCGAATAGATGATTTCGTATGTTGGAACCATCCCCAAAAACCCTAGCACGCGCCCACACGCGCCACTGGAAGTTGCCTGCGCGTGGGCCTCACGCGCCGCTACAGTGCCCGTCGTCCTCCTTCGATCGAACCGGTCCGTCCGGGCCGGTCCGGTTTTCTCTGCAATTCCGGTCCGCCTGGACCGGCGTGACCGGTCCAAGGCCCTACACTCTTCGTTTTTCGTCCGTTTTCTTCCATTTTAATTCCTAAATTCCTATTTTCTCATTTCCAATCTATCCCAATCAACAAAATCAATCAAAACTCGCCTAAACCTATGGTTCCAAAATGAACCTCACGGTTCTGTTTTTCCATTTTCCCTTCCATGGCTTCCCAGCCGTCCTACACCATACAAACCCTCTTAAAACTCCCTAAGCAACCTATTTAAATCAACCAAACCATCCAAATCGTTCCATAATCATTAAATCAATAAAACATGGAAAAAAACTCAAACCGAGTACCTTCTCGGCCTATGGCCGCCGTCCACGGCGGCGTGGCTTCCAGCCGGCCACCATCGTCCAGCCTTCATCCTCTCAACTCCTGGGCTTCATGGGCATGATCAACTGGGTCAAGGGTTTGGTCCTGGGTTGAAAATGGGATCGAGAAATGTGGGTTTAGGGAGAAACGAAGAAAATGAAGATGCACGGGAAAAAGGGAGATGCATGAATCAATTTTTGGGTGGCCTGTGGATGGGTGACAAGTGTCACTCATCCATTGGGTCCCCATAAAATATCTGGGCCCCACTAAAGACAAATGGTCCTCGTAAAACGTGCAGTCGTGAATAGTAACCGGGAACTTCCGCGAACCGTAACTTCGCCGTCGAACGTCCGAATTCGACGTGCCGCCTGTCTACGGATTCGTATCGTCCTTATCTACGTAACGGTCTTCGGCCCTCGGCCATCGGACCTCCCGGTCAAAAAGTCAACATTTGACCTCTTTTATCCAAAATTACCAAAATGCCCCTAAACTTCCGAACGTCATAACTTCTTCTACGAACGTCGGAATTGAACGTGCCACCTGTCTATGAACTCGTGACGTCACGAACTACGTCACGGTCATCGGTCAAAGTCCATTTGACCGCCCGATTGAAAAGTCAACGTTTTGCCACCACCAGGGGCAAAACGGTCATTTCGCATCGTTCGTCCGATTTCGCTCTACTAATCACGGATTAGCCTCACTAATCGTGATTAGTCACTAATCAAATCATGAAATTCGGGACGGGTCGTTACATTCACGCGCCGTCACGCGTCGACCAAAGTGGCTGCGCGTGTAGGCCACGCGCCTGCTACAGTGACACGCTACAGTATCACCATCTTCACCCGACTGGCCTGCAATCCGGATCCTCCACTCGCGACTCGACTCGGCCAATTAGCCTTCAATTCCCCTCCAATTCCCTTCCTTTTTTATCCTAACATGTCCATTAATCATCTAATTAAAGTTCTATGACCCTGATTAATCTCGACTGTCCCTAAATCCGACCGTCGACCCGTGATCAACCAAACGGGTTGATCACCCAAACTCCATGGTTTCTAAACCAAACTGAAATTAACTTCACCGGTAGCTTAAGGGGACCTAAACGAACCAAAACATCCAATCAATTGACCAAATACTAACCTGGAAGTGATCGTCCCAAGCACTGAAAATCCTCTGAAACTGGGACTCAGGTTCCCGGCCAACCAGTCCTCCTCCTCCTTCGATTTTTGCACGGTTGTGCTCGTAGTGAACCCAGAAGACTAACCACACTCACTGTTTAGCTAAACTCACCTCAAAACCCAACCTTCGAATTTTCCCTCCATTCTGGTTTTTCTCCTCCCCGTCATTTCCTCTCACTCTCAGCTCTCTTTGGTTACCAAGTGAACCACAACACTCACCAAAACTCAGTTAATGGTTCAGAATGGACGGCAACCCGTGGGAATCATTCTGCTTCCCCACTGAAGTTGTTTCCCGAAAACAGAACCCCAGCCAATTTTTAAACCTTCCCCGTGCACTGATGCAGTCCACACCACACAGCCCTGTCTTCATTATCCTCAATCCAAATAAACTACTCATTCTGGCCATCCACTAACACCCATAAACTATTGCACGCTCAAGCACTCACGTCATGGCCGTGAAACCTGTTTCCCACTGTGAATGAACAGTACCCTGCCGTTCAAATGACCAAAATGCCCTCAGTTGGTAAATTACCATAATGCCCTTCATCTCCGTGATCCGTAACTTGGTCATCCGATGTCCGTTTGATGCGTGTCGCCTGCTGTTGTACTCAGGGCATCGAGACGAACCTAACGGTCCTCGGGTCGTTTGAAAATCAATTGTATTTCAAAAAGTCAACTTCTCCCCCTATTTCGTCCAAATTACGAAAATGCCCTTAAACTTCCGAACGTCATAACTTTCACAACGAATGTCGGAATCGAACGTGCCACCTGTCTATGAACTCGTGATGTCCCAAACTACGTCACGGTCATCGGTCAAAGTCCATTTGACCGCCCGATTAAAAATTCAACGTTTTACCCACGACCAGGGGCAAAACGATCATTTTGCACCGTTCGTCCGATTTCGCCCAACTAATCACCGATTAACCCTACTAATCATGATTAGTTACTAATCTAATCCCGAATTCCGGGATGGGTCGTTACATGACATATATCGGGGATGTGTTCCCTAGGGGCTATGTGCCCCGAGTTGGCATGTTCTCGAAAGTGTTGCGGATGGGTTATACTTATGAGTACGTATGTGGTTTTTTGGAAAGTGGTTTGGGACAGGGACCCCGTATTCTGTGTTTTGGTATTTCACTGAGAATGGTTTTAGGCTGAGACGCACGTGACGTAATTTGGGCTAAGTCCCTATTGATTTGATTTGATTTCCGTATTCCATGTTTTAAGATTGTGATTTCGGGTCGGGGACCCAAATGGATTTATAGTTCATGACAGTTTATGGGAATTGGCATGAACCCTTGAAAGGTTTTTATGGGTCATGACGATTTATTGGGGACCAGGCATGAACCCTTGAAAGGTTTTGAAAAGGTTTCAAATGGTTTTATGAACGTTTTAATAAACGGTATTTAAATGCATGCATATGCTTTTAGTGAAGGGCATAAATGTCTTATTGTGAAAATGTTTAAATGAAAAGTTTATTTTGTCCACTCACAACTTTTAATGTTTTAATGCCCTTCAGGTTGATCGAGGATGCGGGCTGTAGCAGAGACGAGACATCACACTTCTCCTCCTACGATTCTGGCGTACTCTAATGCCCGGTGAGGGCTAGAGACAGAATTTTCCCTGGTCTCCCACGTTAATCCAGGGGGATTTGGGACGGGTCTTGACACAAGGTCTGGGATCTCATGATGGTGAGGGTTCTCAAAGTCTGGGATCTCATGATGGTGAGGGTACTCAAGGTCTGGGATCTCATGATGGTGAGGGTACTCAAGGTCTGGGATATCATGATGGGGAGGGTACTCAAGAATCAGCTCAGGTAGTGCTTGAAAATGAAGAATCGATTCAGGTTACTCAAGAACCAGTTACTCAATAATCAATTCATCAGCAACCAGTTAGTCAAGAATCAGTTCAGGTGGAGCTTGAAAATGAAGAACCACCTCAGGTTACTCAAGAAACAGTTGATGATGAATCAGTTCAGGTTACTCAAGAGCCAGTTCAGGTTACTCAAGAACCAGTCCAGGTTACTCAAGAGCTAGTTCAGGATGAACCAGTAGTTACTCAAGGGCCAGTAGATGATTCAATTACCCAAGTATCATTCTGAAGGCCTAGCTTGACAAGGAAGGATAAAGGGAAAGCCAAAGTAATTGCTCATGAGGTTCAACCAGCAGCATCTAAGAAAGCTAAAGTAATTGTTCCTAAGCTTTAACCAGCATCATCTAAGAAAGCTAAAGGGAAATCCAAGGTTTTCTTTGAAGAGGAATGTAGTGATAATGGTGAAGATAGTGAAGATAGTGGATCTAGGGAAGACAGTGATGATCCAAACTTTGTTCCTTTTGAAAAGGAAGCATTTAATCAGGAGGATGAGGTACCCATAGTGGTGAGTGATGATGAGCTATTTGGGGCATTTGTGGAAGTTGAAAAAGGGCTAGTGGTAGATGACGATGAGGATGCCCCGTTGTCACCTAGGATTGGCACTTTGGATGCCCTTAGTGATGATGAAAATGTAATTCCTAAAAAAATGACTTGGAAGAAACCTGTCCCCAAGTGCAGAGAGTTTGTTCCCGGTCTTGACATGCAGAATCCTAGGTTTGAGTTAGGGCTGAAGTTCCAGAATGCTGCTACATTTAGAGATGCAGTAAGAAAGTACTCTGTAATGCAAGGAAGACAGCTAAAGTTCTTCAGGAGTCAATCAGATCGTGTGAAGGTTAAATGCTGTAATGAGTGTCCATTTGTTATTTTAGCATCTTCAATGGAAGGGGGAAAGTGTTTGCAGATAAGGGAGTTGAATGAGGAACATGTGTGTCAGGACCCACCCCGGTTTCACCCCGAAACCCGAGGTAAATCCCGCTCCCGTCTGACTCCCCGACTCAACACCCAAGTAACACTCACGCAACTCAGTCAGACGCAGGAGTAATTAAACAAAATATCCCAACCTTATCGTTTACAGAGCATAGCACTAAATTACAAGGAACTAAAAATAAAAACTGATAAAGTACACGCACACAGAAGCCTTTAAACTCTTCTAGGATCCCTCACGTCACTTCTATGCCTCGGACACTGCCTCGACGTTAAGACCCCGCGCTAGCTCCACAACCTGGAGGGCAATTTAAAACAGAAGGTGTGAGTGGACCAGAGTAAAAGGAAAGTTCGAAAACCATTTTATAAGAAAACCGAGTTTAACCCTCCGTTTTGAAACCACATGCATAACCAACAGTTATGAACACAGTTATAAAATAATCGTGATAAAACATCATAAGAAACAGAAACACTATAAAATATCATAAGAAACCATAGCATGAGTATCAGAAACCGTATCAAATCCTCATTTCCCGATCGAACCTGCTGGACCTATCCGAGTCTTTAAACTCCCGAGTCTTTAAACTCAATCCAGGCCTTAATCATTTCCGAGTCTTTAAACTCCCGAGTCTTTAAACTCAATCCGGGTCTTTAAACCCAATCCGGCCGGTCCCCCGTCACATATATCCGGGTCTTTAAACCCAATATCCAGATCCAGCAAATCCAATCCCAAACCATTTGAAAACCATTTACCAAATCCTCATCCAAACCCGAATCCGAAATCACTGGTCTGAAGCCCTTCCGGCGTTCAGAACCGTCATTCCGAACCCAAATTCGGAAAAATATCCATTTTCATACCAAAACCACATGTAATCACAAATCATATTTCATAACCCATTTATCATTATCAGAAAACCTCCATAGGTGGAAATCCCCAAATGTGGCATCAAAATCCGAAAACCAACATTTTCTCGAAAACGTGCAACAATGTAAAACCAACCAAAACATATTCAATAAACATAGAATCATAATCAAAATCATAAAACAATTATAGAAAACAGTTATGCATGCTTAAGTTTAAAGAAGGGGTCCACTCACAGTACTGAGCCCTACTCGCGTCCCGAACGTCCAGCCCGTTCCTCGGCTTCCTCTAAAAATCCCGATCCTGTCAAACACCGTCAAATACGTTACTAATACGTCTACGAAACAACTACCTACTTTCCTTAACATTCCCCGAACCAAAGACTTAAAACCCGGGACCCTAAACATTTACCCTCGCGGAACTACACTCAAAAGACTTCCGATTGACCCGAAACCAACTCCATTGAACTCACCACAACTCCTAGACCAAAAGTCAAGTTGATCACTTTCCCAACCGCTGCCGCACGCGCCCCCACGCGCCGCCCAAAGTGGCTGCGCGTGGCCCTCACGCGCCAGCTACAGTACCATCGTCAACCTCCCGTACTGTGCTGAACCGGCCGCCGTGGCTTGGACCGGCGAGAGGCATTCTCCACCGTCCGGCCACCATTTCAGTCCCTTCTTTCACCAGCAGCTTCGTCCAGACACCACGAATCCATTCCCCAACTTCGTTCACCTCGACACCGTCCCTAGCCCGTCGACTGAACTCGAAACCAGACAGCCCCAAACTCCCCTGCTTCATGATCCAGCCACCCAGCTCACTTCCTTTCACGGTGGTTACACCAAACTCATCCTAGGACTTCACTGAACCTAGACCACAGCTCCATTACTTTCGACTCACCTCCAAACTCGTCGACTCACCGTTTGAAGTTTATGGCTATACAGAGGAACAGAGACTCCACTTCAACCGAGCTCCGCCGTGAACACCCCCTGTCACGGCGACCATCCCAGTCGACACCTAGGACCTTCCTGAACATAACCCTGACCTTCAATCCCATCGACACTAAGCCTAGACTCACGACTTTCGAACTGAAATTTCACGGGAAAACAGAGCAGGAAACCTCACCTTTCGATTGCAGCTCCGCCGTGCACACCGCCGCGTGCCACGGTGTTCGTTGGGTCCCCTGCAACCTCCTACAGCTCCCCCTACCTTGGATTGAGCCACCTCACGGCGTAGCCACCACCACAGTCTCACGGCCTCCCTGTTTCCCCAGAATTTTGCCGCACCTCCACCGTGCCGCCGTGCACGATTCCTCCACCAATTCACGACCACCAGCTCATACACTCCTCTCTGTCACTCTCACAAACCACTCCTCACTCCCCCTTGCACAGAATCGATCACTCTCTCCCAATGCCTCACCCTCTGTTTCTGTCTGTGTCGAAGAACAAACACACGGGCACACACAGGTGCACCCCAATTAATTAGGACCGCGCACGTACAGGATTCCACCAGAATCCTCTACACACCTGCCATGTGTCATTATCCCCCATCCAAGCACTCCCACATGGCCCAATCTCAACCGTCCATTTCTTTCTTTCTGCACAAATCCCAATGTGCAGAAAGACCAATTTACCCTTCTTTTTAACTCATTTTACGATTTCGCCACTAACGTTCTAGGCCCGTATCTCACTCATCGTAAGTCCGATGCATACGTGCCGCCTGTCATCGAACTCAGGACGACGAGATCTATCTAACCATCCTAGGTCAACGTACCAAAACTCGTCCGTACAAAAGTCAACATTTCTGCCCGACCCAGGGGCAAAATCGTCATTCTAGGTTCCCGGACCCCTCGGAACCACCTAACCCTTGATTACCCTCACTAATCACACCTTAATCACTCTAGGAATCCCGATTCTCGGGACGGGTTGTTACAATCTACCCACCTAAAAAGAATTTCGACCCCGAAATTCCACAACTAGTGTCCGACACTTAGGGTCTCCTATCTGGTCACCAACACTAGGTCAACAACAACCTCTCCTGAGTTTTCTGTCTATCATCTCCACCTTGGGTATTTCACTCCATCCCCAACTACTGTTACCACAGCCAACCCTAGCTATGTAATAACTGCATGGTGTACGCAAGGGAAACTCTATGAACAGAAAACAAAGGTATTATAAAATACCTCATTTCACAATACCCGACAGAAGTCATAGAGTACATCCTCGTATACAACCACCCTACCTGCCCGAACCAACTCGACTACTAACCCAACAATCAACCACCCATCTCCCTCAGCTGCTAATTCGGCCACTATCAGAAGAAAGCTACAAAGTCCTAAAGGAAAACACTAGCTTGTGGGTTCTCTTCTTCAATAACCTCCCCAGTCCATCTAGGAAAACTCTTAGACTCTATCCTGGAATCCAACCACCACCTAAGTACAGCATAACCAAAAGTAAAACAAGTACCTATCTCCGTATCTGGTGTCGACTGACCCTCCTGCTGAATCATCGAAAACACCCGGGCCTGAGATCCCGACGCTCTACCACGTCCCCTCGAACTACTCGTGGCAGTGCCACCACCTCCTCTAGTGCCCGCTGTCCCTGACGCTGTACTCTGTCCGGACTCCGCTACTCCTCTGCCTACACCACCTTCCTGTGGCAACAGTGGACACTCACGTCGGAAATGACCTCGCTCCCCGCAGTAGAAACACACGTTCCAGCCTGATCCACTGCTCGGTCTCCCCGTAGACGCTACCGACGTCGCACTCGCTTGCGGAGTCGGCGGTGCTCGGTACCCCTGAAATCCTGAACTCTGGACACTGCCAGGCCTACCAAAACGATCATCGCCCGACGAGGACGATCCACCGAAGTTACCTCTTTTCGGTGTCCGCTGGCTCGAAGCTCCAGGAATAGATGGTTCCCGGCGTCGCACTGGCAAACTAGCCTCAACTCGCATCGCAGCATCCGACAAGTCTCGGAGGGTAGCAAAAGATCCAGCCGTCACTACGGCTCGAATCTCACCTCGCAAACCCAACTCAAACCTACGGCACTTCTCGGCTTCAGTGGCCACAAAAGCAGGAGCAAACCGAGACAACATCTGGAACTTCCGTTCATACTCTGCCACTGTCATATTCCCTTGCTGGAGCTGCAGAAACTCCGCCTCCTTGGCATCCCGAAAAGAACGAGGATAATACTGCTCCAGAAACCGTTCCCTGAACGTCTCCCAGGTCACACTATGGACATCCCAACCGGACAACTCGAGGGTATACCACCACTCGTACGCCGCACCATCCAGTAAAAATGCAGCCAACAATACTCACTCCTCCGGCGGACAATGCATCACCGCAAAAATCCGCTCCAGTCTGGTAATCCACCTCTGGGCTTCCTCAGGATCAGCTCCACCACTAAACGTAGTAGCCCCGAGCCGCTGGCTCGCTCAATCGTGGCACTCTCCGTCTCTCTTGCTACTTCTTCAGGTTGTGAAGAGGGTCTACGTCTCGGAGGCATCGTCAACCGCACGCTGAAAGAGGCATAGAAGTAGTTAAGAAACTAAAACACAACCGCACAGACTAACAAACCCCACAAACCCGACAACCTATGCTCTGATACCAATTGTCAGGACCCACCCCGGTTTCACCCCGAAACCCGAGGTAAATCCCGCTCCCGTCTGACTCCCCGACTCAACACCCAAGTAACACTCACGCAACTCAGTCAGACGCAGGAGTAATTAAACAAAATATCCCAACCTTATCGTTTACAAAGCATAGCACTAAATTACAAGGAACTAAAAATAAAAACTGATAAAGTACACGCACACAGAAGCCTTTAAACTCTTCTAGGATCCCTCACGTCACTTCTATGCCTCGGACACTGCCTCGACGTTAAGACCCCGCGCTAGCTCCACAACCTGGAGGGCAATTTAAAACAGAAGGTGTGAGTGGACCAGAGTAAAAGGAAAGTTCGAAAACCATTTTATAAGAAAACCGAGTTTAACCCTCCGTTTTGAAACCACATGCATAACCAACAGTTATGAACACAGTTATAAAATAATCGTGATAAAACATCATAAGAAACAGAAACACTATAAAATATCATAAGAAACCATAGCATGAGTATCAGAAACCGTATCAAATCCTCATTTCCCGATCGAACCTGCTGGACCTATCCGAGTCTTTAAACTCCCGAGTCTTTAAACTCAATCCAGGCCTTAATCATATCCGAGTCTTTAAACTCCCGAGTCTTTAAACTCAATCCGGGTCTTTAAACCCAATCCGGCCGGTCCCCCGTCACATATATCCGGGTCTTTAAACCCAATATCCAGATCCAGCAAATCCAATCCCAAACCATTTGAAAACCATTTACCAAATCCTCATCCAAACCCGAATCCGAAATCACTGGTCCGAAGCCCTTCCGGCGTTCAGAACCGTCATTCCGAACCCAAATCCGGAAAAATATCCATTTTCATACCAAAACCACATGTAATCACAAATCATATTTCATAACCCATTTATCATTATCAGAAAACCTCTATAGGTGGAAATCCCCAAATGTGGCATCAAAATCCGAAAACCAACATTTTCTCGAAAAACGTGCAACAATGTAAAACCAACCAAAACATATTCAATAAACATAGAATCATAATCAAAATCATAAAACAATTATAGAAAATAGTTATGCATGCTCAAGTTTAAAGAAGGGGTCCACTCACAGTACTGAGCCCTACTCGCGTCCCGAACGTCCAGCCCGTTCCTCGGCTTCCTCGGGAAATCCCGATCCTGTCAAACACCGTCAAATACGTTACTAATACGTCTACGAAACAACTACCTACTTTCCTTAACATTCCCCGAACCAATGACTTAAAACCCGGGACCCTAAACATTTACCCTCGCGGAACTACACTCAAAAGACTTCCGATTGACCAGAAACCAACTCCATTGAACTCACCACAACTCCTAGACCAAAAGTCAAGTTGATCACTTTCCCAACCGCTGCCGCACGCGCCCCCACGCGCCGCCCAAAGTGGCTGCGCGTGGCCCTCACGCGCCAGCTACAGTACCATCGTCAACCTCCCGTACTGTGCTGAACCGGCCGCCGTGGCTTGGACCGGCGAGAGGCATTCTCCACCGTCCGGCCACCATTTCAGTCCCTTCTTTCACCAGCAGCTTCGTCCAGACACCACGAATCCATTCCCCAACTTCGTTCACCTCGACACCGTCCCTAGCCCGTCGACTGAACTCGAAACCAGACAGCCCCAAACTCCCATGCTTCATGATCCAGTCACCCAGCTCACTTCCTTTCACGGTGGTTACACCAAACTCATCCTAGGACTTCACTGAACCTAGACCACAGCTCCATTAATTTCGACTCACCTCCAAACTCGTCGACTCACCGTTTGAAGTTTACGGCTATACAGAGGAACAGAGACTCCACTTCAACCGAGCTCCGCCGTGAACACCCCCCGTCACGGCGACCATCCCAGTCGACACCTAGGACCTTCCTGAACATAACCCTGACCTTCAATCCCATCGACACTAAGCCTAGACTCACGACTTTCGAACTGAAATTTCACGGGAAAACAGAGCAGGAAACCTCACCTTTCGATTGCAGCTCTGCCGTGCGCACCGCCGCGTGCCACGGTGTTCGTTGGGTCCCCTGCAACCTCCTACAGCTCCCCCTACCTTGGATTGAGCCACCTCACGGCGTAGCCACCACCACAGTCTCACGGCCTCCCTGTTTCCCCAGAATTTTGCCGCACCTCCACCGTGCCGCCGTGCACGATTCCTCCACCAATTCACGACCACCAGCTCATACACTCCTCTCTGTCACTCTCACAAACCACTCCTCACTCCCCCTTGCACAGAATCGATCACTCTCTCCCAATGCCTCACCCTCTGTTTCTGTCTGTGTCGAAGAACAAACACACGGGCACACACAGGTGCACCCCAATTAATTAGGACCGCGCACGTACAGGATTCCACCAGAATCCTCTACACACCTGCCATGTGTCACCATCCCCCATCCAAGCACTCCCACATGGCCCAATCTCAACCGTCCATTTCTTTCTTTCTGCAAAAATCCCAATGTGCAGAAAGACCAATTTACCCTTCTTTTTAACTCATTTTACGATTTCGCCACTAACGTTCTAGGCCCGTATCTCACTCATCGTAAGTCCGATGCATACGTGCCGCCTGTCATCGAACTCAGGACGACGAGATCTATCTAACCATCCTAGGTCAACGTACCAAAACTCGTCTGTACAAAAGTTAACATTTCTGCCCGACCTAGGGGTAAAATCGTCATTCTAGGTTCCCGGACCCCTCGGAACCACCTAACCCTTGATTACCCTCACTAATCACACCTTAATCACTCTAGGAATCCCGATTCTCGGGACGGGTTGTTACAATGTGTGTGGTACGGGGACATTCAATATTCATGCTAATGTCAAGTGGATGGTAAGACAATATGCTATGCAGTTGTCAAGTAGCAAATGGGATTTTACAGAATTTCAAGATCTTGTCTGTCTTGAAACTGGCTATAGACCATCAAGAGCCACCTGTTATAGTGCATGGATCATGATTCAGAACCTCGTTGAAGGGTCATGTCAAAGACAGTATGAAATACTTAGAGAATACTGTCTTCAATTGTTGAAGACCAATTCAAGGTCAACTGTGATTGTGAAGCCCGAGTTGGAGTCTGATGGGATAGCCAGATTTGAGAGGGTATATGTTTGCTTCAAAGCCTGCAAAGATGGATGGGTGAAAGGTTGTAGATCGTTTATAGAGTTAGATGCATGTCATATAAAAGGGATTCACCCGGGCCAACTTCTGTCAGCAGTAGGAGTTGATGCCAACAATGGGATGTTTCCCGTGGCATATGCTATATGTGAGGTGGAAAATTATAGTAGCTGGAAGTAGTTTTTGGAGATCTTGCAAGACGATTTGAATATTCGAGATATCAGGGGGTTGTTAGCTATGACAGACAAGTAGAAGGGACTGACTGAGGCAGTTAGTCAGACTTTTCATAATGCAGAGCACCGCCATTGCTTAAGGCATCTGTATGAAAACTTCAAACAGACATATAAGGGGATGGCCCTTAAAGAACAGATGGATGCAATTGCAAGTGCCACAACCATTCCTTGGTTTCAGGAAGAGATGAGAAAGATGGAAGGTATGAGCCTTGGTGCAGCTAGATGGCTAAAAGAATGTGATGCTCAGTAGTGGTGTAGATCCCACTCGAGGACTGATTTCAAGTGTGACATTCTCCTAAACAATCTAAGGCATTCAATAAGGCTATTGTGTCATATAGAGCCAAACCCGTTTTGTCTGTATTGGACAAATAGAAGTAGTACATCACTACCTTGCTAACTAGGAGACGTGATCAAGGTCAATTGTGGTATGGCCACCTAGTGGTCAAAAGGATCCAGGCCTTGTTAGAAGATCAAAAGCTGAAAGGGCAGAGGTTGATTCCCACTCATTGTGGGAATAATATTTTCGAGATCATTCATCCATTCGGACGAAGATTTTCAATGGACTTGAATCTCCAAAACTTCTCCTGCCGAAGATATGACCTTAGTGGAATCCCATGTGCTCAAGCATGCAGTGCAATAAGCCAGTTTAAGGGAAATCCAGAGATGTTTGTGTAACGACCCGGACTTTCGGAAAATGAAAATTTGGAAAATTTGAAGGAAATGACGATTTTCCCCTGGAAATTGGGCGAATGGTTGACTTTTTGCTTGAGAGATCAAACGGACTTTGACCGATGACGGTGACGTAGTTCGGGACGTCACAAGTTCATAGACAGGTGGCACGTCCGATTTCAACATTCGAGGAGAAAGTTATGATGTTCGGAAGTTCAAGGGTAATTCGGTAATTTAGTTAAAAAGGGCAGTTTGTTGACTTTTCAAACGACATGGAATTTTCACGTAATTCGAAGACCGTTGGGTAGGTCTCGAAGCCCTATGTTGGTAGACAGGCAGCAAGCATCAGTCGGAGTTCAGACGACCAAGTTACGAGTCTAGAAGTGTGAAGGGCGTTTTGGTAATTATGTGAAGGAAGGGTAAAATAGTAAATTTGAATGTGGGAACTTGAAACAGCCGTGGTGGATTGTTTGACTGAATAGTTTAACTGGTTAAGTGACAATTGTCACGGAATGAGGGATTAGTGGCACAAAAGAAAGTGTGTTGTAATGGGAAACTTAAACAATGTGTGGGTGTGTTTGAAACTAGTGCACAGTGTGTGTGTGTGTGTGTGTGTGTGTGTGTGTGTGTGTGTGTGTGTGTGTGTGTGTGTGTGTGTGTGTTGGTGTTTTTAACACGGGTTGGTGTTTGTGAGGTGAAAAACAGAGACAGGGAGAGCACTTTGATCTTGTTCAAAGTGTGAGTCGTGGGAGATCAACTAGTGATAGTGAGTAATAATCTTGAATCGTGCTTGTAATGTTGTGAGGAAGACTGGGTAAAGGATCGAGTGTAGAGTGTGTGAGGAGTGACTAAAAATAGGGGACATAAAGTACACACTATGGAACAGAGAAGAAGTCGTGAGCTTCCGTGAACCTAATCGATCAACCTAGCTAAAACGGTGTTTGTGGTGGTGTGCAGTAGGCGGGACTTGAACCTGGCTACGGTGGAGGTCACGGAGGAGGAACAGAGAGCAGGTATGAACTCTCGACTGCCCTGTTTTTCAGAAAAAGGGACTGAAAGAAAATCGTTGGTTTTGGCTTGTTTTTGAACAACTGTGTGAATGTGTAATGTCTTAGGAAGCTACTAAGGAACCCAGGAACACGAAACAGTGACCAGAGAGGCACATGGCGGCCGGAATCAGAAAGTCAACAACTCTGGTTTTCTGTTTAAACTTGGGAGTTAGGGTACGGGGCTTCATTTCGTGTTTTAGCTAGTTGAATCAATCCCAAACTTAAGGAAGAAACTACTGGTGAAGAGAGGATAAAAAATGGTATAAAAATGAGTGAAAACCGGCCTCGACGGCTCGGTTGGACCGGACCGGTCCAGACCGGTCTGAACCGGGCTGGCGAGAGGAAGACAATGATGAACAGTGCCGCGCGTGAGGGCCCATGAGGCCTGTTTTGGGGAAATTCTCAACATGGTTTTCACTCTAATTGATGTAACGAACATTTTGGGATTGGTTTCGAGTTAATCGGACACCGTTTCGATATTGTTTCGAGGGTCCGAATGTTTATGTCACGTTTTTAATTAACATTTAATTCCCAAAAATTATAGGAAATTAGTATGATGTTATTTGAGTCCTTAGTGACACTAAAGAATGATTTTGGACAGGATTCGAGATTTCTGGAAGATGTCGGAAATTACGGAAACGTGTGCAGCGCGAAAGCGAGCGATATGGACGGTGTGTGAGTGGACTTTGTTTTCAAATCTTCAATGCATGCATAATTGTTTTCTATGCTTTATAATTATGATTCATATGCTTATGCTTATGGTAATTGCGGTTTCGGTGTTTATACGTATTTTCGATATGCAATATGTAATTGCACGTATTTCGAGGTTATAGTTTCTCCTATGTTTTCATGATGGTTTAATGAATGATTTAATATGATTTGTGCGTATCATGTTTTGATGATGTTTTGTCTATGATTGTGAGTATGACCTATGGTTTTGACAGGCATTTCGGGATTATTACGGATGTACATATTTTACGAGATTTCGAGTATGTTATGGTTTGACCGTGATTTTGGTGATTTGAATTTGGTATTTGAAATACGATTTGATTTCAAAGATTTAAAACGGATTTTGGGAAAAACGATTTCGGGCGTGATGCCCAATCCATAAAAGTGGCTTGATGAACGAGATTTCGGGTTTCGGAAACTTGAAGGTGGATTTCCGGATTTGGGTTCCGGATGCCGGCTTACAGATTCATTATTGCGAATTCGGTTTCTGGAATGGATGACGGATATGATTGGGGATTTGAATGTGAAATTTGGACATAAGTCCTGTTTGATAAAATATGATTTTGAATTGGTTTTGGAAATCGGTTTACGATGGATTCTGGATTGGTTGTGATTAACAAATGGTTTTGGGTTTAAAGACCCGTTGATAACTAGTTTTGGGTTTAAAGACCCGGATGTGGCTGGATCTAATTTTGAGTTTAAAGACTCGATTGATTGACGGGGGAGGGCCCTTGTTTGACATGTTGAGTTTAAAGACTCGGTTATGATACCCCCCGAGGACTATGATTGTGTTCTGAGTTTAAAGACTCGTTGATATCCCGGGAAGGCCTGATTATGCGCATGGTTTTGAGTTTAAAGACTCAGGCGCACTTGAGATCCAGCAGATTGATTGACTTGTGAATTACTGTTGATTTCGGATGTGTTGGGCAATAGCCCGGTTTATATGACTTGATGGATTTTGGGTTATGTTATGTACTTGAATTTTGATTCATGATTTTTGGGTTGAGGCCCCGTGTTTATGGTTTCAGGCTAAGGCCGAGGTTTGAGCAACGAAAAATGATTTTGATTTTCATACACGTTTTTCTTATATTGGAAATGAAATGGTTTGTAAATGAATTATGAAATGATTTCCGAATGCATGCATTGGTTTTACGTGGAGGGTAGAAATGTCTTTCTGTAATTGTTTTATAAACTGTTTCATTTTCGTCCACTCACACCTTTTGTGTTTATATTGACCCTCCAGGTCGTGGCGGGATGATCGAAGCTATTCGAGAGGTGGAGGCATGAGTGGGCACGCGTATGATTATCCCTGGTTTGGCAAGTGCTGAGGGTAATTTTGGGAACTTCAGTCGACTTTCCAGACGGGAGCAGGACCGGGCACGGTTATCAATGTCCCTTCTGGGACGATCCTATCAGTTTGTCCATCATTGTTATAATCATGATGCGTATACGAAGGCTTTTGAGGGGATCATTACACCATTGCCTAGTGAAGACTAATGGGAAAAAGTTGGGGCTCCATGACAGAACCCGTCCCAAATCCCCTGGGATTAACGTGGGATGTGCCTGCTCTCGTCTGACACGAAGTGTCAGACTAGGGATGATTCCGTCCTTAGCCCAACCTGGACTACCAGAGAGCGCCAGGATCCGGAGGAGGAGTGTGATGTCTCAATCTCTACAACAACCCACATCCGTGATCAATCCGAAAGGCATTCAAAACATTTAAAAGTTATGAGTGGACAAAACAAATCTTTTAATAAAAACATTTTCACGAAAATACATTTATGCCCTTCACTAAATAACTCATATGGACGGTATTTACGTTTTAAAACACTTTCTTTCAAATCTCAATACAACTGGGTCTCATACTCGTATCGCAACGAGATTCCTCGAATCCGATTCAAATCCAGTTTCACAGGCCTCAGCCTAAATCCACAGTTCAATAGGGTCTCAAGCCCTAATTCTCATTTTGTAAACCGAACTGGGACTCAAGCCCGATTTCATAATCCAACAGGGCCTCAAGCCCGATTTCATAATAAATTGGGCCTCTAGCCCGATATCACAACCAATGGGGCCTCAAGCCTAATACCATAAATCAACTGGGACTCAAGCCCGATATCATAGCTCAAATGGGCCTCAAGCCCGAATGCGTAAACCAACGGGGCCCTCGGCCCGATCGTAAGACTCAAAGGGGACTTCAGCCCGATTTCCCCATCAAGTCAAATGGACTCTAAGTCTGAGGGTTCGTAAATCAAATAGGTCTCATGCCTGATTCCATACTCTAAATCCGAAATCATTTCATTTAAACCATCGTAGAAAGCATAGCACGCATAAGTACCGTATAAAACTAAAAACCTAGAAATACGTTCAAATACGTAAATCCTAGCTACCACAAACAAATTTACTCACGGAATCATAAAAAATGTTCATAAACTCATATAAAACATTTATGCATGCATCAATTTTGAGAGAAGGGTCCACTCATAGACCGTTCGAAGCCGCGCCTCAATACGCATTCCATACGCCCTTCCTGGGCCAATCGTCATCTCCAGGGTTCCCGAACCTATCCAAGTCGTAATAGAAGGTTACTAACCACTTAAATAACCTCTCATGAAAGCCCCATAATTTTCCAGAATTTTTAACTATTTTTAACATCGATCCTTAACCTTCGGACGTCCCGAACTATATCGAAACGGAGTCCAATTGACTCGAAACCAGTCCCAAAATGTTCGTTACATCGAATAGATGATTTCACATGTTGGAAGTACCCCCAAAAGATGCCCCACGAGCTGCCATGCGCCGCCCAAAGGGCCATGTGCGTGGGCTTCACGAGCCTGCAGGTCATCTTCAACCTTCAGCTGACAGGCTGGTCCGGTTCGGCTCTGTAACCCAGTCCAACTGGACCGGCGTGACCGGTCCAACTAGACCCGCGTGACCGGTCCAGGGCTATTCCCTCTTCCTTTTTGATCCTAATCTTCCTATCTAATCCCTAGAAGTCTAATGGTGTGAAGAAAACTAAGAAAAACCATGGAAACCCGACCCATTCAAAATCTCTCTTCACGGTTCAAAGCTTCAGTCCTTCCCCTGGGCAGCACCGCCCTTCTCAGCCTTAAAAAACAGTCCCTACTCACTCCTAATAACCCAAGGAACCTCCCCCAATCACTAGAAATCGTCCCCAACGTCTAAGACCAAAAATGGAAATTTAAATGGAAAAATGCATACCTTCGCTGTTTCACGGCCACCGTGCACGGTGTCCTGCGATCTTGCCACCACCTTCATTATTCCAATCTCCTCTCTCTATTTCCCTTATGTGCCACAGGTATTGGATTGGGTTTAGGGGGTGGTGAGGGTGGTTTGTACAAAATAGGGTTTTGGGTTTGCTTTGGACGAACACGGGCAAGGGGAATGCATGTGTGCAATCACACTGGGCAATGGATGAGTGACACTTGTCACTCATACTTCAGCTAGCATAGAAATATCTGGGGCCCACTTAGGACAAAAGTCCCCTTTTTGCCTCTTAAAATGTGTCGCTGTAAATAGTTTCTCCGAACTTCCGTGAACCGTAACTTTTCCATCGAACTTCCGAATTCGACGTGCCGCTTGTCTACGGATTCGTATCAACTCAATCTACGTAACAGTCCTTGGCCATCGGGCATCGGATGTAACGACCCATCCCGAATTAGCGGGATTAATTAAGGACTAATGACGGATTAGCGAGATTAATCGGGAAATAGACGAGGATTAGGGGACGTTCAGGGCGAAATGACGATTTTGCCTCTAGATTGGGTAAAACATTGACTTTTTGTTCAGATGGTCAAATAGACTTTAGCCGATGACTGTGACATAGTTCGGGATGTCACGAGTGTATAGACACGTGGCACATTCGATTCCGACATCCGAGGAAGAAGTTGTGACGATCTGAAGTTTGGGGGATTTTGGTAATTTGGTGGAATAGGGGCCAATAGTTGACTTTTGACCTGGGAGGTCAAATGGCTGAGGGCCGAGGACCGTTACGTAGATCGGGACGATACGAATGCATAGACAAGTGCACATCAAATTTGAACGTTCGACGGCGAAGTTACGGTTCACGGATGTCCGAATGTACTATTGCACGTTTTACGAGACGAGGACTTTTGGAAGCAAGTGGGGCCCAGATATTATTGGACGGGCCCAATGGATGAGTGAAAAGTGTCACCCATCCATTGCCCATCCAAACCAACTCATGCATATCCCATTCTTTCATCATCGATCATTTTCCCATTTTCAAACCCAAACCCGATCAACCTTCACCCCAAATCCAAACCCTTCAACCCTATAACCATTTGTGAGAGGCCAGAGGATGAATTGAGGAGCTAAGGAAGCTGGTGGCCGGCCAAAGGAGCGCCGCCGTGGACGGCGGAGGAGGAACCCAACCAAGGTATCTGTTTTATCCGATTTTCCCATTTTTCAATTCTAATCGTTATGGACGTTTTTAATTGATTGTTTTGAGTTAAATGGGTTAGTAGGAGTGTGTTAGGATGTTTTTGAGGAAGGTTGGAGGTTAAGAAACCCCTGGGGAGGTTTTGAAAAAACTAAACCGTGGAGGATAGTTGAATCGGTCGGATTTTATAGGTTTTTGAGTGTTTTAATTATGTAGTTAGATTTCTAGGATTAAATTAGGAGGTTTGGACTTGATTAGGAGAAGAACAGATGAAAAACAAGGAAGAAATAGGCCTGGACCGGTCATGCCGGTCCAGTTAGACCGGGATTTCAGTGAAAACCGAACTGGCCCGGTTAGACTGGTCGGCTGGAGGACAGGGATGACCCTGTACGGTGACGCGTGAGGCCCACGCGCAGGGCCATCTTGAGGCGCGTGCAAGCACGTAGTGATTTGGACAGGTTTGGGAACCCTAGAGACGACGTTTGACCCGGGAGAGCCGTATTGCACGCGTATCGAGGCGACAACGCAGACGGTCTGTGAGTGGACTTTATTTCTGAAATCGATGCATGCATAAATATTTTATATATGTTTTAATGTATGTTTTGGGATGCCTTGAGTGCATTTTGGTGTGTGTTTACGTATGGGCACGTACTTCAAGGTTTTCGGGTTTTATACGTGCTTATACACACTTACGCTTTCAGTTTTAATGAAATGGTTTTGAAAAAGGTAAAACCGGGCATGAGACCCATTTGGATTTGGTTTTGACTCGGGCATGAGACCCTATTGACGACCCGTAGGTCTGAGTCGTGGTTGCGACGGGTGTTGTGTGCACAGCGACGGACGACGTGACGCTCACCTCCGGATTGAGATGCATACCTTCCGGAGAGGTCACGATGCACGTCCTGTTGTCGAGCAGCCACTGGAGGCTCGACTTCGGAGTGCCGACAGTTTAGAGGATCGATCGGTGACGTATGCACCATGGTCTCGAGATGGTCGCGGCAGTGATGTGTTCACGGCAATATACCAAGATTGAGAGCGATTCTTGATTGATGGTTACACACATCGCTATGATCGGGATCGTGACTGACCCTGAGGCATCAGGCTCGATGCCCAGTTGATTTACGAGTTCGCGCTTGATGCCCAATTATTGTGAAATCGGGCTAGAGGCCCTATTGAGTCCTATGTTCGGGCTGAAGGCCCAGTTGATGTGTGTTATCGGGCATGAGTCCCGTTGTTATGGTTTTTTCTATAGTGGTATATATATACCCTTCTTACGAGATGTTTGATTGGTCTTCTTCAGTCGTCGACCTGGAGAGTCACGATCCACATACCAGAGTGGGTATCCTCATAGGGATCCCGTTCGAGGAGTGGGCGTTATGATGTGGTCCCGAACCAGATTCCGGAGAGATGATCGGACTAGGTCCGAAGATGAGCCTCCCAGATGGAGAATTCCTAAGAGAAGACTCGGAGTGAGACCCCGAGTAGTATGCATACTTATATATATTGAGACATCGTGACTATATCGGGGATGTGTTCCCTAGGGGCTATGTGCCCCGAGTTGACATTTTCTCCAGAAGTGCCTAGGATGGGTTATATATGTATATACGTATATGTGTACGAGATTTCACTGAGATGGCGTTGGGCTGAGACCCACGCATATTGGTTTTGGGTTGAGACCCTTATGAGATGGTTTTGGGACGAGTTCCCACGTGTTTTGATTTGGGCGTAGGTCCCATGTATTGATTTAAGGATTTCGGGCCAAGGCCCAAATGGTTTGATGGTTCATGATGGTTTATGAGAACCGGGCATGAACCCTAGAAATGGTTTTTGAATGCATGCATATGTTTTTAATGAAGGGCAGAAAGGTCTTTTGTGAAATTTTTTTTATAAAATATTCGTTTTGTCCACTCACAGCTTTTGTGTTTTGAATGCCCTTCAGGTTGATCGTGGATGTAAGACCCGTGTTCTAGAGGGAACGGTGAACAATCCCACATTCCTGCAAGGGGGAATGGTTCGGGAAAGGATGGTGGTGTGCCTTAAAGGTGTAGGCACACACCTATCTAGCACTAGGCCTTCTGGGAGCTCAGTGGCTTTGGATTCCGGGGAACTCCAAAGTTAAGCGAGCGGAGGCTGGCGAAATCCCATGATGGGTGACCCACTGGGAAGTTGCACCGTGAGCTCCCAGGAAAAAACCTTGCGAGCGCATGTGTGCCCAAAGAGGACAATATAGGGTTAGATAGAGGGTGCCGCTGCGCAACTCTGATCTAAACTAGGCCTTTTGGGAGCTCAAGTGGCTTTGGGGGGGATTGGAAACCCAAAGTTAAGCGAGTTGAGGCTGGTGCAATTCCATGATGGGTGACCCCCTGGGAAGTAGCACCGTGAGCTCCCGAAAACAAAATCCTGAGGGCGAGGCCCAAAGCGGACAATATGGTGCTAGATGAGTCGGGTCTTGACCAAGAAGGGTCGGGTCCTGACAATTTGGTATCAGGATCCAATACTCTGTATTTACAAGATTGAGGTCGATGTGGATGGGAGACAGGATTTTACCATCCGCGATGATGGAGCACTTGTGAAGTTGGGCCGTTTGTGTGTACCTGCAGCGGCTGAGTTACGGGCCGAGATTCTGGAGGAGGCCCATAGTTCGGTTATGCTATGCATCCGGGAGGTACAAAGATATACCGTACCCTCCAGAACCATTATTGGTGGCCAGGGATGAAGAAAGATATTGCAGAGTTCGTGAGCAGATGCTTAACCTGTCAGCAGGTTAAGGCGGAATGGCAGAGACCTTATGGGGCTATGCAGCCACTTCCGATTCCCAAGTGGAAGTGGGATCACATCACCATGGACTTCGTCTTTAAGTTACCAAGGACTCAGAGTGGAGTTGGTGGATTTGGGATACGTCCGACCGAGTACTTCACCGTGGGGAGCACCGGTGTTGTTCGTAAAGAAGAAGGAAGGGAGTCTCCGTTTGTGCATTGACTATCGGCAACTCAACAAGGTGACACTGAGGAACCAGTATCCTCTACCCAGGATCGATGACCTTTTTGACCAGTTGCGGGGAGCATAGTGCTTCTCGAAGATTGATTTGCGGTCTGGGTATCACCAACTGAGGATTTCAGAGGAGGATATTCTGAAAACTGCTTTTCAAACCCGTTACGGACACTATGAGTTCCTTGTTATGCCTTTTGGTTTGACGAATGCTCCAGCAGCATTCATGGATCTGATGAACTGGGTCTTCCGACCCTACTTGGATAAGTTCGTTATTGTGTTCATCGATGATATCTTGGTGTACTCGAGGAGTGACCGAGCACATGAGGAACATCTACGGTTGGTGTTGAAGAAATTGAGACAAGAACAGTTGTACGCCAAGCTGAGCAAGTGTCAGTTTTGGCTGAGCAGTATTGGTTTTCTGGGACATGTGATATCAACAGATGGGATTTGTTTAAGCCCTATAGGCATCAGCACATGGCTGGATTCATCCAGCAAAGCCACCATTTTTAATTTGAAGATTCGAAGCTTTTCGGGGGACAAATCTCAGTGGACAGTTTGGACTTCCACGAGCAGTTGGGACGGCTCAGTTGGTTTAAACATAATGGAATTTGAGTGAACTTCACTCTGCTGTTGAGGGAGCTGGAAATTGGAGAGAAAAACCAGAGATTGAGTTTCGGGAAAATTGGAGGGAATTTCGGATTTCAATTTATACGGTATGTTGGACCAACCTAAGCACTGAGTGAGCTTTCTGGGAGTGTTTAGAACACCTCCATATCGAAATCGAGGGCAACCAGCCATGGTGGAGCTGGGACGGAGTCTGTAGTTTTCAGAGGAATTTCAGAGGTTTGGACAGCTACTTCCAGGTAACGTTTTGTTCAATTGATCATTCCTTATAGTTTGTATTAGCCCTATGATGCTCCCTATTAAGTTAATTGGACAATGGTTGGGAAACCAGCAAGTTATGGTGATCGACCCGTTTGGTTGATCGCGGGTCGAATGGTCGATTGGGGACTTGTCGAGGTAAATTATTGACTCAGAAACTAAATTAGATGTTTATGGAAGATAATAGAATCAAAAACGAAGGAAATTGATTAAGGATTGGTGGTTAATTACCCGGGTCAAGCCGCGGGTGGCAGGCCCGTATTAAAGACAAACGGGTGAAGGTGGTGACACTGTAGCAGCTACAGTGTCAGGCGCGTGACTTTCACGCGCAGCCACTTTGGGCGGCGCGTAAGGGCGCGTTGAGCCTTATCTCCAATCACGATCAACATGACTTTTGTTCCTCTCATCATTCTGAACATTTTTTATGAATTAACCATGTTGATTTGAGATAGTTAGGAGGGTCAGTTTAGGGCCGGTTGTTTCGGGAAACGTGTTGGACGGTTTCCCCGGGCCGGTTTCTGTTTCGGACTTTTTGGATAAATGTTTAAGACTTGTAGTGACCCTTCTGTGTCATTTGGACTGACAGGAATTGTACGATAATCTCGGTACAAGTTCGTACGCACAGGTTCATCGCGGGATCGTACTGTGAGTGGGCCCGATTTCATTAAACCCTTGCATGCTTAAATTTTTTCTGATTTACTTACGTATTCACATGCTGGAATCAGGAAACGGTTTTGATGATATTGAAATTATGGTTATGGCACGTTTCACGGTATTTGGGTTTGAAACCCGTCTGATGAAACTTAACGATCGGTTTGGATTTTACCTATGTATATATATATGTTTTGCATGTGGATATCAATAAAATGTTTTCGGTACTGCACTGTATGGATCCATTCTTATGATACTGTCTCCTCCAGATGTGGTACCCCGGAGTGGTCATGGCGCATTGCCTGCGAGGGGTCATTCTACGGAGGAACCGGACCGTAAAATGACTCAGGAGCAGGATTGGTTATTTGACGTCAGGGACGTCGAGCGTTTAGGACGCTAGGCATTTGAGATGCCGTACCCAGACAGGGTTCGGGGATTGGACTCGGAATTGAGACCCGAGTGGCACGCGTAGCCTTGAGATTGTGACCTTATTGGACGTCAGGGACGTCAGGCATCTGGGATGTTAGGATCGGAGCGTATAGTGCAGTAGCTAAAATTTATCTTATGATTTTATTACATGCCTTATGGTTCATACTATATGATTTATGGTTTTAAATTCTAATGCATGCATGTTTGGAAAACGGAGGGGTAAATTATATGTTTTACTTATTAAATGGTTTTATAAACTTGAGTTTCGGCCCACTCACCCTTATTGTTTTGGTAACCCCTCCAGGCGGTGCTACTGAGGTAGAGGAGGATCCTGAGGCTGAGGCATAGATCTACTTCTGCGTACCTGAACCCCTGTTGGGTGGTTTACCCGCAGGTTTATTTTAGAGTCGTGCTCGCAACTTGTAATTTTAGATTTCATCCCTTGTCTGACATCTGTTTAATTCGGATTGATGTATAACTTTAATTTGGTTATTTATGCATTTGATTATTTGAGGTTAAAATTGGTATGTTGTTTTGGGTGTCAGTGACAGGACCCATCCCAATCCCCCCGGGATTAGTGCGGGATGACCCTGCTCCCGTCTGACACGAAGTGTCAGACAAGGGATATTTTCGTCCTTTGCCCACCCGGGCTATCAGAGTACGCCAGGATCCGGAGGAGGCATGTGATATCTCGGTCTCTGCTACAGTCCACATCCGATGTCAACCTGAAGGGCAGTCAAAACATTAAAAACTGTGAGTGGACAAAACAAAAGTTTATAAAAACATTTTAACGAGAAGACTTTTGTACCCTCCACTAAAAAGCATGCATGCATTCGAAAACCATTTATCCAAAACAAACCATATGTGGGACTAAGCCCAAAGCAGATATAAACCAAGGTCGAAAGGACCACAATGAAAACGACCATACGGGCCACTGCCCAAATCCTGTGCACACCTGTACACACCACATATCATATATCATATATCCATCACATACATATATATAAGTCACACAACCAATCCTGTCACGGTATCCAAAGCCACGCGCGCGCTACCCGGGTCTCAATCCGAGTCATCTCAAAGTCAAGGTCAATGTCCGCAGACCACTGACCCTACCCGAGGTAATAGTAACCATAGCCTTCCTGAGAGTAAGGAACCCAACTGGGGGGTGACTCCACTCAGTCGGTGCTCCGTGACTACTCCGGGGTCCACCCAGGCCAACGACCCTCCCCGGAGGAGATAATAGAAGTAAAGGAAGGTAGACGAACATATATATACATAACATAAACATTCATGACCGGTTCCCCTGAACCGTCATGATCCATCATATCCATAATCAGGTAACATGCCGGTTCCCATAAACCGTCATGTACCGTAATAACATAACAAGGGTTCATGCCGGTTCCCATAAACCGTCATGAACCATGATACCATAACAAGGGTTCATGCCGGTTCCCATAAACCGTCATGAACCTGGGAATCCATTTAAGGTTCCCTGACCTGAAATCAAAACCGTAAAGTGAATGGGTCTCGTACCCGAACATAGGACACCAACTGGGCACCGTGCCCGGAATCTGAGGTCATATGCCCGAGACAAAACCAAATGGGTTTCATACCCGAGTTTAGCCTTTTAGAAATCCAACACCATTTCATTTAAATCAATAAAGAAATACAGACCCGTATAAGCACCGTATAAGGCCGAAACCTCGAAATACGTGCTTATACGTAACCACATACAAATGCACCCATGGCATCATCAAACAAGTAATAAAACATATAATAAACATTTATGCATGCACCAATTTAGAAAACAAGGTCCACTCACAGACCGTCCGAGCTGTCGCCTCGATTTGCGTGCCATACGGCTCCCCGAGCCGATCACCGTCACCGGGACTCCCAAACCTGTCCAAATCGTAATAGAAGGTTACTAACTACTTAATTAACCTCCTACCAAAGCCCCGTAATTTTCCCGTATTTTTAACTATTTTTAATCCCGAACCTAAATCTTCCGATGCCCCGAAACATATCGAGACGGTGTCCGATCGACACGAAACCAGTCTCAAAATGTTCGTTACATCGAATAGAAAATTCCGTATGTTGGAACCTTCCCCAGATTCCCTGCTACGCGCCCTCACGCGCCGCCTGAAGTGGCTGCGCGTGGGCTTCACGCGCCTGCTACAGTACCTGCTGACGTCATCGCTGACGTCAGCATGATGTCATCACTAACAGCCCCTGACAGTGACACGTGTCACGCTCCCATTGGCCCACTGTCTGACATGTCAGTCTGACATTGTCAGATCTGACATGATGACGTCATCCCTGACATGATGACGTCATCAGGATGACGTCATCAGTCATCCCTGCCTCCTTGCGGGTCGACCCGAATGTCTGCAACCGGGTCGCCGTGACCCGCGGCTTGACCCGGTCGGTTCTCCGCCGTCCGGCCACCAAAACTGTTCCCGTTTGTCCCATTTTCATCCGCTAACCCTAACCTACAGTCCTATGACATTAAAATGGAAGGAAAACGTCAAAAACACGTACCTTCAATCCAGCCATGGCGGCCGTGACTTCCTCCGCCGTTCACGGCTGTTCCAGGCCGTCTAACGCCTCAAAACCAATCCCATTCATCTCCTGGGTGTCCTAGGAACCTCACCCAATTAATGGAATCGAGAAAAACCCATTAAAACCCAATTTCGAATTTTTGAAATTTCCTTACCTCACGGGTTCGAGCCCCTCCCGCCGTGAACCGCCGCGTCCTCCGCCGTCCTTCGTCTCACAGTCCTTCATTACTCTCTCATGGTCACACACGACATATGGGCTCGTGGTGGGGAGGTGTGGTGGTGCGGTTTCGGGTTTTTGAAGGAAGAAGAAGAAAAATGAAGAAAATGGGGTTATGGGTTTCGGGCTTTAGGGAGAACAGAGAAGAGGGATGGCTGATGAGAGAAGAGAAATGGAGGGTGTGGATTTAAGGATGAATTGAAATGGATGGCCAAGATTGAATGGTGGGTGGGTTTGGTTAAAAAAAATTAATTAAATAATATTATTTTATTATATAGATCCACATTTTGGGGGATCAAAGCAATGGGATGAGTGACACTTGTCACTCATCCATGGGGCCCACCAAAATATCCACCCAATCAGATTTCGCCGAAACGTCCCCGTCTCGAAGTTCGTGCATAGTGAAATCGAACTTCCGTGACCCATAACTATCCCGTTCGAAGTCCGATTTCAGTGTGCCGCCTGTCTATGGATTCGTATCGTCCTTATCTACGTAACGGTCTTCGGCCCTCGGCCATCGGACCTCCCGGTCAAAAAGTCAACTTTTGACCTCCTATTCACCCAAATTACCAAAATGCCCCTAAACTTCCGAACGTCATAACTTCCTCCACGAACGTCGGAATTGAACGTGCCACCTGTCTATGAACTCGTGACGTCACGAACTACGTCACGGTCATCGGTCAAAGTCCATTTGACCGCCCGATTAAAAAGTCAACGTTTTGCCACCATCAGGGGCAAAACGGTCATTTCACATCGCTCGTCCGATTTCGCTCTACTAATCACGGATTAGCCTCACTAATCGTGATTAGTCACTAATCGTGATTAGTCACTAATCTAATCATGGAATTTGGGACGGGTCGTTACAACCTTCCCTCCTTAATTAATTTCATCCTTGAAATTCCAACCGACCTAAACCCAACCGTTCTTCCCTCCTTAATTTAGTTCCGTTCTCGAAACGCCAACTATTCTGATTCCACATCCACCTCGTGGAAGGTAGAATCAACCTCGAAATACGTGTACCCTCGTACCCCAACCAACTAGAACAATACTTACTCGTCTGCAACCAGACGTACCACTAACGCTCATGTCGCCTCGTCTACATTCGACCACGTCGAATAGCAGAAGTCGTACGCTCCGAACTGACACCACCTGTCAGTATCATAGTAGCCCAAGTATCCTATGATCGACCCACTTGTCAAATCTACCATTTCGCTGACATAAACAACTCTACGGTTCCTTACTCAGTCACTAAGATATCCTGACGCCTGCTCCTACTGGGAGTCATCAGACCTCACACCAGGATCCACGCTGACACCTCCTACAAACTGCCACCACTTGACAGTCGCCAGTCAAAAACTGATATGACACACACTCGTGGTTACACTAACCACAAGCATTTCACTCGACTTGTGTGTAACTAGACCCATCAGAAATACCATGACCCACTGCACAGTATCTAATGTCCAGTCCACGACCTCAACTAATCCGATGGTATCAGAACCAATCCGACTACCAATACGCTCTCCAACGCACTACCGGTATCTCCTATATACCGTCACCAGGCACGATAAGTCTGCCCAGTATCGTACCTTGAACAACGTACAAGGTACATACATCTACCCATCAATCAGACTACAACCACCTAGGTCATAGCCAATCACGTTTCTACGATGGAGTCCATTTATCCAATCCAGTATTAGACAAATCGAAACTCCGACCCATTATCTATTTCCAAATCCGAATCCGAATCCGCAATTTCGTAAGAAATCCCGAATCCAAACCCAGAAATCATATCCATATCCATGTTCAAATTCAAATCCGAAATCATCATTCCGTAAACTAGTATTAGGAATAACCATTCCGAACCCAAATCCATAAAAGAAAATCTATAGTCAAGCTCTAGAATCAAATCCTGAATCGTCACCCAGAATCCGATTCCAAAACCCAAATACAGAAATCCTCTTTCAAGTTCCAAAATCAAATCCTGAATTGTAACAACCCGTCCCGAGCATTGGGATTACTAGAGTGATTAAGGTGTGATTAGTAAGGTTAATCAAGGGTTAGGTGGTCCCGAGGGGTCCGGGAACTTAGAATGACGATTTTGCCCCTGGGTCGGGCAGAAATGTTGACTTTTATTTCGGGTGGTCAAATGGGAGTTGACCAGTGACCAGGACGTAGTGAGGACGTTACGAATCCTTAGGCAGGTGGCACGCCCGATTCCGACTTTTGTACCTTCTGGTCCACTCACATTTTCTGTTTTAATTGCCCTCCAGGTTGTGGAGCTAGCGCGGGGTCTTGACGTCGAGGCAGAGTCTGAGGCATAGAAGTGACGTGAGGGTTCCCAGAGTAGAGTACAGGCTTCCGTGTGCGTGTAGTTATCAGTTTTATTTTCTTTGTATGTTCGTACTATGTTATGTAAATGCTACCTTCGGGACATTGTGTCTAATTACTCCTGCGTTTGACTGGTTAGAATGTGAGTGAGTTTTACTTGAGTTTTGCGTCGGGGAGTCAGACGGGAGCGGGATTTACCTCGGGTTTCGGGGTGAAACCGGGGTGGGTCCTGACAATTGGTATCAGAGCATAGGTTTGTCGAGTTTGTTGGGTCTGTCGGTTTGTGAGGTTGTGTTTCAGTTGTTTGACTACTTCTATGCCTCTTTCAGTGTGCGGTTGACGATGCCTCCGAGACGTAGACCCTCTCCACAACCTGAAGAAGTAGCCAGAGAGACGGAGAGTGCCACGCTTGAGCGAGCCCAGCGGCTCGGGGCTACTACTTTTAGTGGTGGGGCTGATCCTGAGGAAGCCCAGAGGTGGATTACTAGACTGGAGCGGATTTTTGCGGTGATGCATTGTCCGCCGGAGGAGCGAGTATTTTTGTACCTTCTGGTCCACTCACATTTTCTGTTTTAATTGCCCTCCAGGTTGTGGAGCTAGCGCGGGGTCTTGACGTCGAGGCAGAGTCTGAGGCATAGAAGTGACGTGAGGGTTCCCAGAGTAGAGTACAGGCTTCCGTGTGCGTGTAGTTATCGGTTTTATTTTCTTTGTATGTTCGTACTATGTTATGTAAATGCTACCTTCGGGACATTGTGTCTAATTACTCCTGCGTTTGACTGGTTAGAATGTGAGTGAGTTTTACTTGAGTTTTGCGTCGGGGAGTCAGACGGGAGCGGGATTTACCTCGGGTTTCGGGGTGAAACCGGGGTGGGTCCTGACATGAATCGTCATCCAGAAATCTGATTTCAAAACCTGAAATATCGTTCACGTCTACCGAGACGTACCAAAACCAAACCTATCGGTTACCTGATCAACCGATTACACACCATACATTAGATTGACCTCATAGAGAAATCAATCCCAACATCAACACAACACTAGGTCAGACAAAATCCGACCTCGCCAGACACCTACTCATCGGACAACTACTCAGGCGAGTAATAAGCCATATGGGATTTACCTCGAAAAGAAGTTCAGTCCCATCATGCTTCACTCAACATCCAAGTAAGAGTAATAAACTCTCCACCTATCTGGATACCCAAATCACGATCCAGATCCAACACTACGTCAACCGACCATAGACGTCACGATCCCCGATCGTCACGACGTCCAAAGTCCTCAACCATTTCCCACATCTAAACAGATTAGTCAACGACGAGACACGCCGAGACTGTGGGTACTCACTGATTACCTCGTATCGATCCCTGTCAATCCACCGAGGAAAAATCAAGAATGATCGAATAATCCATCCTACGTGAATGCAAACAACACGCGATGCACTCACCTCGTCAGGTAACCTGACATCGTCTGCCACCAAGTAGAGAATGAGGAATCTCAGTCACCTAACTTCGATATACTCATCTCCACTTAATGACCCAAAACAAATCTCGGGTCCACCAACCAATACACGATCAGTGTACTAGAGGCAACCAACAACATCAATAACATCTACATCCTCTACCACCATCAATCATGGTAGAATCTAAGAAGTCACCCAAAATGACGTCGAAATACCCGATACCAATGCGGAAAACCCGTATTCCTCTCGTCACCTCAATCGCAAACTCCCGCGATTCCGAAGTTCCAACAAGATTGGAAACAACATACCCGGACATCAACCACTTGTATCCTAACTATCCGTGATCCACTCCCGAACCACAGATACCAATCACAAGCCCATCACGTCGGAGTCACATCCTGACTGGTAACTCACCGTCATCACAATCACCGGCACCAGCACCAGCACTAGTACCAGCACCACGCACTATCACCAAAACTAGTGTCAGTATCAACACGCCGTGTGCAAAACTGACACCCTGGATCTCCGCTCATACCGAGCGACGATCCCGTACCTCTGCTCGAATAGGAGAAACTCAGTCTCCCTCGTACCTAACAATTATGAGTACAGTCATCCTGACAACTCATGCGAGAAAAGGAAAACGTTCCCCGAACGTCCCCGATCCCCAACAATCGTAACTATAACCACTCTCGGTAGTAGCGCCTGCCCCACACTCGTGCAGACCTAACTACCAGACATCGCTATATCCAGACTCCGTATCCAACGGAATCGATCGCCCGTACTAACTACTCTGTATCCCACTCAGGGATTTCATCGACAAGTACCAACCCTGGTAACTTGTCCAACAATCTCTATCCTGTCGTAACTTGACTAAACCAATGTCCTCTACCAGGTCACCAATGACCTTAGTTGCACCAAACGACAACTAAAGTACCATGACAACCAACTATGTTTAACCGATAAGTACAACCTCGACTGCGAAGTGCAGTCCCAACACAAGCTGACATGACTAGACCGACTAACGAATCCAACTCTGGATGGTCGTCCAAGTCAAACCACTCGTCAACTCACATTTCCGAACCATACACATACGGTAGGGTTCCACGATCACCCCTAGAGTTCCGCAGAACCCAACTGCATAAGGTAGTAAAATCCACGATCTGACCGACCCCGCGGTCTTGACATCGTAAAGACGTCAATCCAATCCTACCGACAATCCAACTAGGATTCCCCGAAACCGACAGCTAACTGCCGACCGCAGTAACTCCATCTAACTCAACTAAATCCGATCATCCAACTCAACAATATTCGACCATCCGATGATCACAATTCCCAACTAGTCGTCGGAACCAATCCTACGACATCGTGAAAGACTATCTCAACTAACCGTCTCACGATCACACTCCAGAATACGAACACGTTAATCCTTCCGTAGGGTCCCACACTGTCATCCACGACAGAACTACGGCAACCCCGGCATCGAATGCCGAACCAAGGCATGCCAATCCTACTAACTATCGTACCGGCACCCCAACAATCAGGTTGACCAAGGACTGCAACCCATTGAGATATCACATCCTCGACCAGCGTACATGCTCCAAGAGCTCCGCGGTTGCTCGAATAGAGACAACCCCGCTCTGATACCACGTTGACAGGACCCATCCCAATCCCCCCGGGATTAGTGCGGGATGACCCTGCTCCCGTCTGACACGAAGTGTCAGACAAGGGATATTTTCGTCCTTTGCCCTCCCGGGCTATCAGAGTACGCCAGGATCCGGAGGAGGCATGTGATATCTCGGTCTCTGCTACAGTCCACATCCGATGTCAACCTGAAGGGCAGTCAAAACATTAAAAACTGTGAGTGGACAAAACAAAAGTTTATAAAAACATTTTAACGAGAAGACCTTTGTACCCTCCACTAAAAAGCATGCATGCATTCGAAAACCATTTATCCAAAACAAACCATATGTGGGACTAAGCCCAAAGCAGATATAAACCAAGGTCGAAAGGACCACAATGAAAACGACCATACGGGCCACTGCCCAAATCCTGTGCACACCTGTACACACCACATATCATATATCATATATCCATCACATACATATATATAAGTCACACAACCAATCCTGTCACGGTATCCAAAGCCACGCGCGCGCTACCCGGGTCTCAATCCGAGTCATCTCAAAGTCAAGGTCAATGTCCGCAGACCACTGACCCTACCCGAGGTAATAGTAACCATAGCCTTCCTGAGAGTAAGGAACCCAACTGGGGGGGTGACTCCACTCAGTCGGTGCTCCGTGACTACTCCGGGGTCCACCCAGGCCAACGACCCTCCCCGGAGGAGATAATAGAAGTAAAGGAAGGTAGACGAACATATATATACATAACATAAACATTCATGACCGGTTCCCCTGAACCGTCATGATCCATCATATCCATAATCAGGTAACATGCCGGTTCCCATAAACCGTCATGTACCGTAATAACATAACAAGGGTTCATGCCGGTTCCCATAAACCGTCATGAACCATGATACCATAACAAGGGTTCATGCCGGTTCCCATAAACCGTCATGAACCTGGGAATCCATTTAAGGTTCCCTGACCTGAAATCAAAACCGTAAAGTGACTGGGTCTCGTACCCGAACATAGGACACCAACTAGGCACCGTGCCCGGAATCTGAGGTCATATGCCCGAGACAAAACCAAATGGGTTTCATACCCGAGTTTAGCCTTTTAGAAATCCAACACCATTTCATTTAAATCAATAAAGAAATACAGACCCGTATAAGCACCGTATAAGGCCGAAACCTCGAAATACGTGCTTATACGTAACCACATACAAATGCACCCATGGCATCATCAAACAAGTAATAAAACATATAATAAACATTTATGCATGCACCAATTTAGAAAACAAGGTCCACTCACAGACCGTCCGAGCTGTCGCCTCGATTTGCGTGCCATACGGCTCCCCGAGCCGATCACCGTCACCGGGACTCCCAAACCTGTCCAAATCGTAATAGAAGGTTACTAACTACTTAATTAACCTCCTACCAAAGCCCCGTAATTTTTCCGTATTTTTAACTATTTTTAATCCCGAACCTAAATCTTCCGATGCCCCGAAACATATCGAGACGGTGTCCGATCGACACGAAACCAGTCTCAAAATGTTCGTTACATCGAATAGAAGATTCCGTATGTTGGAACCTTCCCCAGATTCCCTGCTACGCGCCCTCACGCGCCGCCTGAAGTGGCTGCGCGTGGGCTTCACGTGCCTGCTACAGTACCTGCTGACGTCATCGCTGACGTCAGCATGACGTCATCACTGACAGCCCCTGACAGTGACACGTGTCACGCTCCCATTGGCCCACTGTCTGACATGTCAGTCTGACATTGTCAGATCTGACATGATGACGTCATCCCTGACATGATGACGTCATCAGGATGACGTCATCAGTCATCCCTGCCTCCTCGCGGGTCGACCCGAATGTCTGCAACCGGGTCGCCGTGACCCGCGGCTTGACCCGGTCGGTTCTCCGCCGTCCGGCCACCAAAACCGTTCCCGTTTGTCCCATTTTCATCCGCTAACCCTAACCTACAGTCCTATGACATTAAAATGGAAGGAAAACGTCAAAAACACGTACCTTCAATCCAGCCATGGCGGCCGTGACTTCCTCCGCCGTTCACGGCTGTTCCAGGCCGTCTAACGCCTCGAAACCAATCCCATTCATCTCCTGGGTGTCCTAGGAACCTCACCCAATTAATGGAATCGAGAAAAACCCATTAAAACCCAATTTCGAATTTTTGAAATTTCCTTACCTCACGGGTTCGAGCCCCTCCCGCCGTGAACCGCCGCGTCCTCCGCCGTCCTTCGTCTCACAGTCCTTCATTACTCTCTCATGGTCACACACGACATATGGGCTCGTGGTGGGAAGGTGTGGTGGTGCGGTTTCGGGTTTTTGAAGGAAGAAGAAGAAAAATGAAGAAAATGGGGTTATGGGTTTCGGGCTTTAGGGAGAACAGAGAAGAGGGATGGCTGATGAGAGAAGAGAAATGGAGGGTGTGGATTTAAGGATGAATTGAAATGGATGGCCAAGATTGAATGGTGGGTGGGTTTGGTTAAAAAAAAATTAATTAAATAATATTATTTTATTATATAGATCCACATTTTGGGGGATCAAAGCAATGGGATGAGTGACACTTCTCACTCATCCATGGGGCCCACCAAAATATCCACCCAATCAGATTTCACCGAAACGTCCCCGTCTCGAAGTTCGTGCATAGTGAAATCGAACTTCCGTGACCCATAACTATCCCGTTCGAAGTCCGATTTCAGTGTGCCGCCTGTCTATGGATTCGTATCATCCTTATCTACGTAACGGTCTTCGGCCCTCGGCCATCGGACCTCCCGGTCAAAAAGTCAACTTTTGACCTCCTATTCACCCAAATTACCAAAATGCCCCTAAACTTCCGAACGTCATAACTTCCTCCACGAACGTCGGAATTGAACGTGCCACCTGTCTATGAACTCGTGACGTCACGAACTACGTCACGGTCATCGGTCAAAGTCCATTTGACCGCCTGATTAAAAAGTCAACGTTTTGCCACCATTAGGGGCAAAACGGTCATTTCGCATCGCTCGTCCGATTTCGCTCTACTAATCACGGATTAGCCTCACTAATCGTGATTAGTCACTAATCTAATCATGGAATTTGGGACGGGTCGTTACAGTCAGACGGGAGCAGGGCACGTCCCCTTGTGGTCCCTGTGGGATCGGGACGGGTCCTGTCAGCTTGGTATCAGAGCCAGACCCCGACCGGGAAGTGTGCCAGCGAGGACGCTGGGCCCTAAGGCGGGTGGATTGTAAGACCCGTGTCCTAGAGGGAACGGTGAATAATCCCACATTCCTGCGAGGGGGAATGGTCCGGGAGAGGATGGTGGTGTGCCTTAAAGGTGTAGACACACACGTATCTAGCACTAGGCCTTCTGGGAGCTCAGTGGTTTTGGATTCCGGGGGAACTCTAAAGTTAAGCGAGTGGAGGCTGGTGCAATCCCATGATGGGTGACCCACTGGGAAGTTGCACCGTGAGCTCCCAGGAACAAAACCTTGCGGGCGCAGGTGTGCCCAAAGAGGACAATATAGGGTTAGATAGAGGGTGCCGCTGCGCAACTTTGATCTAAACTAGGCCTTTTAGGAGCTCAAGTGGCTTTGGGGGGGATTGGAACCCCAAAGTTAAGCGAGTTGAGGCTGGTGCAATTCCATGATGGGTGACCCCCTGGGAAGTTGCACCGTGAGCTCCCGAAAACAAAATCGTGAGGGCGAGGCCCAAAGCGGACAATATGGTGCTAGATGAGTCGGGTCTTGACCAAGGAGGGTCGGGTCCTAACAGTGGATGCGGCTGTAACAGAGACGAGACATTCACATTCCTCCTTCGGATCCTGGCATACTCTGATAGCCCCGGTTGGGCAAAGGACGAAAATATCTCGATCTAACACTTCGTGTCAGACGGGAGCAGGCACGTCCCACGCTAATCCCAAAGGATTTGGGACGGGTCCTGTCATCGGACCTCCCAGGTCAAAAGTCAACTATTCGCCCTCGTTCAGGGGCAAAATTGTAATTTCACCCTGAACGTCTGTCAATCCTCGTTTAATCCTTGATTAGCTTCTCTAATCCATCATTAAGTCTTAATTAACCCTTAAACTTAGGGATGGGTCGTTACACCCTACCACTCAAGCCTCCTAAATATCATAAGCAACTCGGGAGGCCGAAGATGAAAAGGAAGAGAAGTTAGACTGAGGAGGCATCATCAAATCCTACGAACTAGCCTAGATACCATTTCATTTAAGGTGTGGCAATTGTGGGTTTGACGAACACAAGCGTCCTGCATGCACAGAACCAGTAGATCCTACTAAGGAAGTAAAGTTCAAGCGCAAGCAAGAATAAAGGAAAAAGAGAGACGCATACAGAAAAGCAAATGTTGGGAATGTGGTCGATGCACAGGTATATCTATTGTATTAGATGTATATTAATTGTATTAGATGTAGGCTTGATTTATATGTTTCTATTTAGGGTATGAGGAGTGTTGTATATATGTTGTGTAGGTTGTATTAGATGTAAGTTTGATGGATTTGTTTATGTTTAGGGTATATATGAGATGTATGTCTGTTGTGGACCTGTTAAGATGTATAGTGATCATGAGCTTTCTATTGTGTGAGCTGTATAGATGTAGGTTTGATGGATATGTTTTTGTTTAGGTTATATATGAGTTGTATATCTATTGTGAGCCTGTTAGGATGTATATTGGATGTATATGTGGTGTATTGGATGTATATGTCTTGTATTGGATGTATATGTGCTGATTTTGGGTATTTGTACTGATTTTGGGTGTATGTGTTGTATTGGCTTTATTGCTTGTATATATAGTCTGGCCAAGTTCCAGCAGCAAGTGAAGTTCCAGCAGCAAGTGAAGTTCCAACTGGAAGTGAAGTTCCAGCAGCAAGTGAAGTTCCAGCAAGCCAAATTCTAGCTGCACATACCTCTTCACCTGCTACAACCCCAACTAGAACAAGACAAAAAAGGTCTGCAAGGAAAGTCAGTACCTCTGTTAGCCTACCTGTGCTAGAACAAAGTCTAGTTGCCAGTTCCAAGTGAAGAAGGATCAAGTCACTTGCAAATGCAAAAAGGATGACAAAGTGAATGCCAACTCCAAAGTCAAAGAAAACCAACAAAGATTGGCTCAAGCAAGCAAAGGAATTGCTACCCCATTAGCATCATTAGTAGGCTTCAGAAGCTTATGGTGTTTGGACCATTTTTTACTAGACATTCCAATCTTTTGTAATGGTGCTGTATTGATAGACATTTGAACCATTTGATGTAATGGTCAAGTTTTTGCAGTGCCTTAGTTTGGAATTGTAATGGTGAAAGTATTTAGTTCTAACCTCCAAATGAAGTTCATCACATATTCCAAGTTCATCACATTTGCACTGTCCACACACATTCATCACATTCCCAAGCCAAGATCACATAAACTCATTACAAAACATTCATAACATTCACATTCATCACAAAATTTCATATGTTACAAAAGTTCATATGTTACAAAAGTTCATATGTTACAAAAGTTCATATGTTACAAAAGAATTTCATATCTTACAAAAGAATTTCATATCTTATAAAAGAAGTTCATATCTTACAAAAGAAGTTCATTCACATTCATTGCATCCTATCATTCATAACATCCACTAACTCTACCAATCTACCCCATACATAACAATTCAATCCAAGCTGAAAATCACCTTAAGGCAATCCTAAGCCTAAACATATATAATCCCTAGGATAATGCCAATCAGTACAACCCAAGACACCATAAGGGAAATTTTAAGCCTAAACACCTTCCTCTTCTCATTCAAAAATTTCTCTTCTCCAACGCCAAGCTTCCGAAGCAGCCCGGGAATTATTTTCGTCGACCTTTTGCACATTTTTGAGTCCAACCACTCCCAAAAGTCACACCCTTTGCCACGAGATCTCTGCCACCGAACCTGCATTATCAAACCCATCAGTTACCCAAGTATCAAACGGCAACAAACCCAGAATTTATGAATTCATTCCAAAAACCAATAAATTATCAATTCATTCTAGAATTTATGAATTCATTCCAACAAACCAATCAATTATCAATTAATTCCAACAATTCCTAATTTCTAACCATGAGTAAAATCATAAATTCAAACTATACACATTATCTGTAAATCCATAAATTCAAACCCAGAAATTCAAATCTAGAAATTCAAACCCAGAAATTCAAACCCAGCAAAAAAAACCTAGAAATGGAAACCCAGAAATGCAAACCAAATTGAGAGGGATAGGCTTCTTAACCGAGTATCTGTACAAACGAGAAACCTCATCCCTAGGTTATCATCTGCCCACAAAGTCTTTATTGTGGCCACCTTCCCACAAAAGCATCTTCGATAATCCTCCAACCCTTGACTCTCTTCCATACTGCCACCTTCCCACGAAGTCTTCATTGCTGCCACCTTCCCTATCGCTTCAATCCCCCTCTTTCAAGTCATTCGTCCGCCCAATTGCAAATTCCGCACTCCCAACGCAACTTCCCACGAATTCGTTGCTAGCAATTCCCCCAAAATTTTGAAATCCTAGCAGAGGAATTATCCTCAATTTGAATTCTCTCAATGTTTCGATATCCTTAGTACACCTCATTTTACACGTCCTCATCTACTCAGCCACGAGTGCTCCACGTCTGCAAACAGTAATCCACATATGCAAACATTAACGTTGTCAAGGACCGCGTCAATAAAATGATGTAACGGTATTGATGGTGCTACCATTTCCGTAGCACATTTGAGATGAATTTTGATTCTCGATACATTTTAAGATTTTGCCGCGGGTTAATGTTGCTATTAAGCCCTAAATATTTCAAGGGCAATCTCGAGTAAAAAGCCAAAAAATTAAAGAAACAAGCCGCCAGAAGACCAATAGTTCATTTGAGCCCTCTACGAAAAGAAAACAATCGACATTTCGTTTCTCCGTTCTTCTCATTGCTTTAGAGGTACAGGGAGCACCGGATAAATGTTTCCGGTGGCCGTACCTTTTGCAAGTAAGTATTCGACTTCCATTTGATTTACGAGAATTACCAAGCTCAATGGATTCCCAGGATGTTCCGGAGAAAGTCAATCTGGCCTATGTAATACTGCGGTGCTCTCTCACTCTCCTTTTCGTTATCGTTTCTTTCTTTTCACTATCACTTTTGGTCGGCTTCGTAGCTGTTTTCGGCGCCAATTTTTCAGTTCCGAGCCCAATTTCGGTGATCGTCTCAAGCAGTAAGTCTTTTTCTTTTGTTCCTATTTTCTTTTCAATTATTACTATTCTAGTGGGAAATTGAGCTCTATTTGGATTCTTTTGAAATGTCACTTTTTAGCTTACTTAGAAATGCGAATTAGAAGAGTAGGGTTTTCCAATATCTTATTGATTATTGAGCTGCAGAAGAGATGACCCTTATTTTGCTTTTGTTATATTGAAATATGAATACTTTCCGAAGCTTTATGAAAAATTTGGGAGGATATTGTATTGAGACTACATACCCACTGTGCTACTGCCACCTCAGGGATACCAGTGTGTTACTTTCTTGTTGTGTTCTCCTAGGTGCCTTATTTAGATGTAAGTAGATTTCTGAATTAAAAGTTTTCTCAATTTCTTTTTTATACCATACATATAGTTGTCTTAGTACATTCCCAACAGAACTTCTTTGTTACAATAATCTTCTTCTGTTAGAATTATGCAGATTTATTTTAAATTTTTGAAAGATGAAGATCCTTTCACCCTTTCCTTTCTGCAGGTGTTGATCTTAAGTCATCTAAGGTGTGTACGCTTGGACTGTTCAATTACAAAGCCAAGCACGTATTTTATCCTTTTGAAGGAAGAAGATTTCGATGTCGTTATGATTACTACTGGACTTCAATTTTTAAGGTAATACCTTACTTTGAAACTATATGTGATCAGTGATCACTCTCAGCATACACTCGCCTTTTTTTATTCAACTATACGTGGTCAATGATCATTCTCAGCATACTCATCTCTTTAAGTGGTTTGTACACTAATTATGGCAATTTATGTTACAAATTTCTATTATAGCTTTAGTTCCCACACACAATTTGTAATTGGAATTATATTGTATTAAAGATTTGGAGTAGAGTGAGTATGTATCAGATTTTTCTTCCAAGCTTGAGGTAAACATTATTTATGTGTGTAGCAAAAGATTAGTATGAAAGATTTCATGTGGGTTTTTTGAATGGAAATTTTGAAGCCTTCTCTACTTGATAAGAGGCTTGGAAAGTGGGCTTGATGGGTGAACTGTTAATGCCACTGTTGTTTCAGTAGAAGAAATTCTGTTACGGCCATGATATGTTGGTTTCTGTAGTCCTTGATTAACTTGTCAGCAGTAAATAATATATTGACCGTAATTACAATTACATTGGTTTCTATTGGTGCAAGATAAAATTCACAGACTCCATCTGTAGAAAATTCTGTTTACTTTTTTTGTATTTTTTTGGGTAATTTTCTGTTGTAGGCATTAGACAATGATATTTTGAGGTTTCTTGTTTGCTTGTTTTCTGTTGATTCAAATATTAATTGTTCTCTGTCCTCATTGCAGGTTGAGTATAAAGATGTGTCTTCTGGACAGACTCAACTTGCACTGGCTGAGGCTCCAAATGAGGCCCTTCCTCTTAATTGCAGACCTAATTTTGGTGCTGCGTGGCTGACCAAAGATAGATTCAAGGTAAGTTGCAAGGCCTTTGATTTTACTTACGCACTGGTGAGGGTTAAAATTGTTATTTCATTTTAGTACACATTAGTATTCGTGTAATATCTAATTTCCTATGGAGGAAACATTGTAGTTTTTCGCTCTCCTTCATGGACACTTATGTTCTCATCTTTTTTTGGTCAGGTCAATGAAACTTATGACTGCTGGTACACTTATGGCATTTCCAAAGTGAGCTTATATCATGATGGCTTCTTCAGTTGCCAAGCTAAAGATCCGTCCACATTTGAAATGATTAGAAGATATTCTGTTCTGTGAGCAAACTTTCTCCCTTTTTCTCTTTTATGGATATTGTCATTGCTCAAATTAGTTGTGAGTTTTAGATATATTATCAAAAAAATTATGAATTACGTTAGGGCAGTCTTTCCAGATAGGTTGTCTCAAGTTCAAAAGCGGGTTGTCTACTCCCAACAAAGCAAGTAAATTTCCTCTTCAATGTTTCTACTACTGTCTTGTCCGTCTTTTAAGAGATCTCCTTGTTCTCATCCCAGATCTTCTTACGGACCTTTGCCGTTGTCGGAGTGATGTTATTCCATCCTTCAGGGATATTTTAAAGGTGTTTGGCCAACATGTATTGCATGGAAGTGTCTCGCTCTTGTGATCATGAGTGCATAGTTAAAAATAGAGTGGAAAACTACATTCTTCAAGCATGAAAGTGGCTTTTTATTAGAATTTGGAAAACATAGCCTCTGTTACTCTTTCCTATACTGATTGAATAGCCACTAACACAACCGAGGTAGGGTCAATATGAAAGAACTGGCATCGATTCGTCGAGTTGGTATTCTTGGGTCCCAAACCCTTTTTAATATATAGGTCAATCATCACTCGTGATCTCTGTTTTCGGTTAGGGTAAAAGATGTTTGGCTTATCTCAAGATGGATATGATGAGACTCACTTTTTCCTGCTTTTATCTCATAAAGAAAGTAATAGACATCAGCATGGGCTGAAATTTCGGGCCCAAAAGCATGAAGAATATATTGTCACAAACTCGCCCCAAGTTGATTCTATATATATGGTTTTATTTGATTTTTGACTTTTACGAAAGTGTTGTCATTAGGGTGGTTTTACTAATTTTGTATTGTTCTATCGCTTGTATTTTTGGAGACTACCATTGTGATTACTCTTTATTATTGTTTCGTGCTTAAAATATTAAAAACAAGATTTATAATCTTCATCATCTCTTATGTGTGGTGTATTGTTATCGAATAATAATGTCCATTCTAGTTTGGCATTGTCATTAGTAAACCAGTTATTTGGACCTTGCATTGCTCCTCTTGTTTATTTTGGTGTGATAATATGATTAGGATACTGATTAACCTTTTTAGTAACTCATCTATGTTCAAAAGTAGCCACTTGGTTTTATGACATAATATGTTGATTGTGGTGGGTGAGTTGATTTAGGTGGTCACAGATAAATGGATTTTATACACACAAACCACGGATTTCTTATGAAAGGAGATGCTTGGCGCTGATCCCACACGTACAAAGTACAGCAATTATGTCAAATAAAATATGCGGCGGAGCTCATCCTTAGTCATTTATCTCTGAGAGTTCAGGTTTGAATCTTTGATGGACACTGAACCCTGGAATTCTTCCTCATTGGGAATTGCAGAAAGTTCAAAAAAATGGTAGAAGCTGTCCATTTTTTCTCCCATTTAAAAGATTTGAATATCAACGAGAAGTCTTTTTTTAGTCATTGCTGGTGGGATTACCAATATCTGCTTTTAGAACTTCTCACTCTTGCATCCATCAAAATTGCTAGTTCAATAAAGGAGGTTTAACTGAAGGAAAGGATGGAGTATTCATGTTGCAACTCTTGAGGAGATACCACCACCACCATTGTCGTTGTGACATATAGGGCATGTAGATTTCTCTTATAATGGTACGAAGGAGTTGTTAAGGCTCATGCCCGTGTTTTTCCCTCACCACCTATCATATTTACATGTTTTACTTATATATGTTTGGTGGCTTAACTACTTCAGCTTTCCCATAATCTCTAGCTGTGCATGAGCGTGTAAGTACTGTGGTTTAGGAGCTTCAGACATTTCTCTCCACAAGGAAACAAACAATAGTAACTAGTCCAATTGGGCGGTGGTGGTATTTGAACATATTGTCAACTAAAACCTCTATTTTGAAAATGGTCAGATTATTACTTGTTTAGAGTCTCCACTTGTGTATAGTAATGTATGATTTTGGTGTCTATTTCAGAGCAACGAAGATTCTACACTCCTGGTATATCAGCCAGGAACGAGCCGGGTATTTGAGGTGGGAAACCATCGCAGGAGTTATTGCTGGATTTTCGACTTCATTAATCTCCATAGGCTTTATCGGAGTCCTCCAACAAATGAAATTTCAGTTGCCTTATCTTTTTGCAAGCACGCTTCGTCTCTGTACGCTGCTGCGGCTCAGGCGCACTTGTTTTCTTGTGGCATACATCTTTTTTATGGGTTGGCTGGCAATACAGTACGGAAAAAGGCTTGGCCTCCCGGAGATTATCACTCTTCTTACGGAGTAGAGCATACTTATTTCAGAAGTGCTAATTCCTAGATTCTACAAGTTTGGAGTTGCGGCAGGTAAATGTATCATTCCCTGTACTATGATATACAACGGAGTAATAGAGTGGGCACCAATGACCAAATGTAATTGCTCATCTTGTTGAATTGAATAGAATATGTTGAGCTCATACAAAATTAATTGTATAGGCAATTTACTTGAGGTAAAAGTAAAGCAGTGATAATCTTTTGTCCTTTGTGTAAAAGTGTACATATTAAAATCCAATGTATTTTCAGGAATCATCTTTTCTGGCTGTCCGGAGCACAGATAATGCTTGAATGAACTTTTATTTGGTTAAAAAGGGGCAAGCAATTCATTCATCTACTTGAGCTTTAATTTGATCTTTTGATTACTCTTCTACAACTTCTCTATAAAACCATAAAACCGTCTTCTCTCTCCATGCAACCCGTTTTGTCTACTCTATAAATTTCTCTGTTCTGCACCCCCAGGCTGGCTTTGAACTTTCCATATGAGGATTTGTCGTTCTAACATAATTAGAAGCTTTCAGGAAAAAGAAAAAAAAACATAATTAGAAGCTCTGGATGCCCGTGTCAGCTAACTACTTGCGTAAACTTAATTCGTGGTGTTTTCTTGTAGGTGAATTAAACCCTTAAAAAAAAAAAAAACAAAAACCAAAAAAATAAAAGCAAAAAACTAAACAAAATAAAACTTCCTACAATTACAACAGACTTAGCCGAATTTAAGGTAAGATTCAACCTTAAAAGTTAGGGCCACACTAATAAAAATAAGTTTAACGAGTAAGAATTATCTGCGCCGAGTTGTTAAATTAATTATAAACATAAATTTATAAAATGAGAAAATATTAAAAAATGATTAATTATTTACTAAATTTTTATTTATTATAATAATATTGATAGCTAACATTAAGCATGATTTTTTTATATACATATATATATATATAATTATAAACTATTAAATAATGACTAAGATGTAAAACTTAAAAATATATATTTTTTTCAATAAATAAAATATAAAATATAAACTCTAGTAATCTAAAATAAGTCATGATAAAAAAAACGATTTGTTATTTGTCAATATATTTTTTAATTAATCAAAATAATAATAATAATAGTTGTTCGTAATAATAATATTTGTAAATTTTATTAGACTCAAGGCACGGAATAATATCCTTAAATTGAGTAATAAACTAATAATAATTATTTATAATAACAAATAAAATAATAATAAAGATAAATGAATATCTAAGGATACAATTATAATTTTACTATTTATAATAAAGAAAAAATAAGAATTTATAATAATAATAATAAATATATCAACGTAAAATTATAATTCACAAAAAATAGTTAAAATACCATTGATGAATAAAAAAAAATTGACTTAGCTTTAGCATATATATAATATAATATAATATAATACAATATATTTACAGGTTAAGACATACAATTTGTGTAAGTAAATATAATATGATTACAGGTTAGACATACAACTTGGGTAATATGGGTACCCATTACATGTAGATCCTCATCGAAATGTCCAGAGTATGAACCATGACGATGTTCATTTGTATCATATTTCGTTCACACAAGCATTGCCAGTACTACACAGAATGCTGTCCATGATCCACAAGTCCACACCAAATCAAGCAAGCTTGTGCAACATCAGATGCGAGAATCATAGTCATCAAAATGTTTCTAAATCCGTAGCTCCTTGTACAGCTTTGAGTCTGGAAAACATACTTCGGTAACTATCATCCTCAGTTTGCTTAGTTATAACCATTTGAGCTCGATCTACTGGATTAAAATATACCTTCAATAATCTCGAATGAGACCATAATTCTGTAAAGCCCATTTGATGTTTGAGCTAAATCCAGCATCGCATATAACATCCAGCAGAATAAGAGTTGTACCAGGTGATGTGCCTCGACCATATAGAGCTGCAACCACCTCAAGAATCATTCACTATTTTGAGCAATTAATTCGATACTAGTAAGGACTCAGTATTGGCCAAATAACTATGTTACCATTTTATATTGTATTTATGTAAACAAAATAAGATGGGTTGAATGGATGATAAAGGAAGTAGGCAAAAATGATGGGTCACTAATGCGATCTCACTGATTTCAGAATCAATCAAAGTCAAAGTAAAAAATTTTATAATTTTCATTGAAAATTCGTTTGTTTACAAGATCAAAGAGGTTTTTCACGCGAAGTGTTTATGCACAAAAATAAAAGGCTTTTTTTTCTTAACCCCACAAAAAAGTAAAACGTAAGGGAATAAAAATTCGTCTCTTAACATTTTGGAGACCCCTTCTTGTATCCTTCCAATATGGGATCTCATCTAGGGGTACAAACTTAGCTTAAAGATATAAACACACAGAACATAAGAATCTGAACAACAAGAAGGAGGAAAAACTGAAAAGAGCCCTGAAAGTGTTATGCACACTCTTATGACATTTTTGAACGTTATGTATGACTCCAAGATTCTCGAAAATCAGTAGTGGTCGTCAAGTCTACAAATACACGTAGAAGAAACCTTTCTTAAGTCACATGATGAGTTTGACAAATCACAAGCAATCACTTATCTGTTCAGCTCCCAAAAACATTCCTAAGTATGCCGACCCTGCCAAGTAGGAACTCAGTTTTTATTGTATCAAAGTGACCTTTGCCTAGACTTCTCTCCCTCTCCGCCTTTTCTATTTTTAGGAGAAACAAATCTCATTACAGAGATTGTACAATAAAAGAAGGTTTTTTGCTCAAGATGCCCCGGAACATTAAGTTTAGTCTCAAAATGCCCCCTAAACTCGATTTTGATTCAGGATGCCCCCGAAAACCCCATTTTCGTCTCAAGATGCCCCCATTCAGTCAAATCTGTTAACATTCTGTCAAATATAAGGGGAAATTGTCACTTTAGAATTTTTCTCAACTCTCGCATTTGAATTGGAATGGCATAAATTGACCTCACCATGCCAAAGTATCACGCCAATCCTTTCATATGGATGAGATTGATCTCAATTACATAACCACCAATTTTTTCCAGACTATCATATTGAAACCCCAAAAAGATATATATGAAATCCAAATCTGAAACACACTAATACAGTGTCAAAAATAAAACCCATAAACACAATAAGCAAATTTGAATCCCATGGGGGTTGGATGGCAACAAGTGACGAACTAAAGGGGGTTACCCCACTAGACAACTGATGTAAAATTTATGTGCATGGGCCGATAGTTTTACGGCGACAGATGGCATCAATTTGCACGGATGTTGTAACGGAGATGTTGCTCAGTGCAATTTCATGATTTAATGAGTTCAGATAATATATAGAAACCATCATTCAAGTAGAAGTAGAATTAGAGTGGATCGCACGGTTGCCATTGCCATCGCCGATAGAAACTCAAGTTTAGGTATAATTGTATTAAGGATCCAACCGAATCAGAAGAGATTGAGAATCATTCTCAATCTCCATGATCGGCTGGCCCTAGGTCAACCAGGAATCTGTACAGATTCCTTCCTTTTGTACATACTTAGCTAGTTTCTTTCCTTCCAAGTTAGGCCTAGTTTAGCTAGTTTATTTCCTTCCTAATTAGGTCCAGTTCAGACCTGTATATATCTCTTCCACTACTGTACATCTAATTAATTAAGAAATACAGAAGTATTCTCAATACCTTTTATGGTATCAAAGCCCTAAAAGCTCCACCGAGCAAAACCCTAGGGAAAAAAAACACCCAGAAACACACCCTAATCCATGGCCGCCCAACCCACCGCCACTGCTGCTCAAACCACTGCCGTCCCTTTCAATCCTACCCTCCCACCAACCACTGGTGACCCAAACCCTAATCTACCCGCTCCCATCACCATTAATACTGCCGCCCAGCTTCCGGTCAAGTTCACGGCCAACAATTTTTTCCCTTGGCGTGCCCAGTTCCATGCCCTTCTTCACGGGTATGATTTAATGGGTTTCGTGGATGGCTCTCATCCCTGCCCACCAGCAACAGAACCTGCGCTCCGCGCCTTCTGGTTCCGCAAGGACCGGCTTCTTCTCCACTCGATCTTGGCTTCAGTTTCCCCTCAAGTCATCACACTCATTGCTGCCGCCAGAACCTCTGCCGCTGCATGGCAGCGCCTAACCCATATCTATGCAAGCAAGGCCCGTGGCCGTGTGCTTGGCCTCAAGGAGAGACTTACTCTTCTTCGCCGTGGTGACCGCCCTATCTCTGACTACCTCCAAGAGGTTCGTCTTCTCTCCGACGAGCTTGCCGCCATTAACACCCCCTCTCTCTGATGACGATTTGCTGCTTCATGTCCTCAATGGCGTGGGCCCCCAATTCAAGGACATTACAGCGGCTGTCCGTTCAAGGGACACTCCTGTGTTTTTTGAAAACTTGCATGACATGCTGGTTCAGCATGAGGAAGCCACCAATCGAGAAGCCCCTTCAGCCTCTAGTCCTCCCATAATAGCTCAGGTGTCCCAGGCTCACCGTGGACACACTTCTAGCCGTTATTCACAACCTTCTTCCGGTAGCCGCCCCTCCTACCACCAACAGGACAACCACCGCCCTTCTAGTCACCGCAACTCCACCAATCGCCGCTCCAACCAGCCTGGTACTGGCTATCGTGGTTTCTGTCAACTGTGTGGTGTCCAGGGCCACACCGCCAAGCGTTGTCCCCAGCTCCCCACTCCCTTGGCTTCTCCTCCCATGGCAAACCCGGCCACTCAAGCTCACTCCAATAGCTGGCTTCTGGACTCTGGTGCCTCACATCATGTCACCAAGACCACTCGTCATCTCTCAGATGCCCACCAGTACACTGGCCCCGATGAGATCATCATTGGTAACGCTAAGGGTCTTGGTATCTCCCACAAAGGTTCAACCAACTTACCCTCTCTCACTTCCCCTCCCTTCACTCTCAAAGATGTTTTATGTGTTCCCTCCATGACTACAAATCTGATTTCCATTGCTAAATTCAATCAACAAAATTGTACGTCTATTGAACTTTTTCCCCACTCTTTTCATGTGAAGGATCTCAGCACGGGGAAGTTCTCCTACAAGGCCGGAGTAGGAATGATGTCTACGAGTGGTCCTCTGCCTCCATTCAACGGCCTCAAGCTATGGTGGGTGTGGTGGTCTTCCTTAATCTTTGGCATCGCCGTCTTGGCCACCCAAGTTCTAAAGTCCTCCAATCTGTCGTTCGTCAGTTTTCCATTAATGTAACTCCTAAGCATCTAGAAACTGTCTGTAATTCATGCCTTTACAATAAAAGTACTAGACTACCATTTGGTGTCTCTTCCCTAACTTCCTTTCGTCCCCTAGAACTTATTTACAGTGATGTATGGGGCCCTGCCCCTTACCTTTCTATGGACAAAAACTCATTATGTCATCTTCGTGGACCATTTTACCAAACATACATGGCTCTATCCCCTTAAGAAAAAAATCAGATGTCTTCTCCACCTTTGTGGATTACAAAACCCTTGTTGAAAAATATTTCCAACAACCCATCCTGTCTCTCTATACTGATGGAGGAGGTGAATTCATCAAACTAAAGCCATTCCTTGCTTCCCACGGCATCAATCCCCTCCTCACCCCTCACACCCCTCAACACAATGGGGCTGCTGAAAGGCGACACGGTCACATTGTCGAAACAGGTCTTACTCTCCTTCATCAGGCCTCCCTTCCCTTGTCCTACTGGACATATGCCTTCAGGGCTGCTGTGTATCTCATCAACCGGCTGCCCACCCCCCTCCTCCACCAGAAAAGTTCCTATGAAACACTCTTCCACCGCCCCCACCGCCCCCCCCCCCCCCCGCCCCACCCCACCAACTATTCCCGCCTACGCACTTTTGGGTGCCTCTGTTTTCCTTGGCTCCGTCCTTACAATCCAAACAAACTCCTACCTCGTTCCACCCCCTGTGTCTTTCTCGGCTACTCCCTAAACCAGAGTGCCTATCTTTGTTATGATCCATCCACCCACAAACTCTATGTCTCTCGTCATGTGTAGTATGATGAGTCCTCTTTTCCTGGTTCCCCTTCCTCCTCCCAGAACCCTCCTGTCACTCCTCCCCTCACCCAAACCTGGCTCTCCACACTTGATCCTGTGTCTCTGGTTCCTGTTCACACTGCCACCTCACCATCAGCAGCGATCACACCACCCACCACTCCAGCGGACACACCTGAGACATCCTTCCTGCACGGTCTTGCATCAGAACCCTCTCATGCTTTGCTCCTGCCGCCTACCTCCACCAGACAGCCCACGAACGACACCTCCATCCAGCGGCCCGGTTCTCCTATCCCGCACCACCCACCTCACAGCCCAGCACCTGCTCCCGCTCCACCACCCGACAACACCTCTGCCCATCCAGCACGCCCCCTCCTTACCTACAGCCGTCGCCTTCCTCGCCCCCACCACCCTTCACCACCGCCAAGACACGTGTCGACTCACCCAATGCTCACTCGCACCAAAACTGGCACCGTACAACCTCTCCTTAGCTATGCCCTCACTGCCAACACCCAACTCATGCCCCTCTTGGTTGAACCAACCTGTGTCTCTCAAGCTAAGGACCCTAGGTGGCGGAGTGCCATGTCAGATGAGCTGAATGCTCTCATCCGCAATGGTACGTGGGATTTTGTGCCTCCAGACCCTCACCAAAACGTGGTAGGTAACAAATGGGTTTTTCGCAACAAACGCGCTCCTCCTGGTGAGGTGAACAGGTTTAAGGCCCGTCTAGTGGCTAAAGGGTATCATCAACGTCCTGAAAGCCCACCACTATTCGGCTCATCCTCCACCTTGCTGTCACCAATGGCTGGCTGTTAAGGCAGCTGGATGTTAACAATGCCTTCCTTCATGGCACTCTACAAGAAGACGTTTACATGGACCAGCCAACTGGCTTTGTTGACAACCTTCATCCTACCTACGTATGCAAGCTACACAAAGCACTTTATGGCCTTAAACAGGCTCCAAGGGCTTGGTACAATGAGCTTCACTCCTATCTTCTTACTCAGGGCTTTGTTAATGCCCTCTCGGATGCTTCCCTGTTTCTCCAAAGGCAAGGCTCTCACACTCTGTTTTTTATGGTTTATGTGGATGATCTAATTGTCACACGCAACAGCTCCCAGCTCATCACTAAGTTCATTCAAGCTCTGGCTGTCCGCTTCTCTGTCAAGGACCGAGGGCCCCTACACTACTTCCTAGGTGTCGAAGTCCTCACCACTTCCACGGGGGCGTATTAAGGATCCAACCGAATCAGAAGAGATTGAGAATCAATCTCAATCTCCATGATCGGCTGGCCCTAGGTCAACCAGGAATCTGTACAAATTCCTTCCTTTTGTACATACTTAGCTAGTTTTTTTCCTTCCATGTTAGGCCTAGTTTAGCTAGTTTATTTCCTTCCTAGTTAGGTCCAGTTCAGACCTGTATATATCTCTTCCACTACTGTACATCTAATTAATTAAGAAATACAGAAGTATTCTCAATACCTTTTAAATTGTACAAGAATACCCTGAGTGAAGAAATTGATGAGATGTGAAAAATTTAATGGTTTGGTGGTAGACATCTACCATGGCAGCCAAGACTAGGAGTCAACGTTGCAGATGCATCTGGAAATTGATCTTTATGTTTGTGGGTCTTTCTATTTGCCCAAAGACAACAAAAGAGGCTGAAAGACGAGGACGCCCATAGCCCACTTGCCAAAACAAGCAAGCCATCCGCGATTGGACAATAAAGATTGTCTTGTGCAATTGAGAGAGGCTTGAGAAAGGTTCATTTATTAATGTTTAGGAAGGAGGAGAGTTGAGAAAAACTTCAAAGTGACAATTTTACCCTTATATTTAACAAAAAGTTAATAGATTTGACAGAAAATGGGCACCTTCTGACAAAAATGGGATTCAGGGGGCCTCCTGGGTCAAAATCGAGTTCAGGAGGCACCGGTTTTATGGGGCATCCCGGGTCAAAATCCAACTCATGGGGCATTTTGATACTAAAATTAATATCTAAGGGGCATCTTGAGTAAAAATCCATAAAAGAGATAAGAGGAACACGAACCCAGTTAATTAAAAGAAAACTAGACCAAACACTCATTGAACAGCCCTCCAGTCAAGCATAATAGATAAGATGGAGTCATTCACGAATTCAGATATATAAGTTGAACCACAAAGAGATTAAAAGACCCTAAAACAATGCCAACAATTCTCTTCCGAGTTCTTTGTATTCCCAACACATGTTTTCTTCCCTACTAGTCTAATGGATATTTTTATATCATTTTTTTGGTAGTAAATGTTTCAGCAGAGAGTGGTCGTGAGTCAATGGCTGCCTGAACTATGGGAGACCATCAAGGAGATGTGGGGATGGATACACTATGTTTCTTCCTGGAAAATATAGTGGTTGATATCCCAAGTAGGTTGTTCGTCAGAGCTAGCCAGATACAGTAACTTAATTGAGGGCTTTGCTAATCTGAGGTGGCATGCCGACATTATATTTTTCAAAAGGGGGAAGGAGATTCTAGCAACTTCTTTTTTTTTTCGTTTTTTAGACGAAACAAACATGTTATTACCCATCAAGACAGAATAACATAGCAGTGGACCATGAAAACGCTTCCACAGTGAAGCAAAGAACAAACAAGCAAGATACAAATCTTCAACAGTTCCCAGTTCCGGGAACAAAATCTAAACAAACCTATTTTACTCTTCAGTTGGTGAAATGTATGTCCACAACTGGACAATGCTGTTGTATTATGACTAATTATGAGTGAAGTTTATGTTTATTATTTAAAAAAAAAAAGGCGAACCAAACAAGACTTATTGTGTTTTGCGTGATGATAAGGATGGATCCCATCTAGAAAATTTGTATTTAATACCGAATCATTCACACGAGTGTCAATCAAGCTCCTTTCTCTTAATTTTTCTTATTGTTTTATGTCAATAAGTGTCTCACTTTATCTCTCTATCTTCTAGATAAATGCAATAAGTTTCCCTTAATTTTTCTTATTGTTTTATGTCAATAAGTTTCTCTTAATTTCTAGATAGATGCAAGAATATTGTTCCATCCTCCCCATTTATAATAATAAAATAAAAATTACCTGCATATGCTTCACCTTCTTCTCTTCTTCATTCTCAATAGCTTTATAGTCTCTCTCGTACAAGGGAAAAATGCTTCAGGCCTAACACAGAAAGGCTGGAAAACAGAAAACAATGCTTGCATATCTGTTTCAAACTGAATGATCCGATCGTCAAAAGATTCAATACCACATGCCATTCCACTGCAAGATATGAAATGGTCAAGCCCCTCAGCAATACTTCTCCACAGATCTAAGAATTCTTTGGGATTGAGACTTGTTCTCAAAAGAAAAAGATGACTTCTTAAAACATCTAGCGGTTCGATAAATTCAACAGATATCATTGAATACATTGCTGCTGATACTTCGACAGGAGTCAAGCCTTCCAGATGTTGGTCATAATGTCCCATCTTTTGCATATATTCCCATGATAGAGTTTCAAACTGACGAAGAAGACGACAAATAATCTCCATCAACCAGTTAGTTGCGAGCTCAGACAAGCTTTTCATTTCTTCTCTGAAAAAACCAGAATCAGTCGCCTCATCTTTGCCCGTGCCACTAGTATCATTTTCAGAAACTTTCATCTCCAAGAAGTTAACATCATCATTCCACTCTCCAATTTTCGATTCGACATATTTAGCAGCATTAATCGAACCAGATACTCTAACTAGGGCATCACTATCAGGATTGTCTGGAGGACTTCCACTACTTCTCTTGCACCGTAAAAGCAAAACTTTAAAAAAGTACCAAAGGAATCTGACAGCAGTTGACCTAACAAATTTTACTCGCGCTGAAGTGGCAGGCATAGTTTGGCATCTTTCAACCATTTCCCAAGTGATTCTAATGGCAGATTCTGCAATTAATGGAGCTCTATAGTCTTCTATAGTTGAAAGAACAAAATGCTCCAATTCTGTATCAAAATGCAACTGATCGCAGTGTTTATTATGAACTAACCAAGCCTTTTCATGTTTCAAATCTCTTTTGAGCTTCTTACAGGAACTTTTAAGCTCCATCTTTGCCCAAATTTTCAGCCAATCTGGCCTTTTACAGAACATCATCAACACTGAAATGCCTCCTGAAAGATTTTCCACCCATTCTGACTCTGCCACAAATAGACCGATTTCCGAACAAAGAAGTGACTGTATTCGCTTATCAAATAAAACAACACGGTCAATGAGATGAAGCCATGATTCTGCAACCTCGGATCTTATTTCTTCATCCTTGTATCTTTCAGCAAGAACAGCGATAATCCTTTTCGCCAAAAATTCAGAAAGCAGCTGTACCATGGCCGAAACCCAAGCTTCTTTAGCGCTATAGCTTACCAATCTTGCTCTATCAATCAAAGGCTGCAAAACATCATCCACTCCGGCAATAAAATCCCTTGTAGTTTTGTATGCAAGAGCGAATATAAGTTCAGGTTGATCAACCCACTTTGAAAAATGGTATTCCAACCGTGACGCGATAGGTGACACCAGCTCATCAAGGGCCCAAAGCTGCATCTTGCACATCTTTTGGTCGAAGATATGATTCTGCCGTTTTTCCCTCCGAGCTTGTAGATGCTGTAAAGCACAAAGAGCTAAAAAGCTATTTGAATAACTCTTCCTTTCTCCTCCCTGCATTAAAAGAAACGGGTTTGGAAGCCCTGAGATTTTCTCACTTTCTATTTGTGATGTTGAAAGTTTTGGTGGCCATCCAAGAGAAGAGAGAAGAGCTCTATGATCTGCAAGAACTTGTGGCCGGAGAATAACCAAACTTTTATCCACCCTAGCATCAACGGATTTCAGAAGACGACTCCACTGTGGTCGAAGTTTCATAAGATCAATCAACACTTCTATATCATTCAACACTTTTATGGCTTGAAACAACTTTTTGTCCTTTGTTCCAGAGTCCTGCATTCCAGAGATATGGTAAGGTCAATGAATCTTCCATTTAAATATATCAAGAAAGGCAGACAAAAAATTTCAGTGGATACTGATGAATTTGACAGCATTGCAGCGAACACTTTTCCACTATGGCAATTCACATAACAGAGAACTGCATCTTCTAGATCTCCAACTAGAGCTTCTAACTGCAGCGTAGTTTCTGAAATATCACAGTGTAATTTAGCTTGACACTTTCTATGATACAGAGATAGAGGAAGAGAGAATATTATTGAGAAAACGTATGCAATTATTAGAAAAAGGATTGGCGTCAAACAAAATATTGGAACCCGAGTAAAGAGAAGAACTTGAAACAATAGTTATAAAATATATAATGTATTGAGAGAGAGAGAGAGAGAGAGAGAGAGAGAGAGAGAGAGAGAGAGAGAGAGAGAGAGAGAGAGAGAGAGAGAGAGAAGATAGTATTGAGAAAACTTCGGTAATTCGGTTAACGAGGCATAGGCCTGAAGCAAATTCTAATGGGTAAACAGCTTGAACAAGAAAAATGAAGAACACTAACTTAAAACATATCAAGCATGTCGCTGCCGTTAAACATGAAACTATTTTATTCTAAGGAAAAGTAAAATATATAATGTGTATATATGTATATGAATATGTATAACACTGATTCAAAAACAAAAATAGAAGACGGAAATTCAGAAGATAATGCAGTAACATCGCAATTTTGGATTTCAGAGTTCAATACCACAATCATTTGGGGGAAAACAATTGGTTCGAAAAGAATGTCAGCATTATAACAAATGAGATTTGGGAATTGTTGTGAACATCGTGAACATAAAACACAACAACGTATTCAAGGGTACAAAAATTAATGTGGGTCAAGAAACGAAAAATAACTTTCCATTTACGCAGTCCCATTTTTAGAAGATCAAACACTATCTGCCTATCTGGTAATGTTTGTAAGTTTTGAGTGTGATTTAAAGAATGCTTAATATAAGTAGACAATCTCAAGTCCAGATACCATGGCAATATGATATTATGGTACATAATGCATTTCATGGAAACATGGAAATTGATACCTCTACATCTGTAATTAAAAGATATAATAATATCGTTCATAAATTGCATTGTCAAGTCACATTATTATCGTCAAAGTATCCTAAACTGTAGTTGACAATATTACATACCTAAAACGAACACAAAGGAAGGCGAATAATCCATAAGCAGAAGCCTTTTGACAATGGTTTAGATAATTCAATAAAATAGGACTGAAATATGAGAAGTGCTACAATTTAATTTTGTAATGGTAATAGTCATAGAACTTGATATGAAAAATTCCCCAGAAATTCAAGCAAATAGAGGCTAACTTACCAAGATAACTGCGAATGGTGTCGATTCGCAATACTTCCTTAGCAAGTTGAGGCAGTTCCGTATCTAAACCTCTCTGCAACTTCTTCGAACCACTTCCACCTACAATACCCAAAAGAGAATAAAGCAAAATTAAAGACCCAAATTTCATGAGTAAGAAAAGAAGAAGATACTGAAACAGATAAAACCCAAATGGAGATGAATAATTTACAAACGTTGGGAAGTGAGGAGGCTGAGATTCTGGAGGCTGAGGTTGAGACTGTGGAGGGCTGTTTTGGCTGAAAAACAATGGCAAATCCATGAAACGGTGCGTTTATTAAGGGTTGCTTGGGATTCTATGAGATGAGAAGTCAAATTTGAGCAGTAATTGTGGAGTGCTGTTGAGAGATGAGGAGCCTTGTCAAAAACATCTTCATGGGTTTGGAATTGTTGGTTCAGAAACTTCAATTGGTCTTTGGAGATGTCAACGTGGTCAGGCAAACAAGGAAACTCAGAAGAAGCCGGAACTGTAGGACAGGATGAAGATTCCATCGCCCTGAACTCGGACTTAGAGCTCACAAAACTTTGTTTTTGGATTGGTTTCCTCTGTGCTTGGATTCTCTCTGGATCTGTGTGCCCTTTACAGCATATGTTTCTTCCCCAACCCTTCACACTTTCGGACACAAATTTCCACTTGTAAACTTATTAACTTAGGGCAAACATCATTTTAAAACCCATGAAAAGTAAAATAAACTAATAAATTTCAATTACTATCGTTTTATTTTATGTAATTTTGAAATAATATCAATTTATTTCAATGGTCTATTTTATTAGTAAATTATAAATTTTTATCCATTTTATTTAATAAAGGATAAATTATCCATTAATCTTTAACAAAGTTTTATTTTATCTAAAAAATGTTATATGGATATATTAAATAATATAGGGACATATATTAGGTTTGTTTTATTGAGAAGCCCCTGCACTATTATCACTGTTTTTTTATTTCTCAATTGTCACGCTAGCCTTGCAAGAATTAGCAATACCAAATGATTTATATGTACATAAACAAGACCATACCATTTATGTGTGTGAACACTAAATCTGATCGAGCAATAAGCGTGGTCAGAAAATTCGGAAGAATACATCAAAGTCGTCTTCAAGGTCCATATTTAATGTTCATCAATGAGACTCGTACCTAAAAATCATTACTATGACCTAACTCAATACAACTCCTATAAGTATGGAGCCTCCTCCCTCATTCAAGGGGACTCACTCTCTTACTTCTCTCTACTTACACTACTACCTCTTTAAGGTTCATAGTTTCATATACTTGTACAAACACATACATTAATGACAATGGAATATACTATAGACGTAGCCCAATTTTGGGTAAACCACGTACATTTTTTATGTTTTGATGTGCGTATGTATTTTTATAGTATCGTTAGTACATTTTATGCATTAACAGTTTGCCGTCGTCTGTAAAAATTGATACAAAAGATTATGTCGATTCTTTTTAATTTTCTTACTTGCTGAAACACCATAAACATCTAAGAACACGGAACAAAAATCCAGATCTGCTCACCGCCCCAAATTAACCCAAGAACCCTTTATTCCTCTACATGGTCATGGAAAAAACTCGTCTTTGGTCAAAAATCATTCAAGACATTCTGTATCTTCGCCAAATTTCATATCAACAATCAACAATGGAAAAGCAAATATTATACAAGAAAGAAGAAATAACAAGAAGAAACAGCAAGAAGGAGAAGAAATATTTTCGCTTTAAAGGCCTAACAAACAATAAAGACATGGGTGTCGCCAACGTCTGTGTGCGGCGGTTTCTGTTTGTTTGGACGATGATGAGGTTGTCCTCACCAACGCTGTTTGGCGAACTGGTCTAGGGGTATAATCGTCCATAAATGCGCAAAAAACTTGTTGTGCCTGTGAATGATCCCAGCTCTGCTTATCCAAAACAGAAGCTACATAAAAAAACTAGAGAAAGCAAATAAACATCTCGCACCTCTCACTCTATCTCATAGAAGCTACAGAAAAATAAAATAAAAACGCAGTGTACAAGTCCCATGCTACTACTGCAAACATCTCGCACCAACGACAGCAAGTTCCCTATACCGCCTACAACTCACCATAGAAAGGCTCCGAGGAGGCCCCCTGCGGCTACCGTGTACAATCGACCCCCTCAGCGATCACCTTCGACCACCGTGCGATCACTGATGTCACACAACCACGGCGGTGAGTTCGCTTCCGCCTCTAACACTCTACTACCAGGGCTCCCTCGGCGACGATCAAAATGGCTTTGCTGTTACGCCTCCATAAAAAAGGCTTTGTTGTTGCGCCTCCATCGAAGAAGATAAGTGTTTTGTCCTTTTATTTTTTTTTCAACTAAGTTTTCTCATTGGGTTTAATTATTTGGGGTTGAAAACATTAAATAATTGGGCTCTATTCACACCCAAAACCCAATTTAGTTGGGCTAAAAAAATAAAAACATAATTGGGCTGCAATTTTTTAACCAAAAAACACAAATCAAGCAATGGGCTCATCGTTTTAGGATGTCAACCTTTCCCACACACTATGATGGACATGCATATAAGACCACATGCATGCTTACATTCATACTCACTCAAATATTGCTTACATATATTGAGCATATGTCTACTATGCAACTATTTACACCAAAAACATTTGGGGTGAAAAAACATTTGGGCTCAACAACTTACAATAAGAACATTTTAGTTGGGCCGATCAATTATTAGTTGGGCTGAATAATTGGGCTAAAATACAAAATAGTTGGGCTCAACAAATCATGGGTTTAGGTACCAATTGTACAAACTCATTCACCACCTTAAATGGGCTCATCATTTTTAAAGTGTCACATTAATTTGTTGCGTTATCTTACAATATTAGATGACAATATATAACACTATAATGAACATACATACAAGCCCAAACACTTAATGTTGTTCATTTCATTATAACAAGACCTAATAGAAATCCTATTAGGCAATACATGCTTAAATTCATATCTTACACACATTGCTCACACACATTGTGCATACTTATTATGCTAATATTTCCACAATTACATACTCTTATTGGCGCAATACAAATATATTATTAAATCCTACTAATTTCTGGATCAGAAAATTAATTCTTATCACTACAAGAAATATGCTCATTCACAGCATTTTATTATAGCACTTCTACAAAATTGCTATGAAATGTGAAAGTAAAAAAATAAATCTAACGCTATAAAAAGGTTATAAAATGCGCAGCTAAGAAAATGAAAGGGGGAAACCAAAAGTTTGGTTCCCGCATCCTGAAATGTGAAAGTTAAAAAATCAAAAAGCAAACCTAAACGCTATGAAAAGGTTAGAAAATGCGCAGCTAGGAAAATGAAGGGGGAAACCAAAATTTGGTGCCCGCATCCTTTTTTGAAAAAAAAAATTCGCTTAAGTAGCCTCACTCTTTTTTTGTTAAATCTAATTTTTTTTTTTTTGTTAAATCGTAGCCTCACTCTTAGGAAAAACAAAATCAAAGTTTTTTCTCAGCCTCTATTTTATCAACCGAAAACTTCATTTTTCTCTCAGCCGCTCTCACTTTGTCCCCTCCACCCTTCCAATCCTTCATCTCTCTAGATTACATGAGCCAAGTCATCTCAAAAGAGGTTACTGGGAATAGTCTTGGTCAAAGACAGAGCGTCCAAGGTAGAATTCCAACAGTTGTTTTCTCGCAGTAGCAAAATCGTAGCACCAGCAGCTTCTAACCACCGAATGGAAGCAGATTCAAGCGATACTCGAGTCTATTGAACTCCGATTTTTCTGCTTCATTAGGTTCCCGCTCTAGATCCAAAACGGGTCTGGGTCATCGTCTTTGCTTGAATCCGGAAATGTCCCTCATATCAAAGCAATTTTATATTCCTTCATTTATGAAATCATTTCAATTTATTGATTACTTTTTTTTTCAATTCATACAAACTTTGAAATATATGACCTAATTTAATTGTAGGGTTCCTATTAGATTCATACAGATGAAGGAATTGAAAAGATTCTAAATTTGGTACTTGTGAGGGGGAAGAGGGCTCTGAGCTGAAAGTGGATGCCCCTGTTATTTTCGAAGTCGGAGATGTTCGCCCTGGTCTCAAGGAAGGTAAATTTAACTCATTTGAGAAACTAAAAATTCATTTTGCCTGATTTCGTAGTAGATCTTCAAAGCTTTGATATTACTTGGATTTAAAGTCTTCGAAACTATAATATGTACGTTGGATACTTTCTGTAGCTTTTCTGATTAAGGTTAGTTTACAATGATATATGTCTCAAATGAAAGTGGTAACAAATGAAAAAATTACATCCTCTTAAGGTTTCATTTTCTTATTTAGTTGCCTGTATTTGAAAAAAATTGGGGTGTTAGCAGATGAAAGTGGTAAATTGATTTTGAGATTGTCATGTCGTCTTTCGCCGTGCACACAACACCCGTCGCGATTACGACTCAGACCCGTAGGTCATCAATAGGACATGCTCGAGTCAAAACAAAAACCAATTGGGTCTCATTCCCGGTTTTACCCTTTCAAAACCATTTCATTAAAATCGAAAGCATAAACGCGTATAAGCACGTATAAAATCAAAAACTTCGAAGTACGTGCCTATACGTAAACACACACATGAAACGCATTCAAGGAATCACAAAACATGTTCGAAAACACATATAAAACATTTATGCATGCATCGATTCATAAAAGAAAGTCCACTCACAGACCGTCCGAGCTACCGCCTCGATATGCTCGCCGTACACCTTTCTGGGTCAAACATCGTCCCCGGGGTTCCCAAACCTGTCCAAATCACTTTAGAGGGTTACTACCTACTTAATCAACCCCTCACTAAAACCCCCTAATTTTTCGGGAATTTTAACTATTTTTAAACGTGATCCTAAACCTTCGGACGACCCGAACTATATTGAGACGATGTTCGATCGACTCGAAACCAGTCCCAAAATGTTCGTTACATCGAATAGATGAAATTACATGTTATAAGTTTCCCCAAATTCTCCCTCACGCGCCCGCATCCGTCGCCTGAAGTGGTTGCGCGTGGGAGCCACGCGCCAACTACAGTGACGTCTTCAACCTCTAGCCGACCGGTTCGACTAGCCGGTCCGGTTTTCTCTGCAACTCCGGCCCAACTGGACCGGTGTGACTAGTCCAGGCCCCTAAACCGTTCAATTTTTGTCCTTTTTCTTCCTAATCAATCCCAATCTTCCTAATTTGATCCTAGAAACCTGTTTGTGCAAACAAATCCACCAAAAACCTACTAAAACCCATCGGTCCAATTTTCCCTCACGGTTCAGTTTTTCCCAGTTCCTCCCCAGGACTTCTCAGCCGTGAACCAACATTCAAACCTTCCTAAAACCTTCCTAGCAACCTATTAAACTCATCCTAATCGACTAAAACCGTCCATAACGTAGAAAATTGAAAATGGGGAAAATCGGGCAAAACTAAGCTTACCTTGCTCGAGGTCCTCCGCAGTCCACGGAGGCGCTGCTCCTGGCCAGCCACCACCATCATCCTGCTCTCATCTCCTTCTTTGGGTCTCAAAAATGATTGGATGGTGGGAGGGTTTGGATTGGGTTGAAGGTTTGATCGGGTTTGGTTGGGAAAATGGTCGAACACAATGAAAAAGGGATATGCATGAACGTGTTTGGGCTAGGCAATTGATGGGTGACACTTGTCACTCATCCATTAGGCCCGTTCTAAAAATCTGGGCCCCACTTGCTGCCAAAAGTCCCTCGCCTTGTAAAGCGTGCAATTGTCCGTTCGAACTTTCGTGAACCATAATTTTTTCGTCGAACTTCCGAATTTGACGTGCTGCCTGTCTACGGATTCGTATCGACGCGATCTATGTAACGGTCCTCGGCCCTCGGCCATTAGACCTCTCGGGTCAAAAGTCAACTTTTTACCCTCGTCTAGGGGCAAAATCGTAATTTCACTCTGAACGTCCGTTAATCCTTGCCTAAATCCCAATTAGCCTCGCTAATTCGTCATTAATCCCTAATTAATCCTCAAAATTAGGGACGGGTCGTTACATATGAATATTGATTGTGTTGTTGACAATGGTAAAGATTAGTCAGATGATGAAGATGACAACTTGTCTGAATCGGTTTGTACTGCTTGTGATAATAGTGGCCTACTAGTGTGGTATGTTCTTATATTGGCCAATTTCTAGGATAATAGTTTCAATGTTAGCCTTGTTTATAATATGTATAATTTTCTTTTCATCCTTTTTATTTTAAAACTTGTATCTTTCTCTTCTGTTGTGTTTCTATTATTTGTAATATAAACAGCATCAGTGCTCTGCCTGTGGGAGGTTAGGCTTCTCTAATAAATTTTCAATTGCTGAGGTCTGAATTATTGTCTACATAGCTGTTGACAAGCAAGATGCTACTTAAAAGTTTCCGAATGTGTTTATGTACGACTTATTGATATGTTATGATGTTTTCTTGGCTGCCCATTTATTAGTTTTGATAACTTTGTTTGCTTCTTGGAACTAGTCGAATTATTGCTCTACTTTGCACCAACATTGTTCGATTGTTGGGAGGAGTATCCATTTGTTAACTTGGATCCTACTGTAGAAAATTTTGACTACCTTGTGGCCATGGGTAAGTAGCCAATTTATTTATTTGCTCGCTTGGTTAGTTTCATTCGCTGCACTAACTTTTTATCTTTCCCTCGTAGATATTAAGGAGCTTATTTCCTTGGATGATGTTATGGAGGAGCTTGGATTGGGTCCCAATGGTAGACTTTTATACTACAAGGAGTATCCTTTTTTCAAATTGTTCGTTACTTTTCCTGTGATGTATATTGCTTCCACTAGTGAGGGTTGCCATTGGCTTACCGATGTTGAGTGTTTACGGGTGACAAAAGCAGTGAATCATTTATACCGCTTACTGTGATCTCTCTTTTTAAAAAAATTACCTCTTTGGTGATTGGCCTTAATCTTGACGAAGTCACTTGGAAGACAATCTGGATGAGTGGAATACAGAGGCATTGGAGAATTGGATGATGATTACTTAGTATTTGATTGCCCAGGTATCCAAGCTAACATGAATCATTTATATCACTACCTACTTGACATTAATAATTTTTTCTATAAACATCTGCTAATACTCACCAGGTGTAGTTGAAGTCGAAAGATGACACTTTTAGCTGTTAACATATTTATCTTCGTTTTTTCAATCTATAATTTCTCTGTCGTCATGTAAGTATCTAGACTAAAAGCTAAAGTATAGTATCATAAAGAATGGAATATACTGAAATTTGTTCTCCTTATTAGTTCTGTTTGTTTTAAGGAGTATGGATTATATTGAAATTTGTTCTTTTTACTTTATTGACATTTGTTTTTATTGTACAACTCTTTTACTTAGCAAAGTTTAAAGGAGTATGGACTTGAGTATAGAACTGAATCAAAAAATGTGTTAATTGACTACTTAGGTATGACACTATTGTCAAGATTATACATAAGGTACTTTTTCAAAATTGTAGTAATTATTAGTATTTTTAGGTCAATGTGCAATGAATATCATTTTCTACAGGTTCTGCATATATGCATATTCAAATTTTACACTTTTTGCATTCTCTGAATTTTCTGCATATGCATATCCATTTTCTGAAGTTTCTTTATGCAGTTTCATTTTCTGCATTTTTTGCAGTTGATGTTGTTGAATTATTTTGCAAATTGAATGCATGTGTCATGGATTTTGGATGATGGAATTGGAGGGACACTAGCAGCAAATTAAGCTATATATTATAGTCTATGTATGTAAGGTTGATGACATACTTTTATGGTCATGAAGTTTATGATTTATGGATATGAAACTTTATGTTTGAGTAGAATGGATATGAAACTTTATATTGAGTACAATATATATGAAGTTTTTTGTATTTGATTACTGGATTGAATGTGAAGTTTTATTAATATTATATAATGAGTTTATGAATGTATTGTGTTTGATGGTAGGTAATTATGCTAGGAAGCTTTAGAAGAAAATTTGGAAAATCATTAGATAGCAATAGCAATAAGAAATCTGGAAAATTTTCATAAAATTCCAAAAATGCTATGAAACCTATTTTATAGCGTTTTAAAAACGCTATAGAAAATAATCTATCATAGTGTTTCCAAATTGCTGTAAAAAACATTAACAACAGCGCTTGGAAAACTCTATATAGCGTCAGCTATAACATCAGTTTCTTTAACAATGTAAAATGCTACTATAGCGTTTTTTGACTACTGTAATAAGGCAATTATGGCGTAGTGTATATTATTAGAAATTTCTGAATTGTCTAATCATCGATCGACACAATCAATCGATTAATTTTTGTCCTTCGACAACAAGTTTTATGATGCCCTTCGTAACACTCACTTGCATGTTCACAACAATGATCCAGCTCGGATCGACTCGTCTCGGACGATCATATTTCTTACCAATCGACATATATCATCTCTCCAGGCGTATCATGTTAATCACATTGTCACCAAGTGATGAACATCACGTCACCCGATTAGTCAACATGACCTACCATATTGACCTATACTCTAATATTGTTAGCTTCCGACCGATGGGCTTGATCAGCACTCACATGGGTCTGCCAACACCCATTAGCTCAGGGGCCTACTAACCATAGTTTTATGCTCATACTAAGCCACACATCATGATACACTTGAATACAACTAGGTAATACTTAAAAATAGAAACTTGTTATGAACATCATCATAAGCATACACGCTGAGCATACATGACCTCATACATGCCAACATACATGCGCTCATACTTTTCAAGCATACATGAAACTCATACGTGAACTCATACATACTGACATACATGCACTCATACATGCCAACACACATGCACTTATACATGTCGAGCATACATGGAACTTATACATGAACTCATACACTTAAGCTCAACACATATCGAGTGCTCAACACACACCGAGCTGCTTAACAGATACTGAGCACACTTAAACTCAACACATACCGAGCACTCAACACATGTCGAGCTACTAAACACTTGGTCTTGACTCGAACATTAGAGTCAAAGTGCAGGCACACTCGGCCTACACTCAACACTCGGCATATGCTCAACACATTACTGAGCCGCTCAACACATACCGAGCACACTTAAGCTCAACACACTACCAAGCCACTCAATACATTACTGAGCCCACTTTCAAAGCTAAACTTAGCTAACATGTCATTTGGCACTAGCCATGGGCATATCATCCCAAAATACTGAAATCTTCTCGTTCTATATCATACCAAATAGGAAAAAAATCAAATGGATGATCGGTACGGTACCGATACCGTACTAGTTGCAACCGATATGAGATCGATATCGATGTTGGGGAATACCGTCCCGTACTGAAACCGAACTAGTTTGATTTTTTTAATTAATTAAAAATTTTAATTAAATAAAAAATATAAAAAAAAAGCCCTAACCCAAAAAAAGGGGGAACGCTCTTTTATGTTTACTGCTTAGTCTTACTATCTCATACTTGCACTCTACGACTTCAACTCTTCTTTTGCATTACAAAAAAAACCTAGCCACCTACAACCACATCCTAGCTGCTACTTCACCTTCGACCTCAACTTCGACTCTTTCGCACTCCGTCGCCCACAACCCGCTACTGCGATTTCGCTGATCTGCCATCGCTGCCTATCTGTGATTTCTCTCGACGTCATCGCTTTCCATCAAGATTCTTGATGGCTGATGTAGGTAAAAGAAATTGCTTGTGATATGTGTACTATATGTGTTTTTTCTATTTTTTTCTGGTTTGTATGGGGAAGGGGGAATACGATATTGGGTTGTTCTTTAGGTTGAATCTCGCCTGTGAACATAAAAGGCATATATTCTCCTACAGTCTTACTTTCTTTCTGGAAAATGCAACTTTGGAGTGTTTCAAAGAAGAATTGAATTCGTGGAATAGCATGTTTTTAAGTGTAATGCAAGTTGAATCCAAGTCTAGTTTGAAGTATCATGAACTTGAACCAAATAATTCAGATTTAGGGGAATTTTATTAAAAAGCTACTAAGTTAATTAAATAGTGTTCGATGCAAGTGATGGGCAATTGTTATTCTTTATGGAACAACACGATTGAGATATTCACGCCTAATTATACTGTGCTAGTTTGTCTAGTAAGATACTACAAGTTCGATGTTGTGGATTATGAGTGATATGGCACTATAAAATAGTTTCATTCTGTGGATGTGGGATGGGATTGTGGAGGTTCAATCTTGTTTTCGATGCTTACTATCTCCCCTTCTAGCGCTTGTGCGTGTTTTATTATACTCTTATATGTGTATACATGCATTTATTTAGGTATCCTTTTTTTTATTATTTTCACTTTATATTGATAATTGATTTAAAAATTAATAAAAAATAAAATATTCCTTAACGATCTGGTTTGAATTTAATGGATTTCAAAAAAATAAAAATCCAAATTCAAACACTTACTGATGAAGCAATTTGAGTTCTCAAACCGTTTGACTTTTATCCGATCAAACCTAAAATATTGGATAAATAACGGTTTGAAGCGGATCGGTTTGTCGGTTAGTAATTTTGATGGATTCTTGCCCACCCCTACCTTTAATAGGCTATAAGGATCTACATTTACATTTACATTAAATTTAATTAACTATACTCTTATAGCTTGTTTAAATACACTAATTTAAAAGAGTAGCTAAATCAAAGTAGTTAATTATATAATAAAAAATTAAACGAGTAAATTTTTTTAATTAATACCAAGAATGCCCTTAACTTAATTGGTGATTTAATTGTTGAAATATACAAATGGATTAAATTGAAGCAATCTCGAAACCACATGGAGTAAAATGATGACATTGAAATCTAGTCGTCCATTCTGATGTTGACCCCCAAACTTTGGGGTGTAAAATGATGTTTGCCCTAAGTCTTAAATAAAAATTATTATAATCCTAGTTTTTTTTTGTGTTAAATCTTTATTTAGATATCTTAACTTAATTTGATGAGCATTTGATCTATAAATTTTTTTTCAAAAACTTGATTTTGCTTCAATTTTTGTTTTCACCTTTTTTCACCTTTTAGTGGCTTTTTCTTTTTTTTTTCTTTGTGGATTATGTAATTTTTCAAATTTGAGATACTTATTGAGTACATTGTTAGTTTTCTAATGTGAGCTTTGTCAAGATCAACACTGTTGAAGCAGAATTCGTTCTTTACACTCAAAAGTCTCAAAGATCCCTGCAAACAGCAAACAGTAAGCTATCGTTCATTCAAGATCGAGACCCCAGGGGTTGTTTGACTAAGAACGCTACAATGCTTAAGTTAGCTTTGAAAGAGAAATATCAAGAGTTTAAGTAGCGTTGAATCGAATTACCTTGAAAATGAAATGACCTCCGTTATTTATAGGAAAATCTTAGGAGCCTCGGAGCGTTCTGATTGATCCGTTGAATTTGTAATTAATAAATAATATATTATTTAATAATTATAATAATTGTTCATTATGACTATAATGATTAGAATTTAATATTAATATTAATTGTCCATTATCAAGAATAACGACAATTAACTCACATGGAGAATATTAATATTACGGAGGCTTCTAACCCGATTAAATAACGTATTAGTTGGTAAATAAATTATTCGATATGTAGGTGTTTGCAAGCCATTAGTATTGTTACTAGGGGAAATTTGGTAATTTTGGGAGTTTTGAGCCACGTGGCAGCTCTACAATTTTCGGGTAATTTTGGGTTCCACAAATGCCCCCACATCGCTTAGGAATTCATGTAATCCTCAGGGATGTAGATTTTTTTTGGATTTTTCGTTGTCAATCTTGTCGGAATTTTTGTCTCGCTCCACCTCTATGTTGAGAATAATAACTGAGTTCAGAATCAAGCCGATTTATACTGGACTAATGTGGGTTACAAAAAAGGACAACTGTTTTTTTTTATCCAAATCCTTAAGAAATGAAGCCTCCCACTAATGACAATTAATCTCATTAAGAAAGAGATTAATTCCATTGTAACGTTTTGAAGGTTTTTCCTTATTTAAAGGGTACGTTTGGTTGTCAAAAGGGAAAATGTGTTACCCTAATTTGGAGGAAAGCTACTCTCTGTCGAGGTGAAGAATTGAGGCTTTCAAAATGTAACTTTTTTTTCTATGATCCCCTCTCTAATTTTGTGTGTTGTTACCTTTAGGATTGTTTTTTTCTGTTTCAATGTCGCGCAAAAAGGAGGGGTTGTGCTTGAAAAGTGGGAGGAGACAGAATGGCAGCTACCATTGGTGGGCCAAGAGTTTTGTCGTTGTACAGTGGTTTGCGGATGAGTGAAACCTACTGATGGATGCAGTCAATGACAGAACCCACCCGTGGGACGTAGTACGGCACTGGTCAGGCACGTGTAGAACACAGGTGCTCAAATTGGGCCTGCTGCTGGCAAGTTGACGTCTGTTGGTTGACATGGCACGGTAGTGACGCGTGGGAGTCTCTAAGTGGGTTGTTGGAGGTGCTGATGCCAATTTGGCCTCAGCGTGTCGCCATCAGCGGTTAAGCCATGGGCTCCATGTGTCGGGTGACGTGCAACGTTGTCGGCCACTTGGAAGCGCAGTGCTTCAATTGGACAAGCAACTACGTGAGCATCATTTTGTCATGCTAGAATGACTGATTTGACGCATGGGCTCCGTTGGATGCAACGTAGCACATTGGGATACGTGTGGCACATTACGGTTGGGGCAGCACAACTGGTGGCTCTCGTTGTAACGATCCATCCTGAATTTTGTGATTAGCAAGAATTGATTAAGGGTTAATTAGGATTAATTGAGGATTATCGGACGATTGGGGTTAAATTACAATTTTGCCCCTAAAAAGGGTGAAAAAGTTTACCTCTGACCCAGGAGGTCAAATGCACGTGGACCAAAGTCCATTACATGGATCGAGACGATACGAGTTCGTAGGCAGGCGGCACGTCAAAATCAATTACGGGTCATGGAGGTTTTTCATACTATTCAAAATTGCATGAAAACCGAGATGGTTGACTTTTGGGTTTATCTTTAGTAGGACCCAAAATATCTCTTGTGGACCAATAGATGAATGACAAGTGTCACTCATCCATTGATCCACACAAACACATACATGCATCACCCTTTCTCCCTTCCATTTTGATCCAAAACCGAAACCCACCCTCACCATTTTTAATCTTCTTGCTTGAGGCCACAAAGGGACTGAGAGAGGTTGAGGCTGAGGCTGAGAAGCGAGGAGGACGGTGATGAGAGGCTGAGCCGATGTGGATGGCTGAGGAAACCCAGAGAAAGGTAAACCCGAAACCCATTGTGATTTGAAATTAGGTTTTGGTTTTCAAACGTTTGAGACATGTTCTGAAGCCTTGTTGGTGTTCTGTGAGTCCTTACGAGTGTATAAGGATAAAAAACAGGGGCTGAGGATGGCAGGATGGATCTAGGTTCGAACTCAAAGTTGGCAGTGAAGGTTTGGATTCGCACAAGTAACTTCCATTCTTGTTTCGTGATTGTGAGGTGTTGAGTGCATAAAGCTATATTTTTACATCCTCTTTTACTTTATTTTTTGATTGAGATCTCTATGCAATACAAGATATTTTATTGTTTTTGATGATTTCAAGATAAAATTAAGGGTTTAACGAAATCAACTTAATTTTTGGTGAATCATAAAGACTTGAGGAGCTAAGAGTGGATTACTTGAAGCCCAAGAAATGCCAGATGAGTCCCTAGCTCACAGGTGGCCCAAGATCAGCCCAGAGAATAATCTGCAGAACACCTAACTTGTGGGCATTTCCCCAAAGACCTTAGAGTGAATTAGAAAATGGGCTACATATGGTTGGAAAGCCCTAGACGTCTAGTTTCCGATGGCTTTGATGACTTGTTATTTGGACGTTTCTACAGAGAGTTATCATGCCATAAAGGGACGTTGTTCAGTTTCAAAATAGCAACTTTTCACTTTCAATACTACACTAAATGCTGGTTATAATGAGAATCAATGTAGGCTGTTAAATGACATTAAACTCTTGGAATATAGTTGTTGTAGCTTTCTACACCTATAAATAGAGGTCCCATTGTACAAACACAACACAAAAAAATAAAAATACATCTGGTGCAAAGTTGGAGCTGTTCCAAGCATGGAGAGACGCACGAGCCTTGGTTTCGAGCATACTTCTGGTTTTAGCCTTTCAAACTTTCTATGTATTTGTTTAAGTTTTTTAATTTGTTCATGGAGTAGTCTTATAGTAGTTACGGCTGCTTTAAAGCCCTAGACATGATTAAATCAATGTTATGATTAAGTTTGGTTTTCAATTTCTTTTTGCAACTAGAATTAGTTTTCTGTTCTTATTGTTTACAAGCTTTTTTTTTTTTACAAGATTAGCTACCTTTTTTATGTTTGCTTGTCGTTGGGAATGTTAGGATGACTTTCATATCTTCTTTCATTCATTAGCAACATGTGGTTAGGTTAAGAACTAATCATGTAAACTGATTTCATGAAGATCTAGGATATATGCCATGTTCTAGGGTTCATGTGATGTTTATTATTCTCTTTGTTCTTAATGAGTCTCTAGGTACTAAATCTGAGTATATGCCATGCTAGGTTGCACCTAGAGATATAAGTTTGATGTATATGCCATGCTTTTAACATGCTAAGTAAGAGAAAATTCATACAATTTAGTAATATGCCATACTAAATCTGTGAACATCTTAGTTATACATTGAAATTGATAAATTAGAAATTCACAGCGTTGATTCATGATTGTTTAGAGTGGATTGCTTCCCTTAACTCATTCTAGTTCATAGATTAACATAAAAACTGTATTGCATTTGTCTTCTACCTTTAAGTTCTTTCAATTATATTTATCTTTTCTATTTTGATTTCTATCTTCCAAAACCAACTCAAAACCCCCCAACTTGTCTCTTAGGCTTGTTCCTTATTTTCTTTCTTTGTTCCTTATTTGTTCCTTGTGTACCTCACATATCTTATCTAGTGTCAAGTCTGTCTTTGGATTTTCTTTGTTGTTTTATTTTATGTTTTGAGTCTCAATCTGAATTAATTGAATCTAAATTATAAAGTGGATAAAACGTTGATACAAGTCCTTGAGCGACTGATCCTTGCTTTCCTTCTATACTATCTTAATTGATTTGTGCACTTCCAAGGTTTTAACTATTAAAGGTAGATTGCACAATCATGTGTCAGGACGCGTGGCACCAATTAGGGTGTGCCACATGGCAGCCGTCAGAGTTGTCAGGCTAACGCCAGTAGTTGACGTCAGCGTTGACCAGCGTTGTACACCATGGATCAGACTTTGACCGATGTGTGAGGGCACGTGGACATGAGCTTCGAGGTTAAATCGATCTTGTTTGAAAGGTTTCTACAATCTGATTCCAATGGTGGTGGTTTCATGTCAATCAGAGGTCGTTTAATAGGTCATTTGGAGGTTTTAACCTTGGGAAGCGTGTTCGGGACACGTTAACTATTCCAGGAGTTTTGAGGGCTTATGGTATAGACTTGAATAGATGGTTAGTGACCTTTGGATATGATTATGGACAGGTTCAGACGTTCTGGAGACGTTGGATTAGCCACGAAGTGGCTTATGACGCAGATTGTGAGCGCGTTGCATGGACGGTCTGTGAGTGGACTTTGCTTTTTGAAATGATGCATGCATAACTGTTTTATATGTTTTATGAACATGATTTGAGATGCACTGGTTGCATACGATTTATGTTGATGACTTGGCATTTTCGTAGAAAATGTTATTATGCACGTATTTCGAGATTTCTATTTTTATATGATACTTGGGCTTAGGCCGAATATTCTACGTGCATGTGAGTTATGTGATTTTAATGGTTTCATGGAGAGGCGTGAAACTAAGGATTTGATATTCGATTTTGAATGATTTCACGGAGATGCGTGAAATGCTATTTCGGGCATGAGACCCAGTTGGTTATTGTCTTTGACTTGGATGATAGTCAAAGGTGGATTTTGAAATGTGATTTGAATAATGAAATGGTTTTCGGATTTGGAAAGAATACTCGGGCATGTGTCCCAGTTGGTTTATAGTTTGACTTAGAGTATAGTTAAACGTGGAATATATCGGGCCAGTGACCCAGTTTTGATTTATGAGATGACATATTGGGCTTGTGACCCAGTTCTGATTTATGATATGAGATTTCGAGTTTGTGACCTTTTTGTGGATTTACGAGTTTGGATTTGATACGATTCGAGGAATCCTAGATTGGTGAAATTTTTTCCATAATACCATCCTCTATGATGTGATTGTAGCTTCTAGACGTCGTAGATCCTGGAGAGGTCACGATGACACTAGCTGCAGAAGTGTAAGAGATGGACATTTTGCATACGTCGAGCCAAGGGTTCCGAGCTAGAGTTAGAACACCTAGACATCGAGCCACGAGTTCCAGAGCCAGGTCTATATTCGAATGTGTAATCCTAAGTCACACGCATAGCGCTGATATTGTGACAAGTGAGATGATTTGGATATTGGATTAGAGGATTGGTTAAATTTTTTTTTCATAAGACTTCGGATGTGAGTCTATGTGTCGGGCAGAGGCCCTGTTGAGATGATTTATGAGATTGTTTTGGACTGAGATCCCACATGGTTTTGATTTGGGCTGAGACCCTAATGAGGAAATTGCTTTGATTCATAAATGTTTTCACTATGTATTGATTTGAAAAGCCATTTGATTTGTTTTTATGAAAGTATTTGAGATACTATTTTTCGATGCATGTATGCTTTTTAAAGTGAAGGGTATAAATGACTTTTCGATTAATGGTTTTATTAACTGTTTATTTTTGTCCACTCATAGTTTTTATGTTTTTGATACCCTTCAGGTTGATCGCAGATGAGGGCTGTAGCAAAGACTGAGACATCACATCGCGCTATGTACTCCACAAGTCATTACGCACTCTAGTAACCCCAAGTGGGTTACGATTTTATCCCTGGTCTGGCACGTGGTGTTAGACGGGAGTAAGGCACATCCCATGATAATCCAGGGGGATTGGTATGGGTCTTGTCACCAGTTATTTGTAGGTGCACTCAGAAGTCACGTGCGGGCCCGCGTGATGGGTGCCAACTGTGAGCTTGTTTCCCTTGCGACAGAGAGCTGACTGCCATTGGGACTCGTATGTTGGATGGGCTACAGACATAATCTAGCGAGTGTGAGACATACTCGCACTGATTGGACAATGGGGTTGACAGGAATGATGACGACGACTAAACTAGGTGATTAGGCTTCTACGGCTGACATGTTTTTTGGCATGTCTGTTGTCCAATAGTGTGTGGCCATATGGTCACTGCTGATTGCTGGAGGAAAAACACTGATGTTATCCTACTTTGGCATTTTTTTTTAATGTCGTCAATTGGTGCGACGACCATGTCGCGGTTGACATCAGCTTTTTAGAGCTGATGTCAACGTGATGTGTTCTCTCCTATCATGTGTATCTGATTCGATTTATCTAGAAGTTCGGCTAGGCTCATCCTTCGAGATGTGTCAAGTTGGGAGCTCAATGGTTCGCATAGTCAGAGTCCATTTTGAAGGAATGTTATGAAGCTTGAGAGACCTGAAGACTTCAAGGCACAGAAAGACATTCTTCCATGTGGGCTCTTAGATGTTTGCAAGGGGAGAAACCCAGCTAGTGGCCAATAGATTGACTTCCTACATAGGTCATCAATTGAAGTTGAAACCTATATTCTTGAAAAGCTTGGATAGTAGAAATTCAACAAGGATTGAAATCCAATAAATAAGGCATGAATGACATCGAGGTGTTATGGCTGGCAACATAGCGTTGAATCGAATAACCTTGAAAATGAAATGAGCTCCGCTATTTATAGGAAAATCTTGGGAGTCTCGGAGTGTAACGAACGGTCCTATATTCTCAAGATTAATTAAGATTAAATTGAGGATTAGCGAGGCTAATTGGGAATTAGTCAAGGATCGTCGGACGTTTAGGGAAAAATTACGATTTGGTCCCTAGACGAGGGTAAAAAGTTGACTTTTGACCTGGGAGGTCCAATGCACGAGGACCAAGGACCATTACGTAGATCGAGTCGATACGAGTCCGTAGACAAATGATACATTGAAATCGGACATTCGATGGAAAAGTTAAGGTTCATAGAAGTTTCAGGCATTATTACACGAATTCCAAGACTAGTGGACTTTTGTCTTGAGTGGGCCCCATATATTTTTTCCAGGTCCAATGGATGAGTGACAAGTGTCACTCATCCATTACCTATCTCCCCACATATATGAACCCACCCCCTTCATCTTCATCTGTTTCATTCGACCAACCAAACCCGAAAGCCCAAAATCTCTCCCATTCCCCCATTTGTTTCAGTCTGAGGCCAAAAGAGTGGCTGTGGTTAAGTGAGGGACTGAGGGACATCATGAGAGGCTGCAGAATCACCGTGGGCGGCGGAGGAAGCCACGAGAAAAGGTAAACCCAAAACCCAGTTTTAGTTCAAAAATCGAAAATGGGATTTTGGACGTTGTTGAAGGTTTGGATCTATCCTAGCCGGTTCTAGGGATTGAGACGAGTTTAGTGGGCTGGTTTTCATGGAAGGAGGTGACCGGAATCCTAGGAAATTTTTCTAGGTTTTAAAGCCAAAGATTGATTGTATAGGATTGGATGATCACACTAGAAGCAACGGCTTCGAAGATAGTGGCCGAAGCTAGAAGAACGAACCGGGTCGGGTTCGCGGGTCTACGTGACCCAATTGCAGGAATCTGGGTCGACCCGAATAGAGGACAAGGATGATGACGTCATTGATGACATCATCATGTTAGGTATGACATGTTAGTTGACACGTGTTAGGTGTCAGTTGATAGGACCCGTCCCGACCCCACAGGGACCACAAGGGGACGTGCCATGCTCCCGTCTGACACCCAAAAATAACGTTCCAATTTTAACCTCAAAACATCAAATGCATAAATAACCGAATTAAGTTATACATCAAATCCGAAATAAACCGATGTCAGACAAGGGATAAAGTTCCAAATTACAAATTGCGAGCACGACTCTAAAATAAACCTGTGGGCAAACCACCCAACAGGAGATCAGGTACGCGGAAGTAGATCTATGCCTCAGCCTCAGGATCCTCATCTACCTCAGTAGCACAGCCTGGAGGGGTTACCAAAACATTAAGGGTGAGTGGGTCGAAACTCAAGTTTATAAAACCATTTAATAAGTAAAACATATATTTTACCCCTCCGTTTTCCAAACATGCATGCATCAGAATTTTAAACCATAAATCATATAATATGAACCATAAGGCATGTAATAAAACCATAAACATAATTTTAGCCACTGCACTATACACTCCAATCCTGACATCCCCGATGTCTGACGTCCCTGAAGTCCAATAAGGTCACAGTCTCAAGGCTACGCGTGCCACTCGGGTCTCAATTCCAAGTCCAATCCCCGAACCCTGTCCGGGTACGGCATCTCAAATGCCTAGCGTCCTAGACGCTAGACGTCCCTGACGTCAAATAAACAATCCTGCTCCTTAGCCATTTTACGGTCCGGTTCCTCCGTAGAATGACCCCTCGCAGGCAATGCGCCATGACCACTCCGGGGTACCACATCCGGAGGAGACAGTATCATAAGAATGGATTTATACAGTGCAGTTCTAAATACATTTTATTGATATCCACATGCAAAACATATATATATATATACATATATAAAATCCAAACCGATCGTTAAGTTTCATCAGACGGGTTTCAAATCCAAATACCGTGAAACATGCCATAACCATAATTTCAATATCATCAAAACCATTTCTTGATTCCAGCATGTGAACATATAAGTAAATCGGAAAACATTTAAGCATGCAAGGGTTTAATGAAATCGGGCCCACTCACAGTACGATCCCGCGGTGAACCTGCGCGTACGAACTTGTTCCGGGATTATCGTACAATTCCTGTCAGTCCAAATCACATGTAAGGGTCACAACAAGTCTTAAACATTTATCCAAAAATCCTGAAACAGAAACCGGCTCGGGGAAACCGTCAATACGTTTCCCGAGACAACCGGCCCTAAACTGACCCTCCTAACTATCTCAGATCAACATGGTTAATTCACCAAAAATGTTCAGAATGATGAGAGGAAACAAAGTCATGTTGATCGTGATCGGAGATAAGGCTCAACGCACCCTCACGCGCCACCCAAAGTGGCTGCGCGTGAAGTTCACGCTCCTGACACTGTAGCTGCTACAGTGTCACCACCTTCACCCGTTTGTCTGTAATACGGGCCTGCCACCCGCATCTTGACCCGGTTAATTAACCCCCAATCCTTAATCAATTTCCTTCGTTTTTGATTCTATTATCTTCCATAAACATCTAATTTAGGTTCTGAGACATTAATCACCCTCGACAAGTCCTCAATCGACCCATCGACCCGTGATCAACCAAACGGGTCGATCACCAGAACTTCCTGGTTTCTGATTCAATCTCTAATTAACTTCACATGAAGCATAATAGGATCAAAATGAACTAAAATGAATGATCAATTGGGCCTGAAAGTACCTGGAGGTTGTCGTCCCAAGCTCTGCAACTTCACTGAAAACGGCAGCCTCTGTCCCAGCTCAAACGTGGCTGGTTCCCCTCGATTTTGATGTGGTTGAGTTCCAAATACTCCCAGAAGACTAAACTAGGCTTTGGTTTGGTCCAACAATCACTAGAAATCAAAACCCGATTTTCCCTCCAATTTTCCCCGAAATGGTTTCTCTAGTTTTCCTCTCCAATTCTCAGTTCTCTCAATGGCAGAGTGATGCTCACACACGTTCTAATCAATTTTAAACAACCTAAGCCGTCCCAGAGGCTCGTGGAAGTCCAATCTGTCTACTAAGATTGTTCCCCGAAAAGCTTCGATCTTCAATTAACAAATTGACCGTGCAGTTGGATGAATCAGACCATGTTTGATGCTTCTAAAATGTTTAAACAATCAATACTTTCCAGTACACACACCAGCATAAACAATTTGCACTCAGAACCACCGCACATGGTGGTGCCGCCCATGTCCCCCGCGGTTGCTACAGTAACCAGGCGAAATGACCAAAATGCCCCTGGTTCAATAATTACCAAACTGCCCCTCACTTCCTAGACCCGTAACTCAGCCATACGAAGTCCGATTTCGGCGTGCCGCCTGTCTACGGACTCAGGGCGTCGAGACCTACCTAACGGTCCTCAAGTCGTGTGAAAATTAGTTGTCAAACGAAAAGTCAACATTTTCGCCCCTATCGTCCAAATTACGGTAACGCCCCTGAACTTTCGATAGTCATAACTTTTACCCTGATCGTCCGAATTGGACGTGCCACCTGTCTATGGACTCGTGTCATCCCAAACTACGTCACGGACATTGGTCAAAGTCCATTTGACCCTCAAATCAAAAAGTCAACAATTTGGCCATACCAATCATAAGGGTAAGAACATCAATTTATACATTAAATTACATTATTATAATCCTCGAATTTCCGGGGTGTTACATCAGTAGCGTTGACTTTGACCGCTGACGTCAACGTTGCTTTGATAACATCAGCGTTGACTTTTTGGTCAACATTGACAGCACCTTTGATCCGCACGTAGAGGCGCGTAGGCACATATTTTGAGGTGGGACTAGGACCTTTAAAGGTTGGTCAAGTTGAGGTTCAAAGTCTTGGGAAGCGTGTCCGGGACATGTTGACTTTTCTAGGAATGTTGGGGGTTCTTGTTAAGGAATTTGCTAGGTTGGTAGTAACCTTTGGATGTGTTTTGGACAGGTACGGATCACCCGAAGAAGTTGGATTAACCCGGAGAGGCTTATAGCACGCATATCGAGGCGCAGCTTGGACGGTCAGTGAGTAGACTTTAATTTATGAATATGATGCATGCATAAAAGTTTTGTATGTGTTTATGTACATGTTTTGAGATGCCATGAGTGCATGTGATTTAAATATGACTTTTTGGGCATTTTCGAAGGAAAATGTGTTATTGCACGTAGTTCGAGATTTATATTTTATATGATGTTTGGGCTTCGGCCGACTATTCTACGTGCTTGTGTTTTATGTGATTCCAAATTTTTCACGAAGAGGCATGAAAGCAAGACACTAATTTACGATTTTGGAAAATTTCACGGAGATGCGTGAAATTGAGATTCGAGCATGAGTCTCAGTTGTATGATGATTTGAAAGTGTTTTGGAAATGAGAACTAGTTTTCAAATTTGAAAATATCTTTCGGGCGTGTGACCCAGTTGATTTGAGGTTTGAGTTAGAGTATAGTCAAACATGAGATAAGTCGGGATGTGACCCAGTTATTAGTTTATGAAAGATATTTCGGGCATGAGACCCATTTGTGGATTTTATAGGATACGAGGAATCCTGGGATATGATGTGTCGTTGGACACTAGTTTTTGGGCTGTGACCCATTTGGTGATGTTTCATGTTTGAGGCCCAATGAATGATGGTATTCGGGTGAGTCCCAGATGATATGACGCTCGCCTCCAAACTGCAGATGTGTTCCTTCCGGAGAGGTCAGGATGTACTACCAGTTGTCGAGCAGTCGTGGGAAGCAATGACCGAGGGAGGCTCGACTTAGGAGTGCTGATATTAGTCTCTGAGATCGATCGGCGTTGTGTTCACAATGATCTAGAGAGGGTCGCGACGAGTGATGTGTTCATGGCGACATGCTAGGATTGTGATCGGTCCTAAGCTATATGCACATGTTATAGGATAAGAATTGCCACTAACATTGGGATGAGTTCCCATGGGATGTGTTCCAACGTGTTCTATGATTTGGGCTGAGGTTTTATTTGTACTTTCTGTTTGTTCTGAGACCCGTACTTGTTTTTTATAATATAGTTTTGGGCCGAGACCCTACTGAGGTACTAACTTCAATTGAGAAGTAGTTTTCACTGTGTTTTTATTTGGGAAGCAATACGTCTTGCTTCCGAGAAAGCATTTGAAATTACTGTTTTATTATGCATGCATGCTTTTACGTGAAAGGCATAAATGTCTTTTGATTTAAATGATTTTTATAAACTATTTGTTTTTTCCACTCACAACTTTTATGGTTTTAATACCCTTTAGTTTGATAGGGGATGTGGGCTGTAGCAGAGGTCGAGACATCATATACCACCATCGATCCTGACATACTCTGATGGACCTTGAGCGGGTGACGAGTTTATCCCTGGTTTGACACGTGGTGTCAAACGGGAGTAGGCACGTCCCACGATAATCCACGGGGATTGGGAAAGGTCCTGTTAGGGTGGTATCAGAGCATGTGTTGCTCTTAGAGTGACGCACATGTGCTGGATGTGATGTCTCTGCAGGGGTAACAGCTCGTCATCAACCTGACAGTTAGGGTAAGAGTATGAGGATTCAGTGGAATCGAACCCTAGTTAGGTTATGTTTGGCACATTGTGCGATGGTTTAGGGATTCATTGGAATAGGATGCTGTGTTTTAGAGAGGTTTGATCTCGAGTAGGATCGATGTGTATGTGAATCCAAAGGCTTAGAGCCGTAGTGTACCTAGTGGATGAGACCTAGTTGACTAGTTATCCAAGTATGACGACTTTGAAAGTTGGGACCGTTGAACGATCATGTCAGATTGAGGATTGTGTTAAAGTAGCATTAGTAGAGGTCAGGGATAACCCTAGTGGAGACTGTTGGGAATAAGGACGTTTGATCTTAATTGGCGTGAGATGCCATGTTTCAATGTGTTGAATACCAGAGGTATTTTGATTGGCAGAGGATGCCACAGTATAGACATCGAATGGCATGCTAGGCCTTGATTGTGACATGTAATGGATGTGCAATGTTAGACACTAAGTAAGGCCAAGTTCTTGTGGGCCCAACAGATAGAAGCCGTAGAGTTACGAGTGGACGAGGTCCTCAGATAGCGATTACTGGTGGGTTACTAGTATCTGAATATAACGACTTTTCGGACTTGAGATCGATGGATCAGTTAGGTTGGACGTGCTGCAGTGAGTAGCCGGGTTCGTGGTAACCCTAGTTGGAGGTTGATTGGACAAGTTACCACGAGTGTGGTACTTGTGGACTGGATCCCGAGGTGGACCAATCGGTGGATATTACGTGTTGAGCGGTTGGTACCTGCGGTGAGTTGACTGCATGAGTACGATATCTCGATAGCGGAGTGTTTCTGGGATTGGTCTGCACGTGGTTGTGAAAGACGCTGCTATCGATAGATATGGATGAGTCTTCTCAAGTCGGATAGGTTCATGTTACCGTGACGATTGAGACGATAAGGATTCTCCGGTAGTGACGACGATATAGAAGTGTGAAAGTGTCGCTCAGTGCGAGAAGGGATTTTTGGATTCTATGCGATTGCACCCGAGCGCAATCGCAGAGGGAGATGTTGAGTTTTGGGTGTTGGAAAGTATGCCACACTACCTTAGTGGAGGTAACTAAGATGAGTGGGAGATTTCAAAGGCGTGTTGGATGGAATCCAATAGTGATCAGATGGTTCTGAATGACACTGTGTGTGTCTAAGTGATGTGATACTAGTGAGTGCTTAGATTGCGATTAGTATGGTAGACGTGCCCTAGAGTGGAAAACAAGTGAGTATGATGGGCATTGAGTGGGACAGAGAGGAACTCGAGTGGCTCAGTGCGAGGCACGAGGTATACCTGGATTAGTAACAGGTACCCTAGCTCGTTGTGGACGGACAACATGAGTGTTCGGTACTGGAAATTGATCCCTTAAGGGTTGGGACGTGCGAACTGGTATGCCGACGGAGATGGTGATGGAAGAAGCCGAAGAGAATCAATGGAAGTGTCTAGTTTGGAAGAAAAGGATTAAGCGTTACAGCAATTATCAGAGAATACTATAAGTCGGAGGATGTGACTTCGCTTTTTCCGTTTGCTTGGTCAGAGCGCCTAGTTTGGCCGTCAATGTGATGCGAGACTTAAGACACGAGGATGTGCTCAAGGGTTGTAACCATAAACGTGAATGACATCCTTTTGGATGTGCATGGGAATCAGGTAGTGATGGATGACATCCTTTTGGATGTGCATAATCGGTATAATCAGGCAGGTGAATTTGATACTAAGGTTGTTGGTTTACGAACACATGGGTGGATTTTCTAAGTCAGTTAAGGACTTGAGAGTCCAGTGGGAAATGGTTTTGGTCGACTGCGGGCGCCCATACTTCCTGAGTTTTATATAAGCTTGTTTGAGAAGAAATCTAACTGATGAGACAGGCTCATCAGTAAGAGTATGCTTCCAACATGATTGGAACTTTGGAATCAAGAGAGGTTATGATTGAGACAACGCGAATAGTGTTTGATTCCGTATTGGTGATGGGTAATCCGAAGTTGATGAGGGAGACTTCTCATGTTCTGCTCTTTAGCAGATGGTGCTTGGTGCCGCAAGATGACATAGGATGAATTTTGATTTCATGATCTTGGATCGTCTTTGGTTCTTCCTATGTGGGATGACGACGAGTGATATGACAGTTAAAGGGTTCAATGTGGGTGTAAGAACTGAACACCTAAGCTGCGAGTCAAATTTGAATAACCTGAAGAGCAAATGGTACTTAGTTCCACCAAAGGTGACGAGTGAGTATCCGAGGTAATGGACCCATGTTGGTATTATGGGTCATGTTACATTGACTGAGAGGGCTAGTAGTGACCTAATGAGGATCAAGCCGTGTGATGACGATCAAGATGATCGTGGTGATTGAGATGATTGTAGCGACCGTGAGTCGAGTAAACATAAGTCTAGTTGTTATTGGGGAGAATTGTATTGCTGATTATGCTAAGATATGAACAGAGGAGAATCGTATCGTAACGACCGTGAGGTAAGACGAAATTACTATCTAGCCTCTGTGTTGGATAGGTGGATGAGTATGTGTTGGATATGGGAATGAGTGTTGACTTTAAATTCATTCATTTAGATTGGGGTGCTAGTGATTGTCTGGTGACCAGGAGACCCGGAAGGGACATCGAGTGGAGTGTATGATCCGTCTTGGATATGTGAATGAGTATGAGACGAGGATAATATGTGGGTACCGATCAAGAAGAGATGAATAGCCGATACCTCGAGTTGGATATGAGGATAGAGATTATGATGGATTGAGGTTAGTCTTGTGAAAGATGGTTAAGGTCCAAGTCGTGTTTTGAGTGTGATTGGTACGTGATTGGACGTTTCCAGAGCGCAGTCCTTGAGCAGGCCTGGGTAGTGCCTTGATGATCGATATGATGTAGATGCACCGGTGAGTAGTGCATGTTGGATGATGGGATCGACCACAGTTATCTGGTACGTTTGGGTTAAGAGTTATCAGGGAGGATAAATATTTTGTTTAGTGGATAGAGTCCTAGATGGACATGAGATAGTAATCGGATTGGACCCGATGGTGACAGTTCGACGAGGAATATGATCAGATGTGTTCCAACACGATGATGTGTTGACTGGACGTCGAATACTGTGTGCTTGAGCAAAGTGGATTGAGAGGGTTCAGTGATTACGTGAGCCGAGAGCTCAGGGCCATGTGGGCCAGAGGAACCCTAGTGTTTTTATCTGTGTGATTACCTCTGCTGAGGCAAGTATTCGATGGGGTCTAGATACGCCCAAGATGGGTGAGATGTCGATTGTATATCGACAGGGTACGTAAGACGACAGTTTGGGACTCGAGATGACTCGAGATTTCAGCCGTTGAGTGACATGTGGTACGATGTGGGGACTCGAGAGCGTGTCGAGACCCGAGTAGTAGAACGCAAGCGCAGTGGAACTGGGAGTTGTCAGCTGGTCACGATTGTTGTTGATGGGATTGGCTTCCTTACGAAGTCAATCTGGCGTATTGTGGAGATGGAATGAATCGGTATCCGACAGATTCAGATTGGTATGTAGAGATGGGAATCTAGTGAGAGTCAACATGAGTATGGGAAAACAAGAGAGTTGACTCATATGAGTACCGAGGTCAATAAATGTCGCAGATGTGAGTATAGCCTGCGAGGTGAGATTCGTGCCATTGTGACGGTACGATTTAGAGGATGTTTATCCGATCGGACGCTGAGAAGGATGTCAACTTTGATTGTCGGATGAGAAGGGTTGTCAGGCTGAAAAGCGATTTGATGATAGCTTAGTATAACTAACCTGTTAGAGTGAGTGATACGCGAGATCGAAGAGTGTCGGTGTCTCGAGGGAGACTTACGAGCCGACGTGTTGTTTGTGTCGGACGTGTACGTTGCACGAGATTGCCTCGAGTTGGAGGCAGGATTGGATTTCCACGGTTTAGTTGTGGAATTGGGTTAGTATGAATTTTGAGAATGAAATTCATTAAGGAGGGAAGATTGTAACGACCCGTCCCAAATTTTCGGGATTAATTAAGATTAAATTAAGGATTTGCAAGGCTAATCGGGAATTAGTCGAGGATCGTCAGATATTCAGGGCGAAATTACGATTTTACCCCTCGACAAGGATAAAAAGTTAAGTTTTGACTCGGGAGGTCCAATGCACCAGGATCGAGGACCGTTACGTAGATCGATTCGATACGAGTTTGTAGACTGGTGGAACGTCGAAATCGGACATTCGACGGAAGAGTTAAGGTTCATGGAAGTTTCGGACACTATTGCACGAATTCCGAAACGAGTGGACTTTTGTCTTGAGTGGGCCCCAAATATTTTTTCCAGGTCCAATAGATAAGTGACAAGTATCGCTCATCCATTTCCTATCACCCCACATATAGGCACCCATCCCCTTCATCTTCATCTGTTTCATTCGATGAACCAAACTCGAAAGCCTAGAATCACTCCCCTTCCCTTATTTGTTTCAGTCTGAGGCCAAGAGAGTGGCTATGGGTGAGTGAGGGACTGAGGGACGTAGTGAGAGACTGCAGAACCGCCGCAGACGGCAAAGGGAGCCACTAGAAAAGGTAAACCCGAAACCCAGTTTTAGCTCAAAAATCAAAAATGAAATTTTGGATGTTGTTGAAGGTTTGGATTGATCCTAGCTAGTTCTAGGGATTGAGACGAGTTCAGTGGGCTGATTTTCATGGCAGGAGGTGACCGGAATCGAGCGCTATCTACGGAGGAAAACAGGGCCATTGTTCATCGATTCGAACAAGTAATCCTACGAAAATTTTCTGGGTTTTAAAGACATAGATTGATTGTATAGGATTGGACGATCGCAATGCACACAACGACTTCGAAGATGGTGGCTGCAGCTGGAAGAATGGACCGGGTCAGGTCCGCCGGTCTGCGTGACCCGGTTGCAGGAATCTGGGTCTACCCAAATAGAGGAAAGGGATGATGATATCATTGATGATGTCATCATGTCTAATCTGACATGGCAGTTGACATGTGTTAGATGTCAGTGATGACGTCACTGTTGACTTCATCACTGACGTCAGCATTGATTTTGACCGTTGTCCATTGACGTCAGCGTTGACGTTTTGGTTATAGTTGACCGCACCTTTGACCCATGCGTGGGGACGTGTGGGAACGAATTTTGAGGTGGGACTAGGACCATTTTAAAAGTTTCTATGATATAAATCCAATGGGTGGTTTCAAGTCGATCAGAGATTGTTAGGTTGGTCAAATTGAGGTTTAAAGTCTAGGGAAACGTGCCTGGGACACGTTGAATTTTTTGGGAATGTTGGGGGTTCTTGTTATGGACTTGTCTAGGTTGGTAGTAACCTTTAGATATGTTTTTGATAGGTCCGGATTACTCGGAGAGGTTGGATTAACCCGGAGAGGCTTATGGCACACATATCGAGGCGTAGGTTGGACGGTCTGTGAGTGGACTTTAATTTATGAATATGATGCAGGCATAAAAGTTTTATGTGTTTATGAGCATGTTTTGAGATGCCATGAGTGCATGTTATTTAAATATGAATTGTTGGGCATTTTCAGAGGTTTCTGTTTTATATGATGTTTGGGTTTCGGCCAACTATGCTACGTGCTTGTGTTTTATGTGATTCCGAAGATTTCATGGAGATGCGTGAAATCGAGGAACTGATTTACAATTTTGGTGGATTTCACGGAGATGCGTGAAATTGAGATTCAGGTATGAGCCGCAGTTGTACGATGATTTGAAAGTTTTTTGGAAATGAGAACTAGTTTTCAGGTTTGGAAATATCTTTCAGGCGTGTGACCCAGTTGATTTGAGGTTTGACTTTGAGTATAGTCAAACGTGAGATAAGTCGGGCTGTGACCCAGTTATGAGTTTATACAAGATATTTCGGGCATTAGACCAAGTTGTGGATTTTATAGGATTAGAGGAATCCTGGGATATGATGTGTCATTGGACACTGGTTTTCGGGTTGTGACCCATTTGGTGACGTTCCATGTTTGAGGCCCTATGAATGATGGTATTCGGGTAAGTCCGGGATGATATGACGCTCGCCTTTGGACTGCAGATGTGTTCCTTCCGAAGAGGTCAAGATGTACTGCCTGTTGTCGAGCAGCAGTGGGAAGCAATGACCGAGGGAGGCTCGACTTAGGAGTGCTGATGTTAGTCTCTTAGATCAATCGGCGTTGTGTTAGTGATGATCTAAAGAGGGTCGCAGCAAGTGATGTGTTCACGGAGACATGCTAGGATAGTGAGCGGTCTTGAGCTATATGCACATGTGCTAGGATTAGAATCGTGACTGACATTGGGATGAGTTTCCATGGGATGTAACGACCCGTCTCGAATTCCAGGATTAGATTAAGACTAATTACAGATTAGTGAGGCTAATCGGGGATTAGCCGAGGATTAACGGTCATTCAGAAAGAAATTACGATTTTGCCCCTAACGAGGGTGAAAAGTTGACTTTTGACCCGGGAAGTCCGATGGCCTAGGTGGCACGTCGAAATCGAACGTTCGACGGAAAAGTTATAGTTCAAGGAAGTTTCAAAGTACTGTTTACGACGGTACATTTTACGAAAGTGGACTTTTGTCCTGAGTGGGGCCTAGATCTTTTCCCCAGGCCCAATGGATGAGTGACAAGTCTCACCCATCCATTGCTTCCCTTACACAAACACATGCAACCACCCCCCTTCTGTTTTCATTCGATCGAACATCCAAACCTCGTTAACCCCAAATCCAAACCCTTCCCATTTGCATCCATCTGAGGCCAAGAGAGGAGCTGAGGGTGAGTGATGGACCAAGGGAGATGGTGGCAGGACGGCCAGCCGCCGTGGACGACGGTGGAATGCACGCCAAAGGTAAACCCGAACCCCCCATATGTTTTTGAATTTGGATTTTTGGATTGGGACGTTGGGGAGGGTATCTGTTGATTAAGAAAGGTTTAGAAGGTTGGTAGGAAGCTTAGGAGAAGGTTTTGGAGGCTGGGGACGGCTGAGCAAGCCTGGAACGGCGACCGGAAAGTTTTCGGTAGCTTCCCACTGAATTCTTATTCCGGCCAAGTTAACCCAAATCGAACCCCCAAACCTATTTCTAGTCATCATAGGAACCTATTGGGACCGTTAGGTTGAAGTTTGGACCCCTAGAAGTGCCCGAAAACAAGGTTGAAAGTTTGGGTTCAAAATGGTTTTCATAACCAATAGGTTTTAGGCTTGGTTTTTGAGTTTCGAGGACATGGTTAGGTAGGAAATAAAGAAAGGAAACCATAGGATTTGGAATGGGTGAAAATGGGTGAAAAATGAAGGGTCTAGAGTAATGGACCGGTCACGCCGGTCCAGGCAGACCAGCTGTGCAGGCTGAACCGGACCGGCCAGCTGGCGCGAGGAAGAAGAAGGGACTGTGCTCGGTGCGTGGCTCCCACGCATAGCCCTTTCAAGCGGCGGGTGTGGGTGCATGACCCACTTTTTGGGGATACTTCCAACACACGAAATCATCTATTTGATGTAATGAACATTTTGGGACGGGTTTCGTGTCGATCGGACATCATTTCGATATGTTTCGGGGTGTCCGAAGGTTTAGGATCGACTTTAAAAATAGATAAAAATTCCAGAAAATTACGGGGCTTTAGTGAGGAGTTATTTAAGTAGTTAGTAACCCTCTATTACGATTTGGACAGGTTTGGATGACAGGACCCATCCCAATCCCCCCGGGATTAGTGCGGGATGACCCTGCTCCCGTCTGACACGAAGTGTCAGACAAGGGATATTTCCAACCTTTGCCCTCCCGGGCTATCAGAGTACGCCAGGATCCGGAGGAGGTATGTGATATCTTCGTCTCTGCTACACTCCACACTGTATCCAACCTGAAGGGTATTAAAAACAGAAAGACTGTGAGTGGACAAAACAAAGAGTTTATAAAAACATTTCCATAAAAGACCTTTATACCCTTCACTAAAAAGCATGCATGCATAGTAAAACCATTTATCCAATAACATATGTTTAAACAACCGTCATTAGGGTCTCAGCCCCAATTTCCGTAAATCCAAGTCACACGGGCTCCTGGCCAAAACCATTTACAGAAAACCATAACATCATAAACATATGTGGGATCTCAGCCCAAAACCATTTATCATCATAAAACACAAATTCCCAAACCAATTGAAATCATGTTTATCCATTATATTCATATCCAGAACCTGTCACGGTAAAATAAAGCTACGCGCGTGCTAACCGGGGTCTCAAACCCAAGTCTCTCCAGGGTCCACCCAGGTCAATGTCCGTAGATCAATGACCCTCCCTGGAGGTAACGAACCATGCCCATCCTGAGAGTAAGGAATACAACTGGGGGGCGACTCCACTCAGTAAGTGCTCCGTGACTACTCCGGCGTCCACCCAGGCCAACGACCCTCCCCGGAGGAGATAATCATATATAAAGGATGGAATATGAAAAACCTTTGAAATCATTCTTTAAACTTTTCCAGGATTCATGCCCGGCCCCTCATAAGCCGTCATGAACCATAAAACCTTTCATGGGTTCATGCCGGTTCCCATAAACCGTCATGACCCATAAATCCATTTCAAGGGTTCATGCCAGTTCCCATAAACCGTCATGAACCATAAAAACCATTTGTAACACATAACTGGGTGCTAGGCCCGAATCCACATAGAAACTGGACCTCAAGTCCGAATCGTAAACCAATTGGGCCTCCGACCCGATTCCGTAAATCAAATGGGTTTCGAACCCAAGTTTACCTTTTCAAATTCAAAACCATTTCATTAAACCATTTCCAAAATCATAAGTACGGAAAATCAGTATAAAACTGGAAAACCTCGCACGTAAATCGCCTCGAAATACGTGAAACCATATAATTCACAAATATCCAAATCAACATCATCAAATCACATTCATTATCCTTTTGGAAATCTAAAACCATATCATTTAGACCAATAAAGACATACAGACCGGTATAGGCATCGTATAGGGACGAAATCTCGAAATATGTGCCTATACGTAACCACACATCCAAATGCACTCATGGCATCACAAACAAGTATTTAAAACATATAATAAACATTTATGCATGCACCAATTTAGAAAACAAGGTCCAGTCACAGACCGTCCGAGCTGTCGCCTCGATTTGCGTACCATAGGCTCTCCCGAGCCAATCGGTATCACCGGGACTCCCAAACCTGTCCAAATTTTAATAGAAGGTTACTAACTACTTAATTAACCTCCTACCAAAGCCCCGTAATTTTCCCGAACTTTTAACTATTTTTAAACCGACCCTTAACCTTTGGACAACCCTAAACCTTTCGAAACGATGTCCGATTGACACGAGACCAGTCCCAAAATCTTTGTTACATTGAATAGAAGATTTCATATGTTGAACACTTCTCCAAATTATGTCCCACGCGTCGTCACGCGCCCCAAGAGTGCACAGAACACTATTCATCATCTTCTACACACAGCCGGTTCAGATGGCCGGTTCACCTGGTTTGGCCTGTCCAACTGAACCGGCGTGACCGGTTCACGGCCCTAGACACCCCATTTTTCATCCTAGTTCTTCCTTTTTGATTCCTTTCTTCCTATTTTCATGTTTTCTATCCATTTCAATCCTTAAACGCAACCAAAAACGTCTAAAACCCTTCGTTTGATTTTGAACCAAACGGTTCAAGTTTCCCAAAATGCAGCCATGGCTTCACAGCCATCCTAGGCTTCCTAAAACCTTCCTAACACAATCCTAATAACCCATTTAATTCATTGGAAGCAACCAAAATGACCCATAATGTAATATTGAATTTAAATGGAGGTTTGAGCCTTACCGAGAACCCTCTCGGGTTTCTCCTCCTCTCGCCACCGTGGGCAGCGGTTCAGGCTTCCAGTAGCCTCCTCTCATTCCTCAGTTGCTCACGGTATCATCCTCAAGTTAGCTAAGTGAAGGGATGATGGTTTGGGTTGCTCAAGGGAGAGGAAATTGTGTGAGATTTGGTTGGTTTGAAAACAATGAAGGAAATGATCGATGCATGTATGTGAAGGAATGTCCAGTGGATGGGTGACACTTTTCACTCATCCATAGGGCAGGAACTAAATATCTGGGCCCCACTAAAGTCCAAAAGATAACTCGTTTCGTAATTCATGCAATAGTGCACTTGAACTTTCGTGAACCGTAACTTCGCCGTCGAACGTCCAAATTCGACGTGCCGCCTGTCTATGGATTCATATCGTCCTTATCTACGTAATAGTCCTCGGCCCTTGGCCATCGGACATCCCTGTCAAAAGTCAACTATTTGGGTCTTTTAACCAAAATTACTAAAATGCCCCTAAACTTCCGAACGTCATAACTTCCTCCTTGGATGTCGGAATTGAACGTGCCACCTGTCTATGAACTCGTGACGTCATGAACTACGTCACGGTCATCGGTCAAAGTCCATTTGACTGCTAGAATAAAAAGTCAACGTTTTGCCACGATTAGGGGCAAAACAGTAATTCCGCATCGTTCGTCCGATTTCGCCTAATTAATCACCGATTAACCTCACTAATAGTGATTAGTCATTAATATAATCTAGGAATTTGGGACGGGTCGTTACATTGGAAGTCATGGTGATGGTGTTTGGCCCGGGAGAGGCGTATGACACGCGTATCGAGGCGACATCTCAGACGGTCTGTGAGTGGACCTTGTTTTCTAATTCGATGCATGCTCGAATGTTTTATGTGCTTTTATGACTATGTTTTGTGATGCCATGAGTGCATTTGTGTGTGTTTACGTATTGGCACGTATTTCGAGGTTTTGGCCTTATACGGTGCTTATACGTATTTGTAGTTTCGGTTTTAATGAAATGGATTGGGTTTTGAAAAGGTAAAGTCGGGCATGAGACCCATTTGGTTTTTTCTCGGGGCATGTGGCTCTATTGATGACCTACGGGTCTGAATAGTGGTCGCAGCGAGTGCTATGTGTACGACGACAGACGATACGACGCTCGCCTCCGGACTGGAATGTGTTTCTTCTAGAGAGGTCACGATGCACGTTCCGCTGTCGAGAAGCCACTGGAGGCTCGACTTTGGGGTGCTGACGGTACATGATATCGATCGGTGATGGTTGCACCATGATCTAGAGGTGGTCGCATCGGTTGATGCGTTCACGACGACATACCAGGATTGAGAACTGTCCTGGACGGATGGTTGCATGCATCACTATGATTGGAATCATGACTGACTCTGAGATATCGGGCTCAATACCCAGTTGAGTCATGAGTTCGAGCTGGAGGCCCAGTTGGTTTACGTTGTAATTTAGGGTCGGGGACCTTAAATGGATTTCTGGTTTTAAGACGGTTTATGGGGACCAGGTGTAACGACCCGTCCCGAATTCCGGGATTAGTTTAGTGACTAATCTTGATTAGCGAGGTTGAACGGTGGTTAGTAGGGCGGAATCGGACAAAATGTGCAAAATGACCGTTTTGCCCCTAGTCGTGGGCAAAATGTTGACTTTTTGATCGGGCGGTCAAACATACTTTGACCGATGACCGTGACGTAGTTCGGGACGTCACGAGTTCATAGACAGGTGGCACATTCGATTCCGACATTCGTAGAGAAAGTTATGGTGTTCGGAAGTTGAGGGGGTATTTTGGTAATTTGGCTTATTAGGGGCCAAATGTTGACTTTTTGATCGGGAGGTCCGATGGGCCAGGGCCAAGGACCGTTACGTAGGTATCGTCGATACGAATCCAACGACAGGCGGCATGCCGAAATCGGAGATTCGACGACAACGTTATGGTCAAGGAAACGAACTAACGAACCGAGGCTCGGATTAAAATAATAATATAATAGTGAATAGTGACCGTTGACTGTGCACATCCGGATGAGTGACAAGTGTCACCCATCCCTTGTTTCCATGTTTCCCTCCCAACACTATCATTACAACATCATCATTCCTTATCCATCATTTTCCTTCCTTTTCCTTTATTTTCTTTCAAACCGTGCACGATTTGGGGAAAGGATGAACGGGGAGAATTGACTCCCTCTCTCTGCCATTCCTGAGAGAAAACTGAGAGACTATGATGATCGAATTAACGGGGAAACACGAGGGGTTGTGAGAGGGCTGAATTTTGGATTTTTGGATTTCGGGAAAATTGGGGGAAAAATTCGAATTGGAGGAATTAGGCCGTGAGGATCGCAATTGAGCTTACCTTCAGCTTCCTGGGAGTGCCACGATCATAATTGTCGAAGGAACGAAGGGATTTGGCCACCAATTGGCTCTGATCACACTTGGTGACAGAGGAGGAATTTCGAAGTTGAGTCGTGGAATTGGAGGCTTCGTTGGATGAAATTGTTGTGGGGAAATGACTCCTCATGATCCCACGATGCTTCTGGGTTCATCAATAGAAGGAAAACGTTGGAGAATGGCAGAACTCCATTGTTGAACAGTGACGGTGCTCGAGTTTGAGTTGTGACGTTTGAGCACCGGTTTGATGCAATTGATGTGGGGGAATTGTTCCTCATGGTCCATTGATGCTTCTGGAATCATCAATTGGATGAAACCTGCAGCAATTGAGGGAATTCCATGAACGCACAGTAACCTGGGTGTTCTTCGTGTTCATCGTGGAATCGATGGAATTTGGGTAAGTTATCGTGTAATTGATGTTACAGACTTATTATTGGACTTAAAACGAAGCTAATGGAATGATCAATTGAAGGAATTAGGATCGAATTGACAGGATTGGAACCGGGTTGTGTCGCGGGTGAATTGGACCTGTTTACCAGACAAACGGGTTGGGCTGGTGACACTGTAGCAGGCGCGTGGGTTTCACGCGCAGCCGCTTGCGGCGACGCGTGGTGGCGCGTGATTGGGAATCTTGAGGTGAGGTCAACATGACTTCTGTCCTATTTAATGTAACGGACATTTTGGAATTGGTTTCGTGTCGATCGGACACCGTCTCGATAGTGTTCGGGATGTCCGAAGGTTCTTAATTAAGTTTAAAAATAAGTAAAAATGCGGGAAAATTACGGGACTTTGATAGGATGTTAATGATGAGGTTAGTAACCCTCTAATATGATTTGGACAGGATTGGGAGTCCCGGTGATAGTGGTGTGGCCCGGGAGGGCCGGTGGCACGCGTATCGAGGCACACGGTTAAAACGGTCTGTGAGTGGACTTTGGTTTTATAAATTCTATGCATGCTTAAATATTTTACATGGATTATGATTGTGATTGTATGATGTTGGTTTGGTTGTTGGTAAATTGTACGGTTTCACGTATTTCGAGGCGATTTACGTGCTTGCACGTAAATCGAGGTTTTCCGGTTTTACATGGATTTTCCATATTTATGACTTGGATATAATATGATGAAATGGTTTTGAAATTGGAAACATAAACTCGGGCTTGAGGCCCACTTGTTTTGGAAATTTCGGACTTGGAGTCCATTCGAGAATCGGGCCGGGGCCCAGTTGGTTAATGAAATCGGGCCAGGGGCCCAGTTGGTATGAAATCGGGCTGAGACCCATTTGAGTTATGTTATCGGGCCAGGGGCCCAGTTGATTTGTGAATTCGGGCCGTGGGCCCAGTGGGTTTATAAGTCGGGCTGCGGGCCCAGTTGGTTTACAAATCGGGTCGTGGGCCTAGTGGTTCATAAAATCGGGTATGAGGCCCAGTTGGATAATAAATGTGAAATTACATGGTTTTATGGAAATTTCGGGCAGGGCCCAATTGTAATGATGTGATAAAGGATTTAATAAAACTGTTTTCCATATACCATCTGGATACAAGGATATATAATGGTCTCCTCCAGATGTCTGGGACACTGGGGAAGTCACGGTGCATTGCCTGCGAGGGGTCATTATACGGAGCAGCCGGACCGTATGATGACTCAGGAGCAGGATTGCTATGATTGACGTCAGGGACGTCAGACATCAGGGATGTCAGATATATGGACCCGGAGAGACCCCGGGCAGCACGCGTAGCTTATGAAACCGTGAGATATGACGTCAGGGACGTCTAGCGTCTGGGACGCTAAGCATCTGGGATGCTGGTGATGGTAATGGTAAAATATGGATTAATGAATAAAATGGCTTATTGGTTGGATATGTGTTATGTGGTAAAAATGGATTATTGGTTATGAAATGGTATGTCGGGTCAGGGACCCTAAATGGTTTTGGATTTATGGAATGATGTTCATTTATGGTCGTGGGTGGTGACCCACATGGTTTTAATATGTATGGTGGTGGTATTCCACGGTTTTGGGCTGAGTTCCCACACTTGGTTTTTGGGCTAAGGCCCTAATGGCTCGGTTGAGCAAACGTTTTGGTTACTGGTTTTTGTGGCATGCATACGTTTTTATTGGAGGGCATAAATGTCTTATAAATGTATTTGGTAAACTTATTGGTTTTGTCCACTCACAGCTTTTGGTTTTAATGCCCTTCAGGTTGATTACGGATGCGATTGCAGCAGAGACTGGGACATTGCACACCTCCTCCATCGATCCTTGCGCACTCTGGATGCCCCGTTTGGGCAGTGGCTCTTGGTTATCCCTTGTCCGACACCCCTTGTTGGACGGGAGCAGGGCACATTCCACGGTAATCCCGGGGGGATTGGGATGGGTCCTGTCACCAGGCATGAATCTTTTGAAAGGTTTTAAGAATGTTTTCGATATGGATTTCATATACCATCCTTATTTATGGATTGTATCCTCCAGGGAGGGTCGTTGGCCTGGGTGTACCCCGTAGTAGTCACGGAGCACTAACTAAGTGGAGTCACCCCCGTTGGGTACCTTACTCTCAGGAAGGCTTATTGGATTATAACCCCCAGGGATGGTCATTGATCTGCTGACAATGACCTTGGTGGACCCTGGGGAGACTTGGGATTTGAGACCCCAGGTGGCACGCGCGTAGCTTTGGAAACCGTGACAGGATTGGTTATGTGATATGTACTATATGTTATATGTATATGATATATATACTGGTTTTGGGCTGAGTCCCACATGGATTTGGGCAATGACCGGTATGATTGGTTTCATTTAAGATTTTGGGCTAAGGCCCTAGTGGTTTGGTAAATGGTTTTCGAATGCATGCATGCTTTTTAGTGAAGGGTATAAATGTCTTTTGTGAAAATGTTTTTATAATTTATTTGTTTTGGACACTCACAGCTTTTAAATTTTTTGAATGCCTTTCAGGTTGATCGCGGATGCGGGCTGTAGCATAGATCGAGACATCACACTCTTCCTCCAGATCCTGGCGTACTCTGAAGCCCCGAGCGGGCTAAAGTCGAAATTTCCCTTGTCTCACACTCCGTGTCAGATGAGATCAGGCGCGTCCCGTGTTAATCCCAGGGGGATTGGGACAGGTCTCGACATGGGATGTGTTCCCACGTGTTCTATGATTTGGGATGAGGTTCTATTTGTACTTTCTGTTTGGTCTGAGATCCGTACTTATTTTCTATAATCTGGTTTTGGGCTGAGACCCTACTGAGGTACTAGCTTCGATTGAGAAGCAATTTTCACTGTGTTTTGATTTGGGAAGCAATATGTCTTACTTCCGAGAAAGCATTTGAAATAACTGTTCTATGATGCATGCATGCTTTTACGTGAAAGGTATAAATGTCTTTCGATATAAACGATTTTTATAAACTGTTGTTTTGTCCACTCACAACTTTTATGATTTTAATACCCTTCAGGTTGATAGCGAATGCGGGCTGTAACAGAGGTCGAGACATCATATGCCACCACTGATCTTGGCGTACTCTGATGGAGCCCGAGCGGGTGACGAGTTTATCCCTCGTCTGACACGTAGGGTCAGACGGGAGTAGGTACGTCCCACAATAATCCAGTGGGATTGGGACGGGTTCTGTCACAGAGCATTCTGATTGGTCGGTTGAATTTGTAATTAATAAATAATATAGTATTAATATATTATTTAATAATTAAAATAATTGTTCATTATGACTATAATGATTACAATTTAATATTAATATTAATTGTCTATCATTAAGAATAACAACAATTAACTCTCCAGAAAAATATTTATATTACGGAGGCTTCTAAGCCTATTAAATAACGTATTTAGCTAGTAAATAAATTATTCAATGTGCGGGTGTCTACAAACCATTAGTATTGTTGCTAGGAGCAATTTGGTCAATTTGGGAGTTTTTAAAGATGTGGTAGCTATACAATTTTCGAGTGATTTTGGATTCCACAAACACTAACTAGAGTGTCAAATTATTGGACATATAGAGTTTTCTTAATTGAATAAAACAATTCTATGTGGGAGGGAAAAGTTTTGAATTCAAGATGTTGAAATTGATAGTTACTGTCAATTCAAATCGTTTGGTAACTGCACAATGGATAGGATTAGGCAGTTAGACCAATCCATTATAAATAAGGCTGATGGTCCCTCTTCCCTGTGTACAGTATGTGTTCATATTGATTATTGCTTGGCCTATTGATAGCAAAAACAAAAGACACAAAAGAAGAGAAGACACTGCCTATAAAAAGACAATCATGTATTCGGCACCAAGTAAGAACTATCAGCGATACATTTTTTTAATAGACAATTTGTCAGATTCAAGTATGCTCAATAAATCCATATATGCACAATAGATTCATACATGCATAAGATAAATGTAATTCATTGTTTAATTGAAGATCAAATCAAGAATTGAATACCTAATTCTAAAATTGGGAGAATTACTTACATGTGGTATCAAAGCCTAACAATTCAAGCATGAATTTAAAAACCTTACACCTTTTTTGAAATTGTAGTTTACGTTATTGTATGTGTATCAGTGCATATGGAATATTGATCGTATCTTTATGCCGTGTCTTTTGCAAATCTTCATCATCAATGAAGTAACCAAATCAATAATCACTATTTTTTTGCTCACAGTAACTATTAAATGATATATGTTTGAATCCATAATTTATTCAATGATTAAATGGCATTTTATTGTTGAAATTAAATATACAATGAACTCTAAGATAAAAAGATCATTACAATGACAGTACAATTAAAACTGGACTCAAAACTCATCTCCTTATAACTTGTTTGAATTGATCACCAAAGTGACAGATTCATTCGCTCAGTCCCTAAGATTATGAAATTCAGATTGGTTTGTAGTCTATAGATATTAACAGACATATTGAATTTCCCAAAGGAGTTATCTGTTGCGTCGATTATAGACAAACGTAGAACTGTTCATGAAGAATTTTGAATCGTTTATGACAGCATAAATCTGTGGTTATTTTTCTGATTTCCTGTTCTTTATATGTGGTCATGGAATACATGAAGATTCATAGTAATTCTATATGATAGTTTCTTGCCCAAAGGTGTTACTAGCATGTAATTTTGTATGACAAATTAAGTTTTGTTGTCGTATTACTCATGAAATATGTGGGTACGTTCTAATGTACTGGTTTCAACATGCTCAATGTTGTGAACATTGAGAAACTGAATGGAACGAACTATCATACTTGGAAGTAACAAATTCATACGAATTTGGGGATGCTGGAATTCCTACTGCCCTAACTGCTGACAGCACTCCAAAAGAGAAGGAAGATTTTGAAAATTGGGAAAAGGCAAACACCATGTCCCTTATGATTATGCAGAATGCAATGAAAGAACACGCGAGGGGAGGAATCAAAGGTTGTGATCTATCAAGGGATTATCTGGCTGCTATAGAGGAGAAATTTAAAAGGTCTAACAAGGCTGAGTCAGGAACTCACTTATCAACCTTCATCAATTCCAAATATGATGGAGTTGGAAGTGTGAGAGAGCACCTTCTTAAGTTGGCCAACGTCTCCAACAAACTGAACAACATGGACATAGGAATTACAGATAACTTCCATGTCCACATGGCATTGTATTCACTTTCAAGTGATTATGATCAAGTGAAAATGAATTACAACACTCAGAAGGAGACTTGGGACATCAATGAGCTCATAGCTATCTGCCGCCGGGAGGAGGAAAGAATAAAAAAAAAGAGGGTTGAAACTGTCAACCTTATGCACGCTGGAAAGGGGAAAGGAAAGAAAACGTTTCCTGCATCCAGCACTTTCTCGCAAAGACAATCTAGACAAAAATCTGTTTTTGTTTCTGGTTTTAATAAGCATGCTCCTAATTCTGCTATACCTCGAAAACATGATGGTGCTTCCACATATGGTCTTAAAATCAACAAGCCAAATTTCAAGAAGAGCTATTTTTGTCAATTTGTTGAGCACGTCAAGCCAAACTGCCCTGGTTTCAAGGCATGGCTCATAAATAAAGGTAATGAAATTGTGAATGTTTTTGTTATAGTTGAGTCAAACATGGTTTTGGTACCTCAAAATTCATGGTAGTTTGACACAGACTATTTTGTACATATCAAAAATTCTGACAGGACCCATCCCAATCCCCCTAGATTATCGTGAGATGTGCCCTGCTCCCGTTAGACACCATGTGCCAGACCAGAGATACAACTGTAACCCACTCGAGGTTTTCAGAGTGTGCAGTGACTTGTGGAGTACGCAGCACCATGTGATGTCTCGATGTCTGCTACAGTCCGCATCCTCGATCAACCAGAAGGGTATAGAAAACATAAAAGCCGTGAGTGGACAAAATTAATCAGTTTATAAAACAATTTAACGAAAAGACATTTATACCCTTCACGTAAAAGCATGCATGCATTAGAAAACAACATCTTAAAAACTTTCTTAAAAGAAAATCATATGGCTTTTCAAATCAATACACAATGAAAACATTTATCAATTAAAGCCATTTCCTTGATAGGGTCTCAGCCCAAATCAAACCACGTGGGATCTCAGCCCAAAACAATCTCATAAATCATCTCAATAGGGCCTGATAGGTCATAATTTGTGCATGTTTTATCCATGATTTAATACCCTTTTACGTATGTTTTGTTAATATTTCGTTCTATGCAATTGGAGAAAATAATATATTTTGTGAGAAATGTGTAGATAAAATAGAGTTTGGAATTATGAGAATTTGAGCGAAAAAATCACCTAAATCGGAGTTGAAACGAAATAGCTATGAAGGAAAGAAGATTGCATAGGAAGGCTTTGTAGCTTTAATTCCGGATTTTCCTCCTTTTTTAGTTTAATTTCAAATTCCAACCACATTTATTCTCCATATTGTATAGGGATTTTAGTTCTATTTCCTTTTTTATTCTAATTTTGAATTCTTTTACTTGCAGGAAAGATTTTAATTAGATTTCTTAATTATTAGGAAGCCTTTTCCTTATAGAATTTAATTAAAAAACTCTTATTTTTAAGAGGATTACTTATTCTCTTATAAATAGGGGCATTAGGGTTTTTTGTGGGGGACCGAATTTACCTTCCTAGGTCCCAAAAATCTGTCAAAATTCATACTCAATTTATATACATAATTAGCCTTATTTTATTATTGTTTTATACTTTCGGATTCAAGCTTGTGCTAAGGAGAACGTAAGGCTTGGGTGGAGCTGAATGTCTCAAAGGTGCATACCACCATCTTGATACTTCCTTCGTCTTGCCTCATACAAGGACCATTAAACCTGCACAAACCATTAGGCACAATATCAAATTTTTCACCAAAACATCTAAGTTGAGTAAGGAACTTAAATGTTGAAGATAAGGATAAGGAAGGCCCTGGAAAAGTAAGGATAAGAGGTGCTTGAGGAGTTGAGGCAGCAAGGATAGGTGCTGTAATTTCAGGGACCACAGCCAAAACTTGGTGCAATGCCTGCGAGTTTGGTTCTATTTCATGAACATCAAGAGCATGACCCGAGGTGCATTCATTGGTGTTTTTCGTGGGTGGTAAGGGGACATACATATCATTATCCTCATCGTCCCAATCGGGTTCCCAAAGAAGTTTAAGTCGAAGGTGATCTAGTTCCTTGTCCTCTAAGAGGGCTTCCTAGAGTGTTCTTTGAGATCAGGCCTCGTTTAGTGCATCCCGAAGTGTTTTTTGAGGTCGGACAGGCCTAGGATCCAAATGAGGAGGAGTCCAAGGGTAGGGTGATGGTTCACTTCATCCGTGGTGGTATGGATCCATATAGAGTTGATTGTAAGACTCATGCATGTACATAAAATCTTGGGGGTATGCCCATCCCCCTTGATTACTTGGAACTGAAGGAATGTTTGCATAGGGCTCGTAGGCCCAACCTTGAGAAGAATAATAGCTATTCCACGATTCCATGGTACCTAGACACGTCACAAAAAAGAAAACCAAAAAATTATATACAAAACAAAAAGAAAAACCACTAAGTCAAAGGAATCAAATAAAATGGACACCGTTGAGGAACAAGTCCCCAGCAACGGCGCCAAAATCTCTATCAGGGCCTCTACCCGAAACATAGACTCACATCCAAAGTCGTATGAAAACATGATCAACCAATTCTGTTTATCCAATATCTAGCAAATCATCTCAATAGTCACGATATCAACGCCATGTCTGAACGATTGAACCTACAGGCTCGGAACCCCTGACTCGACGTCTAAAAAATTTCAAACTCTGACACTCGTGCATGCAGTGTCATTGTGACCTCTCCAGGATCTACGACGTCTGGAGGCTACCATGCCAGGATCTACGACATTTGACAAGACCAATCACATCATAGAGGATGGTAGTGTGGAAAACATTTCACAAATCTCAAATCATCTCAAAATATCTCAATAGGGCCCACGCCCAGAATATAGTTCCATCAAATTAGTTTCCATAAAACCATCATAAAAACTGTGTTCAAAATATTTCCCAAATCAAAGATTTCTCAAATCCTATCAAACCCAAAGTTGTAAATCCATAACATGGTCATAAGCCCGATATCTCATATTGTAAATTAGAACTGGGTCACAAGCCCGATATATCATATCATAAATCTGAAATAAGGTTACAACTCGATATACCATTTCCTCACGTTTGACTATACTTTAAGTCAAACTATAAATTAACTGGGGCACATGCCCGAATATCATTTCCAAATCCGAAAACCATTTCACTATTTAAAGCACTTTTCCAAATTACCTTTGACTATAATCCTAGTCAAAGTCAATATCTAACTAGGACTCCAACCCGATAAGCATTTCACGCTTCTCCGTGAAACCATTCAAAAATCGATAATAAAATCCTTGATTTCACGCATCTCCATGAAATTATTTAAATCATATAAATAATAAGCATGTAGAATACTAGTCCTAAGCTCAAGTATCATATAAAAACATAAATCTTGAAAGACATGCAATATCACATTTTCTACAAAAATGTCAAATCATCAACACAAATCATAATTAAATCATATGCAATCAATGCATTTCAAATATGTTCATAAAACATATAAAATCGTTATGCATGCATCATTTCATAAATCAAAGCCCACTCACAGACCGTCCATGCTGTGCGCTCACAATCCGCACCGTAAGCCACTCCGAGGCTAACCCACAATCTGTGGAACGTCCAGACCTATCCAAATCATACCCAAGGGTCACTATCAACCTATAAAATTCTATACCATAAACCCTCAAAACTCCGATAACAGTAAACGTGTCCCGCACACGCTTCCTGATGCTAAAAACCTCCAAATGATGTAATAATCCGAACCATAGTTAATTTTATAATTTCGGAAATTTAATGTAAAATGATCGTTTTGCCCTTGGTAGGGCAAATGTTCACTTTTTACTCGGGTTACCTTTTGAAATTTGACCAATGACCATGTTGTGGATCGGGACATCATAAGTCCGTAGATAGGTGGCACATTGAAATCAGACGTCTGACGGGGGAGTTGTGGGTCACGGAAACCAATCAACACTATTCACATAAATCGAGATGGGTGTACAGTTGTCAGGGTTATTTGGCTTATGTCATAGGGACACGTAATGTTCTGTTGAGAACCGAGGACATACGGGTGATACAAGAGTTTCCAAATGTATTTTTGAAGACTTACCCGGTTTACCACCACATCGGGAGAATGAGTTCACGATTGAACTACTTCCCGGGACACGACCGATATCGTAGGCGTCGTATCGTATGGCACCGTGACAGGACCCATCCCTTGAGGAACATTGATAACCGTGGCCGGACCTGCTTCCGTTTGACAAGTCAACTGAAGTTCCAAAATTACCCTCAGTACTTGCTAAACAAGGGATAACGATACATGTGCCCACTCATGCCTCCACTTCTCGATCGGCCTCGATCATCGTGCTACGTCTTGGAGGGTCAATAAAAACATAAAAGGTGTGAGTGGAAAAAAATAAATAAGTTTATAAAACATCTTACCGAAAAAGACATTTAAATCCTCCACGTAAAACCAATGCATGCATTCAAAAATCACTTAGTTCCACGATCAGAAGACCGCTTACGAAAAATCAGAAAGCATTTTATATTCAAAACCATAAATCCAGGGTCGCAGCCCAAAACCATGAACCAAAATCAAAGTACGGGAACTCAGTCCAAATCCGTAAATCCAAAACATCCGGGCCACTGCCCAAAATATCTGAAAGCATCGGAAATCAACCGTAAATCACAAGTCTATCAATCTGCTAGCTCTTAATCACCGAATCTTTAACCTCAAAATCATATATATCAGGCCTTCTCGGGATATCAACGAGTCTTTAAACTTAAAACACAATCAGTAGACCTCGGGGGATATCACAATAACCGAGTCTTTAAATCCAAAATATATCCGAGTCTTTAAACTAAAAACGTATCAATAAAGGGCCCTCCCCCGTCACATAAATCAACCGGGTCTTTAAACCCAAAACTAGATCCAGCAATAGTACCGGGTCTTTAAACCCAAAACCATGTGTAAATCATAGAAAAAATGGAGCAAATATCGGGTCTTTAAACATCCATGCCATCCTTGGCATACCCGGTCACCGAGCAAATAGCGCTGGTGAACCACATCTTATACGACCTATAAGGCCTAAGGGATATCCCATCACATGCTAGACTCTGAAACACACATTCCACATAAGGAATTTACTAAGAATCATTTCATCCCGGGTCCAATTTTCCCAATTGTGCTATCTGGGCTCATTTGTTCTTGGGACCCACACAATTCCCATGTCTAACAGACAGTGTACACTGATTTACATCTGACCCCCAATCCAGGGTCAATTTCATCCTAAGATCTATCACGAGGTCTTATATTCCCTCGTATACCCATCTTACTACCAGGTCGCTCACGAGGCTTACGTTTCGGAGGCATGATGTGGCAACAGAATCAGAAACCTAGTGCTCTGATACCAAATTGACAGTACCCGACCCCTGAGGAATATTGATAACCGTGCCCGGTCCTGCTCCCGTCTGACAAGTCAACTAAAGGTCCAAAATTACCCTCAGCACTTGCCAAATAAGGGATAACCATACATGTGCCCACTCATGCCTCCACCTCTCGATAGGCCTCGATCATCGCGCTATGACCTGGAGGGTCAATAAAAACATAAAAGGTGTGAGTGGACAAACATAAATAAGTTTATAAAACATCTTACTGAAAAAGACATTTAAACTCTCCACGTAAAACCAATGCAAGCATTCAAAAATCACTTAGTTCCACGATCAGAAAACTGCTTACGAAAAAGCGAAAATCATTTTATATTCAAAACCATAAATCCAAGGCCGCAGCCCAAAACCATGAAGCAAAATCAAAGTACGGGAACTCAGACCAAATCTGTAAATCCAAAACATCCGGGCCACTGCCCAAAACATCTGAAAGCATCGAAAATAAACAGTAAATCACAAGTCTATTAATCTGCTCAATCTTAATCACCGAGTCTTTAAACTCAAAACCACATACATCACACCTTCTCGGGATATCAATGAGTCTTTAAACTCAAAACACAATCAATAGGCCTCGGGGGATATCACAATAACCGAGTCTTTAAACTAAAAACATATTCGAGTCTTTAAACTCAAAATGTATCAATCAAGGGCCCTCCCCCGTCACATCAATCAACCGGGTCTTTAAACTCAAAACCAGATCCAGCAATAGTACCGGGTCTTTAAACCCAAAACCATGTGTAAATAATAGAAAATCCAGAATCCATCGAAATCCAAATTTCAAAACCAAATCCGAAATCATATTTTATCGAAATGGGTCTCGTGCTTGAATTCACATTCAAACCCAATGTCACATCATCAAATCATTATCAAAACATGATATGTGTAAACCATATAAAATCATCCATCAAACCATCATCAAAGTATAGCATAAACCATATTCTCCAAATACGTGTAATTACGTATTTCATATCAAAATACGTGTAAATACGAAAATCGTAATTACCATAATCATAAGCAGAGAAATCATAAATAAAGAACATATAAAACAATTATGCATGCATTGAAATTTAGAAAGCAAAGTCCACTCACACACCGTCCAAACCGCCTGATTCTGAGCTACACGTTTTTTTGTAAGTTTTGGAAATCACAATTCCTGTCCAACATCATTATTGAGGGTCACTAACACTTCAATATATCTCATATAATTTTCCCCAATTTTTCCAGGATTTAAATACGCATTTAAAATGTATATTAAAACTTCGGATACACTAAACACTATCGAAACGGTATCTGATTTCCTCGAAACTAGTGCCAAAATGTTCATTACATTGAGAGGATCAAGTTTCATGTTGACCTCACCTTGAGACAAGGCTTCACGCGTCCCCAGGCACCGCCGTGAGTGGCTGCACGTGGGAGCCACACGCCAAGGAACAGTGTCGCCGTCCCAGCCCGATTCTCTGCAATTTGGGTTCTGTAACCCGCGTGTCAACCCGACTTAATAACCATCAATTATGCATCATTTCCTTCAATTAATTCATCTAACATCATCGTTTAAACCTTAATTAGAGGTATGTGATTTCAATTACACCGATCCTTACCTCAATCCATTCGATTCGAAGATGAATATTCGAAGGACACCCGCGCATTATTCACTATTCAAAGTTCATCAATTCCACTTGCTTTTCTTCAATTGATCCATCCAAAAGCTTTGTAGGACTCTTATAGACTTATTTTCGATCTCAATTATAGCTTTAATTCCTTCCAATTAATCGAACTCAGAGGTGAGTTTTTGAATTGAAACCAGGGTTTGTCTAGGCTCATTCCTCTCCAATGCTCTTCGATTTTGATGTCATTCAACTCGTTTAAGTTCGCAGAAGCTCTCCCAAATCTATTGATGAGTTATGGGAACTGAAGGTTCAACTGTAGGAGTTGGTGGATCTGGGATTCATCCAACCTAGTACTTCACCGTGGGGAGCACCAGTGTTTTTTCTCAAGAAGAATGAGGGAATTTTACGGTTGTGCGTGGACTATCAGCAACTTAACAATGTGACGGTAAGGAACAAGTATTCCTTACCCAAGATTGATGATTTGTTCGATCAGCTGCGTGGAGAAAATTACTATTCTAAGATTTATCTTCGGTCAGGATATCATCAGCTGAGGATTACTGAGGAGAACATTCCGAAGACTGCCTTTCAGACGAGATATGGACAATATGAATTCCTGGTAATGCCATTTGGGTTGACGAATGCACAAGCTGCATTCAGGGATCTGATGAACCGAGTGTTCAGATCATACTTGGACAAGTTTGTGATCGTATTCACCGATGACATCTTAGTGTATTCAAGAAGTGCCAGAGCGCACGAGAAACATCTGAGATTAGTGTTGAGTAGGTTGAGGAAGAATCAATTATTTTCTAAGCTGAGCAAGTGTCAGTTCTAGTTGAACAATATTGGTTTTCTGGGTCATATTATCTCATCAGGGAGGATTAGTGTGGACCCCCAGAAGACGGAAGCTGTAACTAACTAGGAGAGACCAAAGACAGTTACCAAGGTTCGGAGTTTCGTGGGTTTGGCAGGATACTACCGGTGATTCGTAAAGGGTTTCTCTACCATCGCAGCTCCTTTGACTCGATTGACCTAGAAAAGGGTTATGTTTAACTGGGATGAATGATGTGAGTAGAGTTTCCAGGAGTGGGCGTTATGTTGTGGTCCCGGACCCGATTCCGGAGAGATGATCGGACTAGGTCTGAATATGAGCCTCCCAGATGGAGAATTCCTGGGAGAAGACTCGGAGTGAGACCCCCAGTAGTATGCATACTTATATATATAGAGACATCGTGACTATATCGGGGATGTGTTCCCTAGGGGTTGTGTGCCTCGAGTTGGCATCTTCTCCAGAAGTGCCTAGGATGGGTTATATATGTATATATGTATATGTGGATGAGTTTTCACTGAGATGGCGTTAGGCTGAGACCCTCGCGTATTGGTTTTCTGCTGAGACCCATATGAGATGGTTTTGGGATGAGTTCCCACGTGTTTTGGTATGGGTAGAGGTCCCATGTGTTGTTTGACTGATTATGGGCTAAGGCCCAAATGGTTTGATGGTTCATGACGGTTTATGGGAACCGGCATGAACCCTAGAAATGGTTTTTGAATGAATGCATATGTTTTTTATGAAGGGCATAAAGGTCTTTTATGAAACGTTTTTATAAAGTATTTATTTTGTCCACTCACAGCTTTTGTGTTTTGAATGCCTTTCAGGTTGATCGTGGATGCGGCTATAGCAGAGACGAGAAATCGCATTCCTCCTTCGGATCCTGGCGTACTCTGATAGCCCCGGTTGGGAAAAGGATGGAAATATCCCTGGTTCGACACTTCGTGTTAGACGGGAGCAGGCACATCCCACGCTAATTCCGAGGGATTTGGGACGGGTCCTGTCGTAGATAATGGTGGGGAGTTTGAGGTGTACATCGATGCATCACTACACGGATTGGGTTGTGTACTGATGCAGTACAAGAGAGTCATTTCTTACGCCTCACAACAACTAAGGCCACATGAGTTGAACTATCCCACTCATGATTTGGAGTTGGCGGCAGTGGTACATGCCTTGAATATTTGGAGGCACTATCTGTATGAGGAGACTTGCAGGATCTTCACTAACCACCAGAGTTTGAAACACTTGTCTATGTTGGAGGAACTGAACTTGAGATAAAGATGGTGGTTGGAGTTTATTAAGGACTACGACTGCACGATCGAGTATCAACCGGGAAGAACGAATGTAGTTGCGGATGCTCTGAGTAGGAAATCAGAGGGTTCGGTGGCACACTTGAGGATAGTGTACCTACCTTTGTTAGTAGAACTTCAGAAGGCTAGAGTTATACTTGGGATGGATGGTGAAGGGGCCTTGTTCGCTAGTTTTCACGTGAGGTCGATCTTGATAGACCCGATTATTCAAGCTCAATTTCAGGATCTTACACTGTGTGTTTATCATAGACGATAGAGCCTTACAGAAGTAGGGTCGTATGTGTCTGCCTATAGTGGTAGAGTTGAGAGCAGAGATTCTAGAGAAGGCCCATAGTTCAGCATATGCTATGCATCCAGGAGGGACGAAGATGTACCATACCCTTAGGGATCATTTCGTCAGCAAGTGTTTGACCTGTCAGCAGGTTAATGCAGAAAGGAAGAGACTGTATGGAGCTATGCAACCACTTCCGATTCCTGAGTGGAAGTGGGATCACATCACTATGGATTTCGTATTCAAACTTCCTAGGACACGGAGTGGTTTGTGGACAGATTGATGAAGTCAGCACATTTTCTGCCAGTGCGTGAGACTTTTAAACCTAACTGACTGGCACATTTGTTTATAAATGAGATTATCAGACTATATGGTACGCTTTGTATCAGATCGGGATCCAAGCTTTACTACGAGATTTTGGCGGAGTCTACAGTAAATTGTTGGTACAAACCTACATTTTAGCACGGTTTTTCATTAGCAGACGGACGGTCAGTGTGAGATGACTATTCAGACAATGAAGGATATGATGAGAGCTTGTTTGCTGTTGTTTCAGGATTCTTGGGATGCGCTCTTGCCTTTGATGGAGTTTGCTTACAACAACAGTTATCAGGGGAGTATCAGAATGGCACCTTATGAGGCACTGTATGGTCGGCAGTGTAGGATGCCTATTTGTTAGATTGAGGTAGGTGAGAGGGCGACTTTGACGCTAGATCTTATGGATATGACCCAAGAGAAGGTCTGGATTATCAAGGAAAGGCTGAAGGCAGCACAGGATCGCTAGAAGATTTACGCCGATCGACAGATCAGGGATCTAGGGTTCGCAGTTGGAGTTGGGTTTTCTTGAAATTATCTCCTTGGAAGGGAATTGTTCGATTTGGTCGACGTGGGAAGCTGAGTCCCCATTACATTGGACCCTATGAGATTACTGAGAGTATTGGTTCGGTAGATTACCAGTCGGCTTTACCTCAAGAACTTGCCAGAGTGAATGATGAGTTCCATGTATCGATGCTTCAAAAGTACGTGCGTGAGAAATCGTATGTGTTACTAGAACAACCGTTGGAACTTAGGACCGATTTGAGCTTCGAGGAGAAACTAGTACAGATTCTAGATCGAAAATACAAGGTTTTGAGGAACAAGAAAATTCCTTTGGTGAAAGTGCTATGGAGGAACCATCCAGCCAGCCCAAACACACAAACACAACAACAACATACCATCCTATTTCTTCATCATCTCCTGTGTTCATCACTGGAACTGAGTGAGTGAGAGTGCGGGGACGTGAAGACAATAGAGTGAAGGGCTGAGCATGGGGGAGCCATGGCGGGGAGGTAAGAACCCAAAATCGTGTTTTGACCCAATTTTGGAAAATTCATTTTCAACTTTTGTTGAGGGTTCCTAATGACTCTAACCAATTCTTAGGACCAGTACGACCTTGTAGGAGTTGGTATCGAGAAAGAAGGTGGCCGGAGTTGAGAGAAAACGGAGGAATAACTTACGGGTTACTGTAACGACCCGTCCCATAAATCAGGCTTAGATTAGTGGTTAATGATGTATTAGTGCAGTTAATCGGTGATTAGTTAAAGACGTTCGGACGGACGGTGCGAAATGACGATTTGCCCCTAGAATTAGGCAAAATGTTGTCGATCGGGCGGTCAAAAGGACTTTGTCCAATGACCGTGACGTAGTTTGGGACATCACGAGTTCATAGACAGGTGGCACGTCCGATTCCAACATCCGAGGAAAAAGTTATGACGTTTAGAAGTTTGAGGGTACTTTGGTAATTTGGATAAAAAGGGGGCAATTTGTTGACTTTTCATACGACCTGGAATTTTCATGAACTTCGAGGACCGTTAGGAAGGTCTCGATGCCCTGAGTACAACGACAGGCGGCACATGTTAATTAGAGTTTGGACGACAAAGTTACGGGTCTAAACATACAAGGGGCAAAATGGTAATTTGGGCATCAAGGGGCATTCTGGTCATTTCTCGCGTTGCGATCTGTGCCCAGTAAGAAAGGGACACTTGGTCTGTTCTGGAATTTTTGTCCACAAGGTGTTGGACACCTGGCCCTCTCTAGATGGCCATGGAAGGTGCCACACCGTTCACCTTAGGAATTTAAAACGGGGATTGATGTTTGCACGGGGGAGACTGAAGAAAAACAGAGACATGGGTGATTTTTGAACCTTAACCCTCTCAAAACTTGATCGGATGAGGATGGAGTATGAAGGAATGTTGGAGGAGAAGTTGTGCTGCGATGACTGGTGGCCACGGTGAGGCACGATGGCGGAGTACGGTGGTGGACCCGGAGAAAAACCCGCGAAGCCCTCTGTTTTCATTTGAACTTGGGAAGTGGATTGAGGCTTAAGGATTGATTGTCGTGGACGAGAGGGGTTGCTGGAGGATTGGGTAAGTGAATAAGTTCCTTTACGAGGCCTAAGGGGCCTGGTAAGTATCCTTTCGATTAAATAGTTTTGTTAAGGTCGAAAATGGCAACTTGGTTTCAGATGCTTAATAATCGAATTGGTTATTTTGATGAGGGTTTGGACGCCTAAAGGGAACTTTTAGATGAGGAATGAAGGAAAATACTGGCTGGAACCATGGAAACAGAGAGGAGTAGTTTTGAAAGAAGAAAACTCAATCGGGAAGGTACGGTTCAAGACCTAAATTCGTGATTTTATTATCTAGATCAGTTAGAATTAATAGGGGCTCGAGAGGAAGTTGGGACGGCTCTGTGGACTCCAGGGAACGCGACGGCGAGCACGGTGGTGGACGACTGCAGGTAATTTCTCATCCCCGTTCGTATGCCCTGTTTTTCTATGAATTTCAAACCATTAGTCGTGGACTTAGGGGCTGAGTCGAGGCGTTTGGTGAGTCCTGTTAGGTTCTGTAGTTTTTTAGGAGTCGTCTAAGGTGGAAGCCGCGACAGGGGAGTGACTGGGTGGCCGGATTGTGAAACAGGGGACAGAACGGGTTACGGTGTTGAGTTTGGGACGATGATCTAGAGGCTTAGTCGTCGTGTTAAAGTGAGGGGAATAGGTTGCTTAGGACTGGACGGTGAGAATGGTGAAGAAAGGGAGGAAAAAGGTGAAGGAACGGTGGAGAACCGGGTACGCCGGTTCAGACCGGTTCACCTGTTGAAGACGACGATGAACAGTGACTGTGTGCAGGTTTAGGGTTAATCGAACGTCGATTCGAGGTAGTTCTACGTGGTTGAAGGTTTAGGGTTCCGGTTCGTTACCTTTAGGATCTGGGGATTTTTGGGGAAAATTAGGAGAGTCTTAGTAGACGTGTTAGTGACGTACTTTGGTGACTTGTGACAGGATCGGGACTTCGCGAGGAAGCTGAGGAACGTACGGGACGTACGGGGCGAAAGTGACGTGCCAGTGACTGTGAGTGGACCCCTTCTCTATAACTGAGCATGCATAACTGCTTTTAATTACTTGTTTTATGGTTTTATATGTGATTTCATGGTTATTGGAATATGCTAGAATGCTTTTGCTTAATTGCACGTTTTTCGACAAAGTACGGTTTTTAGCACGTTTTTCGAGAAAAGTTTGGAGTCTAATTTTGACGCCATGAATTGGGGTTTTCAAACGATGAGTGGTTTTCAATGATATTAAATAGATTTTGAGACATGATTTGATAATCAAGGTTTTTCGGTTTTAGAATCGGATTTCAAGAATCGAGATTTGGTTTTAAAGTTGAAAAGTGGATTTCCGGATTTGGGTTCGGGATGACGGTTCTGGACGCTGGACGGGCTTCGGACCGGTGATTTAGGATTCGGGTTTGGATGAGGATTTAGAAATGGTTTTTCAAATGGTTTTGATTGGATTTCCTGGATCTGGTTATTGGGTTTAAAGAGCCGGATATTATGATTGACGGGGGACGGGCCCGGATTGGGTTTAAAGACCCGGATTGAGTTTAAAGACTCGGGAGTTTAAAGACTTGGGAGTTTAAAGACTCGGTTATTATTGAGGCCTGTTGAGTTTAAAGACTCGGGAATTTAAAGACTCGGATAGGTCTAGCATGTTTGATCGGATAATGATTGTTTGAGACTTATGTTTTATGATATGGTTTTATGATGTTTATGACGTGATTTCTGTAACTGCTTTCAATTCTGTTTTTATGACAATCTTTATGTGATTTATAACCGATTTCAGTAAATGGGTTATGCATGTGTGTTTTCAAAACGGAGGGCTAAAACCCTGGTTTTCTTATGAAATGGTTTTTTGGAAACTCTTCTTTTATTTATGGTCCACTCACACCTTCTGTTTTAAATTGCCCTCCAGGTCGTGGAGCTAGCACGAGGGTTGACGTTGAGGCGCCGTCGGAGGCATAGAATACTCGAGAGTGATCCCGGAGTGCTTTACATTTTCCGTTGTGCGTGTACCTTGTTTATCAGTTTTCTTTCCTTTGTATTTGGTACTATGCTCTGTACATACGTTTGACTTCGGGATGTTTAAATTTTCTCCTGCGTCTGGCATGTAGTTTGGTGGTTTTTCGTGAGGTTACTTTGGTTTTTGTGTCGGGGTGTCAGACGGGAGCAGGATTTACCTTAGATTTTGGGATGGAACCGAGGTGGGTCCTGACAAAGGTTATTACGCTCAGAGTGAGGTTGTCGCTATCAGAGCGAGGATTACCAGTGAGGAACCAGAGCAGTGTACGCATGTGCCTAGGATGTGAGGTCTATATGAGGAACAGCTCGTCATAAACCTGAATGTGAAGGCAATAAAGTACGATAGTTAGTAGAAATAAATCATGGAAAGAGGATGTTTCACTCGATATGCCGTACGTCATTGTGATTAGCCCTGAGTGAGGGTTGTATGTGACAGATTGGCAGTGTTGGACCGATAGTTGGTCGTGGTAGATCAGTGGGGCTGTTGAGACAACCGGGTTCCTCGAGCCCTAATTGTGATGACTTTAGTCGGGGACCATTGGAGTTTTATGGGTGGATTTGGCGACTTTTTGGAGTCTAGACTATCTGTCGGTCATGTCATGTCAGGGTTGATTTTATCAGAGTAGCGAAGCGGAAGTGTGGTGGACCCAGCCTTAGTATCGGGTCATTAACCAAGGGAATTGGTGAAGGAAGAGTGTACGAAAAATTTATTTGAAGTTGGAGAGGCCGAAGAGAATCAATGCAAGGGTTTAGCTTCGAGAAAAGGATTAAGCATTACAGTAATTATCAGAGGATATTCTTAGTCAGAAGAGGTGACTTCTCTTTTCCATTGGGTTGGCCAAAACTTCAGGCTTGGCTGCCTATTGGATTGGGCGACTCTTTGTTGCTAGGACCGCAGGGTCAGTCAGATTATGGACCTTACTACAGAGGGCAGTCAGATTTAGATGAACCCCGATTCGTGTTGGATGGCCTGGATAGGCAAAGCGAGTTGACCTAGAGGGCGAACCTTAGTGAGGATAACCCTAGTTGGAAGTGAGTAAAGCTATTGGTATGAGAAATACGAGTTAGAAGGTTGTAATTGAGATTGTTAGGAGTTGATGATGTTCGAGGAACGTTAGGTCTTAGTATGGATTGTCAGAGTGGTTGTACCTAGAGTTGCGGGGTACGAGGGAGGCAAAGTTCCTCTGACCTGAGCTGAGGCGCGTGATTTTTGCTCGCTATGAGCAGAATTCAGGATTGGTTTATTTCGCACCCGCGTGGCAGTAATGCAAATGATGATAGAGACGAATAATTGGTGATTGGATGAAACGGTATACAGGGACGATGCAGGTACTGGCATAGGGATTAGTGGTTGATTTGTCAGATATGGTGGTATGTAGAGATTTGGCTTCAGCTCACAACAGGAGTTAATTGTGACTCTTCAGTCGAGCGATACCTCAGGTGAATAAGGATGTCGACTCAACCTACATCCTTTTGGATGTGCATAAACAGTTATAAATCGACAAGCGATTCTGGTAGTGAGTTAGATTATTGTCGGACACGTGGTCATCTGAGTGAGTCGAGAATTTGGGAAGTCTAGTGGTTGGCACCTATGTGGAAGCATATCCAAGTTGGCTTCCTACATGGTTTGATCTTCGAAATCGAGAAAAGTTGTGATTGAGACGATGAGAGGAGTGCTTGATTCTGCATTAGAGATGGATATTTCGAAGTTGGTGAAGGAGATTAACATTTTCTGCCCTGCAACCAATGATGTGGGGTATAACCAGCACGGTGATCATGTATTGGACGGTGGTGACAGGACCCGTCCCAACTGGACTTTGATGACCGTGCCCGGTCCTGCTCCCGTCTGACAAGTCAACTGAAGTCCCAAAATGACCCTTCAACACCTGTGAGACAAGGGATAACTGGACTGATTTCCGCTCATGCCTCCGCCTCTCGATCAGCCCCGAACGTCGTGCCACGACCTGGAGGGTCATAAAAACAAAGTTGTGAGTGGACAAAAATAATATCATTTAAAACACATTTCAAAATACCTCATTTACCCTCCATTTTATCAAACCATGCATGCATAGGGTAAAACATAAGTTTAACAATCACCGGCTTTCCAGCCAAAGCATATGAACAATATCAAATCCTGGCTTTCAAGCCAAACATATGAAAACATAATCACCTGGCCACAAAGACCAAAAAGCCGTACTCAATACCAGTACGCCATCATAATCAACATCAAACAGCACTAGTCACAAGTGCACAATCAATCAATCAATCAATTTGTACTATTCAAAAGTGCACAAACAATCACACGGTCGCATCCGCACTACGCGTAGGCCACCATCTAGCCACATTCTTGGGATCAGACACATCTGGGCTCAACCCTCGAGCTAAGTCACATCTGGGCGAACACATCCCCAGGCTCAGACACATCCGAGTGGTACATCCAGGCTCAGTCGCATCCGAGAAGCCTGGCTTACCATAAAAACAACTCACAATCATATCCCCCAAGCTCTGGTCATCTAGGTGATCCCCTAGCTCCGACCATCTGGGCACTCAAAATCACAATGAAAACCATCCCGGGATTACATCCCAAAACATGTCAATCAAATCTTTGACTTCAAACCAAGTCAAAATCATTCCCGACTGGGTCTCAAGCCCAAATACCATTTACACGTAAATCCGTAAAATCTCATTTGAAACATTAAAATAATCCAGAAATCATCCTTGACTTATCAGTTAAATCAAAATATCCATTTTGAATCCTTTTTGACTCTGAGCCTAGCCCAAAACATCATTTACACATTTTCTCAAAAAATGTGCCCGAAAGACCGATTAAAATAATCATTAAATCACAATTAAACAGGAAAAATCATCATGACATCATTGAAATTCAAATCATGCAATCGATCATGTAAAACATTTAACTATGAATGGATAATGGTTTATAAAACAAACGTCCACTCATACACAGTCCAAACCGCTCGCTTTCAGAGTTGCACACGTTTCCGTAATTTTGGACACTTTCCAGGAATCTCGAATTCTGTCCATAATCATTACTTAGGGTCACTAATGACTTAATTAACATCATATTAATTTCCCAAAATTTTCTGGGAATTAATTACGAATTAAAAACGTAACATAAACCTTCGGACCCTCGCAACAATATCGAAACAGTGTCTAGTTGACTCAAAACCAATGCCAAAATGTTCGTTACATTGCATAGGAAAAAAGTCATGTTGACCTCACCTCGGGAATCGTGCCCACGTGCCCTCATGGGCCACCGTGAGTGGCTGCGCGTGAAACTCACCTGCCTGCAACAGTGCCCTGCTACAGTGTTCTTCCTCGCCCGTTTGTCTGGAAAACGGGTCCTGCAACCCGCGAGGTGACCCGGTTCAATTCCTATCAATTCTGCATCCATTTTGAAAATTGAACCGTCCATTAGTGTGATGACCCGTCCCGAATTAACGGGATAAATTAAGAATTAATGACAAATTATCGAGACTAATTAGAGATTAGATGAGGATTAACGGACGTTCAGGCGAAATGACGATTTTGCCCCTGGAATGGGCGAATCATTGACTTTTCATTCAGGCGGTCAAATGGACTCTGGCCGATGACTGTGACATAATTCGGGACGTCACGAGTTCATAGGTAGGCGGCACGTCGAATTCGAACGTTCGACGGTGAAGTTACGGTTCACAGATGTCTGAAAGTACTATTGTGCATTTTACGAGACGATGGACTTTTGGACTTAAGCGGGGCCCATATATTTATGTACTACCCAATGGATGAGTGACAAGTGTCACCCATCCACTGGACACCATTTTCCCTTCATGCATATCCCTTCCCTTGTTCTTCATCGATCATTTTCTCCTTTTCCAAAAAAAACCCGATCTCACCATCCCAAACCAATCCAACCCTTCCCACCTAATCATACCTTTGAGGACCAGAGAGTGTTGGGAGGACTTGTGAATGCTGGTGGCAAGCCAGGAACAACGCCGCCGTGGACGGCGGCCATGGACCCGAGAAAGTACCCGGTTAGGCCCAATTTCCATTTTAATTCAATTTTTACGTTATGGTTGACTTTTGGGTGATTAGGAGATATTTATTAGGTTGCTCTGATGATTCTAAGATGATTTAGAAGGGTGTTTCACGGCTAAGGAAGCCTAGGAAAATTCTAAAAATCTTGGACCGAGGGGTTCAAAATCAAACCGTGGGTTTTAGGGTGTTTTGGTTAGTTCTTTTGATTTGAATTGATAGAAAAAATCAAAATAGGAAGATTCGAATCGAAAATGAAAAGATTGGATGAAAAATGAAGGAGGAAACTGGCCGGACCGGTCACGCCGATCTAGCTGGACCGGACTGCACAAGAAAACCGGTCTCGATCGGTTTGATCGCTGGGGAAGAAGATGAACAGTCCTGGCGCGTGAGGCCCACGCGCAGGACGTTCTTGGGGCGCGTGAGGGCCCGTGCTCCCTCCTTTGGGGAAAGTACCAACATGTAACTTTATCTATTCTATGTAACTAACATTTTGGGACTAGTTTCGTGTCAATCGGACATCATTTCGATATAGTTCGAGTTGTCCGAAGGTTTAGGTTCGCGTTTAAAAATAGATAGAAATTCCGGAAAATTACGGGGTTTAAGTGAGGGGTTATATAAGTAGTCAGTAACCCTCTAAATTAATATGGACAGGTTCAGGAATCCCGGAGGCGACGTTTGGCCCGGGAGACGCTTATGGCACGTGTATCGAGGTGCAGCTTTAGACGGTCTGTGAGTGGACCCTTCTTTCAAACTTGATGCATGCATAAATGTTTTATAAGTTTTTAAATACATGGTTTGTGATGCCATGAGTGCATTTGTTTGTGGTAGCCTAGGATTTACGTATTTGCACGTATTTCGAGATATCTGGTTTTGTACGATGCTTATACATGCTAGGTTTTCAATGAGGGTTTAATTATTTGGTTTTGGATTTGGAAATATAAAATTAGGCACAAGACCCATGTGATTTACGAACTCTTGGACTTGGAGTCCATTTGATTTGATGAGAAATCGGACCGAGGGTCCATTTGAGTTATACGATCGGACCGAGGGTCTAGTTGATTTATGATCCGGGCTTGAGGCCTATTTGGTTGTAATATCGGGCTGGAGGCCCATTTGACTGTAGTATCGGGCTTGAGGCCCTATTGGTTGTGAAATTGGGTTTGAGGCATTGTTGATTTGTGGTTTCGGGCTTAGGGCCCAGTTAGCTGTGGTATCGGGCTTAAGGCCCAATTGATTGTGAAATTGGGCTTGAGTCCCAGTTCAGTTTGTGAAATGAGAATTCGGGCATGAGACCCTGTTAAACTGTGGATTTAGGCCGAGGCCTGTGAAATTGATTTGAATTGGATTCGAGGAATCCCGTTGAGATGAATCGGGTATGAGACCCAGTTGAAATGTGTTTTGAGAACGAAAGAAAGAGATTTGAAAATGAATATGAACCCTCCACGTGATTATATGGTCTCCTCCAGACGTCGACCTAGAGAGTCACAATCCACAGACCAGAATGGGTATCCCCATAGGGATCCCGTTCCAGGAGTGGGGGTTACAATTTATGATGTAGTCCCGGACTAGATTCTGGGGAGATGATCGGGCTAGGTCCGAAGATAGAGCCTCCGAGATGGAGAATTCTTGGGAGAAGACTCCGAGTGAGACCCCGAGTAGTGTGCACACTAGTATAAAGATGATATCGTGACTTTTATCGGGGATGTGTTCCCTAGGGGTTGTGTTCCCCAAGTTGCCATCTTCTCGGAAGTGCAGCGGATAGGTTATACGTATGTTGATACGTATGAGGTTTTATGAAAGTGATTTGGGGGCGGAGACCCCGTGTTCCATGTTTTATATTTCGGAAAGTGGTTTGTATGTTTTAGTACTTCATTGAGAATGGTTTTAGGCTGAGTTCCCACATGTATGGTTTTATGGTTTTAAGGTTGTGATTTCGGGTCGGGGACCCAAATGGAATTATGGTTCATGACGGTTTATGGGAACCGGCATAAACCCTTGAAAGGTTTTTATGGGTCGTGACGGTTTATGGGAACCGGGCATGAACCCCTGAATGATTTTGAGAATATGTTTGATAAATGAAATAGTTTTATGAACGTTTTGATAAACGGTTTTTGAATGCGCGCATATGCTTATAGTGAAGGGATAAATGTCTTTATGTGAAAATGTTTTAATGAAAATATAATTTTTGTCCACTCACGACTTTTGATGTTTTAAAGCCCTTCAGGTTGATCGCGGATGCGAGCTGTAGCAGATACGAGGCATCACACTCCTCCTCCTACGATCCTGGCGTGCTCTGGAAGCCGCGGTGAGGGCTAGATTGGAATTTTCCCTAGTCTGACACTTCGTGTTAGACGGAATCAGGTGCGTCCTAAGTTAATCCCAGGGGATTTGGGACGGGTCCTGACAATTAGCATCGAAATAGGCTTAATTAAGGATCTGTAAACTCAATTTGTATCAAACTTACCTTAATCCTTTTAATTCGAACTCGACCTTTGAAGAACATCGAACACTGTTCATCGTCCAATCTCCACAAATTCTCATTGTTTTCCTTCAATTGATTCATCAAGGAGCTTCGTTAATAGGACCGCCCCCGAAGGGACATTGATAACCGTGCCCGGTCCTGCTCCCGTCTGGCAAGTCGGCTGAAGTTCCCAAATTACCCTCAGTACTTGCCAAACAATGGATAGCCACACACGTACTCTCTCATGCCTATGCCTCTCGATCAGCCTCTATCAACGCGCCACGACCTGGAGGGTCAATAAAAACACAAAAGGTGTGAGAGGACAAAAATGAATCAGTTATAAAACAGTTACAGAAAGACATTTCTACCCTCCACCTAAAATCAATGCATGCATTCGAAAATCATTTCACAATCCATTTCATTTCCAATATGAGAAAACCGCGTATGAAAATCAAAATCATTTTCCTTTTCTTAACCTTCTGGTCTTAGCCTGCAATCATAAACACAGGGTCTCCGCCCAAAATCATGAATCAATCCAAGTACGGAACATAATCCAAAAATCCATCAAAACCACATAAACCAGGCCACTACCCAACACATCCGAAAATATCAGAAATCAACAATAAACCACAAGTCAATCAGTTTTGCTGGATATCAATTACCGAGTCTTTAAACTCAAAGGCCTTCCTGGGATATCAACGAGTCTTTAAACTCAGAACATAATTAATAGGCATCGAGGGGTATCACAATAACCGAGTCTTTAAACTCAATCCGGGTCTTTAAACCCAATCCGGGCCCGCGCCCGTCATCAATTAACCGAGTCTTTAAACTCAAAACATGATCCAACAATAGCACCGGGTCTTTAAACCCAAAACCATTTGTATATCACAACAATCCAGGGTTCATCGTGATCCAAATTCCAAAACAAATCCGAAATCACATTTTGTCATAATAGGACTTATGTCCGAATTTCACATTCAAATCCCCAAACATATCCGTCATCCATTCTCGAATTCGAATTCGGAATAATGATTCCTTAAGCTAGCATCCGAAATAACCATTCCGAACCCAAATCCGAAAATCCATTTTCACGTTTCCAAAATCCGAATCTCGTTCATCAAAATTACTTTTATGCCCTGGGCATCAAGCCCGAAATCACCCTTTCCAAAATCCGTTTTAAATCTTTGAAATCATTTCAAATCCCAAAGTCAAATCAAATCACATTTCAAATTCCAAAGTCAAGGCATCAAAACCATGATCAAAACACAATATACTCAAAATCTCGTAAAATGCTCAAAACTGTAATAATCTCGAAATACGTGTCAAAACCGTAAGTCATACTCACAATCATAATCAAAACATCCTCAAAACATGACACACATAAATCATATGAAATCGTTCATCAAACCATCACCAAGGCATGAGAGAAATCATAGTCTCGAAATACGTGCAATTACGTATGTCATATCAAAATACGTATAAATACGAAAATCGTAATTATCTCAAGTCATAATCAGAATCATAGAAATCATAGAAACATTTATGCATGCATTAAATTTTAGAAATCAAAGTCCACTCACACACCCTCCATAACGCTCGTTTTTGCCCCGCACGCGTTTCCATAATTTCCGACATTTTTCAAGAATCTCGAATCCTGTCCAAAAACATTCCTCAGTGTCACTAAGGACTCAAATAACATCATACTAATTTCCCATAATTTTCTGGGAATTAAATATTAATTAAAAACGTAACATAACCCTCTGGACCCTCGAAATAATATCGAAACGGTGTCCGATTAACTCGAAACCAACGCTAAAATGTTCGTTACATTACATATGACAAAAGTCGTGTTGAACTCACCTTGAGAATCGGGCCCACGTGCCTCCACGCGCCGCCATGAGTGGCTGCGCGTGAAACTCACTCGCCTGCTACAGTTGTCTTCCTCACCCGACTCGCCTGGTAAACGGGTCTGCGACCCGCGTGTTCGACCCTATTCAATTCCTGCCACATTCCACTTAATTTCCTTAATTAATCCATCATGTAGAATCGAAATACACTTAATTAAGGGTCTGTAGTATTCATTCCAATCATCACGGCCTAAAACCAACTTAATTGAACTCAAGTTCTAATCAAGGTTCATTGTCCCAGTTTCACTAAACAGTCACTGGTTTCATCAATTGATTAGTTAAGGAGCATCGTAGACTTACTATAGAGATGATTTTGTGACCAATTCCATTAAAACATACCTCCAAATTCACGACTCAATGGTCGATTTCCTGGAATCCCGTTGTGTCTGTCCATGGCTCCAAGGGCTTCGAAGCTTGCAACTCTTGATTTGGATCGACTCATTAAGGTTCCAGAAGACTTATTCGAGCCTCAATTTGGCTTGGGCTACCCTCTAGGTCAAAATCGAATTCTCACTCTCTCAAGGACCCGTTTCGGATTTTGAGCTCCCCTCTCACCATTTTCATCCCATTCCTTCCTCTCTCAATCTCCAAACTCTGCTCTCCCTCTCTTCATTCTGTTTTAGCACTCAATGTCCACTCAAATGGTCTTGGGAAGTTGATCAAACGTGGGAAACCACCTCTGTTTCTCTAGTTCCAACAGCACCAAGCATTAGAGAATTCAACCCGTGCTCTGCCTTTAGCACACCCATGTTTCCCACTCAGCCCATCCATCTACAATCTAACCTCTCACAGTGACAATTGTCACTTGATTTTGTTAAACAAATCTCTTAACAAATTAAACAATTCACACAACAACCCACCACGGCTGATTTCAAACTGTACCCTTAAAATGACCATTTTACCTTTCCTTCACCAAATTACCAAAATGCCCCTCACGCTTCTTGTAACGACCCATCCCGTAATTCGGGATTAGATTACGGACTAATCATGATTAGCAGAGTTAATCGGTGATTATTTGGGCGAACTCGGACGAACGGTGCAAAATGACCGTTTTGCCCCTAGTCGTGGGCAAAACTTTGACTTTTTATTCAGACGGTCAAATGGACCTTGACCTATGACCGTGACGTAGTTTGGGACGTCACGAGTTCATAGACAGGCGGCACGTTCGATTCCGACGTTCATGGCGAAAGTTATGACGTTCGGATGTCCAGGGGCATTTCCGTAATTTGGACGAAATAAGGGAAAATGTTGACTTTTGACCGGGAGTTCCGATGGCCGAGGGACAAGGACCTTTAGGAAGGTCTCGATGCCCTGAGTCCGTAGACAGGCGACACACATCAATCGGAGTTCGGATGACAAAGTTACGGGCCTGGATGCGTGAGGGGCATTTTGGTAATTTTTTGCACAGGGGCAGAATTGTAATTTCACAGGGTATTGTTTGAACGGTTACTGTAGCATCCGTAAATGGGAAACACGATCAGTGCACAGGTGAATTGTTTATGCTTGAATTGGAACTGATTATGGGCTAAAGTGTATTCAATTGATAATGGGTGTGTAAGTGGGAGGCATTGGCTGCAGGAGGAGCGTGCACGGGCATGGCTGGTGTCTCTGAGGCCGGATGAAACAGAGGACTGTTCCCCACACTCGATCAGCCGTCCCAAGGCCAAAACTGAGTGATTTGTAAGCGGAAAGAGAGTTAAGGGGATGAGAGGAGTATTCTGAGATGGAGAGAGGAGGAAAATGAGAGGAAACGGTGAGGGAGTGTTATGAAAACCCGAACTGGTACTGTGTGAAATTCAAATTCGAACTTCCAGTTTTAGGCCAGCCCATGACTAATTGAAGACTGATTGAGCTTCCTGGAACCTTCACGAGTCGATCCAGCCCAAATATGGCCATTTTCGAGGCTCCTGGAGCCGTGCACAGATGTGGTGGATGGCCGGAAAATCCAAGCTTGGAGTCGTGATGATTGAGGTTAGTTCTCGTGAAATTACTTGTGTAATCATCCTTATAATGAGCATACGAAGTTTCCCAACTGATTAATTGAGAGAAACTCAGACTGTGGAATGAATGGGGACTTTGGACCCGATTAGGACCCGTATTCGACTGAGCTGGTTTAGGGCCATGTCGTTGTGAATGAGTAAAACAGAACTTAAATTAGGTCCATTACGATGCTATTTGAGAGTTTAATTGAAGGAATTAAGTGGATATTCACAGGGATTGAACCGGGTTGTCACGCGGGTTGCAGGACCCGTTTGCAGAGGAAACGGGTAAGGAAGACGACTGTTCACCGTTACTGTAGCTGGCGCGTGACGGCCCGTGGGCACAAATCCCGAGGTACGGTCAACAAGAATTTTATCCTATACATTATAACGAACATTTTAGCGTTGGTTCCGTGTCATTCAGATTCCGTTCGGATGTTGTTCGGGATGTCCGAAGGTTCTAAGTTGGGTTTAAAAATATTTAAAAATTCGGGAAAATTACGGGACTTGAATGGGATGTTATTGGGGAGGTTAGTAACCCTCTAATGTGATTTGAACAGGTTCGGGAGTCCCGGTGTTAGTAACGAGGCCCGGGAAGGCCGGTTGCACGCGTATCGAGGCGCTCGGTTAAGCGGTCTGTGAGTGGACATTTGGTTTTTATAAATTCTATGCATGCATAACTGTTTCATGATTTTTATAATTGTGATTATATGATTTATTTTGGATGTCAGTGAATTTATATGATTTCACGCATTTCGAGGCGATTTACGGGTTTGCGCGTAAATCGAGATTTTCTGGATTTGCATTGATTTCCATAATTGTGGTTGGATATGATTTTATGAGACAGTCACGGAATTGGTTAAGTGAATTCGGGCCAGGGGCCCAGTTGTTTTATATATGTGATTTCGGGATGCTTCTCGGAAAACGGATCGTGAGGGATCCTGTTTGATTGTGTCTTATAAAATAGTTTGGGTTTAAAGACCCGGGTGCCATTGCTGGAGCACATTTTGAGTTTAAAGACTCGGTTAATTGATGACGGGGGCGGGCCCGGAAATTGGGTTTAAAGACCCGGATTGAGTTTAAAGACTCGTGAGTTTAAAGACTCGGTTATTGTGATACCTCAGAGGCCTATTGACTATATTTTGAGTTTAAAGACTCGTTGATATCCCGGGAAGGCCTGTTTATGTGCATGGTTTTGAGTTTAAAGACTCGGGCGCACTTAATCTAGCAAATGTGTGTGATTACAGTTTTTCACTGGTTTTGGGCAGTGACCCGGATGAACTGGATTTGATGAGTTTTGGGATTGAGTTCCCGTGTCTAAGATTTGTTTATGAAGTATTGTTGATTTCTGATAGTTGAAATGTGTTGGGGCAGTGGCCCGGTTTATGAGACTTGATGAATTGGGGTTATGATGGGTTTCCGGATTTGATTGATGGTTTCCGGGCTAAGGCCCTAATGGTTATTTCTAATAAATGTTTGATTACCCGTTTTTGATGCATGCATACGTTTTTACTGAGGGGCATAAATGTCTTATAAAATGTTTTTAATGAACTTGTTTATTTTCGTCCACTCACAGCTTTTGGTTTTTCGTGCCCTTCAGGTTGATCCCGGATGCAACTGCAGCAGGGGACCAGGACATTGCATGCCTCCTCCATCGATCTTTGCGCACTCTGGATGCCCGTAGGGGCAATGGCGTCGGGTTATCCCTTGTCTGACACTTCGTGTCAGACGGGAGCAAGTCACATCCCGGGGGGGGGGGGGATTGGGATGGGTCGTGTCAGCTGGGTATTAGAGCAGGTTTTCTCTTTTTTGCGCGCAGGTCGAGGATGTGATGTCCCTTGTAGGCTGCAATTCGTCATCAACCTGATAGTTAGGGTAGTCAGATGGATGGTTGGCAGGATTGGATCCCGATCAGTGGATAGTGTACGATTGGCCTGATACGCCGTGCGTTAATGCAATTCAACCCAAGCGGGGTTGTGTACGATGAACTCGTAATGTGGGACCATAGGTTCGGTCATATTGTAATGGATTGTTGTGCTGATGGGCACAACTGGGTTCGAGAAACCCCATTTGAGTGGTAATTTTGGGAAATGCGAAACTCGGTTGAGTGATGGTCTGAAATATGGACCCTAGTAGGATTGGCTAGTGTACAGGGAGTTGGTACATCGGAGTTAGCCGATGACCTTCGTGGTGGAACCCACGTTGAGCTGATGATTGGGTTGGATTTGACGTCTATACGATGTTGGGACCGCGGTGTAACAACCCGTCCCGAGAGCCGGGATTAGTAGTGTGATTAAGGTGGGATTAGTGAGGTTTATTGGTGGTTAGGTGGTCCCGATAGGTCCGTAAGCTTAGCATGACGATTTTGCCCCTAACCTGGGCAAAAATGTAACAACCCGTCCCGAGAGTCGGGATTAGTAGTGTGATTAAGGTGGGATTAGCGAGGCTAATCGGTGGTTAGTTGGTCCCGATAGGTCCGTAAGTGTAGAATGACGATTTTGCCCCTGGTTCGGGCAAAATGTTGACTTTAGTTCGAGTGGTCAAATTGGTGTTGACCAGTGACCAGGACGTAGTTTAGGACGTCACGAATCCATAGGCAGGTGGCACGCCTGATTCCGACATCCGAGGAGGAAGTTATGAAGTTCGGAAGGTTGAGGGCATAACCGTAATTTGGTTAAAAGAAGGGGAAACGTTGGACTTTTTGTAGAATTGGGTTTTGGTACGTTGACCTAGGTTGGGTAGATAGATCTCGTCGTCCTGAGTCCGATGACAGGCGGCATGTATTCATCGGACTTATGATGAGTAAATTACGGGTCTAGAACGTCGATGGCATAATCGTAATTTTGGAGTTAAAGAGGGGCATGTTGGTCTTTTGACTGTTGGGCATGGTGCAATCAGATTTGGACAAGTGTCCAAAGCAGAGGGAGATTTTTTATAAGAGAGAGGAGAGGATTGTGACGCGTGGTGGGTGTGTAGTGGTTTCTACACAAATGTGCACGGGTATTTTAAAAATGTGCAGCCGTGTTCTTCGAAGAGGAAAAAACAGAGAGTGAGGCTGAGGGGTGAAATCGATCGACGGCCGGGCAAGTGTGAGCTTGTGAGTAGGGGAGTGTGATCAGAGGGAGGTTGAGAGTGCAGGGTGGTGTTGAGGAGATTGGGAGATGCAGTGCTCATGTGTGTGTGAAGTGAGAACTCACGGGGGAAAACCAGAGAAACAGAGAGGAGTTGGGGTGGAGGTGCGGTGGTGCGGTCGTGTAATTAATCAAGGGAAGCGGCAGGTGGTGCGCAGAGGACGGAGGAGGCGTGTGGATACCTAGGGACGCGGCGGAGTCCACGGCGGTGAGCGGCAGGAGAGGTAATTTCCAATTCCTCTGTTTTTCTGTTTTGTTTCAATTTGAAAGTCGTGAGTTTTAAGTACGAGTCGGGGTTTTTGGTGAGTTGTGTGAGACTTAGTGGGGTCCTAGAAGTGTTCTGGTGTCGCCACCGTGACGGGGGAGGACCTGGGTGGCCGGAGTGTGGAACAGGGGGTTATGGGCCGTCTGGTTTCGAGCTTGAGTCGACAAGTATGGGGCCGTGTCGAGGTGATTGGAGGATGGGGATGGATAGAGTGGGTCTGGACGTTGAGAATGGTGAGGAAAGGGAGGAGAACGGTGGCCGGACGGCAGAGAATGGTTCTCGCCGGTCCAGTTGCAGCGGCCGGTTCAGCACAGTGCACTCGAGGTTGCGGGTGACACTGTAGCTGGCGCGTGAGGCCCACGCGCAGCCACCTTGGGCGGCGCGTGGGGGCGCGTGCAGCGGTTTCCGGTGAAGCGTCCAACTAAGTTTTTGTTCTAAATGTTATAACGAATCCAATGGATTAAGTTTCGGGTTCTTCGGACGTTGTTTCGGGATAGTTCTGCGGGGTTGAAGGTCTAGGGTCCCGTTTTAAGTACGTTAGAAGTTCGGGAAAGCTATGGGGTTTTAGTATGAGTAGCGTGAAGTAGTTAGTAACCTCGTTATGGAATTTGGACAGGTTTGGGAAAGCCGAGGATAGCAAACTGGCCGGGGACGGCGTAAGTGCGCGCGTATCGAGGCGACGCTGAAATGGTCTGTGAGTGGACATTGCTTTCTAACTCTTGATGCATGCATATATGTTTTTATATGATTTCTATACTAGCTTCTATGATTTGATTTATGGTTGTGATGGTTTATGGTTTGTGCACGTTTTTCGAGGAAAATGACGGTTTTCACGTTTTACGAGGTTTTGATAACTATTGTAATTTGAACCTGGTTTTACTGGTTGATTTCGGGATTTGAAATACGGCTGGATTTCAAGGAAAGTAAAAGGATTTTGAAAAGTATTTTCGGGCCTGAGGCCCAGTTCAAAGGTGTTTTCAGAAATGAGATTTCGGGTTTCGGAATCGGAATTCCGAGTGACGATTCGGGATTCGATTCGGGATTTGAAGTGGATTTCGGGTTTGGGTTCGGAATGGTTATTCCGGATGCCGGCTTACGGAATGATGGTTGCGGACTCGGACCGGGAAATGAGAAGGAAATGAGTTCTAGGTCTGGATTCGGAATGACGGTTATGGATGCCAGAAGGGCATCAGACCAGTGATTTCGGATTCGGGTTTGGATATGGACTTGGAGTTGCAAAAAGGTTTTCACATGGTTTTGATTGGATTTGCTGGATCTGGTTATTGGGTTTAAAGACCCGGATATTGTGATTTGACGGGGGACGGGCCCGGATTGAGTTTAAAGACTCGGGAGTTTAAAGACTCGGATATATTGATTTCCCCCGTAGGCCTTTGAGTTTAAAGACTCGGGAGTTTAAAGACTCGGATATTATTGAGGCCTGGATTGAGTTTAAAGACTCGGGAGTTTAAAGACTCGGATAGATCCAGCAGGTTCGATGGATAAGATTGTGGCTTTAAACTTGATGATGATGTTTTGGGCAGTGGCCCGGATAAAATGGTTTTCGGTGATTTGGGGGCTGAGGCCCGGGATTGGGAAAAGGAAAATGTGTTTAGTTTTCGTATATTGTTTTATGACGTAATTGATATGCATGCATTGGTTTTTACACGGAGGGTATAACTATTTGTGTTTTCTGATAACTGTTTTGAATTTTAAACTTTATTTTTGTCCACTCACAGTCTTTTCGTGTTTTCGATACCCTCCAGGTTGCTGCAGTGCGGGCAGTCGGTTAAGAGAGATGGAGACATCACTTGCACAATCCACAGTAGACTCTGCGCACTCTAGCTTGAGGTTGTTGAGGTGGTTGGACTGGAACTCCCTTGTCCGACTTACGTGTCACACGGAGGTTAGGCGATTGTTTAGCCCTCGTGCCATGCGTACGTTAGACGGGAGCGGGGTTTAGCCCTTAATCCCGGGGGATTAAGGGTGGGCCCTGACAAAAAATGTTGACTTTAGTTCAGGTGGTCGGATGGACTTTGACCGGTGACTAGGACGTAGTTTAGGACGTCACGAATCCGTAGGCAGGTGGCACGCCCGATTCCGACATCCGAGGAGGAAGTTATGATGTTCGGAAGGTTGAGGGCATAACCGTAATTTGGGTAAATTAGGGGGAAACGTTGACTTTTTGGATGATCGGGTTTTGGTACGTTGACCGAGGATGGTTACGTAGATCTCGTCATCCTGAGTTCGATGACAGGCGGCACGCATTCATCGGACTTACGGTGTGGGAGTTACGGGTCTAGAAAGTTAGTGGTAAAACCGTAATTTTGAGTTAAACAGAAGGGTATTTTGGTCTTTTTGCACCTGGGGATTTGTGCAGAGAGAAGCAGATGAAGGGCTGAGATAGGACCATGTGTGTGAGAGAGAGTGGGGGATGGTGACATGTGGCAAGGCTGTAGTGGGTTCTGGGGGGTTCCAGTGCGCTCACGGGCCAAATAATTGGGGTGCAACCGTGTGTGTTCGTGTATGTTCGAGTGAAACAGAGGAAGATTGTGAGGGAGAATTGCGGGTTGATCGAGGGTGCTGGTGAGTTGTGAGTGTGTGAGAGTGAGCAGGGAGTGAGAGGGAAGCAGTGAGAGAGGTTGACGGTGTGGTGGCTGTGTGTGAGGGTGTCGAGAGCTGCGGGAAAATCAGGGGGGAAACAGGAAGGAAACCAAGGAGTTTGTGAGGAATCATGGCGGTGGCGGCCGTGTACGGGGCAACTGAGACCGTGGTGCTGTCGTGAGGGGTGCGAGGAGTCAACCAATACCGGCGGAGCTCACGACGGCGACAGGTTGCAGGTAATTTCTATTTTTCCCGTGTCTATGCTCTGTTTTGGCCGTGAACTTCAAATCGGAAGTTGTAGCTTGAGAGGTTGAATCGAAGAGGCTAGGGGAGTATAGGGAGTTCAGTTGAGTCCAGGGCGTTGTTTAGTTGAGTTGCCGTGACGGGAGGTGCACGGTGGAGGCGAGACGACAGAGGTGTTCTGTGTCCTCTGTTTTGGCCGTGAGTTTCAAACGGCAAGTCGTGACGATTGGGGCTGAGTCGAAGGTCTTGGAAGGTTGGTTTAGGTTCAGTAAGGCCCTAGGAAGAGTCCGGGACGGTCACCGTGACGGGGGGTGACCGGAGTGGCTGGATCGCAAAACAGGGGAGTTTGGGGCTGTCTGGTTTCGAGTTCAGTCGACGGGCTAGGGACAGTGTCGAGGTGAACGGAGTTGGGGAATCAATAGGGTTGGTCTGGACGATGCTGTTGGTGAAGAAACGAGCTGTTTTGGTGGACGGAAGAAGGAGAACCATGCTCGCCAGTCTGAGTTGCAGACCACTGTACCGAACCGGGTTCGATTGAGGAAGACGGTGCACTGTAGCAGCGCGTGAGGGCCACACGCAGCCACTTTGGGCGGCGCGTGGGGGCGCGTGCGGCGGCGATGGGGAAAGTGGTCAACATGGTTTTTCGTCTAGGTGTTCTAACGAGTCTATTGGAATTGGTTTCGGGTTGTTCGGACGCCGTTTGAGGTTAGTTCCGCGAGGGTAACGGTTTAGGGTCTCGGTTTATTTCGTTTAGGATTTGGGGATTTGGGAGGGAAATTAGGTGGTTACTCGTGGACGTGTTAGTGACGTATTTTGGTGGTTGTTGACAGGATCGGGATTTCCTGAGGAAGCCGAGGAACGTGCGGGACGTTCGGGATGCGATTGAGGGCTCGGTACTGTGAGTGGACCCTTTCTTTAAACTCGAACATGCATAACTGTTTTCTATAATTGTTTTATATATGTGATTTCATGATGGTTGGATTTATGTTGTGATTTTACATAATTGCACGTTTTTCGAGAAAATACGGTATTTGGCACGTTTTACGATAAAAGGTTGAGTTCTGATCATAATGTTATAGTTTTGGGATTTCAAATGATAAATGATTTAAATGATTATAAAAGGATTTTGGAACATGATTTCGATGATTAAAGGTTTTCGGTTTTAGAAACGGATTTCAGAAAAAAGGGTTGGTTTCCAAGTTGGAAAGTGGATTCCGGATTTGGGTTCGGAATGACGGTTCGGGATGCTAGAAGGGCATCGGACCGGTGATTTCGGATTCGGGTTTGGATGTGAATACAGAAAAGGTTTTCAAAATGGTTTTACAAATGGTTTTGGATTGGATTTGCTGGATCTGGTTATTGGGTTTAAAGACCCGGATATTGATTGAAGGGGGACGGGCCCGGGTTGAGTTTAAAGACTCGGGAGTTTAAAGACTCGGATATATTGATTTTCCCCCGTAGGCCTTTGAGTTTAAAGACTCGGGAGTTTAAAGACTCGGATATGATTAAGGCCTGGATTGAGTTTAAAGACTCGGATAGGTCCAGCAGGTTTGATCAGAAATGATGATTTGATGTTCATGGTTCATGATATGGTCTTATGGTACATGTGATATGATTCTATAACCGTTTTTATAGTGTTTCTGTTTCTTATGATGTTTTCTGGTGATTGATTATAACTGTTCTGATAACTGGGTTATGCATGTGGTTTTTAAAACGGAGGATTAAACTCGGTTTTTCTGATAAATGGTTTAGAACTTTTCTTTTATTATGGTCCACTCACACCTTCTGTTTTTATTGCCCTCCAGGTTGTGGAGCTAGCGCGGGGTCTTGACGTCGAGGCAGTGTCCAAGGCATAGAAGTCACGTGAGGGTTCCCGGAGTGGTTTAAGTTTTTCCGCGTGCGTGTAATTATTATCGGTTTTTCTTTCATTGTATTTCGTACTATGCTCTGTAAACTATAACTTCGGGATATTTTGTCTAGTTTCTCCTGCGTCTGACTGAGTGTTGGATGTTTTGCGTGAGTTTTACTTGGGTGTTGTGTCGGGGTGTCAGACGGGAGCATGATTTACCTCGGGTTTCGGGGTGAAACTGGGGTGGGTCCTAACACGCGGGGTCGATCATATTGTGGATATTACTGCAAAAGGCAGTTGGGTTCGGTGGAACCCTAAGGTGTGATTTTGGAATCCTAATTTATGATTGATGGACTTGGAAAAGTGAACTTTAAATGAGAACTTGTACTGCGACGAGCGGCGAAGGTCATGGATGACCATGTGGACGACTCTAATGAGTCTAGTCAGGATTATGGGATTCGATCCACGAGTACGGTTATGGGATAAGATGTGGAATTACGTGTTGGATCGAATAATAGTGTGAGGTGTGGATATGGATCTCGACAGCGATGACTGTTGGTCGACAGTTGTGTCGAGATGACTAGCTATCGAGGGTGTTTAGTGTGGTTTTAACACTTGAGGATCAGGGGACGTTCAGGGAACGTTCATTATACTGATGTGCGGATGGTTAAATTGGGGGTACCCATAGTTGGGGGGTACGAGTGTTGATACGGGATCGTCGTTCGGTATGAACGGAGATCCAGGGTATCAACCTTGCACATTTTTGCTAGTGTGGATGTTTGGATGCCTGTGTACTGAGGCAAGTGTTGATGATACTAGCATTAGTGCTGGTACTGGTGTTGGTGATTGAGATTGTGGTGAGCCACGAGATGGAATATGACTCTGTCCTGATGGACATATGATCGGTATCTGTGACTCAGTAGGGGTTGAGTCATGGACTGGATAGGATCCTGTGGAGATTGTGAGGTGTTGGGATAGGGTCCCCAACAGTGTTGAGATGACAAGTGATGGATGAATATAATGGTATGTTGAGACAGGAGGAATCTAGGGATGATGTTCCCTATGCCGTGAGAATTTGCGAATTTGGGGAGTTGTTGTCAACTCCGAGATTGGTATGGTTGTGGGTTGTTGATATCCTCAGAAAGTACAAGGAAATGACTGGAATTGGAAAAGACGAGGAAAACCATTGGTGGTATAGATGTGGGATTTTGTGATTGTGAATCACGTGGGAACCTGAGGATTGAACCTGTAAAGGTTGAGATATGAGACAGAAGGTAGTAGGGTATGCATATCCAGGAAGAGTTGAGGAATTTCCGTTCAGAATCGGGATGTGTGTGCATAAATGGTTGTTAACAGACGCGAGGTCTAAGTTTGGATTGATTGCGGACACGTGGTTGTCCAAGTGAGTTGAGGACGTAGTAGGTCCAGTGGTTGGACTTGACATCTCATTGGGAGTATGTCTGTTTCCAACATGGTTGGAACGTTGGTTTCGAGAATAGTTGTGATTGCGGACGAGAGGAGTGCTCGTTTTTGCATTGGTAATAGGTACTCTGAAGTCATTAGGTTTGACTTCTTATTTTCTGCCCTGGCAGACGCTGTTGTGCTTACCGGTATGTTGAGGGTGTATTGGTTGGTGGACCCAGGTGTGGTTTGGGTCATCAGGTGGAGTTGCGCAATTCGAAGTTGGGTGAATGAGATTTCTCATGTTCCGCTTAGTAGCAGACGGTGTTGGACTACTTCATCCGCAGGTCGTGGATGGGGATCACGTCTCGGAGGCATGGTCAATCGTCCGCTGAAAGAGGCATAGAGTCAGTAAAACGACCTAAATACAACCTCGTACAGACACAACCGACAAATCTATGCTCTGATACCAATTGACAGGACCCTCCCCGATTATCACCTCGATAACTGAGACGAACCCTGCTCCCGTCTGACAATCACACTTAAAGTACCAAAACAACTTCAAGAAACCATAAGTATAACTATCAGACCAGGGAGAAAATGTAATACAACAGTAACACAGAGCATAGTGTTATACAAAACAAGCACAAAAGTCCTACTAGGCTATCCACGCAACGGAAAACGCTGCAAAGCTCTATGCCTCTGTCCCTTCCTCAACGATCACCCCGACGCTTTTCACCACGACCTAGAGGGTAATTTAAAACCAGAAAAACGTGAGTGGACTGAAAGAAAACAACGTATGAAAACAATTTATGAAACAAAAATAGGATTTTCCCTCCGTTTTAAAGACATGCATGCCTAACTAAGTACTAGAAAACAGTGATATAAAACAGTAATTAATCATTCCAAAGCGTATCACAAAACAAGATGTACCAATAGTAATGTCCGATCAAACCTGTTGGGTCTATCCGAGTCTTTAAACTCAATCCAGGCCTCAATGTAATTCGAGTCTTTAAACCCCCGAGTCTTTAAACTCAATAGACCTACATGGGTAATATCGTAATATCCGAGTCTTTAAACTCAATCCGGACCCGCCCCCTTTATATATAATCCGAGTCTTTAAACCCAATATCCAGATCCATCAAATCCAATCTAAATCATTTGAAAATCATTTCTAAGTCCATATCCAAACCCGAATCTGAAACCACTGGTCTGACGCCATTCCGGCATCCAGAACCGTCATTCCGAACCCAAATCTGGAAATCCACTTTTCAACTTTAAAACCAAATTTCGAGTTTCTGAAATCCGATTCTAAAACTGAAAACCTTGTTTGTCAAATCATGTTTCAAACCCCATTTATCATCATATAAAATCAGTAATAAAAAAACATGGCATGGAAATCACATTTATAACATTTCTCGGAAATCGTGCTAAAACCCGTAAACGCCTCGAAAAATGTGCAAACAGGTCAAACAATTATGATATAAGCAATGATCATGAAAACATGCGTAAAAACATAAAACATGTAGATAAAAACGGTTAGGCATGCTCGTTAAAAGAGAAGGAGTCCACTCACAAATCCGTACGCGTCAATCGCGCTACGTACGTTCCTCAACCGTCTCAAGAGTGTCCCGTCCTGTCAAAAGTCACAAAATCGGGTCACAAACACTTCATTAAGGCTTATCCTAATTTCCCCAATTTTTCGGAATTTCGAATGCAATTTAAAAAAAAAACCATAAACCTTCGAACCCTCGAACAAACCTAACCCGATGTCCGATCGACATGAAACTTGTCCTAAAAGATTCGTTACATCGATTAGAGTGAAATCCTTGTTGGATGTTTCCCCAGACTTTCCCGCACGTGCCCTCACGCACCGCCCAAAGGGGCTACGTGTGGGCTTCACGCGCCTGCTACAGGGTTGTCTTCAACCTCTGTCCAGCCGGTTCAGACCGGGCTGGCCAAACCGAACCGGCGTGACCGGTTCTCACTCAATACCAGTCCAATTTTAACCCAATCAATCCCATTAGTTTCGTCCTGGTTTGTATGATCAATTCCACTAATCAATTCGTGAAGTAAAGGCCCTAATCTCATCGTTCAAAACTCGAAGAAAACTCAGAAAATCTGAGTTTCTGACTCCAGCCACCCACGACCACCGTGAAGCTCCAGGTTAATCCCAATGGTCATTCTCAACTTCCTAGAACTAATAGGGACCTTGGAACACCTCGAAAATCACCCAAAACTCACGACTGTTGAATTTAACCAATTCTAGAAAAACAGGGGACATAAAACCCTTACCCTTGCTCTAGTCTCCGCCGTGCTTGCCGCCGTGCCCCACTGAGTCCACACGACTCTCCTCAGGTCACTAAACACCTCCACCCGTCCAATTTGATGGTTTGCTCAACTGGGGTGCACAACCGTGCACGGTGTCCCTGCTCTGTCTCCTGGTTTTGGTTGCTTACACACACACACACACACACACACACACAGAGTCACCTTCTAGCCCTCACTAAAACACGATTACAAACTCATCAACCTGTCCTTGATCACTCACTCAAGCTCAATGTCTTCAATCACTGAAAATCGATTAAGAAAATCTCACGGTCTCACTCTCCTTGTTTCTGCTCTATGAACAATTGCACGGTTTAAACTTGTGCAATTTGTAGCCGTGCACACAATAAACCTCCTAGAAACCTCTAGGTGTCCCCCATGACAAGACCCATCCCAATCCCCCCGAGATTAGTGCGGGATGACCCTGCTCCCGTCTGACACGAAGTGTCAGACAAGGGATATTTCCGACCTTTGCCCTCTTGGGCTATCAGAGTATGCCAGGATCCAGAGGAGGTATGTGATATCTCGGTCTCTGCTACAGTCCACATCCGATGTCAACCTGAAGGGCAGTCAAAACATTAAAAACTGTGAGTGGACAAAACAACCAGTTTATAAAAACAGTTTATAAGAAGACATTTGTACCCTTCACTAAAAATCATGCATGCATTCGAAAACCATTTAACCAAATGGATCACATGTGGGAACTAAGCCCAAATAAGAAATAAACCAAGGTCGAAAGGACCACAATGAAATCGACCATGCGGGCTACTACCCAAATCCATAAGAAACCAATAAGGGACTCAGCCCATAACCATAAACATACACGAGCCACTACTCAATCCTGTGCACACCTGTGCACACCACATATCAAGAATCATAAAGATTCAACCATACAGGCCACTGCCCAAAACCTGTGTAACCACACATGTCATCTCTTATATCATATCATATACCATATATACATATATACATATAAGTCACACAACCAATCCTGTCACGGTATCTAAAGCTACGCGCGTGCTACCCGGGTCTCAATCCGAGTCTTCTCAAAGTCAAGGTCAATGTCTGCAGACCACTGATCCTACTCGATGTAATAGTAACCATAGCCTTCCTGAGAGTAAGGAACCCAACTAGGGGGTGACTCCACTCAGTCGGTGCTCCGTGACTACTCTGGGGTCCACCCAAGCCAACGACCCTCCCCGAAGGAGATAAGAGAAGTAAAGGAAGGTATATGCACATATATATATATACATAATACAAATATCCATGCCCGGTTCCCCTGAACCGTCATGATCCATAATATCCATAACCAAGGTAACATGCCGGTTCCCATAAACCGTCATGTACCGTAATAACATAACTAGGGTAACATGCCGGTTCCCATAAACCGTCATGTACCGCAATAACATAACCAGGGTTCATGCCGGTCCCCATAATCCGTCATGAACCACGATACCATAACAAGGGTTCATGTCGGTTCCCATAAACCGTCATGAACCGGGAAATCCATTTAAGGTTCCCTGACCTGAAATCAAAACCGTAAAGTAACCTGGGTCTCGTGCCCGAACATAGGACATCAGATGGGCACCGTGCCCGATATCTGAGGTCATATGCCCGAGACAAAACCAAATGGGTCTCATACACGAGTTTATCCTTTTGAAATGCAAAACCATTTCATTAAAACCAATAAAGACATACCGACCCGTATAGGCACCATATAGGGCCGAAACCTCGAAATACGTGCCTATACGTAACCACATACAAATGCACCCATGGCATCATCAAACATGTATGAAAACATATAAGAAACATTTATGCATGCACCAATTTAGAAAACCAAGGTCCACTCACAGACCGTCCGAGCTGCCGCCTCGATTTGCGTGCCATAGGCTCACCCGAGCCGATCACTGTCATTGGGACTCCCGAACCTGTCCAAATCATAATAGAAGGTTACTAACTACCTTATTAATCTCCTACTTAAGCCCCGTAATTTTTCCGAACTTTAACTATTTTTAAACCGATCCTAAACCTTCCGATTCCCCGAAACATATCGAGACGGTGTCCGATTGACACGAAACCAGTCCCAAAATGTTCGTTACATCGAATAGAAGATTTCACGTGTTGAACACTTCCCCAAATTACTGTTCACGCACCCCTAGAAGCCACAGAACACTATTTATCATCACTAACCTTGGACTGGACCAGTTTTACTATTCATTAAACCGGTTTTCTCTGGTTCGTGGACCGGTTCAGGGTCCATTTTAGGTCCATTTCATCTCTTTTTAATCCTTAAATGTTCCTAATCTTATTTCCTATCATTTAGACATTATAAACCAAAGAAAACCATCACTAAACCATCCATTTCCGATCGGCCATGGTGGCCGGATTTTCCCCCGCCTTTCATGGCTCTTCCCAGCGATCCTAAGCCCCAAAACTAATCCCATTTGACTTCTAGAGTTCCCAGAAATACTTCCCAATCCTTAGAATCGAATAAAAACCAACAAAATTGAAATTCGAAATTTCAAATATTTTCTTACCTCACGGGTTCGCTCCGCCGTCCACTTTCGTGAGCCACCACCCTCTGTCCCAGTCCTTCATCATCTCAGCCCTTCCTCATTCCTCACACTCGCTCACGGGTCACAAGAGGAAGGGTGGTATGTGTGTGTGTGTGGTTGTTCGAAGAACAAAGAAGAAAATGGAGAAAATGGAGAAGTATGAAATATTTGGGGGGGGGGGGGGGGGGTGGGTTCGGGTTTGTGTGTTTGGGGAAGGAGAAAATGTTGATCTGATGAGGAAAGTGAGGATTAATTGAAGGGTGGGGATTTAAAGTTTAAAAGGAATGAATGGCTAGGATTTTGTGTTGTTAGGATTAATTATAAAATAATTAAAATAATAATATTTAATTACTTAGATCCACAAATTAAGGGATCTAGCCAATCGAATGAGTGACACTTGTCACTCATCCATGGGACCCACTGAAAATATCTGGCCCAATCAGATTTTGCCAAATCATCCCCATCTCGAAGTACGTGCATAGTGAAATCGACCTTCCGTGACCTATAACTTCCACGTTCGTAATCCGATTTCAGCATGCCGCCTGTCTATGGATTCGTATCGTCCCGATCTACGTAACAGGCCTCGTCCCTCGGCCATTGGACATCCTGGTCAAAAAGTCAACATTTGCCCCAACGTAAAGCTACGACACTTCTCGGCTTCAGTGGCCACAAACGCAGGAGCAAAACGAGACAACATCTGAAACTTCTGTTCGTACTCAGCCACACTCATACTCCCCTGTTGGAGTTGAAGAAATTCAGCCACCTTGGCATCACGAAAAGAACGAGGGTAATACTGATCCAGAAACCGCTCCCTGAACGTCTCTCAGGTCACTGTGTGGGTGTCCCAACCAGACAACTCGAGGGTTTACCACCACTCGTATGCCGCACCATCCAATAAGAAGGTAGCCAGTAACACTCGATCCTCTGGTGGGCAATGCATCACTGCGAAAATCCGCTCAAGTCTCGTAACCCACCTCTGGGCTTCCTCAGGATCTGTCCCACCACTAAAAGTCGTAGCCCCGAGCCGCTGGGCTCGTTCGATTGTAGCATTCTCTGTCCCTCTCGCCGCTTCGTCTTCAGGTCGTGGAGGGGGTTCACGTCTCGGAGGCATAGTCAGCCGCACGCTGAAAGAGGCATAGAAACAGTCAAACAACCTAGACACAACCTCGCAATAAACACAAACCACAAACCTATGCTCTGATACCAATTGGCAGGGCCCACCCCTAATCCCCCAAGATTAGGGACTAAACCCTGCTCCCGTCTGACAACCCAAAAATGAAAGACCGAGACAACCTCACGAAAACCACAAATTTCATTGTCAAACGCATGATAATTTAAAACATCACAGAGTCATCAGTTATACAGAGCATAGTACCACACTAAGAAAACAAAAACCGATACACAGAGTACACACACAACGGAAAATTGGAAACACTCCGGGAAAGACTCTCGAGTACTCTATGCCTCCGACGCTGCCTCAACGTCAACCCCCGCGCTAGATCCACGACCTGGAGGGCAATTAAAAACCAGAAAGTGTGAGTGAACCATAAAGAATAAAAGTTCAAAAACCATTTCATAAACAAACCAGGGTTTGGCCCTCCGTTTCGAAAACATACATGCATAACCCATTTTTGGAAACAGTTATAATCGCATAAGAAATCATCGTAAAAAAATTTATGATTCACAAAATAGGCATCATGAAAACAGTACGATAAAACATAAATCCAAGTCAACATTATCCGATCAAACCTGTTGGACCTATCCGAGTCTTTAAACTCCCGCGTCTTTAAACTCAATCCAGGCCTCAATAATTCGAGTCTTTAAACTCCCGAGTCTTTAAAATCAACAGGCCTACGGGGGAAATATCAATATATCCGAGTCTTTAAACTTCGAGTCTTTAAACTCAATTCGGGTCTTTAAACCCAATCCGGGCCCGTCCCCCGTCAATCACAATATCCGGGTGTTTAAACCCAATAACCAGATCCAGCAAATCCAATCCAAAACCATTTGAAAACCTTTTCTAAATCCGTATCCAAACCCGAATCCGAAATCACTGGTCTGATGCCCTTCCGGCATCCAGAACCGTTATTCCGAACCCAAATCCGGAATTCCACTTTTCAACTTTAAAACAAAATTCCGCTTTCTGAAATCCGATTCTAAAACCGAAGACTTTGATCATCGAAATCATGTTCCAAAATCCATTTATAATTATTGAAAACCCTTTAGCGTTTGAAATCCCAAAACCATGACATCATAATCAGAAATCAAAGCTTCCTCGTAAAACGTGCTGAAAACCGTATTTTCTCAAAAAACGTGCAATTAAGTAAAACAGTTATAGCATATTCAGTAAACATTAAATCACATATAAAATCGTAAAACAAGTAATTAAAAGTAGTTATGCATGCTCAGTTATAGAGAAGGGGTCCACTCACAGATACCAGGTACGTCACTCGCGTCCCGAACGTCCTACACGTTCCTCGACCTCCTCGGGGATTCCCAATCCTGTCAACAGTCACCAAAACACGTCACTAACGCGTCCACCAAACTTCTCCCAATTCCCCACAAAATTCCCCGGGTTCTAAACGTAACGAACCGAGACCCTAAACCTTCGACCTCGCGGACTTAACCCGAAACAACGTCTGTTTAACCCGAAACCTATCCCAAAAGATTCGTTATAACATCTAGACTCAAAATCATGTTGGACGGTTCCTCAGATTCCTCCCCACGCGCCTTCACGCGCCGCCCAATGTGGCGGTGCGTGGGCTTCACGCGCCTGCTACAGTATCATCGTCAACCTCTGTCCAGCCGGTTCAAACCGGGCTGGCTGAACCGAACCGGCGTGACCGGTTCTCCCTCAATTCCTGTTCAAATCCAGTCCTTTCAATCCCATTAGTTTCGGCCCTTTCCCAGCAACCATTTCAAATTCTAAAATCTAGAAAGCAAAGCCTCTAATTCATCGTCCTCAAGCTCGAATCAAAACTGCCTGAAACCCCTGTTTCGGTTTTCGGCCACCAGAGCTTCCCCCTATCACGGCTGCACAACCAGCAGCTACCTAAGACCCTACTGAACCTAACTAGACCTTACAGAACCCTCGACTCAGCCCCTAACTTCATGACTTTCTGTTTGAAAACAAACGGCAAAACAGAGCAATAAGAGGGGATTCAAGAAATTACCTGTTCTCCGACCGCCACCGTGAGCTCCGCTGGGTCTACTCGACTCTCCTTAGGCCTCTCGACACCACCACGGGTTCAATTTGATGATTTGGTCACTGGAAGTGCACAACCGTGCACGGTGGTTTCTCTGGTTTTTCCACCCTATTTCTCAGGTTTTGATCACTTCACACACACACACAAACACACTCTAGTTCCACCCGAAAACACTCACTAACTCACACTCAGTCTCTGTTCACTCCCTCGACCACCTGAACACACACACACACACACACACACACACACACACACACACACACACACACACACACACACACACACACACACACACACACACACACACACACACACACACACACACACACACACACACACACACACACACACACACACACACACACACACACACACACACACACACACACACACTGAAATCGATCACCTTCTCCCTCAATCTCACTTTCTGTTTCTTTCCAGCACAAACACAACACGACTCACCCATTTTAATTTTGCCCGTGTAAAATTCTAGAAGCCACTACACACACCCCACGTGTCACAATCCCATGGCCCAACTCAAAATATCCCAATCAGCCCCGTACTCTTGGCCTTATCAGATTGGCCCAAATCCCAATGCACCAAAAGACCAAAATGCCCTCGTGAAATAAAATTACCATTTTGCCCTTCGTCGTTCTAGACCCGTATCTCGCCCGTTCAATGTCCAATGAAAGCATGCCGCCTGTCGTTGTACTCAGGACGTCGAGACCTATCTAACGGTCCTCGATCTACATGTAAAAAACCCGATCTTACGAAAAGTCAACTTTTCCCCCTATTTTAACCAAATTACGAAAGTGCCCTCAACCTTCCGAACATCATAACTTCCTCCTCGGATGTCGAAATCGGATGTGCCACCTGTCTACGGACTCGTGACGTCCCGAACTACGTCACGGTCATCGGTCAAAGTCCAATTGACCACCCTAACTCAAAGTCTACATTTTTCCCTGACCAAGGGCAAAATAGTCATTCTACACTAACGGGCCAATAGTAACAAACTAAACATCGATTAGGCTCACTAATCCGTTACTAAACACTGTACTAATCCCGGCTCTCGAGACGGGTCGTTACATTGAACGTGCTACCTATCTATGAACTCGTGACGTCACGAACTACGTCACGGTCATCGGTCAAAGTCCGTTTGACCGCCCGAACGAAAAGTTAACGTTTTACCCACGCTAAGGGAAAAACGGTCATTTTACATCGTTCGTCCGATTTCGCCTAACTAATCACCGATTAACCTCACTAATCGTGATTAGTCACTAATCTAATCTTGGAATTTGAGACGGGTCATTACAACCTTCCCTCCTTAATTAATTTCGTCCTCGAAATTCTAATCGACCTAAGTCCAACTGTTCTTCCCTCCTTAATTTAGTTTCGTTCTTGAAACTCCACTATCCTGATTCCACAACCACCTTGTGGAAAGTACAATTGACCTCGCAACACGTGTACACTCGTACACCCACTAACTAGAACAATACTCATTCGTACCCAGACGTACCACTAACACTCACGTCACATCGACTACACTCGACCACATCGAATAACAGTAGTCATACGCTCTGAATTTACACTACTCGTCAATCCTACCATTTCGTTGACACAACCAACTCGACGGTTCCATTCTCAATCACCAACCTATCCTGATGTCTACTCCCGCTGGTAGTCACCAACTCTCACTAACTGATCCAAGCTGACACCTCCGACAAACCGTCGCAACTTGACAGTCGCCAGTCGAAAATAACACGATACTCACTTGTGGTTACACTAACCACCAACTCACTCAACATGTGTATACGCATACCAACAAATACTTGACCTGTGTGTAACTGGACCCATCAGAAATACCATGACCCAACGCACAGTATCCAATGTCCAGTCCACGACCTCAACTAATCCGATGGTATCAGAACCAATCCGACTACCAACACGCTCACCATTGTACTACTGGTATAACCACTTTACTGTCACCAGGCACCACAAGTCCGCCTGGTATCATACCTCGAACTACGTACAAAGTACGTACATCTACCCATCAATCAGCTTACAATCACAACAACAACGACAACACGACCACCTAGGTCGTTGCCAAACACGTTTCAATTTTTGAAGTTCATCTGTCCAATCCAGTATTAGACAAATCGAAACTCCGACCCATTATCCATTTCCAAATCCGAATTTGAATCCGCAATTTCGTAAGAAAACCCGAATCCATAACCATGTCCAAATTCGAATCCAAAATCATTATTCCGTAAGCTAGCATTTGGAATAACCATTCCGAACCCAAATCCATAAAAGGAATTCCACTTTCAAGCTTCAGAATCAAATCCTGAATTGTCGCCCAGAATCTGATTCCAAAACCCAAATCCAGAAATCGTTTTTCAAGTTCCAAAATCAAATCCTAAATCGCCATCCAGAAATCTGATTCCAAAACCCGAAATTTCATTCTCGTCTACCGAGACGCACCAAAACCAAACCTATCAGTTACCTGCTCAAACAATTTATACATTACTCTCGATTGACTTCATAGGGAAGCCAACCCCAACATAAACACATCTAAGGTTGACCATATCCGACCTCGTCAGACATTTACTCACCTGAGGAATATACCATACAGGATTCACCTCGAAAAGAAGTTCAGTCCCAACATCCTCAACTCAAACATCCAAGTAAGAGTGATAAACTCTCCACCTATCTGGATCATCAAGATGACGATCCAGATCCATCACTACGTCAACCGACCATAGACGTCACGATCCCCGATCGTCACGACGTCCAAAGTCCTCAACCAAATCCCACATCTAAACAGATCAGTCAACGACGAGACACGTCGAGACTGTGGGTTCTCCCCAATCACTTCGTATCGATCCTTGTCATTCCACCGAGGAAAAACCAAGGATGATCGAATACAATGACATCAAAATCCATCATACGTGAATGCAACCAAAAATCGCTGCACTCACCACATCACTTAACCCAACATCGTCTGCCACCAAGCAGAAAATGAGAAATCTCAGTCACCTAACTTCGATTTACTCAATTCCTCCTGATGATCCAAAACAAATCCCGGGTCCACCAACCAATACACAATCGGTGTACTAGTGGCAACCAACAACATATACATCATCTACCATCATCAATCTTGGTAGAATCTGAGAAGTCACCCAAATGACTTCGAAATACTCATTACCAATGCGGAAAAACCCGCATTACACTCGTCACCTCGATCGCAACCTTTCGCGATTCCGAAGTTCCAACCATACCAGAACCATCACACTAGGACATCAGCCACGTGTCCCCTAACCAATTTAACTCTATCCGTGATCCACTGCCGAACCATAAATACCAAACACATGCCCATCACGACGGATGTCACATCCCGATCCGCAACTCACCGGCATCACAATCACCGGCACCATCATCAACACTAGTACCAGTACACCACTATAATCTGTCAGCATCAATACAAAGTGTGCGAGTCAGACAACCCTGGATCTCCGCTTATCCCGAGCAACGACCTTGAACCTCTGCTCATTTTGGAGAAACTCTGTCTCCATCGTACCGAACACCTCTGGGTACAGTCACCCTGATAACTCATACGAGAAAAGGAAACGTCCCTTAAACATCCCCGATTCCCAACAATCATAACTACAACCACTCCCGGTAGTAGTGCCTGCCACAGACTCGTGCAGACATAGCCACCAGACATCGCTATCGAGACTCCGCATCCAACGGAATCAACCACCTGTATTAACCACTCCGGATCCCACTCAGGGATTCCATCGACAAGTACCAACCCTGATAACTTTTCCAACCAATCACTAATCAGTCGTAACTCGACTCAACCAATGTCGTCTACCAGGTCATCCATGACCTTAGTTGTACCAACAATCCATCACAACTATGGTAGCATGACCACCAACTAGTTGTAACCGATAAGTAAAACCTCGACTGCAGAGTGCAGTCCCAAAAAAACCTGACATGACTAGACCGACTAACGAATCCAAATCCGAATAGTCGTCCAAGTCAAACCACTCGTCAACACATATTTCTGAACCATACACCCAAAGTAGGGTTCCACGATCACACCTAGAGTTCCACTGATCCCAACTGCATAAGGCAGTATAATCCATAATCTGACCGACCCTACGGTCTTGACATCGAAAAGACATCAATCCAACTAGGATTCCTCGAATCTAGTTGCTCACAGCAGTAAATCTATCAAACTCAACCAAATCTGATCATCAGATGGTCACAATTCCCAACCAGTCGTCGAAACCGATCCTACGACATCGTGAAAGATGATCCCAACTAACCGTCTCACGATCAAAATGCTAACGTACGAATACGTTCATCCTCCCATAGGATCCCACACTGTCAACCATGACAGAACCATGGCGACCCCGGCATCAAGTGCCGAATCAAGACATTCCACGATACAGTCCTACTAACTATCGTATCAGCATCCCAATAATCAGGTTGACCACGAACTGTAGCCCATTGAGATATCACATCCTCGACCTGCGTACTACTCCAAGAGCTCCAATTTTGCTCGAATAGAGCCAACCCTGCTCTGATAAGAGCCAACTGAGCTCTGATATGAGCCAACCTCGCTCTGATACGACGTTGACAGGACCCATCCTAATCCCCCCGGGATTAGTGCGGGATGACCCTGCTCCCGTCTAACACGAAGTGTCAGACAAGGGATATTTTTGACCTTTGCCCTCTTGGGCTATCAGAGTACGCCAGGATCCGGAGGAGGTATATGATATGTCAGTCTCTGGTACAGTCCACATCTGATGTCAACCTGAAGGGCAGTCAAAACATTAAAAACTGTGAGTGGACAAAACAACCAGTTTATAAAAACAGTTTATAAGAAGACATTTGTACCCTTCACTAAAAATCATGCATGCATTCGAAAACCATTTAACCAAATGGACCACATGTGGGAACTAAGCCAATCCTGTCACGGTATCCAAAGCTGTCACGGTATCCAGCCAATCCTGTCACGGTATCCAAAGCTGTCACCATATATACATATATACATATAAGTCACACAACCAATCCTGTCACGGTATTCAAAGCTACGCGCGTGCTACCCAGGTCTCAATCCGAGTCTTCTCAAAGTCAAGGTCAATGTCCGCAGACCACTGATCCTACTCGAGGTAATAGTAACCATAGCCTACCTGAGAGTAAGGAATCCAACTGGGGGGTGACTTGTAACGACCCGTCCCGGAAATTAGGGTTAAGAAAATGATTAAGATGGGATTAGCGAGTTAATTGGTGTTTAGTTGGTTACTTTTGGGGTTAGTGTAGAATGACGATTTGGCCCCTAGTTTGGGCTAATAGTTGACTTTAGTTTGAGCGGTCAATTGGCTATTAACCGATGACTGTGACGTAGTTCGGGACGTCACGAGTCCGTAGGCAGGTGGTACGCCCGATTCCGACATCCGAGGAGGAAGTTGTGATGTTTGGAAGGTTGGGGGCATTACCGTAATGTGGCTAAAATAGGGGAAAAGTTGACTTTTCGTACGATCGGGTTTTGACCCGTTGACCTAGGACCGTTAGGTAGATCTTGTCACCCTGAGTGCGATGACAGGCGGCACGTATTCATCGGAGTTGTGATGTGTGCGTTACGGGTCTAGAAAGGTAGTGGCTAAATGGTAATTTGGACTTAAAAGGAAGGGCAGTTTGGTCTTTTGTACTTTGGGCTTGGTGCAGCGGGATTTGGACAAGTGTCCAGGGCATGGAGGAGATTTTTGTGTGAGGCTTGAGGGGATAGTGACACGTGGAGCTTGGCTAGAGGGTTCTAGTGAGTGCACGGGTGTTTCAAAATCATGCGGGTTTGTGTGTGTGTACCCGTGTTTGTGTTCGAACGAGAGAGAAACAGAGACTGAGAGATTGGGAGAATTGATCGGTGACTGTGTGTGTTTGTGCGAATTGGTGAGTGTGTAAGTGACTAAGGGAAGCTGATAGTGTGAGGATTGAGTGGTGAGGACTGCTCGTGTACGGGAACTGGTGTGAGAAGGGGGAGAGTTCACGGGAAAAACAGAGAGAACAGAGAGGAGTTTGGGTGGTGGTGTGGTCGTGTGCTGTTCGTTTGGGCTCGACAGGGGGCGAGGACGATTGTGTGGACTCCAGGGAGTGCGGCGGTGAGCACGGCGACGATCGACGACAGGTAATTTCTTCTTCCCGTTCTTTTGCTCTATTTTGGTCGTGAACTTCAAACCAAAAGTCGTGGCATTTGGGGTTGAGTCGATGGTTTTGGTGAGGTGGGTGAGACTCAGGGAGGTCCTAGGAAACGTCTAGTGTTGCCTCCGTGACGTTGGCGGACGTAGGTGGTCGGATCGTGAAACAGGGGACAGTTTGGGTTTTGGCTTCGAGCTTGAGTCAACCGGTTAGGGACGGTGTCGTCGTGTTTGAGTGAGGGGGATAGGTTCCTTAGGACGGGACGATGAAGATGGTGAAAAGAGGGAGGAAAACGGAGACGGGATGGCGGAGAACCGGGAACGCCGGTTCAGACCGGTTCACGCGAGGTAGATGACGGTGAACAGTACCCTGTGTGCAGGGGCGTTAGTCCCACGCGCAGCCACTATGGGCAGCGCGTGGGGTTGCATGCGGCGGTGTTTGGGAAGGTCAATTGAGTTTTTGTTCTAAATGTTATAACGAATCCATTGGAATAGGTTTCGAGTTAATCGGATGTTGTTTGAGGTTAGTTCCGCGACGTTGAAGGTTTAGGGTTCCGATTTGTTACGTTTAGGACCCGAGGATTTTTGGGAAAAATTAGGTGGATCTTCGTAGATGTGTTAGTAACGTTCTTGGGTGGTTGTTGACAGGATCGGGATTTCCCGAGGAAGCTGAGGAACGTACGGGACGTTCGGAACGTGACTGAGGGCTCGGTACTGTGAGTGGACCCCTTCTCTAAACTCAAGCATGCGTAACTATTTTTCATACTTGTTTTATGGTTTTACATGTGATTTCATGTAACAACCCGTCCCGGGAATTAAGGTTTAGTCCGTAATTAGGATGGGATTAGTCAGTGTAATCGGTGACTAATGGGTAAATGACGATTTTGCCCCCAGTTCGGGTAAAATGTTGACTTTTAGGTCGAGGGGTCAATTAGGTTTTAACCGATGAACATGACGTAGGTTAGGACATCACGAATCCATAGACAGGTGGTACGCCCGATTTCGACATCCGAGGAGGAAGTTATGATGTTCGGAAGGTTGTGGGCATAACCGTAATTTGGGTAAAATAGGGGGAAGAGTTGACTTTTCCTACGAACGGGTTTTGACACGTTGACTTAGAATGGTTAGGTAGATCTCATCGTCCTGAGTTCGATGACAGACGACACGTATTCATCAGACTTACGATGTGTGAGATACGGGTCTAGAAAGGTAGTGGCAAAACTGTAATTTTGATGTAAAAGGAAGGGCATTTTGGTCTTTGTGCGCTGGAATTTGTGCAGCAGAGAGAGACAAATGGATGGTTGGGATTGAACCATTTGTGAGAGAAAGGGAGAGGAATGGTGGATTGGTGACACGTGTAGGAGGGCTAGAGGCTTCGAGGATGCACGATCCAATTATTTGGGGTGTACCCGTGTGTGCTATGTGTTCGTGATTGAAGAACAGAGGCTGAGGAATTGAGAGCAATTGAGGGGTAATCGTGGGTGTTGATGAGTTTGTGAGTGTGTGAGAGTGACCAGAGAGTGAGAGGGAGACAGTGAGGGAGGTTGGAGGAGTGGTGATTGTTTGTGCGTGAGTTGAGAGCCACGGGAAATAAGAGAAAAACAGGGAGGAAGTGAGTGTTCGTGGTGGTGGTGTGGCCGTGTACGGTGCAATTGGGCTCAGGGTGGTGTCGTGAGGGGTGAGAGGAGTCGACCAACCCCGGCGGAGCTTGCGACGACGACTGGAGGACAGGTAATTCCTCATCCCCGTTTCTTTGCTCTGTTTTTCCGTCTAGTTTCAGGAGCTAAGTCGTAGCTGTAGGGGTAGAATCGAGGAGTCCCGTGAGGTCTAGGGAGTTCAGTGGAGTCCTAGGAGTCTTCTGGTGGAGCAGCCGTGACGGGGAGTGCACGGTGGAGGCTAGGACGACGGGGAGTACTGATGTGCTTTGTTTTGCCGTCGATGTTCAGATCGGAAGTCGTGGACTTAGGGAGTGAGTCGACGGTTTTGGTGAGTTGGGTGAGACTCAGTGAGGTCCTAGGAAGGGTTTAAGATAGCCACCGTGATGGGGGGTGACCTGGGTGGCCGAAGAAGGAAACAGGGGTGTATCGGGTTTATGGTTCGAGTTTGTGTCGACGGGTTTTAGGTTGAGTCGAGGTGTCTGAGTAAGGGGAATGGATAGCTTAGGTCTGGACGATGCTGTTGGTAAAGAGAGGAGTGGTTCTGGTGCAGGTACGGTGGAGAACCGTCCTCGCCGGTTCGATTTGCAGGCACTGTGTCGAACCGGGTCTGCTCTAGGAAGGCGATGCACTGTATCTGGTGCGTGAGGGCCACACAAAGCCACTTTGGGCAGTGCGTGGAGGCGCGTACGGCGGCGGCGGGGGAAGTTGTCAACATGGTTTTTGTTCTAGGTGTTGTGACGAGTCTTTTAGCGTTGGTTTCGGGTTAATCGAACGTCAAATCGAAGTAGTTTCGCGAGGGTGAAGGTTTAGGGTTCCGGTTCGGTACGTTTAGGACCCGGGGATTTTTGAGGGAACTTAGGTGGATCTTCGTAGACGTGTTAGTGATGTACTTTGGTGGTTGTTGACAGGATCGGGAGTTGCCTAGGAAGCGGAGGAACGTACGAGACGTACGGGACTCGATTGAGGGCTTGGTATTGTGAGTGGACCCTTTCCTTAAACTCGAGCATGCATAACTATTTTTCTATAATTGTTTTATGGTTTTAATCATGATTCTATGTTATCGAATATGCTTTGATTTTACATAATTGTACGTTTTTCGAGGAAGTTTGGTTTCAACACGTTTTACGAGAAAAGTATGATTTCTGAATATGATGTTATGGATTTGGGATTTCAATGGATATATGGTTTAAATGTTCATAGAGGGATTTTGAAATCGGATTTCGGTAACAGGATTTGGTTTTAAAGTGAAAAGTGGAATTCCGGATTTGGGTTCAGAATGACGGTTCGGAATGCCAGAAGGGCATCGGACCGGTGATTTTCGGATTCGGGTTTGGATATGGATTTAGTAATGGTTTTCAAATGGTTTTGGATTGGATTTGCTGGATCTGGTTATTGGGTTTAAAGACCCGGATATTGATTTGACGGGGGACGGGCCCGGATTGGGTTTAAAGACCCGGATTGTGTTTAAAGACTCGGGAGTTTAAAGACTCGGATATAATTGAGGCCTGGATTGAGTTTAAAGACTCGGATAGGTCCAGCAGGTTTGATCGGAAAATGATGATTTTATATTCATGGTTTATGATACGGTTTTATGATGTGTCTGCTATGCTTTCTATAACTGTTTTATAGTGTTTCTATTTTTATGATGAGGTTTATGTGACTTATAACTGTTTAGTCACTGGGTTATGAATGTGGTTTCAAAACGGAGGGCTAAACCCTGGTTTTATTATGAAATGGTTTTCGGAAATGATTTTATTATTTATGGTGCACTCACACCTTCTGTTTTTAATTGCCCTCCAGGTTGTGGAGCAAGCACGGGGTTCCGGCGTCGAGGCAGCGTCTGAGGCATAGAAGTTGCGAGAGGGATCCCGGAGTGTTTTACTTTTTCCGTGTGCGTGTCTTTAATTTAACAGTTTTCTTTCTTCTGTATGCTATGCTCTGTAAACTGTTGACTTCGGGATATGTAGTTTAATTTCTCCTGCGTCTGACAAGGAATTTACGTTTGTGTGTGTCAGGGTGTCAGACGGGAGCAGGATTTACCTCGGATTTCGGGATGAAACCGGGGTGGGTCCTGACATTTCATGATTGTTAAATGCGTGGTGTTGGTTTTCTATAATTGCACGTTTTTCGAGAAAATAACGTATTTGGCACGTTTTACGATAAAAGGCTGATTTCTGCCTATGATGTTATAGTTTCGGGATTTCAAATGATAAATGGTTTTTTAATGATTATAAATGGCTTTCAGACGTGATTTGATGATCAATGTTTTCGGTTTTAGAATCGGATTTTGGTAAACGAGATTTGGTTTTAAAGTTGAAAAGTGGAATTCCGGATTTGGGTTCGGAATGACGGTTCTGGATGTGGGAATGGTGTCAGACCAGTGGTTTCGGATTCGGGTTTGGATATGGATTTGGACTTGGATTTCAAATGGTTTTGGATTGGATTTGCTGGATCTGGTTATTGGGTTTAAAGACCCGGATATTGTGATTAACGGGGGACGGGCGCGGAATGGGTTTAAAGACCCGGATTGAGTTTAAAGACTCGGATATTATTGAGTCTTAGATTGAGTTTAAAGACTCGGCAGTTTACAGACTCGGATAGATCCAGCAGGTTTGATCTGATAATGATGGCTTGATATTTATGTTGTGTGATACGGTTTTATGATGTTTATGATATGATTTCTATAACTGTTTTTATAATGTTTCAGAAAATGTTTTATGACAATCCTTCTAGGATTTCTAACTGTTTTCAATAACTGGGTTAGGCATGTGATTTCAAAATGGAGGGCTAAAACCCTGGTTTTATTATGAAATGGTTTTCGGAAAGTATTTTATTATTTATGGTCCAGTCACACCTTCTGTTTTAAATTGCCCTCCAGGTCGTGGAGCTAGCGCGGGGTTGTGGCGTCAAGACAGCGTCGGAGGCATAGAATTTTTTCGAGAGTGACCCCGGAGTGCTTAAACTTTTCCGTTGTGCGTGTACCTTGTTTATCGGATTTCTTTCCTTTTTTTCTTACTATTCTCTATAAAACTTAACTTCGGGATGTTTAAAGTTTCTCCTACGTCTGACTGTGTATTTTGGTGTTTTTTCATGAGTTTATTTCGGTTTAGTGTCGGGGTGTTAGACGGGAGCAGGATTTACCTCGGTTTTTGGGGTGAAACCGGGGTGGGTCCTGACAATTGGTATCAGAGCATAGGTTTGTCGAGTTTGATGGGTTTTTGTTTTTTGTGAGGTTGTGTTTAGGTTGTCTGATTGCTTCTATGCCTCTTTCAGCGTGCGATTGATGATGCCTCCGAGACGTAGACCCTCTCCACGACCTGAAGATGAAGCGGCGAGAGGAACAGAGAGTGCTACGATTGAGCGAGCCCAGCGGCTCGGGGCTACGCCTTTTAGTGATGGGGCAGATCCTGAGGAAGCCCAAAGGTGGATCACGGGACTTGAGCGGATCTTTGCAGTAATGCATTGCCCACCGGAGGATCGAGTGTTACTGGCTACTTTCTTACTTGACGGTGTGGCATACGAGTGGTGGTATACTCTCGAGTTGTCTGGCTGGGATGCCCATACAGTGACCTGGGAGACGTTTCGGGAGAGGTTCTTAGATCAGTATTACCCTCGTTCTTTCCGAGATGCCAAGGAGGCTGAGTTTCTGCAACTTCAACAGGGGAATCTAAGTGTGGCTGAGTACGAACAAAAGTTTTAGTTGTTCTCTCGGTTTGCTCTTGCGTTTGTGGCTACTGAAGCCGAGAAATGCCGTAGGTTTGAGTTAGGCATGCGAGGTGAGATTCGAGCCTTAGTGAAGGCTGGATCATTTACTACCCTCCGAGAGTTATCAGACGCTGCGGTGAGGGTTGAGGCTAGCTTGCCGGTACGACGCCGGGAGCCACCTTTTTCTGGAGCTTCGAGTCTGAGGACACCGAAGAGAGGTAACTTCAGTGGAGCATCGTCGGTGGGCGATGATCATTTTGGTAGACCTGGTAGTTCCCAGAGTTCAGGATTCCGTGATTACCGAGCACAGCCGACTCCACAAGCTAGTGCGACATCTGTTGCGTCGATAAGGAGACCGAGTCCTTCTGGTCGGGATGTTTGTTTCTACTGCGGAGAGCGAGGTCATTTCCAACGTGAGTGTCCACTGTTACCACAGGAGGGTGGTGTAGGCCGAGGAGCGGCGGAGCCCGGACAAAGTATAGCGTCATGGACAGCGGGCACTAGAGGAGGTGGTGGTGCCACTAGTAGTTCGCGGGGACGTGGTAGATCTTCAGGATCTCTGGCCCGAGTGTTTTCAATGACTCAGCAGGAGGTTTAGTCGGCACCAGGTGCGGGGACAGGTACTTTTATTATCGTTGGTTATGTTGTACGTCCTTTGTTGTTGGATTTCGGAGTCTAGTTAGGCCTTACCCTAGGTGACCTGGAGTGACGAGGTTACAACTTAGGGTTAGTTCCGTTGAAGGATGACGGAAGAAACGGGAAAGGAGTGACTATAACTGATCGATATGAGGTTATTGAAGGAAGAGAACTCACAATCTAGGAGTTGCCTTTAGGACTTTGTCGATTTATTCCAACAAGTGGACGAAATAGCAGCCGAGGGAAGTAAGCAGTTGGTAGGGTTGCCTGGTTGGCCTAGATTGTTCTGGGTTAGGATTTAGTTGGTTCCAGGAAGTGTCGATGGTAGTACGTGAGGATGTACTCTATGAATTCTATTGTACTCCATATAAGGTATTTTAAAATACCTTTGTTTTCTGTTCATAGAGTTTCCCTTGCGTACACCATGAAGTTCTAGTGGTACTGAGAGAGGGTTAGAAGTGGTGAACTGGTAGGTGGGGATGGAGTGAAATACCCAAGGTGGAGATGATAGTCGGAAACTTGGAAGTAGTGGTTGTTGAGTTATTGTTGATCACCGGGTAGGAGACCCTAAGTGTCAGGAACTAGATGTGGAATTTCGAGGACGAAATTCTTTTTAGGAGGGTAGGTTATAACGACCTGTCCCGGAAATTAGGGTTAAGACAGTGATTAAGATGGGATTAGTGAGTTAATTGGTGTTTAGTTGGTTACTTTTGGGGTTAGTGTAGAATGACGATTTTGCACTTAGTCTGGCTAATAGTTGACTTTTAGTTTGAGCAATCAATTGGGTATTGACTGTGACGTAGTTCGGGACGTCACGAGTTCGTAGACAGGTGGTCCGCCCGATTCCGACATCCGAGGAGGAAGTTGTGATGTTCGGAAGGTTGGGGGCATTACCGTAATGTGGCTAAAATAGGGGAAAGTTGACTTTTCGTACGATCGGATTTTGACACGTTGTCCTAGGACCGTTAGGAAGATCTTGTCGTCCTGAGTGCGATGACGGGTGGCACGTATTCATCGGAGTTGGGATGTGTGCATTACGGGTCTAGAAAGGTAGTGGCAAAATGGTAATTTTGACTTAAAAGGAAGGGCAGTTTGGTCTTTTGTACTTTGGGCTTGGTGCAGCCGGATTTGGACAAGTGTCTAGGGTAGAGAGGAGATTTTTGTGTGAGGCTTGAGGGGATGGTGACACGTGGGGCTTGGCTAAAGGGTTCAAGTGAGTGCACGGGTGTTTCAAAATCGTGCGGGTGTGTGCATGTGTGCCCATGTTTGTGTTCGAACCAAAGAGAAATAGAGATTGAGAGATTGGGAGAATTGATCGGTGACTGTGTGTGTTTGTGCGGATTGGTGAGTGTGTAAGTGACTAAGGGAAGCTGAGAGTGTGAGGATTGAGTGGTGAGGACTGCTCGTGTACGGGAACTGGTGTGAGAAGGTTTGTAGAGGGTTTCTCTACCATTGCTGCCCCGTTGACACGACTGATGAGGAAGGGAGTCAAGTTTGACTGGGATGACGACTGTGAGCGTAGCTTCCAGGAGCTAATGGAAAGGTTGACATATGCTCCTATACTGAGCCTTCCAAACGACAGTGGGGAATTCGAGGTGTACAGTGATGCATCCTTACAGGATTTGGGATGTAACAACCCGTCCCGAGAGCCGGGATTAAGATAGTGATTAAGGTGTGATTATTGAGGTTAAGCAGTGGGTAGGTGGTCCCGATGGGTCCATGAGCGTAGAATGACGATTTTGCCCCTAGTTCGGGCAAATAGTTGACTTTTAGTTGGGAGGTCGATTTGAGTGTTGATCGGTGACTAGGACGTAGTTTAGGACGTCACGAATCCATAGGCAAGTGGCACGCCTGATTCCGACATCCGAGGAGGAAGTTGTGATGTTCGGAAGGTCAAGGGCATAACCGTAATTTGGGTAAATTAGGGGGAAAAGTTGACTTTTTGAATAATCGACTTTTGGTAGGTTGACCTAGGATGGTTAGATAGATTCCGTCGTCCTGAGTTCGATGACAGGCGGCACGTATTCATCGGACTTACGAGGCGAGAGTTACGGGTCTAGGAAGTTTTGGTTAAATCGTAAATATAAGTTAAAAAGAAGGGTAATTTGGTCTTTCTGCACATTGGGATTTGTGCAGAAAGAAGGAAAGGGACGGCTGGGATGGAGCCATTTGGTGAGAGAGTGAGGAGGATTGGTGACACGTGCTAAAGGTGGAGTGGCTTCTGGTGAGTTCGAGTGTGTGCACGGCCCAAATAATTGGGGTGCACCCGTGTATGTGTGTGGTGCTGGTTCAGAAAACAGAAGGAGATCGTGAAGGAAATTGAGGTTGACGGTGTGGTGGCTGTGTGTGAGGGTGTCGAGAGCTGCGGGAAAATCATGGGGGAAACAGGAAGGAAACCAAGGAATTTGTGAGAATTGTGGCGGTGGCAGCCGTGTACGGGGCAACTGAGTCCGTGGTGGTGTCGTGCGGGTTGCGAGGAGTCAACCACTACCAGCGGAGCTCACGACGGCGACTGGAGGCAGGTAATTCTCTCATTCCCATGTCGATACTCTGTTTTTCCGTTGAGTTTCAACGTGGAAGTCGTGGTTTGGGAGGTTGAATCGATGAGTCTAGAGTGGTCTAGGGGTTTTAGTTGAGTCCTAGGAGTAGTTTGATTGTGCTGCCGTGATGGGTGGTGCACGGTGGCGGCAGGCACGACGGAGGTGTCTGTGTCCTCTGTTTTGGCCGTGGGTTTCAAACGGCGAGTCGTCGAGCTTGGGGCTGAGTCGATAGTCCAGGAAGGTTGGTTGAGGTTTGGTAGAGTCCTAGGAAGAGGTTGGTGTAGCCTCCGTGAAGGGGGAAGTCGTGGGTGGCCGGGAAGGAAAACAGGGGTTTTTGGGTCGTTTGGTTCGAGCTTTAGTCGACGGGCTAGGGACAGTGTCGAAGTGAACGGAGCTGGGGAACCAATAGGGCTGATCTGGACGATGCTGTTGGTGAAGATAGGAATCGTTTTGGTGGACGGAATGAGGAGAACCGCTCTCGCCCGTTCAGGGTTCAGACCACTGGTGCGAACCGGGTCTGCTCAAGGTTGACGGTGCACTGTAGCTGGCGCGTGAGTGCCACGCGCAGCCACTTTGGGCGGCGCGTAGGGGCGCGTGCGGCGGTGTATGGAGAAGCGATCAACAGGACTTTTGGTCTAGGAGTTGTGGTGAGTTCAATGGAGCTGGTTTCGAGTCAATCGGAAGCCGTTTGAGTGTAGTTCCGCGAGGGTGAATGTTTAGGGTCCCGGGTTCTAGGTCTTCCGGTTCGGGGATTTTTGATTGAATTTAGGTGAGTGTTTGTAGACGTGTTAGTGACATAAATTGGTGATTGTGAACAGGATCGGGATTTCCCGAGGAAGCCGAGGAACGGGCTGGACGTTCGGGACGCGAGTAGGGCAGTACTGTGAGTGGACCCTTTCCTTAAACTCGATCATGCATAACTGTTTTTATATACGTTTTTGATGGTTTTACTTAAGACACTATGGTTTTACGTGATTGTACGTGATTGAGATGTTTGCACGTTTTTCGAGACGTTTTCGGGATTTTGCACGTTTTTCGAGAAAATGTTGGTTTTCGGATTTTGATGCCACATTTGGGGAATTCCACCTATAAAGGTTTTCTGATAATGATAAATGGGTTATGAAATATGATTTGTGATTACATGTGGTTTTGGTATGAAAATGGATATTTTTCCGGATTTGGGTTCGGAATGACGGTTCTGAACGCCGGAAGGGCTTCGGACCAGTGATTTCGGATTCGGGTTTGGATGAGGATTTGGCAAATGGTTTTGGGATTGGATTTGCTGGATCTGGATATTGGGTTTAAAGACCCGGATATATATGACGGGGGACCGGCCGGATTGGGTTTAAAGACCCGGATTGAGTTTAAAGACTCGGGAGTTTAAAGACTCGGATATATTGATTTCCCCCGTAGGCCTTGAGTTTAAAGACTCGGGAGTTTAAAGACTCGGATATGATTAAGGCCTTGAGTTTAAAGACTCGGGAGTTTAAAGACTCGGATAGGTCCAGCAGGTTCGATCGGGAAATGAGGATTCGATACGGTTTCTGATACTCATGCTGTGGTTTCTTATGATATTTTATAGTGTTTCTGTTTCTTATGATATTTTATAATGATTATTTTATAACTGTGTTCATAACTGTTGGTTATGCATGTGGTTTCAAAACGGAGGGTTAAACTCGGTTTTCATATAAAGTGGTTTTGAACTTTTTGTACGTTCTGGTCCACTCACATTTTTGTTTTAAATTGCCCTCCAGGTTGTGGAGTTAGCGCGGGGTCTTGACGTCGAGGCAGTGTCCGAGGCATAGAAGTGACGTGAGGGATCCTAGAAGAGTTTAAAGGCTTCTGTGTGCGTGTATTTATCAGTTTTTATTTTCCTTGTAATTTAGTGCTATGCTCTGTAAACGATAAGGTTGGGATATTTTGTAATTACTCCTGCGTCTGTCTGGGTTTGAGTGAGTTTTACTTGGGTGTTGTGTCGGGGAGTCAGACGGGAGCGGGATTTACCTCGGGTTTCGGGATGAAACCGGGGTGGGTCCTGACATGGGATGTGTACTAATGCAGCATGGGAAAGTGATTGCCTATGCTTTGCGCCAGTTGAAGCCACATGAGCACAAATATCCGACGCATGACTTGGAGTTAGCTGCGGTTGTGCATGCGCTGAAAATCTGGAGACATCACTTGTACTGTGCGACTTGAGGCTGTTTACGGATCACAAGAGCCTGAAGTACTTTTTCACCCAGAAGGACTTGAATGTAAGACAACGACGGTGGCTAGAGCTGATTAAGGACTATGATTGCACGATCGATTACCACCCCGGGAAAGCCAATGTTGTGGCTGATGCTCTAAGCTGGAAGTCGACGCATTCTGTAGCACATCTACGGACGGTTCATTTGCCGCTATTGGTTGAACTCCGTAAAGCTAGCATGGATTTAGGACTGGATAGCCAAGGTGCCTTGTTGGCTAGTTTTCATGTTAGACCACTCCTAATCGATCGAATCGTTGAGGCCCAATCTCAAGATCCTGTCTCGTGTATACTTCGGATTGAAGTGGAAGCCAGTGAACGGCAAGATTTCACGGTCAGGAAAGATGGAGCTTTGCTAAAAGAAGGACGGTTGTGCGTGCCCGACGTTGAGGCACTGAAGAAGGAAATTTTGGACGAGGCTCATAGTTCGGCCTACGCGATGCACCCTGGTGGGACCAAGATGTATCGTACATTGCGAGAACACTATTGGTGGCCGGGTATGAAATGAGAGATTGCCGAGTATGTCAGCAGGTGTCTGATTTGCCAGCAAGTGAAGGCTGAGAGACAACGACCTTATGGAGCCTTGCAACCACTACCTATTCCGGAATGGAAATGGGATCACCTAACGATGGATTTTGTGTTTGGACTTCCTAGGACACCCAGAGGTCACGATGGAGTTTGGGTGATTGTCAACAGACTTACGAAATCAACTCATTTCTTTCCAGTACGAGAGAACTTCAGGATGACACAGTTGGCTCAATTTTTTATTGACGAGACCATCTGGTTGCACGGTACTCCGGAATCCATAGTTTTTGACAGAGACCCGAGGTTTACTTCTCGGTTTTGGAAAAGTCTACAGGAAGCCTTTGGGACGAAACTTCGTTTCAGCACTGCATTTCATCCTCAGACTGACGGCTAGTCTGAGCAGACCATCCAGACATTGGAGGATATGATGCGAGCTTGCGTTTTGCAATTTCAGGGCGCTTGGGAATCACACCTAGCCTTGATTGAATTTTCCTACAACAACAGTTATCAGGCAAGCATTGGGATGGCCCCTTATGAAGCCTTGTACGGACGGCAGTTCAGAACTCAGTTGTGTTGGACGGACGTGGGTGAAAGAAAGTTGACTAAATCCGAATTGGTAGAACTGACGATGGAGAAGGTCACACTCATCAGGGATCGACTCAAGGCAGCCCAGGACCGACAAAAGAGCTATGTGGGCCATTGGATTCGAGATCTTGAGTTTGCGGTCGGAGATCGGGTATTTCTGAAGTTGTCTCCTTGGAAGGGCGTAGTGAGATTTGGCAAGTGAGGGAAGTTGAGCCCTCGTTACATCGGACCTTATGAGATTACTGAGAGGATTGGCCCGGTGGCCTACAGGTTGGCACTACCGCAAGAACTTTCGAAGGTCCACGATGTTTTCCATGTATCGATGTTGCAGAAATATGTGTTTGATGAATCTCATGTACTAGAAGAACAACCTATTGAACTCCGAGAGGACTTGAGTTTTGATGAACAGCCGGTACTGATTTTGGACCGAAAGGATAAGGTGCTAGGCCGGAAGACCGTCCCTCTGGTAAAGGTTCTCTGGAAGAACCAGAATGTGGAGGAAGCCACATGGGAACCCGAGGCGCAGATGCGAGAACAGTTCCCCTATTTGTTCCCTTGAATTTCGGGACGAAAGAAATTTCTTAAGGGGGGGGGGGGGAGATTGTAACGCCCCAGAAATTCAAAAAATGTAATTTTGTAAAATATTGAATAAAATGACGTTTTTACCCTTGTGATTTGTGTGGTCAAATCGTTGACTTTTTTATTGTAGGGTCAAACAGATATTTACCGATGACAGTGACGTAGTTCGGGACGTCACGAGTTCATAGACAGGTGGCACGTCCGAAACGGACGAACAGGGTGAAAGTTATGACGTTCGGAAGCCCAGGGGCATAATCGTAATTTGGACGATATATGGGGAAAAAGTTGACTTTTGATGGAAAATTGATGTCCACATGAATCGAAGACCGTTAGATTCGTCTCGATGCCCTGAGTACAACAACTGGCGGCACGCGTGAAACGGACATCGGGTGACCGAGTTACGGGTCACGGAAGTTGGAGGGCATTTTGGTCATTTCACGGCGGTTACTGTAGCACCACCGTGAAAAACAGAGCACACGGCCATGCCGTGGTGTTTTGTGCGTGCATTTGTTTATGGCTTAGTGGACTGATGAGTGGGCTTTGTTTAAGTGAATTGAGGAAGTGGGAAGCACAGCATGGGAGGCTTGGTTAGAGCTCAGAGCACGGTAGGGATTAAAAATGGCCATGGTGTCTGTGCTTGCGGGAAACCCATTTTCAGAGACCACAGTTGGTCTCCCACGAGTTGTTGGCCACACTGATCGATCAACCGGGTAAGAGAGTGAGGAGAGGATTCAGTTGGGTCATTTGTGCATCAGTGTGAGGGCTGAGGTTGAGAGAAACCGTGAGAAAACATTTTCGGGTTTTGGGGGAGGAGGGGGGGGGGGGGGAACTCGGAGTTCAATTTCTATGGGCCTTGAGACAAATCTAAACCCTTAGGGAGTCTTCTGGGAGTGACAGAAACACTACTGTGCCAGCGTTGAAGAGATTGGAGCACGGATTGCCCAGGAACCCAAGTTCCAGTTCAGAGGAAAAATCAGTTGGAGGGAAAAATCGAAGATCAAATTGTGAGGCTATTTGAGCGAAACCAAGGGCCGTTTAGTCTTCTGGGAGCAAAAGGAAACCGACCACATCGATTTCGAAGGATATCACTCATGGATTGGCCAAGAACTGAGGCCCCTGGTTCTGGAAATTTTCGAGCTTGAGGACGACGACTTCCAGGTTAGTTTGGGGTAAATTGGTAGGATGTTTTGGTTCGTCTAGGTCCCCTTAAGCTACTGGTGAAGTTAATTGGATAATGGAACTGTTTTAGGTGAGTTTTGAGTGACGACCCGTTTGTCTGTTCGGGTCTGGGTTGATCGATTGGGGGCGTGTCGAAGTGATTAAACGACCTAGAACACTAATTAATTGATTATAGAACATGATAGGATCAAAAATGGGATCAATTGAGTAAGAATGGATGGTTAATTGGACGGGTTGAACACGCGGGTTGAAGACCCGAATAACAGCAGTCGGGTGAAGATGGTGACACTGTAGCGTGTCACTGTAGCAAGCGCGTGGCCTACACGTGAAGCCACTTTGGGCGGCGCGTGACGGCGTGCGTGAGACCTTTTCCGATCACAGTCAACTGATTTTCTTCCTTTTAATGTAATTAACATTTTACTTTTAGGGTCCGAGTCGATCGGGAGTCGTTCGGGATAAATTCGAGGGTCCGGAAGTTAGGTTCTTAAAGTTATTTTCGTCGAAAAATCCGGAAAAATTAGGGAAAATCATACGAGTTATTTGGGGATAATTGTAACCCTCCTTGTACGTTTTTTCAGGCCCGGACACTTCCGAAGCTACGGAGGAGCGCACGGGACGCGATTGATGCGTCCGGAAAAAACCGTGAGTGGAATTTTGATTACCAAATTATGCATGCATGAATATTTTGCCTATCTATTGTGTTTTCACTTATGATCTTATGATTGATATTTTACCCTATTTCACGCATTTCGAGGTTTCAGTTTTTCTTCTATGCGTGATTGATGTTTTAATAAGTAATTGAGTATGATTATGCATGTTCGTATTTATGATGTTGGATTATGTTTGTAAAGTGACCTTCGGGAAATTCATGTTTTGTAAATTGCATGCGAATCCGGAAATAAGTCCTATTATGATAAGTTATGTTTTCGGTATGATTTTTGGAAAATGGATCGTGATGAATTGTGCTTATAAATGATTTTGGGTTTAAAGACCCGGTGGAGTGTTGGATCTGATTTTGGGTTTAAAGACCCGGTTAATTAATGACGGGGGCGGGCCCGGTAAATTGGGTTTAAAGACCCGAATTGAGTTTAAAGACTCGTGAGTCTTAAAGACTCGGTTATTGTGATACCCCCGAGGCCTATTGATTGTTTTGAGTTTAAAGACTCGTTGATATCCCGGGAAGGCCTAATATTGAGTTTAAAGACTCGGATGGATCCAACGGTTTAATTGTGATTATTGATGCATTTTTTTGCTTGATTTGCGTAAATGATGTTTCAAGATAACGGTTTGTGGATTTTGGTAATATGATATCAGCTGTGATGATTTCTGTAACGTTTTACACATGTTTCGGAAAAGAGTTTTCGAACGATTAAATACGCGGTTTTCTTTTCGAATATCTAGTTATGCATGCGTGTTACAAAACTGGAGGGCGAACCCGATTTCAGAAAACTGTTTTCCTGTAAAACTTATGTTTCGGTCCACTCACACTTTGTTGTTTTAAATTCCCTCCAGGTCGTGGTACAAGTGCGGGGGCAAGCGCCGAGGCAGGGGCGGAGGCATAAAGCTTTCCGTTGCGGTGTTGTAGTTCACAGAGTAGGATATGTTCTCTAATTTGTTTTGTAATATTGCTCTGTGAAACTATGGACTTGATGTTCAATCGGTTGTATTCGGTTAATCTCCCTGGTCTGACAATGGGTGTGTTGTAATATTATTTGGTTTTCCGGTAATTTGGGTTCTATTGTCAGACGGGAGCAGGATGCTTCCCGATTACCGAGGCGATAATCGGGGTGGGTCCTGTCATTGTGGCTACTGAAGCTGAGAAGTGTCGTAGGTTTGAGTTGGGCCTGCGAGGTGAGATTCGAGCCATTGTGACGGCTGGATCCTTTGCCACCCTCCGCGAGTTGTCGGACGCAGCGGTAAGGGTTGAGGCTAGTTTGCCGGTGCGACGCCGGGAGCCACCTTTTCCAGGAGCTTCGAGTCTGAAGACACCGAAGAGAGGTAACTTCAGTGGAGGGTCGTCGTCGGGCGATGATCGTTTCGGTAGACCTGGTAGTTTCCAGAGTTCAGGATTTCGTGGTTACGGAGCACAGCCGACTCCACAAGCTAGTGCGACGTCTGTTGCGTCGATAGGGCGACCAGGTCCTTCCGGTCAGGATGTTTGCTTTTACTGCGGAGAGCGAGGTCATTTCCGACGTGAGTGTCCACTGTTGCCACATGAAGGCGGTGTAGGCCGAGGAGCGGTGGAGCCTGGACAGAGTACAACGTCAGGGACAGCGGGCACTAGAGGAGGTGGTGGTGCCACTAGTAGTTCGAGGGGACGTGGTAGAGCGTCGGGATCTCAGGCCCGAGTGTTTTCGATGACACAGCAGGAGGTTCAGTCGGCACCAGATGCGGGGACAAGTATCTTTACTATCTTTGGTTGTGTTGTACTTCCTTTGTTGTTGGATTCGGGGGTCGAGTCTAGGATGTTCCCTAGATGACCTGGAGGGGTATGGTGAGTTCCGTTGAAGGATGACGGAAGAACGGGAAAGGAGTGACTATGACTGATCGATATGAGGTTATTGAAGGAGAGAACCCACAATCTAGAGTTTGCCTTTAGGACTTTGTAGATTTATCCGACAAGTGGCCGAAGTAGCAGCCGAAGGAGTGAGCCAGCAGGTAGGAGTCCTGTCGCTGGAAAGTGAGGTGGTCGTACGTGAGGACGTACTCTATGAAGTTTATTGGGTACTCCATATGAGGTATTTTAAAATACTTTTGTTTTCTGTTCATAGGGTTTCCCTTGCGTACGCCATAATGTATTAGTGGTACGAAGAAAGGGTTAGACGTGGTACACTGGTAGTTGGAATGGAGTGAAATACCCAAGGTGGAGATGATAGACAGGAAACCCAGGAGTGGGTTTTGTTAAGCTAGTATTGACTACCGGGTAGGAGACCCCTAGTGTTGGGAACGAGCTGTCGAATTTCGGGGACGAAATGCTTTTTAGGTGGGTAGGTTGTAACGACCCATCCTGGGAATTAAGGTTTAGACCGTAATTAGGATGGGATTAGTGAGTGTAATCGGTGACTAATGGGTAAATGACGATTTTGCCCCTAGTTCGGGCAAAATGATCACTTTTAGGTCAGGGGGTCAATTAGGTTTTGACCGATGACTAGGACGTAGGTTAGGACGTCACGAATCCATAGACAGGTGGTACGCCCGATTCCGACATCCGAGGAGGAAGTTATGATGTTCGGAAGGTTGAGGGCATAACCGTAATTTGGGTAAAATAGGGGGAAGAGTTGACTTTTCGTACGAACGGGTTTTGACACGTTGACTTAGGATGGTTAGGTAGATCTCGTCGTCCCGAGTTCGATGACAGACGACACGTATTCATCGGACTTACGATGTGTGAGATACGGGTCTAGAAAGGTAGTGGCAAAACAGTAATTTTGATGTAAAATGAGGGGCATTTTGGTCTTTGTGCGCTTGAATTTGTGCAGCAGAGAGGGACATATGGATGGTTGGGATTGAGCCATTTGTGAGAGAAAGGGAGAGGAATGGTGGATTGGTGACACGTGTAGGAGGGCTAGAGGATTCCAGGATGCACGATCCAATTATTTGGGGTGTACCCGTGTGTGCTGTGTGTTCGTGATTGAAGAACAGAGGCTGAGGAATTGAGAGCAATTGAGGGGTAATCGTGGGTGTTGGTGAGTTTGTGAGTGTGTGAGAGTGACCAGAGAGTGAGAGGGAGACAGTGCGGGAGGTTGGAGGAGTGGTGATTGTTTGTGCGTGAGTTGAGAGCCACAGGAAATCAGAGAAAAACAGGGAGGAAGTGAGTGTTCGTGGTGGTGGTGTGGCCGTGTACGGTGCAATTGGGCTCGTGGTGGTGTCGTGAGGTGTGAGAGGAGTCGACCAACCCCGGCGGAGCTTGCGACGGCGACTGGAGGACAGGTAATTCCTCATCCCCGTTTCTTTGCTCTGTTTTGCCGTTTAGTTTCAGGAGCTATGTCGTAGCTGTAGGGGTAGAATCGAGGAGTCTCGTGAGGTCTAGGGAGTTCAGTGGAGTTCTAGGAGTCTTCTGGTGGAGCAGCCGTGACGGGGAGTGCACGGTGGAGGCTAGGACGACGGGGAGTACTGGTGTGCTCTGTTTTGCCGTCGATGTTCAGATCGGAAGTCGTGGACTTAAGGAGTGAGTCGACGGTTTTGGTGAGTTGGGTGAGACTCAGTGAGGTCCTAGGAAGGGTTTAAGATAGCCACCGTGATGGGGGGTGACCTGGGTGGCCGAAGAAGGAAACAGGGGTGTATCGGGTTTATGGTTCGAGTTTGTGTCGACGGGTTTTAGGTTGAGTCGAGGTGTCTGAGTAAGGGGAATGGATAGCTTAGGTCTGGACGATGCTGTTGGTAAAGAGAGGAGTGGTTTTGGTGCAGGTACGGCGGAGAACCGTCCTCGCCGGTTCGATTTGCAGGCACTGTGTCGAACCGGGTCTGCTCTAGGAAGGCGATGCACTGTATCTGGCGCGTGAGGGCCACACAAAGCCACTTTGGGCAGTGCTTGGAGGCGCGTACGGCGGCGGCGGGGGAAGTTGTCAACATGGTTTTTGTTCTAGGTGTTGTGACGAGTCTTTTAGCGTTGGTTTCGGGTTAATCGAATGTCAAATCGAAGTAGTTTCGCGAGGGTGAAGGTTTAGGGTTCCGGTTCGGTACGTTTAGGACCCGGGGATTTTTGAGGGAACATAGGTGGATCTTCGTAGACGTGTTAGTGATGTACTTTGGTGGTTGTTGACACGATCGGGAGTTGCCGAGGAAGCGGAGGAACGTACGAGACGTACGGGACGCGATTGAGGGCTTGGTACTGTGAGTGGACCCTTTCCTTAAACTCGAGCATGGATAACTGTTTTTCTATAATTGTTTTATGGTTTTAATCATGATTCTATGTTATCGAATATGCTTTGTTGATTTTACATAATTGCACGTTTTTCGAGGAAGTTTGGTTTCAGCACGTTTTACGAGAAAAGTGTGATTTCTGAATATGATGTTATGGATTTGGGATTTCAATGGATAAATGGTTTAAATGTTCATAAAGGGATTTTGAAATCGGATTTCGGTAACGGGATTTGGTTTTAAAGTGAAAAGTGGAATTCCGGATTTGGGTTCGGAATGACGGTTCGGAATGCCGGAAGGGCAACGGACCGGTGATTTCGGATTCGGGTTTGGATATGGATTTAGAAATGGTTTTCAAATGGTTTTGGATTGGATTTGCTGGATCTGGTTATTGGGTTTAAAGACCCGGATATTGATTTGAAGGGGGACGAGCCCGGATTGGGTTTAAAGACCCGGATTGAGTTTAAAGACTCGGGAGTTTAAAGACTCGGATATAATTGAGGCCTGGATTGAGTTTAAAGACTCGGATAGGTCCAACAGGTTTGATCGGAAAATGATGATTTTATATTCATGGTTTATGATACGGTTTTATGATGTGTCTGTTATGCTTTCTATAACTGTTTTATAGTGTTTCTGTTTTTATGATGAGGTTTATGTGATTTATAACTGTTTAGTCACTGGGTTATGCATGTGGTTTCAAAACGGAGGGCTAAACCCTGGTTTTATTATGAAATGGTTTTCGGAAATAATTTTATTATTTATGGTCCACTCACACCTTCTGTTTTTAATTGCCCTCCAGGTTGTGGAGCAAGCACGGGGTTCCGGCGTCGAGGCTGCGTCTGAGGCATAGAAGTCGCGAGAGGGATCCCTGAGTGTTTTACTTTCTTCGTGTGTGTGTCTTTAATTTAACGGTTTTCTTTCTTCTGTATGTTATGCTCTGTAAACTGTTGACTTCGGGATATGTAGTTTAACTTCTCCTGCGTCTGACAAGGAATTTACGTTTGTGTGTGTCGGGGTGTCAGACGGGAGCAGGATTTACCTCGGATTTCGGGATGAAACCGAGGTGGGTCCTGACATTTCATGATTGTTAAATGTGTGGTGTTGGTTTTCTATAATTGCACGTTTTTCGAGAAAATATCGTATTTGGCACGTTTTACGATAAAAGGGTGATTTCTGCCTATGATGTTATAGTTTCGGGATTTCAAATGATAAATGGTTTTTTAATGATTATAAACGGCTTTGAGACGTGATCTGATGATCAAAGTTTTCGGTTTTAGAATCGGATTTTGGTAAACGAGATTTGGTTTTAAAGTTGAAAAGTGGAATTCCGGATTTGGGTTCGGAATGACGGTTCTGGATGCGGGAATGGTGTCAGACCAGTGGTTTGGGATTCGGGTTTGGATGTGGATTTGGACTTGGTTTTCAAATGGTTTTGGATTGGATTTGATGGATCTGGTTATTGGGTTTAAGGACCCGGATATTGTGATTGACGGGGGACGGGCGCGGAATGGGTTTAAAGACCCGGATCGAGTTTAAAGACTCGGGAGTTTAAAGACTCAGATATATTGATTTCCCCCGTAGGCCTGTTGAGTTTAAAGACTCGGGAGTTTAAAGACTCGGATATTATTGAGTCCTGGATTGAGTTTAAAGACTCGGAAATTTACAGACTCGGCAGTTTACAGACTCGGATAGATCCCGCAGGTTTGATCGGATAATGATGGCTTGATATTTATGTTGTGTGATACAGTTTTATGATGTTTATGATATGATTTCTATAACTGTTTTTATAATGTTTCAGCAAATGTTTTATGACAATCCTTCTAGGATTTCTAACTGTTTTCAATAACTGGGTTATGCATGTGATTTCAAAACGGAGGGCTAAAACCCTGGTTTTATTATGAAATGGTTTTCGAAAAGTATTTTATTATTTATGGTCCACTCACACCTTCTGTTTTAAATTGCCCTTCAGGTCGTGGAGCTAGCGCGGGGTTGTGGCGTCAAGGCAGCGTCGGAGGCATAGAATTTTTTCGAGAATGACCCCGGAGTGCTTAAACTTTTCTGTTGTGCATGTACCTTGTTTATCGGATTTCTTTCCTTTGTTTTTGGTACTATGCTCTGTAAAACTTAACTTCGGGATGTTTAAAGTTTCTCCTGCGTCTGACTGTGTATTTTGGTGGTTTTTCATGAGTTTATTTCGGTTTAGTGTCGGGGTATCAGACGGGAGCAGGATTTACCTCGGTTTTTGGGGTGAAACCGGGGTGGGTCCTGACAATTGGTATCAGAGCATAGGTTTGTCGAGTTTGCTGGGTTTTTGTTTGTTGTGAGGTTGTGTTTAGGTTGTCTGATTGCTTCTATGCCTCTTTCAGCGTGCGATTGATGATGCCTCCGAGACGTAGACCATCTCCACGACCTGAAGATGAAGCGGCGAGAGGAACAGAGAGTGCTACGATTGAGCAAGCCCAGCGGCTCGGGGCTACGCCTTTTAGTGATGGGGCAGATCCTGAGGAAGCCCAAAGGTGGATCACGAGACTTGAGCGGATCTTTGCAGTAATGCATTGCCCACCGGAGGATCGAGTGTTACTGGCTACTTTCTTACTGGACGGTGTGGCATATGAGTGGTGGTATACTCTCGAGTTGTCTGGCTGGGATGCCCATACAGTGACCTGGGAGACGTTTCGGGAGAGGTTCTTAGATCAGTATTACCCTCGTTCTTTCCGAGATGCCAAGGAGGCTGAGTTTCTGCAACTTCAATAGGGGAATCTAAGTGTGGCTGAGTACGAACAGAAGTTTCAGTTGTTGTTTCGGTTTGCTCCTGCGTGTGTGGCTACTGAAGCCGAGAAGTGCCGTAGGTTTGAGTTAGGCATGCGATGTGAGATTCGAGCCATAGTGACAGTTGGATCATTTACTACCCTCCGAGAGTTATCAGACGCTGCGGTGAGGGTTGAGCTAGCTTGCCGGTACGACGCCGGGAGCCACCTTTTTCTGGAGCTTCGAGTCTGAGGACACCGAAGAGAGGTAACTTCAGTGGAGCATCGTCGGTGGGCGATGATCATTTTGGTAGACCTGGTAGTTCCTAGAGTTCAGGATTCCGTGGTTACCGAGCACAGCCGACTCCACATGCTAGTGCGACATCTGTTGCGTCGACAGGGAGACCGAGTCCTTCTGGTCGGGATGTTTGTTTCTACTGCGGAGAGCGAGGTTATTTCCAACGTGAGTGTCCACTGTTACCACAGGAGGGTGGTGTAGGCCGAGGAGCGGCGGAGCCCGGACAAAGTATAGCGTCATGGACAACGGGCACTAGAGGAGGTGGTGGTGCCACTAGTAGTTCGCGGGGACGTGGTAGATCTTCAGGATCTCTGGCCCGAGTTTTTTCAATGACTCAGCAGGAGGTTCAGTCGACACCAGGTGCGGGGACAGGTACTTTTATTATCGTTGGTTATGTTGTACGTCCTTTGTTGTTGGATTTCAGAGTCTAGTTAGGCCTTACCTAGGTGACCTGGAGTGACGAGATTACAACTTACGGTTAGTTCCGTTGAAGGATGACGGAAGAAACGGGAAATGAGTGACTATAACTGATCGATATGAGGTTATTGAAGGAAGAGAACTCACAATCTAGGAGTTGCCTTTAGGACTTTGTCGATTTATTCCAACAAGTGGACGAAATAGCAGCCGGGGGAAGTAAGCAGTTGGTAGGGTTGCCTGGTTGGCCTAGATTGTTCTGGGTTAGGATTTAGTTGGTTCCAGGAAGTGTCGATGGTAGTACGTGAGGATGTACTCTATGAATTCTATTGTACTCCATATAAGGTATTTTAAAATACCTTTGTTTTCTGTTCATAGAGTTTTCCTTGCGTACACCATGAAGTTCTAGTGGTACTGAGAGAGGGTTAGAAGTGGTGAGCTGGTAGGTGGGGATGGAGTGAAATACCCAAGGTGGAGATGATAGATCGAAAACTTGGAAGTAGTGGTTGTTGAGTTAGTGTTGATCACCGGGTAGGAGACCCTAAGTGTCAGGAACTAGATGTGGAATTTCGAGGATGAAATTCTTTTTAGGAGGGTAGGTTATAACGACCCGTCCCGGAAATTAGGGTTAAGACAGTGATTAAGATGGGATTATTGAGTTAATTGGTGTTTAGTTGGTTACTTTTGGGGTTAGTGTAGAATGACCATTTTACCCCTTGTCTGGCTAATAGTTGACTTTTAGTTCGAGCAGTCAATTGGGTATTCACCGATGACTGTGACGTAGTTCGGGACGTCACGAGTTCGTAGATAGGTGGTACGCCCGATTCCGACATCCGAGGAGGAAGTTGTGATGTTCGGAAGGTTGGGGGCATTACCGTAATGTGGCTAAAATAGGGGGAAAGTTGACTTTTCGTACGTTCGGGTTTTGACACGTTGACCTAGGACCGTTAGGTAGATCTTGTCGTCCTGAGTGCGATGACAGGCGGCACGTATTCATCGGAGTTGGGATGTGTGCATTACGGGTCTAGAAAGGTAGTGGCAAAATGGTAATTTGGACTTAAAAGGAAGGGCAGTTTGGTCTTTTGTACTTTGGGCTTGGTGCAGCCGGATTTGGACAAGTGTCCAGGGCAAAGAGGAGATTTTTGTGTGAGGCTTGAGGGGATGGTGACACGTGGGGCTTGGCTAGAGGGTTCTAGTGAGTGCACGGGTGTTTCAAAATCGTGCGGGTGTGTGTGTGTGTGTGTGCCCGTGTTTGTGTTCGAACCAGAGAGAAATAGAGACTGAGAGATTGGGAGAATTAATCGGTGACTGTGTGTGTTTGTGCGAATTGGTGAGTTTGTAAGTGACTAAGGGAAGCTGAGAGTGTGAGGATTGAGTGGTGAGGACTGCTCGTGTACGGGAACTGGTGAGAGAAGGGGGAGAGTTCACGGGAAAAACAGAGAGAACAGAGAGGAGTTTGGGTGGTGGTGTGGCTGTGTGCTATTCGTTTGGGCTCGACAGGGGGCGAGGACGACTCTGTGGACTCCAGGGAGTGCGACGGTGAGCACGGCGACGATCGACGACAGGTAATTTCTTCTTCCCGTTCTTTTGCTCTATTTTGGCCGTGAACTTCAAACCAAAAGTCGTGGCTTTTTGGGTTGAGTCGATGGTTTTGGTGAGTTGGGTGAGACTCAGGGAGGTCCTAGGAAACGTCTAGTGTTGCCACCGTGACGGGGGAGAACGTAGGTGGTTGGATTGTGAAACAGGGGACAGTTTGGGTTTTGGCTTCGAGCTTGAGTCGACGGGTTAGGGACGGTGTCGTGGTGTTTGAGTGAGGGGGATAGGTTCTTTAGGACGGGACGATGAGAATGGTGAAGAGTGGGAGCAAAACGGAGACGGAATGGCGGAGAACCGGGAACGCCAGTTCAGACCGGTTCACGCGAGGTAGACGACGGTGAACAGTACCCTATGTGAAAGCGCGTGAGGCCCACGCGCAGCCACTTTGGGCGGCGCGTGGGGGCGCGTACAGCGGTGTTTGACAAAACGGTCAATTGAGTTTTTGTTCTAAATGTTATAATGAATCCATTGGAATAGGTTTCAGGTTAATCGGATGTTGTTTGAAGTTAGTTCCGCGAGGTTGAAGGTTTAGGGTTCCGATTTCTTACGTTTAAGACCCGGGGATTTTTGGGAAAAATTAGGTGGATCTTCGTAGATGTGTTAGTAACGTTCTTGGGTGGTTGTTGATAGGATCGGGATTTCCCGAGGAAGCTGAGGAACGTACGGGACGTTCGGGACGTGACTGAGGGCTCGGTACTGTGAGTGGACCCCTTCTCTAAACTCAAGCATGCGTAACTGTTTTTCATACTTGTTTTATGGTTTTACATGTGATTTCATGATTGTTAAATGTGTGGTGTTGGTTTTCTATAATTGCACATTTTTCGAGAAAATAACGTATTTGGCACGTTTTACGATAAAAGGCTGATTTCTGCCTATGATGTTATAGTTTCAGGATTTCAAATGATAAATGATTTTTTAATGATTATAAATGGCTTTGAGACGTGATTTGATGATCAAAGTTTTCGGTTTAGATTCGGATTTCGGTAAATGAGATTTGGTTTTAAAGTTGAAAAGTGGAATTCCGGATTTGGATTCGGAATGACGGTTCTGGATGCCGGAATGGTGTCAGACCAGTGGTTTCGGATTCGGGTTTGGATGTGGATTTGGAATTGGTTTTCAAATGGTTTTGGATTGGATTTGATGGATCTGGTTACTGGGTTTAAAGACCCAGATATTATGATTGACGGGGGACGGGCACCGATTGGGTTTAAAGACCCGGACTGAGTTTAAAGACTCGGGAATTTAAAGACACAGATATATTGATTTCCCCCGTAGGCCTGTTGAGTTTAAAGACTCGGGAGTTTAAAGACTAGGATAGATCCAGCAGGTTTGATCAGATAATGATTGCTTGATATTTATGTTTTGTGATACGGTTTTATGATGTTTATGATATGATTTCTATAACTGTTTTTATAATGTTTCAACAAATGTTTTATGACGATCCTTCTAGGATTTCTAACTGTTTTCAATAACTGGGTTATGCATGTGATTTCAAAACGGAGGGCTAAAACCCTGGTTTTATTATGAAATGTTTTTCGGATAGTATTTTATTATTTATGGTCCACTCACACCTTCTGTTTTAAATTGCCCTTCAGGTCGTGGAGCTAGCGCGGGGTTGTGACGTCAAGGCAGCGTAGAAGGCACAGAATTTTTTCGAGAGTGACCCCGAAGTGCTTAAACTTTTCCTTTGTGTGTGTACCTTGTTTATCGTATTTCTTTACTTTGTTTTTGGTACTATGCTCTGTAAAACTTAACTTCGGGATTTTTAAAGTTTCTCCTGCTTCTGACTGTGTATTTTGGTGGTTTTTCGTGAGTTTATTTCTGTTTAGTGTCGGGGTGTCAGACGGGAGGAGGATTTACCTCGGTTTTTGGGGTGAAACCGGGGTGGGTCCTGACATTACTCCACTCAGTCGGTGCTCCGTGACTACTGCGGGGTCCACCCAAGCCAACGACCCTCCCCGAAGGAGATAAGAGAAGTAAAGGAAGGTATATGCACATATATATACATAATACAAATATCCATGCCCGATTCCCCTAAACCCCCATGATCCATAATATCCATAACCAAGGTAACATGCCGGTTCCCATAAACCGTCATGTACCGTAATAACATAACCAGGGTAACATGCTGGTTCCCATAAACCGTCATGTACCGCAATAACATAACCAGGGTTCATGCTGGTCCCCATAATCCATCATGAACCACGATACCATAACAAGGGTTCATGCCGGTTCCCATAAACCGTCATGAACCGGGAAATCCATTTAAGGTTCCCTGACCTGAAATCAAAACCGTAAAGTAACCTGGGTCTCGTGCCCGAACATAAGACATCAGATGGGCACCGTGCCCGATATCTGAGGTCATATGCCCGAGACAAAACCAAATGGGTCTCATACCCGAGTTTATCCTTTTGAAATCCAAAACCATTTCATTAAAACCAATAAAGATACACCGACCCGTATAGGCACCATATAGGGCCGAAACCTCGAAATACGTACCTATACGTAACCACATACAAATGCACCCATGGCATCATCAAACATGTATGAAAACATATAAGAAACATTTATGCATGCACCAATTTAGAAAACCAAGGTCTACTCAGAGACCGTCCGAGCTATCGCCTCGATTTGCATGCCATAGGCTCTCCCGAGCCGATCATTGTCATTGGGACTCCCGAACCTGTCCAAATCGTAATAGAAGGTTACTAACTAGCTTATTAACCTCCTACCAAAGCCCCGTAATTTTCCCGAACTTTTAACTATATTTAAACCGATCCTAAACTTTCTGATGCCCCGAAACATATCTAGACGGTGTCCGATTGACACTAAACCAGTCCCAACATGTTCGTTACATCGAATAGAAGATTTCACATGTTGAACACTTCCACAAATCACTGTTCACGCGCCCCCACGCGCCCCTAGAAGCCTCAGAACACTATTCATCATCACTAACCTTGGACTGGACCGGTTTTACTGTTCATTGAACTGGTTTTCTCTAGTTCTTGGAACGGTTCAGGGTCCATTTTAGGTCCATTTCATCTCTTTTTAATCCTTAAATGTTCATAATCCAATTTCCTATCATTTAGACATTATAAACCGAAGAAAACCATCACAAAACCATCCATTTCCGATCGGCCATAGTGGCCGGATTTTCCCCCGCCGTTCACGGCTCTTCCCGGCCATCCTAAGCCCCAAACCTAATCCCATTTGACTCCTAGAGTTCCCAAAAATATTTCCCAATCCTTAGAATCAAATAAAAACCAAAAAAACCGAAATTCGAAATTTCAAATATTTTCTTACCTCACAGGTTCGCTCCGCCGTCCACCATTGTGAGCCACCACCCTCTGTCCCAGTCCTTCATCATCTCAGCCCTTCCTCATTCCTCACACTCACTCACAGGGTCACAAGAGGAAGGGTGGTATGTGTGTGTGTGTGTGCTTGTTCAAAGAACAAAGAAGAAAATGGAGAAAATGGAGAAGTATGAAATATTGGGGGGCGGGTTCGGGTTTGCGTGTTTGGGGAAGGAGAAAATGTTGATTTGATGAGGAAAGTGAGGATTAATTGATGGGTGGGGATTTAAAGTTTAAAAGGAATGAATGGCTAGGATTTAGTGTTGTTAGGATTAATTATAAAATAATTAAAATAATAATATTTAATTACTTAGATCCATAAATTAAGGGATCTAGCCAATGGGATGAGTGACACTTGTCACTCATCCATGGGTCCCACTGAAAATATCTGGCCTAATCAGATTTTTCCAAATCATCCCCGTCTCGAAGTACGTGCATAGTGAAATCGACCTTCCGTGACCTATAACTTCCCCGTTCGAAATCCGATTTCAGCATGCCGCCTGTCTATGGATTCGTATCGTCCCGATCTACGTAACGGTCCTTGGCCCTCGGCCATTGGACATCCTGGTTAAAAAGTCAACATTTGCTCCTTTTTAACCAAAAGTACTAAAATTCCCCTAAACTTCCGAACGTCATAACTTCTTCCTCGAATGTCGAAATTGAACGTGCCACCTGTCTATGAACTCGTGACGTCACGAACTACGTCACGGTCATCGGTCAAAGTCCATTTTGACTGCCCGAACGAAAAGTCAACGTTTTACCCACGCTAGGGGCAAAACGGTCATTTTGCGTCGTTCGTCCGATTTCGCCTAACTAATCACCGATTAACCTCAGTAATCGTGATTAGTCACAAATCTAATCTTGGAATTTGGGACGGGTCGTTACACCCCACATGTCCATCATCTTGTGGACAGCATTATAAATATCCAATCACATTTTCCCATATGGCCTTATCTGATTGGCCCAAGTGTGAAAAGACCAAAATGCCCCTAAGTCCAAAATTACCATTTTGCCCTTCAACTTCCTAGGCCCATAACTTATCCGTCCGATGTCCGATGACAGCGTGCCGCCTGTCGTTGTCCTCAGGACGTTGAGACCTAGCTAACGGTCCTTGCTCTACGTGAAAATTAAAAGTCCAACAAAAAGTCAACATTTCCCCCTATTAACTAAGATTACGGTAATGCCCTTAACCTTCCAAACACCATAAATTTTTCTCCAATTGTCCAAATCGGACGTGCCACCTGTCTACGGACTCGTCACGTCCTAAACTATGTCACGGTCAATGGTCAAAGCTCGTTCAACCTACAAATCAAAAAGTCAACTTTTGGCACACTATTCACAAGGGAAAAATCATCCTTTTTATACAAATATTTTAGAAAATTACAATTGTACCCTTCCCGAAGGTACAGTGACAGGACCCGCCCCGATCCCACAGGGACCACAAGGGGACGTGCCCTGCTCCCGTCTGACACCCAATAATTCATACCAATTTTAATCTCAAAACATCAATTGCATAAATAACCAAATTAAAGTCGTACATCAAATCCGAATTAACAGATGTCAGACAAGGGATGAAATCCAAAATTACAAGTTGCGAGCACGACTCTAAAATAAAACAGGGGTTCAGGTACGCAGAAGTAGATCTATGCCTCAGCCTCAGTTTCCTCCTCTACCTCAGTATCACGACCTGGAGGGGTTACCAAAAACAATAAGGGTGAGTGGACCGAAACTCAAGTTTATAAAATCATTTGGTAAGTAAAACATATAATTTACCCCTCCGTTTTCCAAACATGCATGCATCATTATTTAAAATCATAAGTCATATAATATGAACCATAAGGCATGTAATAAAACCATAAGTATAATTTTAGTTGCTGCACTATACACTCCAATCCCGACATCACCTGATGTTTGACGTTCTTGACGCCTAATAAGGTCACAATAATAATAAGGCTACGCGTGCCACTCGGGTCTCAATTTCCGAGCTAAATCCCCGAATCCTGTTCGGGTACAGCATCACCTGATGCAGCATCACCTGATGCTTAGCGTCATAGACGCTGGACGTACTAGACGCCCGTGACCTCTCCGGGGTACCTCGCCGGAGGAGACAATATAATATGGAAGGATCTATACAGTGCAGTACCAAATACATTTTATTGATATCCACATGCAAAGCATATATATACATAGATAAAATCCGAACCAATCATTAAGTTTTCATCAGACGGGTCTCAAGCCCAAATACCGTGAAACGTGCCATAACCATATTTTCCATATCATCAAAACCATTATCGTTTTAGCATGTGAATAAGTATAATATACCAGAAAACATTTATGCACGCAAGGGTTTAAGAAAATGGCCCACTCACAGTACAATCCTGCTGCAAACCGAACGTATACCCTCGTTCTGGTACGCTTATACAATCCCTGTCATATCCAAAGTATACGTAAGGGTCCATACAAACCCCTAACATTTAACCATGAAACCCTAGACCGAAACCGGTCCGGAAAAGTCGCCCGAACGCGCTTCCCAAGGCAATAAAACTCATTTTGACCAACTTAATGATCTCCGATCGACCCGAAACCACCGCCATTGGATCCGGATCGTCGAAACCTAAAGAATGGTGGTGGTCCCACCAAAATTACTGTTCACACGCGCCCCCACGCGTAGGTCAACGCGTCGGTCAACGCAGGAACAGTTCCTGCTGACGTCATCGCTGACATCATGCTGACGTCATCTGACAGCTGTCAGGTCTGACATGTCAGACTTTGACAGGTGCCACGTGTCAACATCCGATTGGTCCACCTCACTGATCTGTCAGGCCACGTGTTAGATCTGACATGTGCCACGTGTCAGCACGGCACTGGTCCACGTCACTGACATGTCAGTGACACGTGGCAGTCCCAGATTGGGCCACGTCACTGACATGTCAGTGCTGACTGTGCACTGACATGTGACACGTGTCGGCTCACGGTTGGTCCACGTCACCTGACAATCTGACAGGGTGCCACGTCATCACCTCTGTCCTCAGACGGGTTGACCCGTATTTCTGCAACTCGGGTCGATCAGACCCGCGATCATGACCCGGTCACCATTTCTTCCACACTCAACCATTTCAGTCCTAGTTTGTTCCTAGATGCTCGTCTTAATCCCAGAAAGGGTTCTATGGAATCAAAATCGACAAATACAGACGGGAATCGAAGGCTTACCTCGAAGAACAGAGCTGGTTTCCCGTCGCCGTTTAGCCACCGTCCTGATCACCTCCGGTCGCGAACTCAAGCCCAGAAGGTTCCTATAAGTCCCTAGAGTCGATTAGGATTAATAGGAAACAAAACTAAACGTGGGAATTTGAGTTACCAAAATCTGAGTTTTAGAAACCGTTTCGGGTTTTCCGGTTTTCCCACCTCGCCGTCGTCCACCGCCGCTCACCGCCGTGCCTCAGTCCTTCCCCGTGGGTCCAACAACACACAGACGCAGAGACAAAGTGTAGTGCGCAAGGGTTGGATCAAAGAGCAATGAGTGAGGGTGTCGGGTGAGAATTATATAGAAATGGAGGGAAATGATGGACGGCCCAGATTGAATCTCAGAAATGAGATCAAGGGCTGAGATGCAATCTGAGGGTTTTGAGATGAAGGGTTGAGATCAAAAGCAGATTAAATCCTATTTAAATGCTTAGTGGAGCTTGATCCAATCCAGCCAATGGGTGAGTGACACTTGTCACTCCCCAGGTGTCCTCCAATCAAAAATTTAAGAATAAAATATTCGTCACGAAAACCGAGACACAAACCTCCCGATTTCACGTTTCTGACCATAACTTCCTCGTACGAAGTCCGATTTCGGCGTGCCGCCTGTCAATGGACTCAGGACGTCGAGACCTACCCAACGGTCCTTGAGTCAACTGAAAATTAGTTATTAGACGAAAAGTCAACATTTTCGCCCCCAAAAGTCCAAATTATGGTAATACCCCTGAACTTCCGATAGTCATAACTTTCTCCTCGAATGTCGGAATCGAACGTGCCGCCTGCCTATGAACTCGTGACGTCCCAAACTACGTCACGGTCATCGGTCAAAGTCCGTTTGACCGCCCGATCAAAAGTCAACGTTTTGCCCACGAACCAGGGGCAAATCGGTCATTTTGCACATTTTGTCCGATTTCGACCAACTAACACCGATCAATCCCACTAATCAAATCCCGAAATTCGGGACGGGTCGTTACAACCTTCCCTCCTAAATTAATTTCGTCCTCGAAATTCCAAACGATCCAGTCTCAACGTTCATCCCTCCTGAATTTTGTTTCGTTCTCAGAATTCTAACTATCCCAATTTCACAACCACTTAGTGGAAAGTAAAATTGACCTCGTAACACGTGTACACTCGTACACCAACTACTCAGAACACACTTGTCTGCACCTAAACGTACCACTAGTACGCGCGTCGTATTGACTCCATTCGACCCCGTCGAATGACTGAAACTACCCGTTTCGGATTGACACCGATTGTCAAATCTACCCTTTTGATGACGCAACAACTCAACGATTCCCTTCTCAATCACCCATCATGGTACCTAATCCCACTGGGAGTCATCAGACCTCACTCAATAATCCACGTTGACACATCCCGACAATCTGTCACCATTCAGAAGTTTGTCAGTCGAAAACTGACACTAGACTCACTCGTGGCTACTCAAGCCATCAACATACTTAATTCAAAGATATACCTACCAACAATTCACTCGACCTGTGTGTAATTAGACTTATCGGAAATACCATGACCCATCGCATAACATCCAATGTCGACCTCGGCTAATCCAATGGTATCGGAACCAATCCTGTTACCAACACTCACCGATGTACCTCGGGTATGACTCGTGTACCATTACCTGACACTACAAATCTGCAACGTATCGTACCTCGAACTAGGTACAAAGTACACACATCAATCCATCGACCAGACTACAACCGCCTAGGTCATAGCCAAACACGTACCAAATAATGGAGTACCTTTGCCTAAACCAGCATGAGACAAAACGAACTCCATCCACCTTGGTTAATACATTCGATTGACTTCATAGGGAAGCCAATCTCACTATCAATACGTCTAAGGTTGACAACATTCGACCACGTCAGAAACCTAATCACCCAAGTAATATACCATAAGGAAACCCCTTCGAAAAGAAGTTCAGTCCCGTCATTTACGACTCACATCCCAAAGTAAGGGTGATAATCTCCCTATATGGATCATCAAAATCACGATCCAGACACGGCACTGCGTCCCTGACCGGTAACATCCCGATCCTAGGTCGTCACAATGCCCAAAGTTCTCCACAACACAATCCCGATCCACCTAGGATCCGCCAGTTAACTATTAGACTCCGAACCATAGGGTCTTACACTCTCAACTAATCTGTATACTGTCGCAACGTTCGACAACTAACTCCCACAACTAGACCGATCAGTCAACGACGAAAAACACGCCGAGACTGTGGGTCCCAACCATTTACCTTGTACCTATCCTTGTTATCCGCTTAGGAAAACTAAGGATGATCAAAATGATGACGCTAAAACTCATCCTACGTGGATGCAATCAAAAGCTCGCTGCACTCACCATACCACGTAATTTAACACTATCTGCCACCAAGCAGAAAATGAGGTATCACGCTAACGAAACTTCGATATACCCAACTCCTCCTGATGACCCAAGACAGTTCCCGGGTCCACCAACCAATATCTGACCAGTGTACTAATGACAACGACCATCACCTACCCTGGCAGAACCTGAGAGGTCACCCTAGTGGCTTCGAAAATACCCCTTACCAATGCGGAATACCCGCACAACTCTCGTTACCGCAACACAACCTCTCTTGATACCGTAGTTCCAACCCTGTCGGAACCAACGCATCCGGACATCAACTACGTGTCCCCCCTTTTTGACTGGTTACTGACACATGCCCATTCGATGAAGTCAAATCCCGACTCGTAACTCAAAGTTAGCCCAACACCGATACTAGCACCAGCACCAGTACCAGCACCAACACACTATTAACGATACTAGTAACAGCCCACCGGCATACATACTAGTATCAGTACAAAAAGTATCAACATACAACCATCCACACTTGCACACCGTGTGCAAATCGGACAACCCTGGATCTCCGCTCATACCGAACGACGATCCCGTACCTCTACTCGTACCTTCTGGGTCTCCGCTCATACCGAACGACGATCCCCATTACTTCTGCCAAAAAGAAGAAAACTCAGCCGCTCGTTCCCAGCATCCCTGGGTACGAACACCCTGACAACTTGTACGAGAAGAGAGGATGTCCCTCGATTCTCAATATTAGTGACTGTAACCACTCCGATACTAGTGTCTGCTACAACCTCGTGCGGACCTAACCAACAGACCTTGCTACCAAGTCTCCGCAGAATCGCCTACTACAATAATCAATGAGCGAACCGTGCTCCGTCAACCAATCCATTCCCAAGACAACATCATAAGGATTTGATCAACAAGTAAGTCTACATCCTCAATTCTTACCGGGCACCTCCGAATCATCTAATTCAGAAGGTACACGATGCCCATCGGGGTGCCAACACCCATTTCGAAATCTATGGCTGCTACCACACAATCAAGCATACTAGTACAACTCCTCAAAATAAAAGAATGGGTAGCCCCAACATCAAATAACACACGTACAACAAGATTCGAGATACGCTAAGTACCTGTACCGACACCGGGTGTCGTCCATCCTTGTTGCATCGTGACAGCAATTATACGAGCTCGTGGTCCAGTAGCCTGTCCGCGCCCACGTGCTCCACGTCTCGCACTACCAGTTCCGCTCAGTCCTCGGCCTCCGATAGTGTTGGAAGCCGAACCTTGCACCACACCGATGCCTCCCGTATCGTTACCCAAGTGCACAGCTGGACAATCCCGAGCATAGTGGCCCGAACCACTGTATGCAAAGCAAACGATTACACCCAGTCCCCCAGCCGACTTACTGGATGCACCATTCCGAGGAAATTTCGATCTCGATTTCTGGGAACTCCCAAAGCGACCCGGCCCTCCTCGGCCGCGCGATGATGTTCCACAACTGTGTCCTCCCTTCGCTCCTCGATGGCTCACCGGTCCAAGACACGGACGATCCCTGCGTCGTTCCTCACCAGATAATTGTGGTGCCTGGTGTGTCGCCAAGCTAGTCTCGACACGAACCGCGGCATCCACCATGTCCTTCAGGGTAGCATGACAGACAGTTGTCATACCCGCCCGAATATCCCCTTGGAGCCCAAGCTCAAACCTCAGACATTTATCCCTCTCTGTGCTCACAAAGGCCGCTGCGAACCGAGAAAGTCTCACAAAGGCCTGCCCATAATCCGTCACTGACATAACACCTTGCTCAAGTCGTAAAAACTCTGCTTCACGGGCAGCGTGAAAAGATAGTGGGTAGGTCTGGTGGTCCAAGAATTTCGCACGAAAGTCCTCCCAAGTAGTCGTGTGGACCGACCAACCAGACATCTCCAGGCCGTACCACCATTGGTAGGCCCCGCCTTCCAGTAGGAAGGTCGCCAATGCCACGCGCTCATCCGCTGGACAGCGCATCACTGCATAGATCCTCTCCCATCTGGAAATCCAATCATGAGCATCATTGGGGTTTGATCCCCCGCTAAAGTGTGTGGCTCCCAAACGTTGAGCCCTTTCAATGCTTGCGCATTCCATTTCCCTAGCTACCTCCTCGTCAGTTCGTGCATGAGGAATTTTCCTTGGAGGCATAACTCACTGTCAAGAGGCATCGATCAGATAACAACATTCTTAACACTCGAAAAGTAACTAGTACTAATCGCTAGTCTAGCATGCTGACCATACCCTAGTACTGACCACAACCTAGTGGTTTGATACCAAGCTGACAGGACCCGCCCCGATCCCACAGGGACCACAAGGGGACGTGCCCTGCTCCCGTCTGACACCCAATAATTCATACCAATTTTAATCTCAAAACATCAATTGCATAAATAACCAAATTAAAGTCGTACATCAAATCCGAATTAACAGATGTCAGACAAAGGATGAAATCCAAAATTACAAGTTGCGAGCACGACTCTAAAATAAAACCTGCGGGCAAACCACCCAACAGGGGTTCAGGTACGCAGAAGTAGATCTATGCCTCAGCCTCAGTTTCCTCCTCTACCTCAGTATCACGACCTGGAGGGGTTACCAAAAACAATAAGGGTGAGTGGACCGAAACTCAAGTTTATAAAATCATTTGGTAAGTAAAACATATAATTTACCCCTCCGTTTTCCAAACATGCATGCATCATTATTTAAAATCATAAGTCATATAATATGAACCATAAGGCATGTAATAAAACCATAAGTATAATTTTAGTTGCTGCACTATACACTCCAATCCCGACATCACCTGATGTTTGACGTTCTTGACGCCTAATAAGGTCACAATAATAATAAGGCTACGCGTGCCACTCGGGTCTCAATTTCCGAGCTAAATCCCCGAATCCTGTTCGGGTACAGCATCACCTGATGCAGCATCACCTGATGCTTAGCGTCATAGACGCTGGACGTACTAGACGCCCGTGACCTCTCCGGGGTACCTCGCCGGAGGAGACAATATAATATGGAAGGATCTATACAGTGCAGTACCAAATACATTTTATTGATATCCACATGCAAAGCATATATATACATAGATAAAATCCGAACCAATCATTAAGTTTTCATCAGACGGGTCTCAAGCCCAAATACCGTGAAACGTGCCATAACCATATTTTCCATATCATCAAAACCATTATCGTTTTAGCATGTGAATAAGTATAATAAACCAGAAAACATTTATGCACGCAAGGGTTTAAGAAAATGGCCCACTCACAGTACAATCCTGCTGCAAACCGAACGTATACCCTCGTTCTGGTACGCTTATACAATCCCTGTCATATCCAAAGTATACGTAAGGGTCCATACAAACCCCTAACATTTAACCATGAAACCCTAGACCGAAACCGGTCCCGAAAAGTCGCCCGAACGCGCTTCCCAAGGCAATAAAACTCATTTTGACCAACTTAATGATCTCCGATCGACCCGAAACCACCGCCATTGGATCCGGATCGTCGAAACCTAAAGAATGGTGATGGTCCCACCAAAATTACTGTTCACACGCGCCCCCACGCGCAGGTCAACGCGTCGGTCAACGCAGGAACAGTTCCTACTGACGTCATCTGACAGCTGTCAGGTCTGACATGTCAGACTTTGACAGGTGCCACGTGTCAACATCCGATTGGTCCACCTCACTGATCTGTCAGGCCACGTGTTAGATCTGACATGTGCCACGTGTCAGCACGGCACTGGTCCACGTCACTGACATGTCAGTGACACGTGGCAGTCCCAGATTGGGCCACGTCACTGACATGTCAGTGCTGACTGTGCACTGACATGTGACACGTGTCGGCTCACGGTTGGTCCACGTCACCTGACAATCTGACAGGGTGCCACGTCATCACCTCTGTCCTCAGACGGGTTGACCCGTATTTCTGCAACTCGGGTCGATCAGACCCGCGATCATGACCCGGTCACCATTTCTTCCACACTCAACCATTTCAGTCCTAGTTTGTTCCTAGATGCTCGTCTTAATCCCAGAAAGGGTTCTATGGAATCAAAATCGACAAATACAGACGGGAATCGAAGGCTTACCTCGAAGAACAGAGCTGGTTTCCCGTCGCCGTTTAGCCACCGTCCTGATCACCTCCGGTCGCGAACTCAAGCCCAGAAGGTTCCTATAAGTCCCTAGAGTCGATTAGGATTAATAGGAAACAAAACTAAACGTGGGAATTTGAGTTACCAAAATCTGAGTTTTAGAAACCGTTTCGGGTTTTCCGGTTTTCCCACCTCGCCGCCGTCCACCGCCGCTCACCGCCGTGCCTCAGTCCTTCCCCGTGGGTCCAACAACACACAGACGCAGAGACAAAGTGTAGTGCGCAAGGGTTGGATCAAAGAGCAATGAGTGAGGGTGTCGGGTGAGAATTATATAGAAATGGAGGGAAATGATGGACGGCCCAGATTGAATCTCAGAAATGAGATCAAGGGCTGAGATGCAATCTGAGGGTTTTGAGATGAAGGGCTGAGATCAAAAGCAGATTAAATCCTATTTAAATGCTTAGTGGAGCTTGATCCAATCCAGCCAATGGGTGAGTGACACTTGTCACTCCCCAGGTGTCCTCCAATCAAAAATTTAAGAATAAAATATTTGACACGAAAACCAAGACATAAACCTCCCGATTTCACGTTTCTGACCATAACTTCCTCGTACGAAGTCCGATTTCGGCGTGCCGCCTGTCAATGGACTCAGGACGTCGAGACCTACCCAACGGTCCTTGAGTCAACTGAAAATTAGTTATTAGACGAAAAGTCAACATTTTTGCCCCAAAAAGTCCAAATTACGGTAATACCCCTGAACTTCCGATAGTCATAACTTTCTCCTCGAATGTCGGAATCGAACGTGCCGCCTGCCTATGAACTCGTGACGTCCCGAACTATGTCACGGTCATTGGTCAAAGTCTGTTTGACCGCTCGATCAAAAGTCAACGTTTTGCCCACGAACCAGGGGCAAAACGGTCATTTTGCACATTTTGTCCGATTTCGACCAACTAATCACCGATCAATCCCACTAATCAAATCCTGAAATTCGGGACTGGTCGTTACATACAGGTTGTTACATTGAAGCTTGCATCAGTGGTGATGGTGGGCGTGGTTTGGATAGATACGCATTGGTTGGCGTGAGTAAGTTATCACTTGGAGTGGGCCCCAAGCGTGTAGTGGGAAATTTAGACACGTGGGTACATGTGGTGCACCAGTCGTAATTATGATAGAAGTGATGGTGATCGGAACCTTTCCAATGTAATGGGTTGGTGAGGACGTGGACTGGATATTAGATACCGTGTGTTTGGGACGGAGTGATTTGGTAGGGTTCAGTCATTGGTGGGAGAGGAAGCTCAGAGTTGTGGATGACTAAGGGAAACCTACAGTGTAGATGTGTTATCACTACGAGACGAGTATTTGGTGAGGTCTACTTACCCACAGGTTGAGCTAGTTGGTGCTTCGTGTAACCACAGATGAGGTGAGCGGGCAGGTTGCTTCGTATGAAGCGACTGCTCTATAACTCTGGCTGAGTCCACGAGGATCGCTAAAGGAGTCGATTGAAGTGAGTATCGAGACCGATAAAGGCCGCCATTTTGTGCTTGGCTTAGTTAGGTGAAATTCGTGCCATTTTGACGGAAGAATCTTACGCTACATTGAGGGAGTTGTGGTACGAGGTTGGTGTCTTGACCCGAGTAGCGGTTGTCGAGGTGATGTCGGTGACTGAATGTCGATTGGAGATGATGGTTGAAGCTCTGATACCAAGGTGGTATGGTCAAGCGGTGATAGTTGGAAGGTGTTCGTATAATCCCATAATTGTCAAGAGTGTTCGAGTGGTATGGTTGTCAAGGTGATGTTCAATGGGTCAGTCTGAGTTATTGACGTCGTTGAGTAGCATCTGTCAGGTGGTATCGACGTGGGATGTGTCATCAATTGTGGACTCCTGCGTAGGACGTGGATTGCCACAGTTGGGGTGTGGAATTGGATGAGTTTGAAATTTTGAGGAGGAAATTATTGTAAGAGGGGTAGTCTGTAACGACCCGTCCCGAATTTCGGAATTAGTGACATGCCCCATCCAATCCCCTAAGGATTAACGCGGGATGAGACATGATCCCGTCTAACACACATGCCACCCGAGGTAACACGCGGGTCGGACAAGGGATAACCTGAAATCCTTATCCCAATGGGCCCCCAGAGTGCGCCAGGATCAGCCGAGGAATGTGAGGTATCGGTCTCTGCCACAGCCCGCATCTGCTATCAACAACTTGAAGAGCATTAAAAACCATTAAAAGCTGTGAGTGGACGAAAACAAGTAATTTCACAAAACACATTTCATAAAAAGACATTTATGCCCTTCACGTAAAACTATGCATGCATTTAGAAAACCAGTTCATTTCCAATATAATAAAAACGTTTATAAAACCAAAATCATTTTCTTTCTCAAATCACGGGGCCTTAGCCAAAAACCATAAAATATTGAAATCCGTAAATCCAAATCCAAGTGGGCCACTGCCAAAAACCATAAACACAGAAACAACATTTCACAAATCCAATATATCATGTTTACCAAATACCTATCATCAGTATCCCAGATGCCTAGCTTCCTAGACGCTTGACGTCCCAGATGTCATACATATCACGGCTAAGCAATGCGTGCTGCCCGAGGTCTCTTCGGGTTCATATCTCTGACATCTCAGATGTCTGACGTCCTAGACATCTCATCATAGCAATCCTGCTCCTGAGTCACTATACGGTCTGGTCGCTCAGTGCAATGACCTCTTGCACGCAATGCGTCGTGTCTACTTCGATGTCCCATAAATGGAGTGAGACCTATCCACATATCCTTATCTCAGGATGGTAAATGGGAAACACCCTTTTTAAAACCATTTCAAAACATCTCAAAATATCTCAAGGGGCCATGCCCGGAATTCCATAAATCTAGAAATCCAAGTACTCAAATCCAAATCCATTTTAGGGTCCCCAACCCGGAATCACATTCATAAACCACAAATGGGACTCATGCCTGATATCATAACCAACTGGGCCCCCGGCCAGATAATTTAACTAAAATGGGTCCCAGCCTGATTTCTCATTAAATCAAATGGACTCCAAGTTTGATAGTTTCCAAACCAAATGAGTCTCATGCCTGAGTTTATCTTTTCAAATCCAAAACCATTTCATCAAACCAACATCGAAATCATAAGCACGTATAACCACAGTATAAAACCATAAACCTTGAAATATGTGCAAATACAAAAAACCAAACATCATACTCATCATCATCACAAAACACATATATAAACCATATAAAACAGTTATGCATGTTTGAAAACAAAAGTCCACTCACAGACCGTCCTAGCTGGTGCCTCGATACGCATGCCACACGCCATCCTGAGGCTAATCCACCATTACCGGGACTTCCGATCCTATACAAACCATACTCGAAGGTTACTAACACTTCCAATAACCTCTCATTAAATCCCCCTAATTTTCTGAAATTTTTAAACCTTTTAATTTAGAACCTAAACCTTCGGACACCCCGAACTACCCTGAAACAGTGTCAGATCGACTCGAAACTTGTCCCAAAATACTCGTTACATCGAAAGGTTGAAATTACGTGTTGACCGCATCCCCCAGAACTGACCAATGTTCCCCCACACGCCACCCAAAGCGCTGCTCATGAAGCCCACGCACTGATGCACTGTTTATCTTCAACCTTCGATCAAACCGGTTCAGACCGGTTATCTGCAAATCTGGTTCTCCCTGATTTCCTAGCCATTTTCAGTCCTTTCAATTCCTATAGCCTCGTCCAGTCATCCCCTATCGATCTATGTGATCAAATTTGTGCAACAAAATCGAGATCATACCTTCCCATTCGAAGAATAAAACCCAGTTTTCCCTCCGTCTAGTTCCTGTGATTTCGGCCACCTCCAGCCTCGATTCTAAGTCCTATAGCTTCCTTGAAACCTCCAAAACACATTCCAATCAATCAATTCGATCAACCATCATGAAATCACGACGATCGGTTCAAGTCCTATAACTTTCTTGCAACCTCCCCCGTGCACGACGATCGACACCATTGCCACCATCATCATCGTGTCACTTCGCTCTTCCTTTTTCTTGCACACACCAAGCACAGATAATGAGGATTAAAGGGGCTACGTTAGGATTGGGTTGCACAGGGTTGAGAGGGTTCGCGGGTTTTTGGGAGATATGAAGAAATGATGGATCGAAGAAGATAAGGACCCATTTAATTGGGGTCTGAACCTATCAGATGGATGACACATGTCACTCATATGGTGGGTCCTTCCAGAAGGTTCCCTAATCAATTTCTGCCACGTGTCAGTTTTCTCGGTTTGCATGCAATAGTGCCTTTTCTGTTTTAGACCCATAACTTTACTATCGAACCTCCGATTTCGCCATGTCGCCTGTCTATGGACTCGTAACGTCCCGATCTATGTTACGGTCATCAATCAAAGTCCATTTGACCATTTGGGTAAAAAAGTCTATTTTTCACCCATTCCCAAGGGCAAAATCAGCATTTCACACCGTCCGTTCGCGATTCTCCATCTAATCCTCGATTAGACCCGCTAATCCACGATTACTTGCTAATCTATTCTCGAAATTTGAGATAGGTCATTACAATTAGATTAGTGAGTAAACGTGGATTAGCGTGGCTAATCATGTAGTAGCGTGGCTAATTGGAGATTAGTCGAGAGATCGCTGACGGACGGTGTAAAATGACGGCTTTTGACAGGACCCACCCCGATTATCACCTCGATAATCGGGAAGAACCCTGCTTCCGTCTGACACCCGAACACAAATGACCAAAATAACCATAATAACTACATCACATACATTGTCAGACCAGGGAAAACGTACGATACAACATACTGTACAATAAGTTAACAGTATCACAGAGCATAGTTAACCGTACAAGATAAGAATAAAACCCTACTTTGTGAGCTAACTACACATGCAACGGAAAGACTTTATGCATCTGCCTCAGCCTCTGTGTTAGCCCCAAAACTCGCACCATGACGTGGAGGGTGTTAAAAACATAAAAGTTTGAATGGACTAAAACTAATAGTTATGGAAAAAAATTTAATGAGAACCAAGGTTCACCCTCCTTTTTCAAACACGTATGCATAACTAAGTATCTGAAAACATATATACGAACCATGTGGAAACCGTTATGGAAAACAATCATAAAATCATGTAAAGCTGAATGTAACATCAACAAATCGAACCTGTTGGATCTATCCGAGTCTTTTAACTCAAAAAAACATATATCAGGCCTTCACGGAATATCAACGAGTCTTTAAACTCAAAACACAATCGATAGGCCTCAGGGGTTATCACAATAACCGAGTCTTTAAACTCAACATATCTCAATCTCGAAATACGTAAAAATGCGATAAATCACATTGAAAAGCGTGCAATCATGTAAAGTAGGAATATCATAATCATAAGCATAAAATCATATATTGAAACATGAAACGAGTAAGTAAAAACAATTGTTCATGCTCGGTTAGAAAACAAAAGTCCACTCACTAAGTCTAAACACGTCAATTGTGTCCTGCACGCTCCCCAGACTCCTGAGGAATGTTTTGGCCTGTCAAATATCATAATTTCGGGTCACAAATACTTTAATTGAGCTTACATTAATTTCCCCAATTTTTTGGGATTTTTCAACATAATTAAATTAAAACCCTAAACCTTCGGACACTCAAAACTATTGGAGTTCAGCAGCAGGTATATTTCTTGTACTCTTCTTGAATCACACTTCACACACTAGCCTGTAATTGAATTGGTTAGGTTGATCACAAGTAGAATAGGGTTTGATCTTGCTGATTTAGGTTTCCGGAATAGATTACTTGATGTGGGAATTTGAGAATTCTGCAATGATGACACACTGCACACAAAGTGTTTGATAAAATGTCTGAGCAGAGAATTGAATGCTAAACTGTGTTTTCTTTCATTCAATCCGATTGTTCTCTGTTACATTTCTTTCTCTTTTAATCTCTTTATATATGTGAGCCTTGTACAATTAGTTAGTTAGTTAGTTAGGAAGGCTGTTACAATTCAACAGCTCATCCAATTACAATGAGACACTTGGATCCTAAGCCTAGAAGCATGTGACAGCTAGCACTCCTCATCCTCCAAGTAATCCACCTTCCCTTAACTGATTTAACTAACTTCACACAGCTCACATTCCACTCTTGGATCAGTTCACTTAGCTTAGGTTCCAACACTCCCCTCTAAGCTATGTACTGATCTAACTCCCAACATTCCTCTTAGGTAGACAAACCTACCCTTGGCCAGTGCCTTAGTAAAAATGTCAGCCAACTGCTCCTCTGTCTTGCAGTAGAATAGCTCCACTTCACCGGCCTGAATTGCTTCTCTAATGAAGTGAAACCGTCTGTGTATGTGTTTACTCTTCTGATGAAACACAGGGTTTTTAGACATGGCAATTGCTGAAGTGTTGTCACATAGGATAGGAGTAGGTCCTGTCTGTTCTTCACCAAAGTCTTCCAACACAAACCTGAGCCACTTAGCTTGTGTGGTGGCCTCACTTGCACTAACATATTCTTCTTCTGCAGTAGACAGTGCAACACTGTTTTGCTTTACAGAAGCCCATGAGAAAACCCCACTGCCAAAAGAAAAAGCATACCCTGAGGTGCTTTTCATATCGTCCAGACTACCACTCCAATCAGAATCACAGTATCCAATTAGTGTAGCCTCCTTTCCCTTCACATATTCCAGTCCATAATCCAATGTGCCTTGGATATACCTCAGAACCCTTTTTGCTGTTCCATAGTGCTTCTTAGAGGGGCCATGCATGTACCTAGATAGCAAACTGGCAGCAAACATGATGTCTGGCCTAGTTGCTGTTAAGTAGAGCAGACTGCCCACAATCTGTCTATAAACACCTTCATCTGCAGCCTCTGAACCATCATTTCTGCACAACCTGTCGTTTGTTGCAAGTGGTGTGCTTAGAGGCTTACATCCCTTCATTCCAAACCTCTCAAGAAGTGTCTGAGCATACTTCTTCTGATGAATGAACACAGACCTGTCAGTTTGGATTACTCCCATCCCCAGAAAGTGATGTAGTAACCCCAAATCAGACATTTCATACTTCATCATCATTTCCCTCTTGAACTCAGCCTTCAATTGATCACAGTTTCCAGTGTAGACTATATCATCTACATAAATTGAGACTATTAGCATCCTCTCATTCCCTACTGTCTTCATGTAGAGGGTTGCTTCACTAGGACTCCTTAGGTAGCCACAGCTGCACAAATGTGCATCTATTTCTGCATACCAGGCCCTTGGGGCTTGCTTTAGTCCATATAGAGCCTTTCTCAGCCTGTACACCTTCCCAAGTTCCTTTTGAGCTTCAAAACCATCTGGTTGCTCAACATACACTTCCTCATCCAACCTGCCATTAAGAAAGGCAGACTTGACATCAAGCTGATAAAGCCTCCAGTTTTTCTGTGCAGCTAGTGCTAGGAGTGTCCTGATAGTATCCAGTCTAGCCACGGGTGCAAAGGTCTCATTGAAGTCTATCCCAGGCTTTTGGGAATAACCTTTTGCAACCAATCTAGCTTTATGTTTCTGAATTGTTCCATCCAGGTTGAGTTTGACTTTATAGACCCATTTAACTCCAATAACAGGTTTATCTTTAGGCCTGTCAACCAGCTCCCAGGTGGCATTCTTCTCAATCATTTCTATTTCTGCTTCCATTGCTTTTCTCCATGTCTTCTCCTTTGCAGCTTCTGCAAAAGTTTCTGGTTCAATGATGGACATGTGACATCTAGCATAGATGTCACTTATCCTTCTGAGTTTGATAGGAGTAGAACTAGGAGTCCCCTGATCAGTGCTTGTGTCTGTTGTCCCTGCCTGCTGCTGATCTGAATTCTGATCATCACCTTCAGATTCCCCAGATTCCATGTCAAAACCTGCTGGTGTAGTCACAGTCACTTCACTGTTTGATTCCCAGTTCCACATCATTGCTTCATTGAAGATCACACTTCTAGAAACCATCACTTTCTTAGTTTCCATGTTGTAAACCCTGTACCCTTTCTCACAGGTTCCATATCCAACAAATACACACTTGATGGAGGCCTGATCTAGTTTCTGTCTCAACTGAGTGGGAATGTGTGCATAACACACAGATCCAAACACCCTTAGATGCTTTACACCAGGCTTCCTTCCACTAAACACCTCAAATGGTGTTTTCTCTTCAACTGCTCTTGTTGGACACCTATTTAGAAGGTAAACTGCTGTACTTACAGCTTCACCCCAGAACTCATAGGGCATTTTCTTGTCGTGGAGCATGGCTTTTGCCATTTCAACTATTGTTCTGTTTTTCCTCTCAGCCACTCCATTCTGCTGAGGGGAATAGGCTACTGTTAGTTGCTTCTCTATTCCTTCTGCCTCACAGAATTCCACAAACTCAGTAGAAGTGAACTCTCCACCTCTGTCACTCCTCAACTTCTTTATTTTGTAGCCACTTTGTAATTCAACCATTGACTTAAACTTCTTGAATACATTAAAGACTCCTGATTTGTATCCCAAGAAATAAGTCCAACACATTCTAGACATATCATCAATAAATGTCACAAAGTACCTGTTTCCTGCCATTGTTTCTGTCTGCATAGGGCCACATACATCTGTATGTATTAGTTCCAAGGGACTTGAAGCTCTCCATGACTTCCCTTTATCAAAACTCTCTACATGCTGCTTCCCTGCAATGCAGCCTTCACAGGTTTCTTTGTATTCTGACAGCCTAGGTAGACCCCAGACCATTTGTTGTTTCTGCAGTGTCATCAAACTGGAATAGTTTAGATGACCATACCTTCTATGCCATAGCCAGGCATTTCCTTCAACTGTGGCCTTTCTTGCCACTGTGTTGACACAATCCAGGGACAGAGAAAAACATCTGTTCCCTAGCATTGGTACTGTGGCAATCATTTGAGTGAGTCCTTCATCTTCATAGATGTTCACCTTCCTGTTCCCAAAGGTCAGATGGTACCCGTGTTCCACCATTTGCCCCACACTGAGCAGATTTGCATCAAGTCCAGGAACCAACATTACCTCATGGATCTGCCTCTTGCCACTTCTTGTGTTTATCTCAAGAGTGCCCTTGCCTGTAGCTTGTACCAATTCTCCTGTCCCCATTTTAACTTTAGCTGTTAGGGATCTGTCAACATTGACCAACAATGACTCATGTGAAGTCATGTGGTTACTGCATGCACTATCAACATACCAGTCACCAACATCTTTTGATACAGAGGCTGAGTTGCATGCATAGAACATCACCGTGTCTTTCTCCTCTATAAGTCTAGCTTGATGAACTTCTGGTTTAGTAGTTACCTCAGTCTGCTTCTCAGAACAGTTTCTGGCTAAGTGACCAGACCTGTTACACTTGAAACATTTCTTCATTTTAAACCAGCAGTGTCCCCAGTGACTTTTGTCACAAATCTTGCACTTAGGAGTACTAGACTCAGCCTTTGCTGCTTCTGTGTTTTGGTGACTTGGTTTCCCAGAATTGACCCTCCAATTCTTGTAATTCTTTTGATTTTTCTTCCATTTTCCTTGGTGCTCACTTCCCTGCCCTCTGAAACCCCCAGATTGTGCAGAGAAGGCTTTGTCCACATTAATACTTTCTTCTTCATGCCTTTCTAGTCTTTGATTAAAGGCTCTAATAGAAGCCACTATGTCTTCTACTACAATATTATCAAGATCTCTTGTTTCTTCAATGATGGAAACAATAGAATCATAGGACTTTGTCAAACTTATGAGTATTTTCTGTGCTAGACGTTTTTCAGGGATATCTTCTCCATATGTTTTCATTTGATTTACTACATCATATAGTCTAGACAGATATGAGTTTAAAGATTCATTATCTTTCATTCTTGTATACTCAAAATCCCTTCTTAAGGACTGAAGTTTGACAGCCCTTACCTTAGTATCTCCCCTGTACTCTCTCTTCTACAGATCCCAAGCACCCTTTGCTTTGTCTTCATTTCTGATCTTGGAGAAGATTGTGTCTGCCACAGAGGTTTGAATCAATCCAAGGGCTCGAGCATCTTTAATGAAATCAGTCCTTGTTGGCTGACTGATCACAGCACCTTCTTCATTCTTGACTTCACTGAGTCCTATCTCTACATATTCCCAGAGATCCTGAGCCCTCAGAATTGTCCTCATCTTTATGCTCCAGAATTCGTAGTTGTTCCCATCGAACACAGGAGCCCGTAGCTCCCCTCCAGAAATTCCAGAACCAGCCATATTAGCTTCTTCCACAAGTCGCGTCCCAGCAACAAGATCAGAGACCAACCAGCTCTGATACCATATTGGAGTTCAGCAGCAGGTATATTTCTTGTACTCTTCTTGAATCACACTTCACACACTAGCCTGTAATTGAATTGGTTAGGTTGATCACAAGTAGAATAGGGTTTGATCTTGCTGATTTAGGTTTCCGGAATAGATTACTTGATGTGGGAATTTGAGAATTCTGCAATGATGACACACTGCACACAAAGTGTTTGATAAAATGTCTGAGCAGAGAATTGAATGCTAAACTGTGTTTTCTTTCATTCAATCCGATTGTTCTCTGTTACATTTCTTTCTCTTTTAATCTCTTTATATATGTGAGCCTTGTACAATTAGTTAGTTAGTTAGTTAGGAAGGCTGTTACAATTCAACAGCTCATCCAATTACAATGAGACACTTGGATCCTAAGCCTAGAAGCATGTGACAGCTAGCACTCCTCATCCTCCAAGTAATCCACCTTCCCTTAACTGATTTAACTAACTTCACACAGCTCACATTCCACTCTTGGATCAGTTCACTTAGCTTAGGTTCCAACAAAAACTACCATTCACCGTTCTAGATTCATAACTTATTCATCTGAAGTCCGATTTCAACGTGCCGCCTGTTTATGAACTTAGGGAATCGAGACCTACGTAATGGTCCTTGAATTACGTGAAAAACACATGTCATATAAAAAGTCAACTTTCACCACATTATTCACAAGCGTAATAATGTCATTTTTACATAAAAGTTTCTGAATTTACATTTTTGCCCTTTTCAACTTTCTGGCCCGTTATAGTTTTACCTCTGAGAATTGGGTAAAAAGATAACTTTTGACCCAGACGATCAGATGGACTTTGACCGATGACCGTAACTTAGATCGGGACATTACGAGTCCGTAGACAGGCGACACGTCAAAATCGGAGGTTCTACAGGAAAGTTACGGGTCTAGGAAGCCTTACAGCACTATTCACATAAACTTAGACATCGTGATACGTGGCAGGATTTTATTGGAGAACCTTCTAGAAGGACCCACTAGATGAGTGACAAGTGTCACCCATCTAATAGGTCTAGACCCCAATTAAATGGGTCCTTATTCCCTTCGATCGATCATCCTCTCGAGCCTTCCTCCCAAACCCGTGGAAAAAACCCATAACCCGTGTACCCATTTCCACACAACACCCCTAAATCATCATCCTTTGCTATTGGGTCATGAACGAAAGTTGGAGAGTGAGGGCAGACGATGATAATGGTGGCAGTGCGGTCGACTGTCGTGGACGATGGTGGATGTTCAATGGTTAAACCCGAACTCTGTTTTTGTGTTAAAAAATGAAAGGACAAATTTTGATGGCTGTTGAACGTTTTGGAGGTTCGGTTGATGCTTCTCAGGTCGAGATGATCGTGGTGGTGGCCACGGGGGTGCAATGACAGTGGAGGTAAGCCCAAACCTGAAAGCCCTGTTTTAAATTAAAAAATGGTGGGTTTTGTTTCGATGGTTTCTGACGGTTTTGGTGGTTCGTATGAGGTCCCTGAAGGTGAGACGAACTCGTGGGATGTGGAACCGTGGTCAGAGGTGGCCGGGATCATGAGAACTGGGCGGAATAGAGTTGGCTTGTTTTTTCTTCGAATTGGAAGGTATGATTCAGACTTGGTTTTCCAATTTTGAACCCATAGATCGATAAGAAATGAGGAGACAGGGCTATAGGAATTAACAGGGGTGAAGACGGGTTAGAATTGGCTGAGAAATGGTCTCGCTGATTCGGTCCAGCTGGATAACCAGTGAATCGGTCTGAACTGGGTTGGACTGGAAGTTAGGGATGACACTGTTCCGGCGAGTGGGTTTCACGTGCAGTGGATTTGGACGGCTCGTGAGGGCGCGTGGGCTTGTATTTCGATGCACAGCCAACATGTGTTTTTATCCTTTCGTTATAACGAACATTTTGGGACTGTTTTCGAGTCGATCAGACACTGTTTCGGGGTAGTTTTGAGTGTCGGAAGGTTTAGGATCAATGTTAAATACATTTAAAAACTACAGAAAATTAGGGGGATTTGATGAGAGGTTAATTGAAGTAATTAGTGACCTTCAGGTATGGTTTGGACAGGTTCGGAAGTTCCGGTGATGGTGATTAGCCTCGGGAAGGCTTATGGCTCACGTATTGAGGTAACAGTTAGGAAGGTCTGTGAGTGGACTTTTGTTTTCTAAATATGATGCATGCATATCTGTTTTATATATGTGATTTCTATGATTATGATTTTGGTATTTATGATTTTAATATTTGTACATATTTTGAGGAGTATGATTTTATACTGTATTTATATGTGCTGCTGTTTTCAATAATGGTTTGATAGAATGGTTTTGGATTTGGTAACATGAAATCGGGCATGAGACCCAATTGAGTTATATTATCGAGTCGGGGGCCCAGTTGGTTTACGAAATTGGGCATGACGCCCAATTGTGTTTTCAAAATCTGATTTCGGGTCGGGGACGCATTTATGGATTGGATAAATGGATTTTGACGGTTTTAATGGAAATTTGGGGCATGGCCCCTCTGAGATGTTTTGGAAATGATTTTATAAGGATGTTTCCCATTTACCATCCTTAGATAAAGATATGTGCATGGTCTCTTCTAGATGTCTAGGACATTGGGGAAGTCACGGCACATTGCCTGCGAGGGGTCATTGCACGGAGAGACCGGTCCGTATAGTGACTTAGGCGCAGGATTGCTATGATTAGACGTATGAGACGTCTGACATCTGGGTTGTCAGAGATATGGACCTGGAGAGACCTCGGGCAGCACACGTTGCTTAGACATGAGGTCTGGGACGCTAGGCATCTGGGATGCCGAGGATGGGTATTTGGTAAACATGAATTATTGAATTTATGAAATGGTATTTATGTGTTTATGGATTTGGGCAGTGGCCGACATGAACTTGGATTTAGATTTACAGATTTTGGTGTTTTACGGTTTTGGGTTGAGTTCCCACACTTGATTTTGGTTTTATGGTTTTGGGCTAAGGCCCTAATGATATGAGAAAAAGAAATGACTTTGGTTTTCTAAACGGTTTTTATTATGTTTGAATTAACTGGCTTTGAATGCATGCATTGTTTTTAAGTGAAGGGCATAAATGTCTTTTTCTGTAAAATGTTTTATGAACATATTTATTTTCGTCCACTCATAGTCTTTTTCTGGTTTTTAAATACCCTTCAAGTTGATAGCGGATGCGGGCTGTAGCAGAGACCGATACCTCACATTCCTCGGCTGATCCTAGTGCACTCTAGGAGCTAATTGGGCTCAGGATTTTGGATTATTACTTGTATGGCCTTCATGTTACCTCGTGTGGCACGTGGGTTAGACAGGAGCATGGCACATCCCGCATTAATCCCAAGGGGATTGGGATGGGTCGTGTCAGTTCGGGGAAAGACTCAGATTGAAACCCCGAGCGGCACGCGTAGTCTTAGGACCGTGACTGTATTGGAAGTCTGGGACATTAGGCATCTAGGATGTCAGGGTTCGGGTATACGTGCACTATTATGATGGTTATATATATATATATTCTATTATATACGAGTTATATGATTTTACAGTTCAGATATTATTGTCTATGTTTTGACTCAAATGCATGGATGTTTGAAAACGGAGGGGTAAAACATTATTTACTATCTTATAAATGGTTTTGAACGTTGTTTATTTTTGACCCACTCACACTTTCATTGTTTTCTTGACCTCTCCAGGTCGTGACGCCGAGGTAGAGGCAGATCCGAAGGCCGAGGCATAGTTTGTTATCATTGTGCACTTGAAAGCCCGTTTTGGGTAGGATGAGCACTGTTTTTGTAACCTGACACTTGTGCTCACTTATGGTTATGTATTATCCCTGGTCTCACAATGTAGAACCCACCTTTGTTTACGTTTAACTTTTTATTTAAATTCTAAAATCCGTTAAGGGTATTTTCGGCACTCTCTAGGGTTATTGTCAAACGGGAGCATGGTACATCCCTAGGTGGTCCCAGGGGATTGGAATGGGTCCTGTCAAATAACCAATTAAACGACCTCCGATCGACCTGAAACCACCACCATTAGATTCAGATCGTCAGAACCTTTTAAACAAGACTAGTTTGACCTCGAAATTTCTATCAAGGCGCCTTCACGCGCTGATCAAAGTTTCAGTCAACGATCAACGCTGACGTCAGCTGCTGACATGGCACTCCTGTCACGTGTCACTGACACCCTACTGGAGTGTCATTAACACCCTAATGACGTGGCCCTACCATGTGTCATGCTAATGTGGCATGATGATGTGGCATGCTTATGTCATCATGCTGACGTCATGGCCTTGCAGGAGAAGACGACCAGAGCCGCCATGCGCCATCGTTTGGTTCGCTGGTTGGCAGTCGAAAAACCTCCATTTTTGGCCTGATTTTCAAACCTTCATATCTCCCTCAATACTCAACCACATCTTATGCTCTTTATATGGAAATCTATCTACTCAAGCCAAGGAATCCAAATATGAATCCAGAATTGAGAGAAAGTACCTGGTTTTCACGATATGAGCTTCCAAAGTATTGGCCAAACTTTGAGTCCTTCTCCTGGCCACTCCCGGCATCTAAAACCTTCCATTCTTGATCCTATTGGCTCGTATGAGCTCCAAGAACATGAATATGGCTTTAGTTTCAATCCAAAACATCAAAATCAAAACCCAAAATCAAACACCCCCCACGGCTTACCTTTGTTTCTCGCGATTTCTGGCCAACGACCTTGACCACTGCCTTCCTCCATCAATCTCCATCATCTCTCCATCCTCCCTCACTCTCACTCACCCTCTCAGTCTCTCTGTGGCCTCAAGCAAGAAGATGGAAAAATGATTTTGGGTGGGTACGGGTTTGGATGAATGAAGAAGATGAAAAAGAAGATGATGCATGATGTGGGGTAATGGGCCAATGGGATGAGTGACACTTGTCACTCATCCATTGGTCTATGTGAGATATTTTGGGTCCCATTAAAGACAAACTAAAATCCACTTATTTCGAAAATCGTGCAATCGTAAAACGCAATCGAACCTTCTGTGACCCGTTACTTTCTCGTACGATGTCTGATTTTGACATGTCGTCTGTCTACAAACTCGTATCATCTCGATCTACGTAATGGACCTCGATCCACATGCATTTGACTTCTCGGGTCAAAAGTGAATATTTTCTCCTTTCTTAGGGAAAAATCATCATTTCACCTCGATCGTTCGATAATCCTCTATTAATCCCCGATAATCCACAATTAGTCCTTAATTATTCTCATAGATTCAGGACAGCTCGTTAAAATCTACCCCCCTAAAAGAATTTCGTCCTCGAAATTCAAATCGACTCATTTCCACATCCAAAACTGCGAAAATCCAATTCTACCTCTAACCCAAGGTACACGTGAGAGTCTCTATCCATAGTATGCACCAACATCAACGTCACTCGACGTTAACTACAATCCGAGGTTTAACGATGAATTGAGCTCAATCCTCTGTGACCGCATCCAACAAATGCGTGACCAACTATCACCGGAAATCTCAACACTCCATTACTCAATCTCTCAAGTCTCAAATTTTAAGTCACGAGCGAGACATCGACACTCGTTGGTGTCACCTGTCACACGCACAGGTGTATTCAAAATCCAATTTGACCATCCTATTCTACCAAGCTGACATCCTACTTAGCATTCATTTTGTCAATTCTACTCAACTGACCATCCAAGCTAGCAAGCTGACATTCTGCACAGTTTCCAATCTGATAATCCTGCTCGGCTGGCAATCCAAGCTGGCATTTGGCTCATTATCCAATTTTACAATACTTCTCCTGATGGGCATCACAAGTCCTCTATCTCACTCGACGGTCTCCAACCGTAAATCACACTCACGACACACCGTCGTGTCTAGCCAATAACTCATCGGCTCTACTGTCACCACTTGAATCATTATCGAAAGACTCGACTCGCTCCAGAGTCTTATTAGCATCCCCCGTATCACTCATCGACAACGCTGTGATCCTAACTCCTCTTGAGTCCCAAACTATCAGAAAATCCTATCTTTTGCACCAAGTAAGAACTATCAGTGATTCATTCCTCGAATAGAAAATTTGACAGATTCATGTATGCTCAACAGATCCATATATTCACAATAGATTCATACATGCATACATAAGATAAATGTAATTCATTACTTAATTGAAGATCAAATCAAGAATCGAAAACCTAATTTTGAAATTGGGAGAATTACTTACATACATGTGGCCCTTCCTTGATATGGATTCTATAGTCTCATTTGATACAGATTTTCTAGCCTATTACTTATGTTCTATTTACTCATATCTTGTATGGTTTTTTTTTTTCAAACAGTTAACTTCTCCTACCATTTTCTTTAAAAATAATAATAATAATAATAAACTTCTCTTAACATTTTGCTTATAAAGAAGAAGTTGAAAACACACTATCTTCTATACTCTCTTATTTCTGCTTCACATTAAAACACCTCATTCTTTGAATGGGTTAACGTAAATATTACGGTGGAGGTGCTTGATCGAGCCCACCATTTCTAGCAGATCAAAACTCAATTAAAGAATGAGGTGTTATGTAATCGGGTTAAATCATATAAATGAAGCTGATTGGTTGTAGCACATTGACTCGCTATTGTCTTTATAGTGATTGTATAATGCTCATATAGTACATACATATGAATTGTGTTTGATCCGAAAACGGATCTAACGAAATATGACCTTGGTAGACATTAAGGGTCTTTTTCTACTTCTCTTGGAGACCTACGAGACAATATAAAGAATGTTTAACACCAGCGGGGTGCCAAATTGACTCTCATATGTGAAGGGAGATCATACATAGTTTAAGCATAGTAAGGTTTAGTGAATAGTAGTTACCTCTATATGAGGAAATTTGTTATGTATGTATAGTGGTAGTAAATGTAGTGGTTGACACCCTAGCGAAGTAAGGCCTAAGCCATCCTTCTAGATGGTGACATTTGTCCTAAGGACTTAGGATGCCAAATGAGTGGTGGTGATCCATTTTGCACGTTAGGGGAGTGTTGTTCTTGTGCAGACTGAGGTACCGACCAAGGTGTGCTGACCACAGATGTTTTCGGGGTGAATCTGATAATGTGGCCAGCGGGTCGATGAGAGACACATTGGTCGGTATGCAGTATGCTCGGCTGTTCATGTGTACTGTCACATTAGTCTTCCTTCTGGTGTTTGGTTGGAATGGTATAAACAAATTATATAATAATTTTCCGGTCACCAGAAAACTCATAAGGATGGCGAAATCTAGGAAAATTTCCAGAAAATACGACAATCTCTTAACCCTTGTTTCTTAACATTTTTTAGTGATTTAAAAGACGAAATTAATTGAGTTTTCATTTAGTTTATGTTGATATTATTACTGAAAGCTAAAAGATACAATAAAAATATGAATTATGAAATTTACAAAAATTAGGTTTTTGAGGCAATAGTTTTTTTCTCTCAATCTCTCTTGCTTACCTTTTCTTGGAAGAAAAGATAGGAAATTGAATCCGAATTAGGGAGCACGAAATATGGTCAAGGATGCAACAAGCATGTTGGATTTGTAGAGGGAGAGAGAAAATGGAAGATAGTTGAAGAAAAGATGTAATGGATTTTAAGAACTTAGGAGGTGCAATTTTCTTAGGAGTGTAAATACCATGGGCCAAATGACAAATATATGATAAATTAGGGTATATTGCAGATTGAAGTTAAGAAAAGGAATATTGTAGATTAAAATTAGTGTGATTGGGGACATTTGAGCTAATTAGACAAGAAATAAATTGCTATATATCGTTAACTAACTGATCATAGTTTGACATTCAATAACTTTAGTTTAGAAAATAACCAAACCAAACCAAGCTTTACTAGCTTGTGCATCGAACATTAACACTTTTGTCTGTGTTGTTTGTGATCACTAATCAGGGTGGAAACCAGATGGGATTTTGTGTGTAGCTCAATTTACTCTCTTGAAATTCTGAGGGTCCAGATCGATCGAAGAGGAGAGAAACAGGTGCAAAGTAGATTATATTTGAAATTCAAAATTTTCCGGTTTCTGTGAGGATCCTCTCAATCTCCTCTAGGAGGCGTTCTTTTTCGTCGATTAGATCTTCATTCTGCTTCTGCAGCTCTTCTATCTGCTTGGTCTGCTCAGAATCCTTCCTGAAACAATCAATATGGTTAATTTACATGAAAATGGAAAATTGTTATTAATTTGTTGGATTACGTAGAGTACCTATTCATGAAGGACAAGTTAAGTTTGAGGGATCGGACTTCCTTCTCAAGATTTTCACAACGCTTCAAGACAGATTGTACATCTGATGGTATTACTGGAGCTGAATTCCTTTCCTTTGCCTCTGCCATTCTTCATCAACATATCAAAGAATAACATAGGCTTTGAATTATTGAATTGAACTTAAGCTGAGTGAGGCCTGAGATCATTTACTTACTTTCGTGACCTCTCCACCCTGCGCTTTTTTGTGGCGTCCTCCTTGTCCGCTGCACAATATTTCCTTTTTCTGTTAGATTTCAGTTCAGACTTGAGAGTATGGTAGTATGCCATGTCAATTGTCAAATAAACAAAGAAACCAAAACTAGCGCAGCGGAAATCTCAATCTTTAGGCTTATGGGCCATTAGCATCGAAGCTGACTAATTTGGTTACCTGAAACTGAACCTGTAACTCCTGATGTCACAGATCCATATCGCTCTAAACGCTCCCCCCTCTGTCAAATCATCGGCTCTTAAATTAGCAACCAATAAAAATTAAGCAATTCAATCTGTAAAACTTTCAATCATTATAGAATACCTTTTGATCTTCTTTCAAATTTCCAATGATCCGTTCTCTGAAATCTGCACTCCCTTAACAACAACTTTAATCACATCAAAACCGACTCATCAAATATCATCTAATTCCCACACCAAAATTATATGAAACTAATAAAATGATTAGTACTACTACTACTACTACCTCCTTTAGATCTAGATCCATTTTCTGAACTCCTATTCCCAGATCGTTTGATTGAATTCGTTTCGCAAATGCTGAGCGTTTGACATGAATTGCTGGGACCATCACATGCATCAAATCCAGATGAAACTACTGGTGCAGCAGCAGATGATTCACTTTGGGAAGCTTCTCGACTTATGGGATTCGGGTTTCTCACATTTACAAACCCTTCCATCTCAATATCCAGCAGAGATCTTTCAACATTTTGTGCATTTTCATCATTCATATTATCAACTTCGATTGCCGATACTTGCTCAAATGTTGCTGCCATTTCATGGATTTTATGATCTCCTCCCTGCCCTTGATCAAAACCAGTGTTCACGAAGACTTGTTGGGTAGAGAAACGGGCATTGGAGCGATCATCCTCTGCACCATGCCCTTCTTTCTCAATAATATTCTGGTTATTGCTAAGCTTTTTGCGTTCTAGCGTACCCTTGAGCATGCTTACAACAGATGAAACTTTATCAATGTCACTCCTTTGTGGGGCGTTGAAATTTGATGACAATGAATTTGATGGAGAAATGAAGCTCCCCAGTTGGTTGGTGACCTCACAAACAGAAAGATGATCATCATTGAAAGCATTTGAAAATGCAAATTCTTGTTTCACTTCCAAACCCATTTCTGTTTGAGCATTTTGCATTGCAACATACCTCCTCCTGCATTTTGCATTACTCAATCAGATGATGCCAGTGCCGTCACAAGAATTAGTAATTCATAAAATTTAACAGAAATATTTCTCTTTTTAATTATTTTATGCAATACCGTAATTCAGAGGACCGGCTTCTTGTCATAGGTTGGGAACTATGAAACCAGGCCTGCATTCACGTTTCACAGTAAAATATATATTACAAATATGATAGAACTGAAGACGCTGATTCTTTGAATAATTTTGAATCGCGGAAGGAATCAATATTTAGAACATGCCTTGGCCAAATATAGCTCACTAGCCTGCATTCCACTTTCAACACCAAGCCTCCAGATCATCGGATTTGAATTTTGATTGTTATCAGCAGAGATTTCATCAGACACGGGTACTGCATTCATTTGTGGAGGATGTATACAATCGTTGCTTGTTTTCTTTTGAAGTATTCCATTACCATTACCATTACCAACATGTTGCTGACCAGACATACCAACTATTTCAGTAGATATTCTGTCATCAAAACCAGCAAGAATCAATCTCTCATGGAAAAAGTGGAAAACAGAACTAATTTTTATTATGACATGTTAAAAGTTTGAGAGTAGCCGAAGAAATTTTAAGAGATCCTTCTAAATGAAGTGCTGGTTTAGCGAGCGAAATTAATTGGTGCAACTCATCAAATTCAATTATATTAATGTAAAAATGAATGTCTTTTGGTGGTAAGGGGATCAAATAGATGGGGTGACTTAGATGAAAACTTATCAAATCCAACCCACAACTCTTACACCTTGGCGTAACAAAATGTCTATCCCAACTCCGCCACTCTTCTTTAGACAACACCAAATAACATACTTAAAAAATATCGAAAATTCGAATATGATATCACTATCATCAATTACAAGAAGGACGCTCCTGCCTATGTCTAATCCCATCTAATCGTTTTGCAATCTAAATATAAACATTTTTATATATAAGATGTTGAAAATGCCTATGATCAATATTAAAATGTTACCTCCGTGATCCTTGTCGAGTTCGATGTGCAATGCCAGATGGATTATAGCAATTGCTCTGGAAAAAAATAAAAAATCAGCAAGGAGGCAATTTCTGCTCGTTTTTTCTTCATTTTCATTACGACTCGCAGAATTTGATTAGATAATTTCTTAAATTCAATACATTTTTAATGTAAAAAGTGTTTCGTTGCAGAAAAAATTAAATAAAATAAAATTTATAAGGAAATTTATATTTTCTAATTGTATCATTTTTATTTTCAAAATATATTGAATTTAATGAATTATCCAATCAAATCCATTCTAATCCTCTTCACCAAAAATTAGGCCGCACTTCACATTTCTTTTCCCGACCAGTCCATTTATCTTTTTTATTTGGAAGACCGGCGGCCTTAAGGTTTTTAGTTGCTAAAAACCTAGAGCATAGAATATGCTCTATCATCTGATCAAATCCCTATATCATCCCTGGCCAGTTTCTAAATTCTAATGGCTTATTATATGTAGATACATGTGAATCTATCATGATTTGACTCGCAGATCACGAACTTTGGAAAGAAAAAAAAAAGAGAGTAAGAGAGAGAAACTATAAACAATTTTCAATGAGAATTTGATCACAGGGCATGATGAATGGGGTTTATGAAATAATTGATTAAAGAGAAATGAAGAGTGAACGTTGAGAAGTAGCTGAATAATAGAATTGCATGCCTCTCCAGTTGTGAGCCAGGTTTTGAAGAGCTCCTCGCTATCTGTACGAAAGTTTTGAGACAAATTCTTAAAGCCAAGCATCTCCATGGTGGGCTGCAGAGGTGTTGCAACCGAGCTCTCCATGTACGATCTCACCATCAGCTCCTCACTCGTATTCCTACAATACAACTCCCACAGCCCTCTTTCTTCCATCTCGCGGCTTGCTGCCCTGCGGCCCCGACCAAGCAGCAGAAGATAGATGAGACGATCTCTCAAGACTCAGAAATTAACCAGCATTACGTCTTTGAGTTTGAACCAACTTTTGACAACCAATTTTGCCTCAAGTATCTCAACTCAGAGATCACAAGTGCTCAACAACAATAACACCAACTCATCTGCATGTCAACTATCAAAAAACAATTTCCAATTAATTATTGACACCAGCTGGAAAGACTTCAAACATTAAAACCAATCAGTATATGATAAAGAAAAGGTGTTTCAATTAAGTACCTACCTAGCTACCTAATATATGTATATATAATTTTTATTTTATTTGTTCTTTGTGGACAATTTTACAGGTATGTGCATATCAACGGCTGCTTGTGGTCATCAAAACTAAATAATGATGAACTCATGCGGTATCGGTATCTATGATTTTTGGGTTCTCTAAAGATTCCCCATACCATTCATTGTCTCTTCCTTCTCATCAAACGTATATTCTTATTCTTACGGCAGTAGCTTCGTTATTTATATTGTTTATTAACGCTTGGTCAAACATACCAACTTAATTTTATCATACAAGGGCCCATGGATGATGAGGGGATCGGATTCTACGCACGCTCCAACCAGACCACCCACTTCACAATGTTGAGTTAAACCATGATGCTAGTGACAAAACACCAACACCAGCCTTCATATTGATTACTTTCGGTGATTGGATTCGATGACTCCAAATTCCATACAGGGTTTTATTTTCAAGAGAGTGGATTTGATAAACTTTCTTCTATCACTACTCCCTTTACTCCACTTATATTGAAAGAGCGTCTATTTTCATAAGCAAAATCAGTACATTGAATTTTCCAAAGTAAAGACTTATCCAATTATGCTCCCTAAATGTAACCTACAATTACTATATATAGGACAATCTAGTGACCGATCCTCTTCCATTAGTTTCGACTTTCGAGATGTGGGTTTGAGATATACCTAACTAGCTAGTATCAATTTATGAAAATAAATAATTTACGGTAGACCTAGAAACAGCAATGAAATGATGGAAGCAAGGAAAGGGACCTGTTGAATTGGTTTTTATTTAAAAATTGAAGCCGATGGGCGGGCGTTTTCTATGTGTCATGGCTTGGGGAGTATGTAGACTCGACGACTTTTTTATATGTGGTAAATTGGTAATGGTCCATCCAAAACCTAATTCAAGTCAGTCAAGTGGCCTTACAAAATAGGAAAGATCATATGCTCTAATGCTACAAGCCAATTTCCTTTTGTTTTTGCCAATTACTTTCAAGGTTTATGGCCAAATGATGGGTGTCAGTGTCACATCTGCCCTGTTTGCTCCAAAATTATCAAGTTTTTGTAATTAGGGCAAGAGATTGTATTAAATGGCAGCGTGCCACTATATTATCACTAGAATAAGCTTAGTAGATGTAAGAGTAAAGAAACTTGCGATCCGAATAATTTAATTTTTAATAAATAAGAAGATTTCAAATGTGCATAATGTAATACCCTTTCCAATATCATTATATTAAAAAAAAAAAAAAAACTTTCAATAAGGGGATTATGAGCTAAATAAGAACAATGTCCAATATTAGGTCAAGAGATTGTATTAAATGGCAGCGTGCCACTATTATCACTAGAATAAGCTTAGTAGATGTAAGAGTAAAGAAACTTGCGATCCGAATAATTTAATTTTTAATAAATAAGAAGATTTCAAATGTGCATAATGTAATACCCTTTCCAATATCATTATATTAAAAAAAAAAAAACTTTCAATAAGGGGATTATGAGCTAAATAAGAACAATGTCCAATATAAGTTCGGATAGCGCTTTGCAATAATTAATCTTTTATCGCCTCCAGCATCACCTTCTCCTAAAATCGTCAGCCAAACACTGCTCCACACTCTTGTTTCGCTTTCCGCTGAATTAATTCAGAACCGCAATGAGATCGCTGTGGGGACGATGACTTTGGGTCTTACTTATTTATACTTGGGGCAACTTTGGTAATTAGTAAAAACTAATGTTTGGATGGGATTCACGTATTCTATGGTGGATATTTTTATTTTAGATTGTGGCTTCTCATGCAGTGATTCAAATATCAGCCGACATAGCCGATATATTGACAATATATCATTGTTTAGGCGGAGCGACACATAAAGGGGGTAAGAAAAATCTTCCGAGAAAATCGATGGTATCGGAGAAAATGGGAGAATATCTCTGATTTTGGTCGATGATTTTGGTCGATATCAATGATTTTCCCCCATTCGGTTGATAGTCACCGAAAACCAAATTCAAACTCAAAACTCAAACCCAAAAAAATGAGATCTGTGGATGAACAGAAAAGGGAATTATTCAATCCTACAAATTACAATTATTCAAACCTACAATTAATTATTCAAGTTCACGAGTGATCAGAAATTGGAAAAGCAAACTAAATTGGCCATCAATCACGCATGAATAGCTACAAATTTGGAAAAATTTAAAAACCACTCAAACACTCACTTCAATCAACAGATCTACAAATTGCAGCAATTGAGAGAGAACATAGAAGATAGTCGAATTGGAGAGAAAATAAATTTGGGGCAAACCTCCCTTGACCGACTTCAAAGCACAATTGCACTCCTCCTCGAATCTGTCATTGACTGCCAAACCTCGAAGCACAGAACACCTCGGCCCTCGATGGCGGCTCCTCCTCGACCCTCGACCGACAGCATACCTCGACCCCTCCGCTTCTCTCACCCTCCTCCTCGACCCTCGATGACGACGGGTCCACCCTGCTAGTCGTCCCTGTTCTCCCAGGCTCGCTGCCCCTTTACGGCCGCCTCTCACCGTCGCACCAGACAGAGCCCAGGAGAAAATTCCAAACGGCTCTGCAGGCTTCCACACAAAGAAGAGATCGATTGATTGATCTCTGTCAAACCCCAACCCGTCGTTTTTAAGCGATGCAAGTGAAACTGAAACGCTGCTTTTTTAACTTTAACGTTTTTTTAGGTCAAATACCGTTTTTGTTTTCCTTATTATTTTCCTATTTAAATTATTTTCAAAATTTCAAATAATAAGTAAAATATATTTTAGTAATTTATGTTTTATTTTAGAATATATATTTTAATTTAGAACATATGTTTAATTTAGAATACATCTTTAATTTGAAAAATGGCTTAACTCACATATTTAGAATATATGTTTTAATTTATAATATATGATTCAATTTAGAATATATGTTTCAATTTAGAATACATGTTTAATCTAAAAATTGGCTCCTTTTGTATATTTGGTAATATATATTTTAATTTAGGAATATAAGTTTTAATTGAAATAATTGAAATAATGTGATTATAATTTAGAATTATTTTTTTTAATTTATTATTATTTTTATTTTTATTATTATTATTTGTCATTATCAAATTCTAATTATTTTTCATGTAACTTAGATTTCGTAATATGGCTAGTGGAAATGCAAGTGAAAGCCGCCCAAGACCTGAACGAATTGACCCAGCATGGAAATATGCCATTGCAATTCCTAGAAATAAAAACGGTCTCATATGTTCGTTTTGTCAACATCAGTTCCAGAGTGGAGGCATAATGCGATTCAAGTTTCAGCAGGTTTTGATTAGAAAAAAATTGTTCAAAAATGCAAAGATGTACCTAAAGCTATTAGGGATGTGGTCAGAACATGAATCAAAAGTAAAGATACTACTAAACAGAATAAGAATATGATTGGTGAGAACATACGAGCTGGCTTGAGAGGAGATCCACTAGACACTCAAACGAGCATTCAAATTAATGATAGTGATGATGAAGATGATGATGGATTCGCTTATCCTACAGATTTGCATAGATCTAAGAGAGTAGCATATCGCTATGCTGTAAATGCATCGAGGGATGAGGCACGGCGAAGTGTTGACACTTATGGAGTTGGTACCATGCGTGATGCTCAAGGAGCAAGTAGCAGTCGCCAACAACCTCAAAAGATGCGTCGGTCACAAAGTTTGGGTGATCCATTTCCAATTCCTCCATAACCAAAGCTCTACAAAACTGCACGAAGTCAACAGCAGACTGTAAAACCTATGTGGAAAGGTTCCAAAAAGAAGTTGAGTCGATACATAAGAAATTTTTTTTATATAGGAATGCGTGGCTCCAAATATAGTTAACTCTCATCATTTTAAGAATATGATTATTGAAGCCCAACGATCAGGTATTTAATAAATTTATTTATGATATATTTTTATTTAACTTATGAAATAGCATTAAATGGTAACTTATGTTTTGGTTAGCAGGTGAAGGCATGTCCACTTCTTCTCCATATGAAGTGAAAAATAAATATCTTCCTATGGAGTATGAAGATATGACGTCGTACGTGGAGCAACAAAAGTGACAATGGGAAATTTATGGATGTACCATAATGTGTGATGGTTGGACCGGTCCAACGAAGTTATCCATAATCAACTTCATGGTATATAGTAAGGGTTCAACTGTATTTCTCAGGTTAGTTGATTCTTCCAAAAGCCATAAAGACTATTTGTATATACAAAATTTGTTGAAAGAAGTATTTCAAGAGGTTGGAGTACAAAATGTTGTACAGATTGTTACTGATAATGGGTCAAACTTTAAGAAGGCTGGAAAAGAAATGATGAAGATGTATCTTATCTATTGGACTCCTTGTGCAACCCATTGTATAGACCTAATATTTGAAGATATTGGGGAGAATGAAACAATATCGATCATCATAAAAAATGCTAGGCAGGTAACTAACTACATTTATAATCATTTATGGTTACTAGCTCAAATGCATGATTTCTGTCAAGGAGACTTGGTTCGTCCTGGTGCATTAAGGTTCGTAACCAACTATATTTGTATAAACAGTATAGTAAAGCAAAACGTTGGCCTTAGAAGATTTTTTACAAGTGATCAATGACATGGTAGCCCACGGAGTAGGAAAGTCGAAGGTAAGAGGGTTGAGGCTCATATCCTCGACCAAAGATTTTGGGAGTCCTTGGAAATGATGCAGTCAATATGCAAACCTTTATACAACATCCTTTGAATTGTTGATATTGAGGTAGTCCCAACCATGCCAATCCTTGCTAGTGAACAAGGTGTTAATGCCGATAGAGTTCTATATGAAGAAGTGGGAAGTGAGGAAGTAGGAAATGAGCGGGATATGTCTTCATGGGAGAGATCAATGCTTGGTTCTACCGTTGAACGTGACTTGAGAGCTGATGCTACTAGTAAGGGGCTACATCAAAATAAATCTACTGATGATGATGCTGATGATGATGATGATGATGATGATGATGATGATGATGGATGAGATGATGTTGAGACAAACGCTAAAGATAAGAATAATGGAGGGGATGATGACGGGGGAAATGAACATGTATCCGAAACATATGCATCCTTGAGCCCATTTACTGGTGAGGCAGATTTCACTCATACCACCCAAGATTATGATCATGGATGTAGAGAAGGAGGAGAAGGAATGGATGGTGTTGGGAAAGATTACACTCGGACACGCAACATATATGAAGGTTATGGAAACCCATCTTCTGAGGATTCCATGGAAATTAGTTTTGAGTCAATGAGTTTAGGCTCCGATCCTAGTAACAACTCAAATGATCCATATGCTTATGGTCAATATAGTTACCACCAGTTAGACATCCATCTCCCTCAAATGCCACATGGTTATGGAAGCTATGAAGATCCTCATCTCAATAAAGATTATGGAGAAGTTAGTTGGGTAAATCCTATGTCAGGACCCGTCCCAAATCCCCTGGGATTAACGTGGGACGTGCCTGATCCTGTCTGACATGAGGAGAAATTCCGTCTCTAGCCCTCACCGGGCTTCCAGAGTACGCAAGGATCGGAGGAGGAGGAGTGTGATGTCTCGTCTCTGCTACAGCCTGCATCCGCGATCAACCTGAAAGGCATTAAAACATCAAAAGTCGTGAGTGGACAAATTAATATTTTCATTAAAAACATTTTCACATAAAGACATTTATGCCCTTCATTAAAAGCATATGCATGCATTGAAACCATTTATCAAAATGTTCATAAAACCATTTGTCAAACATTCTCAAAACCCTTCAAGGGTTCATGTCCGGTTCCCATAAACTGTCATGACCCATAAAACCATTTGGGTCCCAGACCCGAAATCACAAACTTGAAAACATGGAACACGGTAACTCAAATCAATAGGGACTCAGCCCCAAATCATGTCACATGGGACTCTGCCCAAAACCATTCTCAGTGAAATACCAAAACATCGACTACGGGGTCTCTGTCCAAAACCACTTTCCAAAACACGGGGTCTCCGCCCCCAAATCACTTTCCATAAGAATCACATACGTACGCATAAGTATAACTCATCCGCAGCACTTCCGAGAAGATGCCAACTCGCGGCACACAGCCCCTAGGGAACACATCCCCGATATATGTCACGATATCATATCTATACTAGTTTACACACTACCCGGGGTCTCACTCCGAGTCTTCTCCCAGGAATTCTCCATCTGGGAGGCTCTATCTTCGGACCTAATCAGATCATCTCTCCGGAATCTGGTCCGGGACCACAACATAAATCGTAACCCCCACTCCTAGAACAAGATACCTATGGGGATACCCATTTTGGTATGTGGATCGTGACTGTCCAGGTCGACGTCTAGAGGAGACCATATAATCATATGGAGGGTATAATTCATTTTCAAAACTTCTTCTTTCTTTCTCAAAACACATTTCAACTGGGTCTCATACCCGATTCATCTCAACGGGATTCCTCAAATCCGATTCAAATCAATTTCACAGGCCTCGGCCTAAATCCACAGTTCAACAGGCTCTCATGCCCGAATTCTCATTTCATAAACCGAACTGGAACTCAAGCCGGATTTCACAATCAACTGAGGCTCTCGCCCGATATCACAAATAACTGGGCCCTAAGCCCGAAACCATAAAGCAACGGGGCCTCAAGCCCGATTTCACAACCAATAGGGCCTCAAGCCAGATACTACAGACAAAAGGACCTCCAGCCCGATATTACAACCAAATGGGTCTCAAGCCCGGATCATAAATCAACGGGACCCTCGGTCCGATCGTATAACTCAAATGGACCCTCGGTCCGATTTCTCGTCAAATCATATGGACTCCAAGTCCGAGAGTTTGTAAATCAAATGGGCCTCATGCCCGAGTTCGTATTTCTAGATCCAAAATCCATTTATGAAACCCTCGTTGAAAACCTAGCACGTATAAGCATCGTATAAAACCGAAAATCTCAAAATACGTGCAAATACGTAAATCCTAGGCTACCACAAAAAAAAAATGCACTCATGGAATCACAAAATATATTCTAAAACAATTATAAAACATTTATGCATGCATCAAATTCATAAAACAAGTCCATTCACAGACCGTCTGAAGTCGCGCCTCGATAGGCATGCCATAAGTGTCTCTCGGGCCAATCGTCGCTTCCGGGATTCCCAAATCTGTCCAAATTAATTTAGAGGGTTACTAACTACTTAAATAACCCCTCACTAAAGACCCGTAACTTTACGGAATTTCTAACTATTTTTAAACGTGAACCTAAACCTTCGGACAACCCGAACTATATCGAAACGATGTCTGATTGCCACGAAACCAGTCCCAAATTTTCGTTACATCGAATAGATGATTTGACATGTTGAAGACATCCCCAAATACCCTACCACGTGCTGCCACACGCCCAAGAATGGTCCTGCGCGTGGGCCTCATGCGCCAGGACTGTTCACCTTCTTCAAGCTTGGTTGAACCGGTCCGGCCGGTTCACTCTGTACAGCCGGTCTAACTGGACCGGAGTGACCGGTTCAGGGCTCCCCACTCTTCATTTTTCATCCAATCTTCCCCTTTTCAATTCCATTCTTCCTATTTTCTCATTTCCTACCATTTCCAATCATCAAACCTAATCAAAACACCCTAAATCCTATCCATGTTTAGAGGGCCTCACGTCCTAACTTTTTATTTTCCTCCCACGGCTTCCACAGCCGTCCACCCACCACCAAAACCTCCTCTAAACCATCCTAAAAACCAACAAAACTCATCCTAATCATCCAAAACAATCCATAATGTATAAATCGACATAAAATGGAAAAATGGGCAAATCGAGTACCTTCTCGGGTTTGGGTCTCAGCCGTCCACGGCGGTGCCAACCTGGTCGGCCACCACCATCATCTTTTCCTCTCTTCGTTCCCTTGGTCTCAGTCATGGTCATACGGGGGATTGGTTTGGATGGGAATGAAGGTAATCGGGTTTGGTTTCGGTTTGGTGGATGGAAAATGATCGATGAAGAAAAGGGATGATATGCATGAATATAAAATGATGTCCAGTGGATGAGTGACACTTGTCACTCATCTATTGGGAAGTACAGAAATATTTGGGCCACACTTAAGTCCAAAAGTCCCTCGTCTAGTAAAACACACAATAGTACATTCCAACTTCCGTGAACCGTAACTTCCCCGTCGAACGTCCAAATTCGACATGCCGCCTGTCTACGGATTTGTATCGTCCTGATCTACGTAATGGACCTCGGCCTTCGGCCATCGGACCTCCCAGGTCAAAATTCAAATATTCGCTCCTTTTCAACTAAATTACCAAAATGCCCCCGATCTTCCGAAGATCATAACTTTTTCCTCGAACGTCGGAATCGGGCGTGCCACCTGTCTATGAACTCGTGACGTCCCGAACTACGTCACAGTCATCGGCCAAAGTCCATTTGACAGCCTAAATGAAAAGTCAACGATTCACCCATTCCAGAGGCAAAATCGTCATTTCGTCCTGCTCGTCTGCTAATCCTCCTCTAATCCCTGATTAGTCTCGCTAATCCGTCATTAATTATTAATTAATCCCAGTATTTCAGGACGGGTCATTACATCCTAACTACCCCATCTATGGAGGAAAAGTAAGCCATTCAAAGGAGATATACGAATACTATGTCCAACAATACATTTCCGTTTGGTTAAGTAGCATCACTTGTCAAAACTTTTGTGTCTTGGTAGATGGAGACCAATCTAACTTTTAATCTGGTAGACACTCTAATTGTTTTTAATGAAGTTCAATGTTTAAAGTATTCTTAGTGCAACATTATCAATAAAATTATGTTTTAATTTAAGTTTATCATTAAGGTTTTATACTGTTAGTTATCGTCAGATCTATATTCTATCATATGATTCAACATATATTTATTATGACAGGACCCGTCCCAATCCCACTGGATTATCGTGGGATGTGCCTGCTCCCATCTGACACTGCGTGTCAGACTAGGGATAAACTCGTCACCCACTCGGGGTCCATCAGAGTATGCCAAGAACGGCGGTGGCATGTGATGTCTCGATCTCTGCTATAGCCCGCATCCGCTATCAACCTGAAGGGTATTAAAACCATAAAAGCTGTGAGTGGACAAAAATAATTAATTTACTAAAACACATGACACGACCCGTCCCAATCCCCCCGGGATTAACGCGGGACGACCCTGCTCCCGTCTGACACGAAGTGTCAGACAAGGAACATTTCCAACCTTTGCCCTCTCGGGTTATTAGAGTACGCCAGGATCCAGAGGAGGTATGTGATATCTCGGTCTCTGCTACAGTCCACATCCGCTGTCAACCTGAAGGACAGTCAAAACATTAAAAGCTGTGAGTGGAAAAAACAAGGAGTTTATAAAAACATTTTAATGAAGACATTTGTACCCTTCACTAAAAATCATGCATGCATTCAAAAACCATTTAATCCAAAAGAACCATATGTGATACCTAAGCCCAATACCATAACCGAAAGAACCATAAAGAACCAACCATACGAGCCACTGCCCAAATCCATAAAGATACCAACCATATGGGCCACTACCCAATTCCATACGGGACTCAGCCCAAAACATGTACACATCACATATCATATATCATATATATATATATATAATTCACACAACCAATCCTGTCACGGTTTCCAAAGCTACGCGCGTGCTACCCGAGGTCTCAAATCCAAGTCTCTCAGGGTCCAAGGTCAATAACCGTAGATCAATGACCCTCCCTGAGGTTATGATCCAAGCCTTGCTGAGAGTAGGGTACCCAACGGGGGTGACTCCACTCAGTCAGTGCTCCGTGACTATTCCGGGGTCCACCTAGTCCAATGACCCTCCCCGGAGGAGATAATTCAAGTAAAGGAAGGTATATGAATATATATATATATATATATATATATAACATCCTTAAAACCTTTCAAAGTATTCATGCCCGGTCCCCATAAACCGTCATGAACCTGGAAATCCATTTAGGGTCCCCGACCTGAAAACATAAACGTAAAGTAACTGGGCCCCGTGCTTGAGCATATGCCCAATATCTCAGGGTCAGTAACGACTCCGATCGTAGTGATGCGTGCAACCATCCATTCAGGACTACTCTCAATCCTGGTATGTCACCATGAACGTATCAACTAACGCGACCACTTCTAGATCATGGTGCACTCATCGGTGTCACCGATCGATATCCTGAACCGTTAGCACTCCGAAGTCGAGCCTCCATTGGCTGGCCGACCACAGATTGTGCATCGTGACATCTCCGGTAGGAACATATCCCAGCATGGAGGCGAGCGTCGTATCGTCCGTTGTCGTGCACAAAGCACTTGCCTCGACTACGATTCAGACCCGTAGGTCACCAATAGGGTCATATGCCCGAGACAAAACCAAATGGGCCTCATGACTGAGTTTATCCTTTTGAGAACCAAAACCATTTCATAGAACCCAACAAGAAAGTACAATCCTGTATCGGTACCGTATAGGGCCGAAACCTCGAAATACGTGCCAATACGTAACCACACTGAAATGCACTCATGGCATCATCAAACAAGTATTAAAACACATAATAAAAATTTATGCATGCATCGATTTAGAAAACCACGGTCCACTCACAGACCATTCGAGCTGTCACCTTGATACGCGTGTTATACGGCTCTCCCGAGCCAATCACCGTCACTGGGACTCCCAAACCTATCCAAATTGTAATAGAGTGTTACTAACTACTTAAATAACCCCTCACTAAAGCCCCGTGATTTTCTGGATTTTTTTAACTATTTTTAATCCCGATCCTAAACCTTCCGATGCCCCTAACATTATCGAGACGGTGTCCAATCGACACGAAACCAGTCCTTAAATGTTTGTTACATCGAATAGACGATTTCGTGTGTTGAAGACATCCCCAAATTGTTGGTCACGCGCCCACACGCGTCCAAGAAAGCCCCTGCGCGTGAGCCCACGTGCGGGAACTATTCATCTTCCCCTTCCTCAGGCAAACTGGCCGGTCCACCTGGTTCGAACCGAACTGGACCGGCGCGACTGGTTCAGTCCATATCTCTCTTCCTTCTTTTTCTTCCTTTTTGATCCCAGTCTCTTTATCTCATCATTTTCTACCTTTTCCTATCATAAAACCCTAAAGAAAACACTAAAACTCGACCGTGTAAATAAAGCTTCACCGCCCCTATTTTTCCCGTCGATCCCCAGGGTGGTTCAGCCACTTCCTACCATCCAAAACCATCCCTAGAACTTCCTACAGACCCAATAGACATCACCCCATCAACCAACACAGCCCCTAACATCTAGAACACAAAATGAAATTTGAAAACACAATGGAAAGGTCTCGGGTTACCTTTGTCGTGGCCTTCCTCCACCGTCCACCGCTGTGGCTCGCGGTCGTAGTCCCTCCTTTCACTCTCACGGTCACACACGAGCACTCACAATGATTATGGTGGTGAGATGTGGTGAGTCGTGTGGGTTGTTTGTTCAAGGAGAAAGAAGAAATGGTGTTTCGGGTTTGTAAGAAACATAAGAAGGTGATGGCTGATCAGGTGAGAAAGGAATGGACGGTGAGGTGAAGAGATTAGATGAAAGATGGAGGGCTGAGATGAAAAAATGAGTGGATTATAAATTAATTAAAAATACTAATATTTTATTATAACTCACCAATCACATCTTAGATCCACTAATTTGGGGGTTGGGCCAATGGGATGAGTGACACTTGTAACGACCCGTCCCGAGTATCGGGATTTAATATTATTTAATTATGATTTAGAATGACTAATCTGGGATTAGTTGAGTAAAATCAGACGAATTGTGCAAAATGATTGTTTTACCCTGGGAGTGGGCAAAATGTTGACTTTTTGATTGGGTGGTCAAACTGACTTTGACCAATGACCGTGACGTAGTTCGGGACGTCACGAGTTCATAGACAGGTGGCACGTTCGATTCCGACATTCGAGGAAGAATTTATGACGTTCGGAAGTCGATGGGCATTTTGGTAATTTTGGTAATTTTGGTTAAAAGGGGGCCAAATGTTGACTTTTGACCCGGGAGGTCCAATGTACGAGGGCCAAGGACCGTTACATAGAGCGAGTCGATACGAATCCATAGACAGCGGCACGCCGAAATCGGACTTCGTACGAGGAAGTAATGGTCTGGAACGTGAAATCGGTGAAGTTTACGTCTCGAAAACCGTGTCGATTAATTTAATCTGAATTAGTGGGAAAGTGGTTAGGGGACACTTGGATGAGTGACAAGTGTCACTCATCCATTGGCTAGATTGGATCATGTTCCACTAAATAATTAATTATGATTTATTCCAACTTTAAATCCTATCCATCCATTCCATTTAAGCACTCAATCCTCACCATTCATCTCATCTAACCTATCTCTCTTCTCTCATCAGATAACATTATTATCTTCTTCATCAAACTGCATTCATCTTTGTTCTTCTACAACCCGAAACCACCCATGCACCATTTTTCTTCATTTCTCCATTCTTTCTCCAAAAACCCAAACTCACATATCACCACCATAATCATCAATGAGTATGAGCTGAGTGTAACCGTGTGTGATGATGAGAGCGGGACGGTGACGGGAGCATGACGGCGTGATGGTGGTCGACGACGGAGGAGTCGACCCGTGAGGTAAGAAAATATTCAAAAATCCAAGTTTCGGTTTTGTAGGTTTTTAGCTAATTCTATGAATTGGGAAATATTTCTCGGCACTCTAGGAGTCTAATAGGATTGTTTTTGAAGGTTGGAATGGCCGGAAATGGCCGTGAACTGCGGGGGAAACTCCGGCCGCCATTGATGACGGATGAAGGTATGGTTTTGGACATTTTGTTCCGTTTTAATTAACTAGAAAGATTAGAAATGAGATTAGGAACATATTAGGATTAAAATGGGATTAAAGGGACCTAAAATGGACCTTGAACCTGTCCAAAAAACCAGAGAAACCAACGGATGAACAGTACCGTGAACAGTGTCATGAACAGTAACTTGTTCAGCTGGAGGTTAGTGACGATGAACAATATTTTGGACCTTCTTGGGGTGCGTGAGGGTTCATGAACAATAATTTGGGAAAGTGTTCAACATATGAAATCTTCTATTCGATGTAACAAACATTTTGGGACTGGTTTCGTGTCGATCGGACACCGTCTCGATATGTTTCGGGACATCGGAAGGTTTAGGGATGGTTTAAAAATAGTTAAAAGTTCGGGAAAATCACGGGACTTTGGTAGGAGGTTAATTAAGTAGTTAATAACCTTGTATTAAAATTTGGACAGCTTTGGGAGTCCTGGTGATAGCGATTGGCTCGGGAAGGCCTATGGCACGCGTATCGAGGCGTATCGTTGAACGGTCTGTGAGTGGACTTTGGTTTTATAAATTCTATGCATGCCTAAATGTTTTATATGGATTATGGATATGATTTTATGATATTGATTTGGATGATTGTGAATTATATGGTTTCACGCATTTAGAGGCGATCTACGTGCTTGCAAGTAAATCAAGAATTCCTGGTTTTACACGGATTTTCCATACTTATGACTTTGGATATGATTTCATGAAATGGTTTTGAAATTGGAAAGAGAAACTCGGGCATGAGGCCCAATTGTTTTGGAAACCTCGGACTTGGAGTCTAATTGAGTTATAAAATCGGGCCAGGGGCCTAGTTATTTACGAAATCGGGCTGAGACCTATTTGAGTTATATTATTGTGCCATGGGCCCAATTGATTTATGAATTTGGGCCGTTGGCCCAGTAATTTACAGAATCGGGCTTGAAGCCCAGTTGGTTTCATAAATGTGATTTCGGGTCAGGGACCCTAAATGGAATTGTGATATTTTATGGAGATTTTGGGCAGGGCCCATTGAGATGTTGTGAAATGATTTAATAAAACTGTTTTCCATATACCATCTTGATACGAGAATATGTGAAGGTCTCCTCCAGGTGTCTGGGACACTGGAGAAGTCACGGTGCATTGCCTGCGAGTGTTCATTGTACGGAGCTACCGGACCGTATAGTGACTCAGGAGCAGGATTGCTATAATTAGACGTCAGGGACGTCAGACATCGGGGATGTCAGAAATATTGACCCAAAGAGACCCCGGGCAGCATGCGTTGCTTATGGTTATACCGTGAAATATGACGTCTGGAACGTCAAGCGTCGGGGACGCTAGGCATCTAGGATGTCGGAGATGGTAATGTGGTAAATATGGATTAATGAATCTATGAAATGGTTTTTCGGTTGGGTTTATGGTTTACGGTTTTGGGCTAAGGCCCTAATGCCTTGTTGAGCAAATGTTTTGGTTACTAGTTTTCGTGGCATGCATACGTTTTTAATGGAGGGCATAAATGTCTTATAAATGTGTTTAATGAAATTGTTTATTTTCGTCCACTCACAGCTTTTGTTTTTAATGCCCTTCAGGTTGATTCCGGATGCGACTGCAGCAGAGACTGGGACACTGCACACCTCCTCCATCGATCCTTGCGCACTCTGGAAGCCCGTTTGGGCAGTGGCATCAGGTTATCCCTTGTCGGACACTTCGTGTCAGACGGGAGCATGACACATTCCACGGTAATCCCCGGGGGATTGGGATGGGTCGTGTCACACTTGTCACTTATCCATGGGTCCCACCAATATATCTGCCCAATCAGATATTGCCAAATCACTGTCGCCTCGTAATGCGTGCATAATAAAACCGAACTTTCGTGACCTATAACTTTTCCATTTGAAGTCCGATTTCAGCGTGCCGTCTGTCTACGGATTCGTATCGTCCCGATCTATGTAACGGTCCTTGGCCCTCGGCCATCGGACCTCCTAGGTCAAAAGTCAACTATTTACCCCTTTTAACCAGAATTACCAAAATAACCTTAAACTTCTGAACGTCATAACTTCTTCCTCGAATGGCAGAATTGAACGTACCACCTGTCTATGAACTCGTGATGTCCCGAACTACGTCACAGTCATCGATCAAAGTCCATTTGACCCCCAGAATGAAAAGTCAACGTTTTACCCACGACCATAGGCAAAACAGTCATTTTGCATCGTTCGTTCGATTTTGCCCAACTAATCACCGATTAACCTCCCTAATCATGATTAGTCACTAATCTAATCCTGGAATTCGAGACAGGTCGTTACAACCTTCCCTCCTTAATTAATTTGATCCTCGAAATTCCAACCGACCTAATTCCAACCGTTCTTCCCTCCTTAATTAGTTTCATTCTCGAAATTCCAACTATCCTGATCGCACAACCACCTCGTGGAGATAAATTTGACCTCACTTCAAATGTACACTTGTACTCCCACTAACTAGAACAATACTCGTATGCAACCAGACATTCCACTAATACTCACTTCGCAACGACTACACTCGACCACGTCGATTGACAGAAATCACACGTTCCGAATTGATACCACTCGTCAATTCTACCGATTCACTGACACAAACAACTCGGTAGTTCCTTCTTTAATTACCAATATATCCTGCTATCTGGTCCCACAGGGAGTCACCAAATCTCACTAACCGATCCACAAAACATCCGTCAAACTGTCACCACTTGACAGTTGTCAGTCGAAAACTGACACTATATTCCCTTGTGGTTACACTAACCACCAACTCACTCAACCTGAGTATACACTTACCAATATTTCACTCGACCTGTGCGTAACTAGACCCATCAGAAATACCATGACCCATTCTATTTCTTACAATCAAATTTCTCCACAAACAAGTCTGCCCGAAGCTCAGGAGGTATGGTCAACCGTAGTCAACCTTAACTAATCCGAAATGGACTATCAAGTTCTCAGCTCATCCAGACACCATCCACGTGTTCAAGACCAATATAACTCCCTACCAAGTTCGCCTATCGGTTTACACCGTGTATGCACATCCAAAAGGATGTCAATTCGTCCTAACCTGGTATACAGCTCGACTGAGGATTCACAACAAACTCCTGTTGTTATATGCAGTCAAATCTCTGCATACCACCATAACTGACCAATCCTGACCAACTCTGACCAACTGGTCGCTAATCCTTATGAAAATACTAGATCCTCACATCATAACTACTGCTGAATCCAATCCAGTCCATCACTATCCGTGATCCACTCCTAAACCACAGATACCGAACAAACGCCCATTTGGACGGAGTCACATCCCGACTCGTGACTTATCGTGATCACAATCACTGGCACCAGCATCAGCACTAGTATTAGTACCAGCCCTACACCAGCACCAGCACACTAGCATCAGCATCAGCACCTAGTGTGCGAAACAAGCAGCCCTGGATCTTCGCTCATACCGAGCGAGAACCCCATACCTCTGCTAGAATTAGAGAACTCTGATTTCCTCGTACCCGAAAACTCTGGGTACAGTCACCCTGAAAACTCGTATGAGAAAAGAAAATGTTCCTCGAACGTCCCCGATTCCCAACAACCGTAACTACAACCACTCTCGGTAGTAGTGCCTGCCATCGACTCGAGTAGACCTAACCAACAGACATCGTTATAGAGACTCTGCATCCAACAGAATCAATCGCCCATACCAACTACTCTATATCCCCACTTCGGGATTCTATCGACAAGTACCAAACCTGGTAACCTGTCCAACCAAACTCTAACCAGTTGTAACTCGACTCAACCAATGTCGTCTACCAAGTCACCCATGACCTTAGTTGCAACAACAATCCAACACAACTAAAGTAGTACGACAACCAACTAGGTCTAACCGATAAGTACAACCCCGAATGCAGAGTGCAGTCCCATCACCTAAGCTGACATGACTAGACCTGACATGGCCGACGGTCGGTCTTGACTCCGAAAAATCGTCAAAGTCAAACCACTCGCCAACTCACCTTTCTGAACCATACATCCTACCTTAGGGTTCCACGATTACTCCCTAGGGTTCCCCTAAATCCAATTGCAGAAGGCAGTATAATCAACAATCTGACCGACTCCGCGGTCCCAACATCGTAAGGACGTCAATCCAATCCTACCGTCAGTTCAACTAGGGTTTCCTCGAACCCGGCTGCTCGCAGCAGCATAGCCACCTAACTCAACAAAATTCGACCATCAGATGGTCACAACTCCCAACCAGTCGTCAAAACCGATCCTACGATATCGTGAAAGAGGATCCCAGCTAACCGTCTCACAATCCAAATTCTAAAGTATCATCACGTTTAACCTTTCGTAGGGTCCCACACTGTCATCCACGACAGAACTATGGCAACCCCGGCATCAACTGCTGAACCAAGACATTCCACGATTCAAACCTACTAACTATCGTACCGGCATCCTAACTATCAGGTTGATAACGAACTGTATGTCAGGATCGGTCCCAAATCCCCCGGGATTAATGTGGGACCCGCCTGATCCTGTTTGACACGAAGTGTCAGACCAGGGAAAAGTCCATCTCTAGCCCTTGCCGGGACTATCAATGTACATCAGGATCGTAAGAGGAGGAGAGTGATGTCTCGTCTTTGCTACATCCCGCATCCGCTATCAACCTGAAGGGCTTTAAAACATTAAAAGTCGTGAGTGGACAAAAATAATAATTTCATTAAAAACATTTTCGCTTAAAGATCTTTATGCCCTCCATAAAATACATATGCATGCATTCAAACCGTTTATCAAACATTCATAAAAACCATTGTCAAATATTTACAAAACCTTTCAAGGGAACATGCCCGGCCCCATAAACCGTCATGACCCGTAAATCCATTTGGGTCCCTGACCCGAAATCACACTCACAAACCATAAATCAAAACATGAGAACTCAGTCCCAAATCATGTCACGTGGGTCTCAGCCCAAAACCATTTCCAAAATATCCAATACGGGGTCTCCGCCCCAAATCACTTTCTAAATCATAAAACACAGGGTCTCCGCCCTCAAATCACTTTTCCATAAAACCTCATACGTATCAACATACGTATAACCCATCCGTGGCACTTCCGAGAAGATGCCAACTCGGGGAACACAACCCCTAGGGAACACATCCTCGATATAGTCACGATAACATCATATCTATCTAGTGTGCACACTACTCGGGGTTTCATTCCGAGTCTTCTCCCACAAATCTACATCTGGGAGGCTCAATCTCTGGATCTAGTCTGAGGTCTCTCTCTGGATCTAGTCCACATATCTCTCTGGAATCTGGTCCCAAATCCCCCGGGATTAACGTGGGACCCGCTTGATCCCGTCTGACACGAAGTGTCAGACCAGGGAAAAGTCCATCTCTAGCCCTCGCCGGGGCTATTAGAGTACATCAGGATCGTAGGAGGAGGGGAGTGATGTCTCGTCTCTGCTACAGCCCGCATCCGCTATCAACCTGAAGGGCATTAAAACATTAAAAGTCGTGAGTGGACAAAAATAATAATTTCATTAAAAATATTTTCGCTTAAAGACCTTTATGCCCTTCATAAAATACATATGCATGCATTTAAACCGTTTATCAAACATTCATAAAAACCATTGTCAAGCATTTACAAAACCTTTCAAGGGATCATGCCCGGCCCCATAAACCGTCATGACCCGTAAATCCATTTGGATCCCCGACCTGAAATCACACTCACAAACCATAAATCAAAACATGAGAACTCAGTCCCAAATCATGTCACGTGGGTCTCAGCCCAAAACCATTTCCAAAATATCCAATACGGGGTCTCCGCCCCAAATCACTTTCTAAATCATAAAACACAGGGTCTCCGCCCTCAAATCACTTTTCCATAAAACCTCATACGTATCAACATACGTATAACCCATCCGCGGCATTTTCGAGAAGATGCCAACTCGGGGCACACAGCCCCTAGGGAACACATCCCCGATATAGTCACGATGACATCATATCTATCTAGTGTGCACACTACTTGGGGTCTCACTCCGAGTCTTCTCCCACGAATCTACATCTGGGAGGCTCAATCTCTGGATCTAGTCCGAGCTCTCTCTCTAGATCTATTCCACATATCTCTCCAGAATTTGGTCTGGGACCACAACATAATAAGTAACCACCACTCCTGGAACGGGATCCCTATGGGGATACCCACTCTGGTCTGTGGATCGTGACTCTCCAGGTCGACGTCTGGAGGAGACCATATAAACATATGGAGGGTTTCATTCACATTTTCAATTACTGTTTTCTTTCTTTCTCAAATTAAATTTCTTAATTAGGTCTCATACCCGATTCATCTCAACAGGATTCCTCAAATAAGATTCAAATCACTTTCACAGGCCTTGGCCTAAATCCTCAGTTCAACAGGATCTCATGCCAGAATTCTCATTTCATAAACCGCACTGGGACTCAAACTTGATGTTACAATCAACTGGGCATCATGCCCGATACCACGACTAACTGGGCCCTAAGCCCGAACCCATAAATCGACTGGGCCTCAAGCCCGATTTCACAACCAATAGGGCCTCAATCCCGATACTACAGTCAAAGTGGCCTCCAGCCCGATATTACAACCAAATGGGCCTCAAGCCCGAACTCGTAAACCAACAGGACCCTCAGTCCGATCGTATAACTTAAATGGACCCTAGGTCCGATTCCCCTTCAATTCAAATGGACTCCAAGTTCGATAGTTTGTAAATCAAATGGGTCTCATGCCCGATTTCATATTTCTAAATCCAAAATCCAGTCATTAAACCCTCGTTGAAAACATGGTACGCAAAGGTACGACATAAAGCCGAAAACCTCGAAATACGTGCAATTATGTCGATCCTAAGCTACCACAAACAATTGCACTCATGGAAACACAAAACATGTATTAAAAGCATTTATAAACATTTATGCATGCATCAATTTCGAAGGAAGGGTCCACTCATAGACTGTCTGAAGCCGTGCCTCGATACGCATGCCATAATCGTCTTTCGGGTCAATCGTCGCCTCCGGGATTCCCGAACCTGTCCAAATTGTAATAGAGGGTTATTAACTACTTAAATAACCCCTCACTAAAGCCCCGTAATTTTCTGGAATTTCTAACTATTTTTAAACACGAACCTAAACCTTCGGATAGCCCGAACTATATCGAAATGATGTCCGATTAACACGAAACCAGTCCCAAAATGTTCGTTACATCGAATAGATGATTTCAAATGTTGGAACCACCCTCAAAGGACAGCTCATACACTTGCACGCGCCCCTAGAAGGGATAGCGTGTGGGCCTCACGCGTCCAGCACTGCAGATCATCCCTGAGCTCCAGCAGCCGATCCGGTTCAGTTCGGTTGGGCCTGCTCGTCCAACTAGACCGGCGTGACCGGTTCAGGGGCATAAATTCTCCATTTTTCATCCTTTTTCATCCATTCCAACTCCTATGGCTTCCTCTCTTCATTTCCTATCCAACCATGTCTTCAAAACCTATAAACCAATCCTAAATCCTATGGGTTCAAGCATCCAAATAAACCCAAAACTCCCATTTTATGTTTAGGGCATAACCAATGGCTAAAAATCACTCCTAAGGGTTCTATTAGGCTCCTAAGGTCACTAGAAGAAGCTTGGGAGGATCGATTTGGCCTAACTTAGCCAAAATGGGAATTCGGTGGGGAGCCACCGAAAATCCTCCGGTCGCCTTCCCCGACAATCCTAGCCATCCTCAGCCTCCAAAATCGTCTCCTATGCCTCCTACCAATCCCCTAAACCCATCCTAATCGACATCTAAGCTTCCTAACGTCCAAAACCCAAATTTAAAATTCAGAACACACAGAGGAAATGGTTTTACCTTGGCCGTGCAATCCACCGTCGTCCACGGCGGTTGGCCATCTTCCACCGTCTCCTCATCCTCAGTTCCTCTCATGGCCTCAAATGGATGCAGATGGGAAGGGCATGGATTTGGGTTCACTGGGTTTGTTTGGGTTGGTGAAACGATCGAACAGGAAAGGGGGATGGATATGCATGTATCTGTGTAATGGAAGCAATGGATGGGTGACACTTGTCACTCATCCATTAGGCCTACGGAAAAGACCTGGGCCCCAATAAGGACAAAAGTCCACTTTTGCTTCGAAAAACGTGTCAATATGAATAGTCCACTACGGATTCGTATCGTCCCGATCTACGTAATGGTCTTTGGCCCTCCGCCATCGGACCTCCTGGGTCAACAGTCAACTTTTGGCCCAAATTACCAAATTGCCCTTGAACTTCCGAACGTCATAACTTCCTCCTCGAACGTCGGAATCGAGCGTGCCACTTGTCTATGAACTCGTGACGTCACCAACTACATCACAGTCATCGGCCAAAGTCCATTTGACCGTCTGAATAAAAGTCAACGATTTGCCCATTCCAAGGGCAAAATCGTCATTTTTCACGAACGTCCGCTAATCATCGTCTAATCTCCGATTAGCCTTTCTAATCCGTCATTAATTCTTAATTAATCCAGCTAATTTGGGACGGGTCGTCACACTGTAGCCCATTGAGACATCACATCCTCGACCTGCGCACACCATAAGAGCAAACCGTGCTCGGATACCACGTTGATAGGACCCGTCCCAATCACCCCAAGATTAACGCGGGGTGGCCCTGCTCCCGTCTGATATGAAGTGTCAGACAAGGGTAATTTCCAACCTTTGCCCTCTCGGGTTATCAGAGTACGCCAGGATCCGGAGGAGGTATGTGATATCTCGGTCACTGCTACAGGCCACATCCGCTGTCAACCTGAAGGGCAGTCAAAACATTAAAAGCTGTGAGTGGAAAAAACAAGGAGTTTATAAAAACATTTTAACGAAGACATTTGTACCCTTCACTAAAAAGTATGCATGTATTCAAAAACCATTTCATCCAAAAAAAATCATATGTGGGAACTAAGCCCAATACCATAACTGAAAGAACCATAAAGAACCAACCATACGGGCCACTGCCCAAATCCATAAAGATACCAACCATAAGGGCCACTACCCAATTCCATACGGGACTCAACCCAAAATCTGTACACATCGCATATCATATATCATATATACATATAATTCACACAACCAACCCTGTCACTGTTTCCAAAGCTACACGTGTGCTACCCGGGGTCTCAAACCCAAGTCTCTCAGGGTCCAAGGTCAATGACCGTAGACCAATGACCCTCCCCGAGGTTATGATCCAAGCCTTGCTGAGAGTAGGGCACCCAACGGGGGTGACTCCACTAAGTCAGTGCTCCGTGACTATTTCGGGGTCCACATAGGACAATGACCCTCCCCGGAGGAGATAATTCAAGTAAAGGAAGGTATATGAATATATATATATATATAGAAAACATCCTTAAAACCTTTCAAAGTATTCATGCCCGGTCCCCATAAACCGTCATGAACCTGGAAATCCATTTAGGGTCCCCGACCCAAAAACATAAACGTAAAGTAACTCGGTCTCGTGCTCGAACACATGCCCGATATCTCAGGGTCAGTCACGACTTCGATCGTAGTGATGCATGCAACCATCCATTCAGGACGGCTCTCAATCCTGGTATGTCGCCGTGAACTTATCAACTTACGCGACCACCTCTAGATCATGGTACACTCATCACCGATCGATATCCTAAACCGTCAGCACTCCGAAGTCGAGCCTCCATCGGCTGCCCGACCACAGATCGCGCATCGTGACATCTCCGGAAGAAACATATCCCAGTCCGAAGGCGAGCGTCGTATCGTCCGTCGCCGTGCACAAAACACTCGCCGCGACTACGATTCAGACCTGTAGGTCACCAATAGGGTCATATGTCCGAGACAAAACCAAATGGCCCTCATGCCCGAGTTTATCCTTTTGAGATCCAAAACCATTTCATAGAACCCAACAAGAAAGTACAATCCCGTATCGGCACCGTATAGGGCCGAAACATCGAAATACGTGCTAATACGTAACTACACACAAATGCAATCATGGAATCATCAAACAAATATTAAAACACATAATAAACATTTATACATGCATCGATTTAGAAAACCAAGGTTGTAACGACCCGTCCCGAATTTCGGGATTAGATTAGTCACTAATCTTAATTAGTGAGGTTGATTGGTGGTTAGTAGGGCGAAATCGGACAAAATGTGCAAAATGACCGTTTTGCCCCTAGTCGTGGGCAAAATGTTGACTTTTTATCGGGCTGTCAAACGGACTTTGACCGATGACCATGACGTAGTTCGGGACGTCATTAGTTCATAGACAGGTGGCACGTCCGATTCCGACATTCGAGGAGAAAGTTATGATGTTCGGAAGTCGAGGGGCATTTTGGTAATTTGGCATGTTAGGGGCCAAATGTTGACTTTTTGACCGGGAGGTCCAATGGACGAGGGCTAAAGACCGTTACGTAGGCATCGTCAATACGAATCCAATGACAGGCGGCATGCCGAAATCGGAGATTCGACGACGAAGTTATGGTCAAGGCAACGAATTAACGAACTGAGGCTCCGATTAAAATAATAATAAAATAATGAATAGTACCTGATGACTGAACACACCTGGATGAGTGACCCTTAAATTGGGGATTAAAACCTAATCCATGTTTTGGGGAAAACGTCATTATAATGTTTTAATTATTTATTAATTAATTATTAAATCATTTTATTATCCATTAATCTCATTTGTGTTTCTTAACCGTGTACAACCAAACTCAGCTTCTATCCAACCTTAATTCCTCTGCCATTCCTGAGCTCGTGAGTAAGAAACTGAGAGTTTAGTGAGGATGAATTGAACTGGGTAAACACGAGAGATTGACAGAGAGAAGGAGACCGGAATTTCGGATTTTTGAGTTTGGGGGGAAAATTCAAATGTCGAGTGATGGGCCCTGAGGATCGATTTGGAGCTCACATTCAGCTTCCTGGGATTCCTACGATCATAACCATCGAAAGAACGAAGGGAATTGGTGCCCTTTTGGCTCTGAACGGGCTTGGTAACAGAGGATGAATATCGAGCTTGTGTCGTGATCATTGAGTGATCAAACGACGAAATTGAAGCGGGGAAACTATTGCTCATGGTCCATTGATGCTTCTGGGTTCATAAATTGGAAGAAATCAGTGGCCATTGTGGAAGTTCCATGATTGCACAGTACCCGGGTGTTCTTCATGTTCATCATCGAATCGATGGGTTTTAGATAAGTAATCGTGTAATTGAGTTTACAGACCTTTAATTTAAGTTAAAAGAAGCTAACTGAATGATCAATTGGAAGATTTAGGGTCGAATTGATGGAAATTGAACCGGGTCAGCTCGCGGGCTAATTGGACCCGTTTATCAGACAAACGGGTTAGGATGGTGACATTGTAGCAGGCGCGTGGGTTTCATGCGCAGTCACTCACGGCGACGCGTGACGGCGCGTGGGAACGAATCTCGAGGTGAGGTCAACATGACTTCTGTCCTATTTAATGTAACAAACATTTTGGGATTGGTTTCGTGTCGATCGGACACCGTTTCGATATTGTTCGGGACGTCCGAAGGTTTTAAATCAAGTTTAAAAATAGTTAAAAATTCGGGAAACTTACGGGACTTTGATAGGATGTTAATGAAGAGGTTAGTGACCCTCTAATGTGATATGGATAGGATTGGGAGTGCCGGTGATATTGGTGTGGCCCGGGAGGGCCGGTGGCACGCGTATCGAGGCGTATCGTTAAACGGTCTGTGAGTGGACTTTGGTTTGATAAATCCTATGCATGCTTAAATGTGTTATATGGTTTCTATACATGATTTCTATGATGGTGATTGTGAGTATTGATTTCGGGTATGTTGCACGTATTTCGAGGTGTTTTCGTATTTCACGTATATCGAGGTTAACGGTTTTATTGTGGTTTTACGTGCTTGTGGTTTAATGAATAATGTGATAAAATGGTTTTGATATTGAAAAGATGAACTCGGGCTTAAGACCCAATTGTTTTGGAAACCTCAGACTTGGAGTCCATTCGTAATCGGGCCGGGGGCCCAGTTGCTTTATGAAATCGGGGCAGGGGCCCAGTTCTTTATGAAATCAGGCTGAGACCCATTTGAGTTATGTTATCGGGCTAGGGGCCCAGTTGATTTACGAATTCGGGGCGTGGGCCCAGTTGGTTTATAAAGTCGGGCTGCGGGCCCAGTTGGTTTACAAAATCGAGTCGTGGGCCGAGTGGTTCATAAAATCGGGCATGAGGCCCAGTTGGATTATAAAGGTGATTTCGGGTTTGGGACCCTATGTTTAATAATTGTGATTTCTGGTCAGGGACCCTAAATGGAATTGTGTTGTTTTATGGAAATTTCGGGCAGGTCCCATTGTAATGTTGTGAAATAAATTAATAAAACTGTTTTCCATATACCATCTTGATACGAGGATATATGATGGTCTCCTCCAGATGTCGGGGACACTGGGGAAGTCACGGTGCATTGTCTGCGAGGGGTCATTGTACGGAGTTACCGGACCGTATAGTGACTCAGGAGCAGGATTGCTATAATCTGACGTCTAGGACGTCAGACATCAGGGATGTCAGAGATATGGACCCGGAGAGACCCCGGGCAGCACGCGTAGATTATTATACCGTGAGATATGACGTCTGGGATGTCTAGCGTCTGGGACGCTAAGCATCTGGGACGCTGGAGATGGTAATGGTAAAATATGAATTAATGAATCTATGAAATGGCTTTTCGGTTGGATTTGTGGTTATGCGATTTAAATGGATTTATGTTTACGGTTTTGGGCGGTGGCCCACATGGTTGTTTATGTATGGTTGTGGTATTCCACAGTTTTGGGCTGAGTTCCCACACTTGGTTTTGAGTTAACGGTTTTTGGGCTAAGGCCCTAATGGCTTGGTTGAACAAACGTTTTGATTATTGGTTTTCGTGGCATGCATACGTTTTTATTGGAGGGCATAAATGTCTTATAATTGTGTTTAGTAAACTTAATGATTTTCGTCCACTCACAGCTTTTGGTTTTAATGCCCTTCAGGTTGATCACGGATGTGACTGCAGCAGAGACTGGGACATTGCACGCCTCCTCCATCGATCCTTGCGCACTCTGGAAGCCCCGTATGGGTAGTGATTCTTGGTTATCCCTTGTCTGACACCCCTTGTTGGACGGGAGCAGGGCACATTCCACGGTAATCCGGGGGGATTGGGATGGGTCCTGTCAACTTGGTATCAGAGCAGGGTTGCTCTTTTTGTGCGCGGAGATCGAGGGTGTGATGTCTCATTGGGCTGCAGTTCGTTATCAACCTGGTAGATAGTTTTTGGTTTTCAATCGCGGATAAAGTGTGATTGGCCCGATACATCGTGCGTTAATGTGATTCAACCCAAGTACGGTTGTATGTGATGAAATGGTAATGTGGGACCGTCGGTTCGGTCTTGTAATCTTAGATTGTTATGCTGCTAGGTGCAGCCAGGTTCGAGGAACCTCATTTGAGTAATGGTCTAAAATGTGAACCCTTGTGGTGGTTGCTAGAGTGAGGGATGTTGGTACATCGGGGTTGGCCGATGACCTTAGTGGTGGAACCCACATTGAGTTGATAGTAGGATTGGATTTGACGTCTAAACGATGTCTAGACCGCGGGGTCGGTCAGGTTGTGGATTTTATATTACGGAGAGCTGTTGGGTTCAGTGGAACCATAGGGTGTGATTGTGGACCCTAGTATATGATAGATTAAAAAGGTAAACCTTAATTGTGACTAGTGGATGAGAACTTGTGCTGCAAAGAGCGGCTGAGGTCATGGATGACCATGTGGATGACTCTAGCGAGTCTAGTAAGAACTATGGGATTCGATCTACGGATACAGTTCTGAGATAAATTATGGAATCCCGAGTTAGACCGAGTATTAGTGTGATGTGTGGATACGGATCTCGATAGCAATGACCGTTGGTCGGTAGTCATGTGGAGATGACTGGCTATCGAGGGATGGTTACAATATTTGGGGATCAGGGGACGTTCAGGGAACGTTCATTATCCTGATGTGGAGTGTCAGAATGATGGTACCCATAGTTGTGAGGTACGGGATCGTCGTTCGGTATGAACGGAGATCCAGGGTTGTCACATTGGCACACGGTGTGCAAGTATGGGTGTTTGTGTGTTGGTACTTTTGTGCTGATACTAGTGTTGTTGATAGTGTGTTGGTGCTGGTACTATCGCTGGTGCTAGTGTTGGTGATTGTGTTGACGACGAGCCACAAGTTGGGGTGTGACTCCGTCATGATGGATATAGGTTCGGCCTTTGAGATTCGGTAGTGGTTAAGTGATGGACTAGATGGGATCCAGTTGAGATTGTGAGGTGTTGGGATTAGTCCCGACAGTGGTAAAATGACATGTGATGAGTGGATAAAAAGGTATGATTGAGAACTTGGAAAACCGCGTGTTGAACCTGTAAGGTTGGGATGTACGAACGAAACAATGGGGACACGTGGTTGTCCAAGTGAGTTGAGGATGTGGGGAGTCCAGTGGTTGGACTTGACATCTCATCGTGAGTAGGTCTGCTTCCAACATGGTTGGAACCTTAGTTTCGAGGAGAGTTGTGATTGGGAAATGAGAGTGGTGCTCGTTTTTGGTGATAGGTATTCCGAGTCATTGGAGTTGGAACCTTGTCAACCTTAGACGTGTGGAGGTTGGATTGGCTTCCCTATGAAGTCAATCAAGTGTATTGAACTGGTAACCGATAGGTTCGGTTTTGGTGTGTCTTGGTAAATGTGAGCGAGATTTCGGGATTTGGAATCGAATTTCTGGGTGACGATTCAGGATTCGATTTTCAAACTTGAAAATGGATTTCTGGATTTGGGTACGGAATAATTATTCCAAATGCTAGCTTACGGAATAATGATTTCGGATTCGGATTTGGACATGGATTAAAAATGTGATGTCTGGGCTTGGATCCGGAATGTATTACGAAATTACGAATTCGGATTCGGAATTGGAACTAGATGTTGAGTGGAGTTTCGATTTGTCTCATGCTGGATTGGGCAAATGTACTCCATCATTGGAACGTATTTAGCTATGACCTAGGTGGTTGTAGTCTGGTCGATGGGTTATACCCGAGGTATGTCGGTGAACATGTTGGTAGCCGGATTGGTTCCGATACCATTGGGTTAGTCGAGGTCGAGAACCGGACATTACTATGCAATGGGTCGTGGTATTTCCGACGAGACTAATTACACACGAGTCGGGTGAAATGTCGGTAAGTGTATAGTTAAGTCAAGTAAGTTGGTGGCTTGTGTAGCCAAGAGTGAGTCTAGTGTCAGTTTTCGACTGACAACAACTGTGTGGTGACAGATTGTCAGGATGTGTCAACATAGATTGTTGAGAGAGGTCTGTTGACTCCTAGAGGGAGTGGGAGTAGATACCAGGATAGAATGGTGAGTGGGAAAAGAACCGTCGAGTTGTTGCGTCAACAAGAGGGTAGATTGGACAAGTGGTGTCAATTCGAAACGGGTGGTTTCAGTCATTTGACGGGGTCGAATGTAGTCATTGCGTTATGAGTACTAGTGGTACGTTTGGGTGCCGACAAGTTTTGTCTGACTGGTTGGTGTACGGGTGTACACGTGTTGCGAGGTCGATTCCACTTTCCACGGGGTGTTTGTGAAATCAGGGTAGTCGAGTTTCGAGAATGAAACTAATTAAGGAGGGAAGAACGTTTGAGTTTAGATCGGTTGGAATTTCGAGGACGAAATTAATTAAGGAGGGAAGGTTGTAACGACCCGTCCCGAATTTCGGGATTAGATTAGTCACTAATCTTGATTAGTGAGGTTGATTGGTGGTTAGTAAGGCGAAATAGGAGAAAATGTGCAAAATGACCATTTTGCCCCTAGTCGTGGACAAAATGTTGACTTTTTGATCGGGCTGTCAAACTGACTTTGACCGATGACCGTGACGTAGTTCGGGACGTCACGAGTTCATAGACAGGTGGCACGTCCGATTCTGACATTCGAGGAGAAAGTTATGATGTTCGGAAGTCGAGGGGCATTTTGGTAATTTGGCATGTTAGGGGCCAAATGTTGACTTTTTGACAAGGAGGTCCAATGGACGAGGGTCAAGGACCGTTACGTAGGCATCGTCGATACGAATCCAATGACAGGCGGCATGCCGAAATTGGAGATTCGACGACGAAGTTATGGTCAAGGGAACGAATTAACGAACTGAGGCTCCGATTAAAATAATAATAAAATAATGAATAGTACCCGATGACTGAACACACCTGGATGAGTGACAAGTGTCACTCATCCCTTAAATTGGGAGATTAAAACCTGATCCATGTTTTGGGGAAAACATCATTATGATGTTTTAATTATTTATTTATTAATTATTACATCATTTTATTATCCATTAATCTCATTTGTGTTTCTTAACCGTGTACAACCAAACTCAGCTTCTATCCAACCTTAATTCATCTGCCATTCCTGAGCTCGTGAGTGAGAAACTGAGAGTTTAGTGAGGATGAATTGAACTGGGTAAACACGAGAGATTGACAGAGAGAAGGAGACCAGAATTTCGGATTTTTGAGTTTGGGGGGAAAATTCAAATGTCGAGTGATGGGCCCTGAGGATCGATTTGGAGCTCACATTCAGCTTCTTGGGATTCCTGCGATCATAACCATCGAAAGAACGAAGGGAATTGGTGCCCTTTTGGCTCTGAACGGGCTTGGTAACAGAGGATGAATATCGAGCTTGTGTCGTGATCATTGAGTGATCAAACGACGAAATTGAAGTGGGGAAACTATTGCTCATGGTCCATTGATGCTTCTGGGTTCATAAATTGGAAGAAATCAGTGGCCATTGTGGAAGTTCCATGATTGCACAGTACCCGGGTGTTCTTCATGTTCATCATCGAATCGATGGGTTTTAGGTAAGTAATCGTGTAATTGAGTCTACAAACCTTTAATTTAAGTTAAAACGAAGCTAACTGAATGATCAATTGGAAGATTTAGGGTCGAATTGATGGACATTGAACCGGGTCAGTTCGCGGGCTAATTGGACCAGTTTATCAGACAAACGGGTTAGGATGGTGACACTGTACCAGGCGCGTGGGTTTCACGCGCAGCCACTCACGGCGGCTGTGAGTGGACTTTGGTTTGATAAATCCTATGCATGCTTAAATGTGTTATATGGTTTCTATACATGATTTCTATGATGGTGATTGTGAGTATTGATTTCGGGTATGTTGCACGTATTTGAGGTGTTTTTCGTATTTCACGTATATCGTGGTTAACGGTTTTATTGTGGTTTTACGTGCTTGTGGTTTAATGAATAATGTGATAAAATGGTTTTGATATTGGAAATATGAACTCGGGCTTAAGACCCAATTGTTTTGGAAACCTCGGACTTGGAGTCCATTCGTAATCGGGCCGGGGGCCCAGTTGCTTTATGAAATCGGGCTAGGGGCCCAGTTCTTTATGAAATCGGGCTGAGACCCATTTGAGTTATGTTATCGGGCCAGGGGCCCAGTTGATTTACGAATTCGGGGCGTGGGCCCAGTTGGTTTATAAAGTCGGGCTGCGGGCCCAGTTGGTTTACAAAATCGGGTCGTGGGCCGAGTGGTTCATAAAATCGGGCATGAGGCCCAGTTGGATTATAAAGGTGATTTCGGGTTTGGGACCCTATGTTTAATAATTGTGATTTCGGGCCAGGGGACCCTAAATGGAATTGTGTTGTTTTATGGAAATTTCGGGCAGGGCCCATTGTAATGTTGTGAAATAAATTAATAAAACTGTTTTCCATATACCATCTTGATACGAGGATATATGATGGTCTCCTCCAGATGTCGGGGACACTGGGGAAGTCACGGTGCATTGTCTGCGAGGGGTCATTGTACGGAGTTACCGGACCGTATAATGACTCAGGAGCAGGATTGCTATAATCTAACGTCTAGGACGTCAGACATCAGGGATGTCAGAGATATGGACCCGGAGAGACCCCGGGCAGCACGCGTAGCTTATTATACCGTGAGATATGATGTCTGGGACGTCTAGCGTCTGGGACGCTAAGCATCTGGGACGCTGGAGATAGTAATGGTAAAATATGAATTAATGAATCTATGAAATGGCTTTTCGGTTGGATTTGTGGTTATGCGATTTAAATGGATTTATCTTTACGGTTTTGGACGGTGGCCCACATGGTTGTTTATGTATGGTTGTGGTATTCCACAGTTTTTGAATGAGTTCCCACACTTGGTTTTGAGTTAACGGTTTTTGGGCTAACGCCTTAATGGCTTGGTTGAACAAACGTTTTGATTACTGGTTTTCGTGGCATGCATACGTTTTTATTGGAGGGCATAAATGTCTTATAACTGTGTTTATTAAACTTAATGATTTTCGTCCACTCACAGCTTTTGGTTTTAATGCCCTTCAGGTTGATCACGGATGCGACTACATTATAGACTGGGACATTGCACGCCTCCTCCATCGATCCTTGCGCACTCTGGAAGCCCTGTTTGGGCAGTGATTCTTGGTTATTCCTTGTCTGACACCACTTGTTGGACGGGAGCAGGGCACATTCCACGGTAATCCCGAGGGGATTGGGATGGGTCCTGCCAAAGGTCCACTCACAGACCGTCCGAGCTGCCGCCTCGATACGCTTGCCATATGGCTCTCCCGAGCCAATCACCGTCACCGGGACTGCCAAACCTGTCCAAATTGTAATAGAGGGTTAATAACTACTTAAATAACCCATCACTAAAGCCCCGTAATTTTCTGGAATTTTTAATTATTTTTAATCACGATCCTAAACCTTCCGATGCCCTCGAACATTATCGAGATGGTGTCTGATCGACACGAAACCAGTCTCAAAATGTTCGTTATATTGAATAGAAGATTTCTTGAGTTGAAGACATCCCCAAAATGTTGGTCACGCCCCCAAGAAAGCCCCTGCCCGTGAGCCCACGCGCGGGTACTATTCATCTTCCCCTTCCTCACGCGAACCGGTCCGTCCACCTGGTTCGAACCGAACTGGACCATCGCGACCAGTTCAGTCCATATCTCTCCCATTTTCCCTTCTTTTTCATCCTTTTTTGATCCCATTCTCTGACAGGACCCGCCCCAAATCCCTCGGAATTAGCATGGGACGTGCCTGCTCCCGTCTAACACGAAGTGTTAGACCAGGGATATTTCTGTCTTTTGCCCAACCGGGCTATCAGAGTACGCCAGGATCCGAAGGAGGAATGCGTTGTCTCGTCTCTGCTACAGCCACATCTGCGATCAACCTGAAGGGCATTCAAAACATAAAAGTTGTGAGTGGGCGAAACAAATATTTTATTAAAACATTTCATAAAAGACCTTTATGCCCTTCATTAAAAACATATGCATGCATTCAAAAACCATCTCTAGGGTTCATGCCCGGTTCCCATAAACCGTCATGAACCATCAAACCATTTGGGCCTTAGCCCGAAATCAGTCAAATAACACATGGGACCTCCGCCCACACCAAAACACGTGGGAACTCGTCCCAAAATCATCTCATATGGGTCTCAGCCCAAAACCAATACTCGAGGGTCTCAGCCCAACGCCATCTCAGTGAAAACCTGTCCACATATACATATATACAAATATAACCTATCCTAGGCACTTCCGGAGAAGATGCCATCTCGGGGCACACAGCCCCTAGGGACCACATCCCCGATATAGTCACGATGTCATCATATCTACCTAGTGTGCACACTACTCGAGGTCTCACTCCGAGTCTTCTCCCAGGAATCTCCATCTGGGAGGCTAAATCTCTAGATCTAGTCCGAGCTCTCTCTCTGGATCTAGTCCACATATCCCTCCGGAATCTGGTCCGGGACCACAACATAATAAGTAACCTCCACTCCTAGAACGGGATCCATATGGGGATAACAATTCTGGTCTGTGGATCGTGACTCTCCAAGTCGACGCTGGAGGAGACCAATCAATCATCTCGTAAGGAGGGTATATACATACCAGTATACCAAAACCCAAAGCGGGACTCACGCACAATAACACAAAGCAAATGGGCCTTCAGCCCGAACATAGAACTCAACAGGGCCTCTTTCTTGATTTCACAATAATTGGGTCTCGAGCCCGAACTCAAATCAACTGGGCATCGAGCCCGATATCTCAAGGTCAGTCACGAACCCGATCGTAGCGATGCGTACAACCATCAATCCAGGACCGCTCTCAATCCTGGTATGTCGCCGTGAACACATCACTGCCGCGACCATCTCGGGACCATGGTGCACAAGCCGCCGATTGATCCTCTAAACCATCAACACTCCGAAGTCGAGCCTCCAGTGGCTGCTCAACAACGGGACGTGCATCGTCACCTCTCCAGAAGGAACGCATCCCAATCCGAAGGCGAGCGTCACATTGTCCGTCGCCGTGCACACAGCACCCGTCGCGACCACGACTCCGACCTATGGGTCGTCATTAGGGTCTCATGCCCGAGTCAAACCAAATCCAAATGGGTCTCATGCCCGAATAATCAAGACCAAATGGGTCGTTTTACTTTTCAAATGGGTCTCATGCCCGAATAATCAAACCAAATCCAAATGGGTCTCATGCCCGAATAATCTGAAGACCTCGAAGTACGTTCCCATACGTAAACGCACACGAAAATGCACTCAAGGCATCCCAAAACACATATTAAAACATATATAAAACATTTATGCATGCATCGATTTCAGAAAGAAAGTCCACTCACAGACTGTCCCGCGCTGCTGCCGTCGATATGCGCGTCGTACGCCTTCCCGGGTCAACTGTCGCCTTCAGCGCACCCAAACCTGTCCAAATCACTTTAGAGGGTTACTAACTAGTTAATTAACCCCTCACTAAAGCCCCCCAATTTTCCGAGATTTTTAACTATCTTTAAACGCGACTCGAAACCTTCGGATAGCCGGAACTATATCGAGCCGATGTCCGATCGACTCGAAACCAGTCCCAAAACGTTCGTTACATCGAATAGATGATTTGACATGTTGGAACGTTCCCCAGATTCTTCCCCATCCGCCCGCACGCGCCGCCTGAGGTGGCTGTGCGTGGGAGCCACGCGCCTGCTACAGTGTCATCCCCTACTTCGCGTCGACTGGTCTGAACCGGTCCGGTCCGGTTCGCCTGCAACTTGGACCGACGTGTCCGGTTCAAGCTCATTCTAGCCCAGTTTTTCGCCGTTTTCAATCCTAATCAATCCTAACCTTCCTATAATCGTCCTAGGAACCTAACCCAATTAATTAGAAGCCCTAAAACCTCTAAAACCCGACCGGTTTGATTTTCCCTTCACGGTTCGAAAATCCCAAAACCCCCCAAGGCTTCCCCGACGTCCAACCTTCATCCAAACCTTCCTAAAAACTCCCTAGCAACCTAATTACTTCAACCCAAACATCCAAATCAACCCGTAACAAGCAAAATCGAAAAAATGAATAAAAAGGGTTAAAACCGATTACCCGATCGAATTTTCCTCCTCCGCCGTCCACGGCGGCTCTACCTGGCCAGCCACCACGTCCAGCCGGTCCTCTTCATCTCTCTGGCCACTCTCTCACATGGTTAAGGGTTTGGGTTGGATGAAAATGGTGATCGGGTTTGGATAGGAAAAATGGAAAATGGATACACGGGGTGGTTTCGCGCATGAGAGAAAATGAGGATGAATGGATGAATGACACCTGTCGTTCATCCATTGGCCCTGAGAAAATGGTAGGGCCCACTAAAGTCCAAAACATCTCCTGTCTCGAAGAACGTGCAATAGTACGTTCGAATTTCCGTGAACCGTAATTTCGCTGTCGAACGTCCGAATTCGACGTGCCGCCTGTATACGGATTCGTATCGTCGTGATCTACATAACTGCGCCCCTCGGTCATCGGACCTCCAGGGTCAAAAGTCAACCGTTGGCCCCCTTTTGGCCAAAATTACCAAAACTCCCCTGATCTTCCGATCGTCATAACTTCTTCCACGGATGTCAGAATCGAACGTGCCACCTTTCTATGAACTCGTGACATCCCGAAATACGTCACGATCATCGGTCAAAGTCCATTTGACCGTCCGAACGAAAAGTCAACATTTTGCCCATTCTAGGGGCAAAATCGTTATTTTACCTTGAACTTCCGCTAATCCTCATCTAATCCCCGATTAGCCTTGCTAATCCGTCATTAATTCTTAATTAATCCTTCTAATTCAGGACGGGTCGTTACATTCTCTTTGTCTCATCATTTTCTACATTTTCCTATCATAAAACCCTAAAGAAAACCCTAAAACTCGACCGTGTAAACAAAGCTTCACGGCCCCTGTTTTTCCCGTCGATCCACAGGGTGGCTCAGCCACTTCCTGCCATCCAAAACCATCCCTAGACCTTCCTACAGACCCAATAGACATCACCCCATCAACCAACACAACCCCTAACGTTTAGAACACAAAATGAAATTTGAAAACACAATGGAAAGGTATAGGGTTACCTTTGCCGGGGCCTTCCTCCACCGTCCACCGCCGTGGCTTGCCGTCCTAGTCCCTCCTTTCACTCTCACGGTCACACACGAGCTCTCACAATGATTATGGTGGTGAGGTGTGGTGAGTCGTGTGGGTTGTTTGTTCAAGGAGAAAGAAGAAATGGTGTTTCAGGTTTGGAAGAAACAGAAGAAGGTGATGGCTGATCGGGTGAGAGAGGAATGGAAGGTGAGATGAAGAGATTAGATGAGAGATGGAAGGCTGAGATGAAAAGATGAGTGGATTATAAATTAATTAAAAATACTAATAATTTATTATAACTCACCAATCACATCTTAGATCCACTAATTTGGGGTTTGGGCCAATGGGATGAGCGACACTTGTTGTCACGACCCGGCCCATCTAACACAATATTGTCAGCTTTGGGCCCAGCCCTCACGGTTTTATTTTCGGGAGCTCATGGTGCAACTTCTCAGGGGGTCACCCATCATGGGATTGCACCAGCCTCAACTCGCTTAACTTTGGGGTTCCAATCCCCCCCAAAGCCACTGAGCTCCCAAAAGGCCTTGTGTTAGATAGATACGTGCCCACACATATAAGGTACTTCACCTTTCCCTCCCCGAGCGATGTGGGATCGTTCACCGATCTTACCTTTCCAAGCTCACGGGTCTTGCTCACCGTTCTTGCTTCTCAAGCTCACGGGTCTTGCTCACCGTTCTTGCTTCCAAGGCAGGGTCTTACAATCCACCCCCCTTGGGGCCCAGCGTCCACGCTGGCACACTTCCGGTCAGGGTCCGGCTCTGATACCATTCTGTCACGACCCGGCTCATCTAACACAATATTATCCGCTTTGGGCCCAGCCCTCACGGTTTTGTTTTCGGGAGCTCATGTGCAACTTCCCAGCGGTAGAAATTACCATTTTACCCTTGTCACAACAATTTACCAAAATGCCCCTCATCGTTTTAGACTCATAAGTTTCTCGTTCGGACTCCGATTGACGCATGCCGCATGTCTACGGATTCAGCGTCCCGAGACCTACCCAACGGTATTCCCGGAAAGTCCAAACAATGTCCCGATCAAAAAGTCAACTTTCGGCCCCTTTTTCCAACTTTCGCACGTCATAACTTTCTCCTCGAATATCTGAATTGGACGTGCCACCTGTCTATAAACTCGTGACGTCCCGTACTACGTCACGGTCATCGTTCAAATTCCGTTAGACCGCTCAAATCAAAAGTCAACTTTTCGCCTAATTTCAGGGGGCAAAATCGTCATTTTCCCCAAAGTTTCCAATTTTTCCTTTTTCTAATTTCCGGGTCATTACACTTGTCACTCATCCATTGATCCCACCAAAATATCTGCCCAATCAGATATTGCCAAATCATCATCGCCTCGTAATGCGCGCATAGTAAAACCAAACTTTTGTGACCTATAACTTTTCCGTTCGAAGTCCGATTTCAGCGTGCCACCTGTCTACGGATTCGTATCGTCTCGATCTACGTAACGGTCCTTGGCCCTCGGCCATCGAACCTCCCAGGTCAAAAGTAAACTATTTGCCCCTTTTAACCAAAATTACCAAAATACCCTTAAACTTTCGAACGTCATAACTTCTTCCTCGAATGTCAAAATTGAACGTACCACCTGTCTATGAACTCGTGACGTCTCGAACTATGTCACATTCATTGGTCAAAGTCCATTTGACCTGCAGAATGAAAAGTCAATGTTTTACCCACGACCAGGGACAAAACGGTCATTTTGCATCGTTCGTCCGATTTCGTCCAACTAATCACCGATTAACCTCACTAATCATGATTAGTCACTAATCTAATCCTGGAATTCGGGACGGATCGTTACAACACATTTCAAAAAAGACATTTATACCCTTCACGTAAAAGCACGCATGCATCATAAAATAGTTATATCAATTACTTTCTCGGAAGCAAGACGTATTACTTCCCAAATCAAAACACACTAAAAAATGCTTCTCAATCGAAGCCATCAACTTAGTAGGGTCTCAGCCCAAAATCAAATCATATAGGCCTGCAGCCCAAAGCCAAGTCAAAGAAAACCAGAATGAAGCCTCATCCCAAGTGATAGAATATGTGGGAACACATCCCATCCTCAATGTCAGTCACGATTCTAATCCTAGCACATGTGCATATAGCTCAGGACCGCTCACAATCCTAGCATGTCGACGTGAACACATCACTCACCGCGACCGTCTCTAGATCATCACGAACACATCATCGATCGATCTCAGAGGATAACATCAGCACTCCTAAGTCGAGCCTCCCTCAGTCATTGCTTCCCACGGCTGCTCAACAACAGACAGTGCATCGTGACCTCTTCGAAAGGCTTCGAAAGGAACACATCCGCAGTCCGGAGGCGACCGTCATATCATCTGGGACTCACATGAACACCATCAACAATAGGGCCTCAAGCATGGAACATCACTAAATGGGTCACAGCCCCATAATTCAGTGTCCAACGACACTTCATATCCCAGGATTCCTCGAATCCTATAAAATCCACAACTGGGTCTCATGCCCGAAATGACACGACCCATCCCCAAGCCCCCTAGATTAAGGGATGTGCCATGCTCCAGTCTAACCCACACACGACACGAAGGATAAACACCTGCCTAACCTTCATGTAACCCGTAAGCCCGACAAGGGATTCCAAGTCAGCGCTCCAAAAACAACTTCTGACTTCCCAGAGTGCGCAGAAACCACCGTGGATCGTGTGTGATGCCTTAGTCTCACCAACAGCCCACATCTGCATCAACCTAAAGGGCATCGAAAACCAGAAACGACTGTGAGTGGACAAAAATAAATAAGTTTATAAAACACATTTGATCAAAAAAGACATTTATGCCCACCACCTAAAAACCAATGCATGCATTCGTAAACCATTTCATTTCTAAGATAGGAAAACCTTTTATGAAAACCAGAAATAATTTCCTTTTCTCAAATCCCTAGGCCTTAGCCCAAAACCATAAATCCAATATTGTGGGGCCATATCCCAAAACATCTGAAAGCCATGTGAAAACAATGATAATATCACATAAATCTGAAACACGGTTCCATCAATCAATCGAACCAGCCGGATCTCATATCAACAAGTATTTAAACTCAATATCAATCTGAGTCTTTAAACTCAACAAGCCTTTCCGGGTAATCAACGAGTCTTTAAACTCAATAATAGGCCTCGGGGGAAATCAATAATCGAGTCTTTAAACTCACGAACCTTTAAACTAAAATCACATATAGGGCCCTCCCCATCACAATCAATCACCGGGTCTTTAAACCCAAATGCAGATCCAGCAAATCCAATTCAAAACCATTTTATCAAATCCAAATCCATAAATCCATTTCCAAATCCATATCCGAAATCACATTTTGAAACTAGAATCCAAGTCCAGAAATCATATTGAAACCGAAATCCGAAATCATTATCAAAATGGGTCTCATGCCCGAACTCACTTCCAAACCCAATATCATATCATCAAATCATTAACAAAACACAATACGTATAAACAGTATAAGATCATCCATTAAAGCATAGCATAAACCATATGCTCGAAATACTTGCAATTACGTAAATCACATGGAAATACATGCAAATATGTAAATCATAAATACCATAATCATAAGCATAGAAAGCATATATAGAAAACAAATAAAACAGTTATGCATGCATTGAAATTTAGAAAGCAAAGTTCACTTGACAGGACCCATCCCAATCCCCCCGGGATTACCATGGAATGTGCCCTGCTCCCGTCCAACAAGGGGTGTCAGACAAAGGATGACCAAGAGCCACTGCCCAAACAGGGCATCCAGAGTGCGCAAGGATCGATGGAGGAGGTGTGCAATGTCCCAGTCTCTGCTGCAATCGCATCCGTAATCAACCTGAAGGGCATTAAAACCAAAAGCTGTGAGTGGACAAAAACCAATAAGTTTACCAAATACATTTATAAGACATTTATGCCCTCCAATAAAAACGTATGCATGCCACAAAAACCAGTAACCAAAACGTTTGCTCAACCGAGCCCTTAGGGCCTTAGCCCAAAAACCGTTAACCAAAAACCAAGTGTGGGAACTCAGCCCAAAACCGTGGAATACCACCACCATACATATACGACCATGTCGGTCACCACCCACGACCATAAATGAACATCAATTCATTAAAATCACACAATCATAAATACACCCGGAAAGCCATTTCATTAATTCGTATTTTACCATTACCATCACCAGCATCCCTGATGCTAGACGTCCCTGACGTCATATCTCACGGTTTCACAAGCTACGCGTGCTGCCCGGGGTCTCTCCGGGTCCATATATCTGACATCCCTGATGTCTGACGTCCCTGACGTCAATCATAGCAATCCTGCTCCTGAGTCATCATACGGTCCGGCTGCTCCGTATGGTGACCCTTCACAAGCAATGCACCGTGACTTCCCCAGTGTCCCAGACATCTGGAGGAGACCATCATATATCCATGTGTACAGATGGTATATGGAAAAATAGTTTTATTAACTCATTTAACAACATCACAATGGGCCCTGCCCGAATTTTCCATAAAACCACACATTTCCATTTAGGGTCCCTGACCCGAAACCACATTTATTAAATATAGGGCCACTGACCCGAAATCATCATTTTAATCCAACTGGGCCCCATGCCCGATAACATAACTCAAATGGGTCACAACCCGATTTTATACCAACTGGGCCCCTGGCCCGATTTCATTAACCAACTGGGCCCCCGGCCCGATTCTCAAATGGACTCCAAGTCCGAAATTTCCAAAACAAGTGGGCCTCAAGCCCGAGTTCATCTTTCCAATATAAAAACCATTTTATCATAATATTTATTTAACCACAAGCATGCAAAACCACAAATAAACCGTTAATCCCGATACACGTGAAATACGGAAAACACCTCGAAATACGTGCAACATACCCAAAATCAATACTCACAAATACCATCATAGAAATCATGTATATAAACCATATAACACATTTAAGCATGCATAGGATTTATAAAACCAAAGTCCACTCACAAACCGTTTTAACCGTGTGCCTCGATATGCGTGCCACCGGCCCTCCCGGGCCACACCACTATCACCGGGACTCCCAATCCTGTCCAAATCACATTAGAGGGTTACTAACCTCATTATTAACATCCTATCAAAGTCCCGTAATTTTCCCGAATTTTTACTTATTTTTAAACTTATTTTAAAACCTTCGGACATCCCGAACAATATCGAGACGGTGTCCGATCGACACGAAACCAATTCCAAAATGTCCGTTACATTAAATAGGGCAGAAGTCATGTTGACCTCATCTCGAGATTCGTGCCCACGCGCCGCCACGCGCCACCGTGAGTGGCTGCGCGTGAAACTCACGCGCCTGCTACAGTGTCACCAGCCCAACCCGTTTGTCTGGTAAACGGGTCCAATTCACCCGCGACACAACCCGGTTCCAATCCTGTCAATTCGATCCTAATTCCTTCAATTGATCATTCCATTAGTTTCGTTTTAAGTCCAATTACAAGTCTGTAAACTCAATTACACAAATCCTTACCCAGATTCCCACGATTCGATGATGATCCACGAAGAACACCCGGTTACTGTGCAATCATGGAACTCCCTCAATTACTGCAGGTTTCATCCAATTGATGATTCCAGAAGCATCAACGGACCCTGAGGAATAATTCCCCCACATCAATTGCATCAAACCTGTGCTCAATCGTCACGACTCAAGCTTGAGCACCGTCACTGTTCAACAATGGAGTTCCATCGATCTCGATCGGTTTCCTTCAATTGATGAACCCAGAAGCATCGTGGGATCATGAGGAGTCATTTCCCCACAACAATTGAGTCAATCGCAGCTCCAAACTCCACGACTCATCCTCGATTTCTTCCTCTGTCACCAAGCTCGATCAGAGCCAAAACGGCACCAATTCTTCTCGTTTTTGACGTGGATCGACTCGTCACAACCTCAGTAAGATGTTTCCAAGCTCCAATTCGATCGTCGCAGCTCAATTCGTCCAATTTGATTTTCCCTCCCAAAACTTAATCTTTCGAATTCTCAGTTCCTCCTCACTGTCACTCTCTTGTGTTTACCCAGTTGAAATCACTCTCAAAACGTTCACAAAATCACACTCTCAGGTTCAGCAATGGAAGAGGAATTGGTTGGGAGAGTATTGGATTTGGTTGTACACGGTTAAGGAAAATATGGAGATTAATGGAAATTAAAAGATTAATTAATTAATTAAAAACTAATTAAACATCATCATGAGGTCTCCCCCAAAAACATGGATTCTGATTTCAAGGGATGAGTGACACTTGTCACTCATCCAGGTGTGTAGGGTCAACGGTCACTATTCATTATTATATTATTATTTTAATCCCGGCCTCGGTTCGTTAGTTCGTTTCCTTGACCATAACGTCGTCGTCGGATCTCCGATTTCGGCATGCCGCCTGTCGTTGGACCTCCCGATCAAAAGTCAACATTTGGCCCCTAATAAGCCAAATTACCAAAATGCCCCTCAACTTCTGAACACCATAACTTTCTCTACGAATGTCGGAATCGAACGTGCCACCTGTCTATGAACTCGTGACGTCCCGAACTACGTCACGGTCATCGGTCAAAGTCCGTTTGACCGTCCGGTCAAAAAGTCAACATTTTGCCCACGACCAGGGGCAAAACGGTCATTTTGCACAATTTGTCCGATTCCGCCCTACTAACCACCGTTCAACTTCACTAATCAAGATTAGTGACTAATCTAATCCCGGAATTCGGGACGGGTCGTTACATCACTCACAGACCATCCTCGTTGCTGCTTCGATACGCGTGTCACACGCTTTTCTCGGCTAATCCACTGTTATTGGAACTCGGACCTCTCTAAATCACATTCGAAGGTCACTAAGTACTCAATAACCTTCCATTAAATCCCTGTAATTTTCTCGGATTTTTAAACGTATTTAAACTCGATCCTAAACCTTCAGACATCCCAAACTATATCGAAATGATGTCTGATCGACTCGAAACCAATCCCAAAATGTTCGTTACATCGAATTCTTAAAAACTCATGTTGACTGTGCCTCAAAATGAGGGCCCACGCGCCCTCATGCGCTCCTCAAAGGCACTGCACGTGGGAGTCAGGCACTGGTTACTATTCATCCCTGTCTTCCAGCGAACCGGGTCCAGACCGGTTCATTGTAATCCGGTCCAGCCGAACCGACATAATTTGTTCTCCCTTTATTTTGACCCTTTTTTGATCCTGTTATGTCCCATAGCTTCGTCCCAATGTTTACAATCGATCTATCTAGCTAAAACTTCGAACAACCCTCCAATTTTCCACTATCGCGTTCTTGCGACTCCAGCCACCTCCTGTCGTGCTTTCAAGTCCTATGGACTCTTGGTAACCTTCAGAAGCTCAACCAATTAATAGAATCGATCAAAAATTGCTAGATTACAGTTTTCCATTTTTCAATTCAAACAAAGAATTCACGGTTCTTACCTCCTCTCGTCGTCGTGGGGCACTGTCGTGGTCATCGCTGTGTCCGTCCGGGTTCCCTTCCAACTATCATTCACAGAACACCAACAATTGACAAGGTTTAAAGGGAATTATAGAGGTGGATTTCACGGGTTTGTCTCACGGTCACGACCTTCACGGGTTCACGGCCACCGTCCACGACGGTACATCGTGATCACACCACCACGAGCATCTCATTGTTTTCTCTCCATTTCCTTCACTCTTCACAAGAAAAGAATGAAGATCAAGGGGTTTGTGAGGGTCTGGGTTCACGATCACACACACAGACTTCTATTTTTAAAATCTTGCAACCATTTTACACTTGTGAGCCAACGAATGAGGCTTCCACAGCCTTCCAGACATGGAACAAGTGTCCTTGTCTGGTTGGGCACAAATCCCAAGGCAACCAAATGACAAAAATATCCTTTAGGCCAAAATACCAAAATTCCCCTCAACTTCCGAGCCTCATAACATCTCTGTCAAACGTCAAAATCGAACGTGCCACCTGTCTACATACTCGTGACGTCCCAAAATACGCCCCAGTCATCGGCCAAAGTCCGTTTGACCGTCCGAGTTCAAAAGTCAATATTTCAACCACCTTCAAGGGCAAAACAGTCATTTCACATTGTCCATCCGAAATTACTCACCTAATCTCTAATGACCCAGCCCGAATTCCAGGATTAGATTAGTGACTAATCAGGATTAGTGAGGTTAATCAGTGTTTAGTGGGGTACTTTCAGACGAACGATGCAAAATGGCCGTTTTGCCCTTGGGCATGGGCAAAATGTTGACTTTTTGTTCAGGAGATCAAATGGACTTTGGCCGATGATCGTGCCGTAGTTCGGAATGCTACGAGTTCATAGACAGGTGGTACGTTTGATTCCGACATTCGAGGAAGAAGTTAGGACGTTCGGAAGTTGAAGGGTATCTTGGTAATTTGGTTAAAAGGGGGCAAATAGTTGACTTTTGGGCCGGGAGGTCCGATGGCCGAGAGCCGAGAACCGTTCTGTAGATCGGGTTGATACGAATCCGTAGACAGGTGGCACGCTGAAATCGGACTTCGAACGACAGAGATATGGGTCACGGAAGTTCGATTTTACTATGAACACATTACGAGGCGAAGATGACTTGACAATATCTGATTGGTTAACTTTTAGTGTGGGAACCATGGATGAGTGACAAGTGTCACTCATGCATTTGGTCATTATCCCTAAAAAGTGGATCTCACATTGATTGGTTAGATAAGAATTAATTAATAATATTTGAATTATTTTATAATTTCCACTTAACTCATCTTTTAATCTTGACCCTTCATCTCATCACCCCTCTCAATCTCCACCGTCCATTCATTTCCCTTCTTCATCAAACTTCATCATCTCTTCTCTGTTCTCTCAGAACCCGATCGTCCATTTTCCATTCAACCCTCAAACACAACCCACACAACACACATCACACCATCACCTAGCATCATTAATGTCATGTGAGGAAGGATGTGAGGACCAAGAGGAGGTTGCAGAAGGTCTGGACCACCGTCCATGACGGTGTGGAGGAGGAAGAACCTGACACGTACGGTTTGGATTTCAAATCCCATCTCTTTGTTTTTGATGTTATGGATCATTTTGGACGATAGTATGATGTTTAGGGGGTTTGTAGAAGAGTTTAGGACTGATTGTGGTGGTGAATGGTGGCTGTTTAGCCCTAGGATGTAACGACCCGTCCCGAATTCCGGGATTAGTTTAGTGACTAATCTTGATTAGCGAGGTTGAACGGTGGTTAGTAGGGCGGAATCGGACAAAATGTGCAAAATGACCGTTTTGCCCCTGGTCGTGGGTAAAATGTTGACTTTTTGTTCGGGCGGTCAAATGGACTTTGACCGATGACCGTGACGTAGTTCGGGACGTCACGAGTTCATAGACAGGTGGCACGTTCGATTCCGACATTCGTAGAGAAAGTTATGGTGTTCGGAAGTTGAGGGGTATTTTGGTAATTTGGCATACTAGGGGCCAAATGTTGACTTTTTAATCGGGAGGTCCGATGGACGAGGGCCAAGGACCGTTGCGTAGGTATCGTCGATACGAATCCAACGACAGGCGGCATGCCGAAATCGGAGATCCGACGACAACGTTATGGTCAAGGAAACGAACTAACGAACCGAGGCTCGGATTAAAATAATAATATAATAATGAATAGTGACCGTTGACCCTACACACCTGGATGAGTGACAAGTGTCACTCATCCCTTGAAACCAGAATCCATGTTTTGGGGGGAGACCTAATTATGATGTTTTAATATTTATTAATTAATTAATTAATCATTTTAATTTCCATTAATCCCATTTATGTTTTCTTAACCGTGTACAACCAAATCCAGTTTTCTCCCACCCTTAATTCTTCTTCCATTGCTGAACCTGAGAGTGCGAAATTGTGAGTGAGTTGTGTGTGAATTCAACTGGGTAAACACGAGAGATTGACAGTGAGGAGGAACTGCGAATTCGAAAAATTAAGTTTTAGGAGGGAAAATCAAATTGGAAGAATTGGGCTGTGATGATCGAATTGGAGGTTACAAACATCTTCCTGGGGTTGTGACGAGTCGATCCACATCAAAAACGAGAAGGATTGGTGCCGTTTTGGCTCTGATCGAGCTTGGTGACAGAGGAAGAAATCGAGGCTGAGTCGTGGAGTTTGGGGCTGTGATTGACTCAATTGTTGTGGGGAAATGATTTCTCATGATCCCACGATGCTTCTGGGATCATCAATTGAAGGAAACCGGCTGAGATCGATGAAACTCCATGGTTGCACAGTGGACGGTGTTCGTACTTGAGTCATGATCATTTACTGATCAAACGACGGAATTGATGTGGGGGAATTGTTCCTCGTGGTCCACTAATGCTTCTGGTTGAACCAATTTAGGGAAATCAATCGAGATTGAAGGAATCCCATGATTGAACAGTGACCGGAGTGTTCTTCGTGTTCATCGTGGAATCGATGGAATTTGGGTAAGTTATCGTGTAATTGATGTTACAGACTTATAATTGGACTTAAAACGAAGCTAATGGAATGATCAATTGAAGGAATTAGGATCGAATTGACAGGATTGGAACCAGGTTTTGTCGCGGGTGAATTGGACCCGTTTACCAGACAAACGGGTTGGGCTGGTGACACTGTAGCAGGCGCGTGGGTTTCACGCGCAGCCACTCACGGCGGCGCGTGGCGGCGCGTGGGCACGAATCTCGAGGTGAGGTCAACATGACTTCTGTCCTATTTAATGTAACGAACATTTTGGAATTGGTTTCGTGTCGATCGGACACCGTCTCGATATTGTTCGGGATGTCCGAAGGTTTTAAATTAAGTTTAAAAATAAGTAAAAATTCGGGAAAATTACGGGACTTTGATAGGATGTTAATGTTGAGGTTAGTGACCCTCTAATGTGACTTGGACAGGATTGGGAGTCCCGGTGATAGTGGTGTGGCCCGGGAGGGCCGGTGGCATGCGTATCGAGGCACACGGTTAAAACGGTCTGTGAGTGGACTTTGATTTTTATAAATTCTATGCATGCTTAAATGTTTTATATGGATTATGGTTGTGATTGTGTGATGTTGATTTGGTTGTTGGTAAATTGTACGGTTTCATGTATTTCGAGGCGATTTATGTGCTTGCACGTAAATCGAGGTTTTCCGGTTTTACATGGATTTTCCATACTTATGACTTGGATATAATGTGATGAAATGGTTTTGAAATTGGAAATATGAACTCGGGCTTAAGGCCCAATTATGTTGGAAATTTCGGACTTGGAGTCCATTTGAGAATCGGGCCGGGGGTCCAGTTGGTTAAATGAAATCGGGCCAGGGGCCCAGTTGGTATGAAATCGGGCTGAGACCCATTTGAGTTATGTTATCGGGCCAGGGGCCCAGTTGATTTATGAATTCGGGCCGTGGGCCCAGTGGGTTAATAAAGTCGGGCTGCGGGCCCAGTTGGTTTACAAATCGGGTCGTGGGCCCAGTGGTTCATAAAATCGGGCATGAGGCCCAATTGGATTATAATGGTGATTTCGGGTCAGGGACCCTATGATTAATAATTGTGATTTTGGGTCAGGGACCCTAAATGGAATTACATGGTTTTATGGAAATTTCGGGCAGGGCCCAATTGTAATGATGTGATAAAAGGATTTAATAAAATTGTTTTCCATATACCATCTGGATACAAGGATATATGATGGTCTCCTCCAGATGTCTGGGACACTGGGGAAGTCACGGTACATTGCCTGCGAGGGGTCATTATACGGAGCAGCCGGACCGTATGATGACTCAGGAGCAGGATTGCTATGATTGACGTCAGGGACGTCAGACATCAGGGATGTCAGATATATGGACCCGGAGAGACCCCGGGCAGCACGCGTAGCTTATGAAACCGTGAGATATGACGTCAGGGACGTCCAGCGTCTGGGACGCTAAGCATCTGGGATGCTGGTGATGGTAATGGTAAAATATGGCTTAATGGATATATGAAATGGCTTTTCGGTTGGATATGTGTTATTTGGTAAAAATGGATTATAGGTTATGAAATGGTATGTCGGGTCGGGGACCCTAAATGGTTTGGATTTATGGATTTATATTTATGGCTTTGGGCGGTGGCCCACATGGTTTTAATATGTATGGTTGTGGTATTCCACTGTTTTGGGCTGAGTTCCCACACTTGGTTTTTGGTTAACGGTTTTTGGGCTAAGGCCCTAATGGCTCGGTTGAGCAAACGTTTTGGTTACTGGTTTTTGGTGGCATGCATACGTTTTTATTGGAGGGCATAAATTTCTTATAAATGTATTTGGTAAACTTATTGGTTTTTGTCCACTCACAGCTTTTGGTTTTAATGCCCTTCAGGTTGATTACGGATGCGATTGCAGCAGAGACCGGGACATTGCACACCTCCTCCATCGGTCCTTGCGCACTCTGGATGGCCCGTTTGGGCAGTAGCTCTTGGTTATCCCTTGTCTGACACCCCTTGTTGGACGGGAGCAGGGCACATTCCATGGTAATCCCGGGGGGTTTGGGATGGGTCTTGTCAACTTGGTATCAGAGCACGGTTGCTCTTCTGTGTGCGCAGGTTGAGGGTGTGATGTCTCTTTGGGCTGCAATTCGTTATCAACCTGATAGATAGTTTTGTGGGTTTGGATAGGGGATGGAGTGAGATTGGCCCGATACGTCGTGCGTTAATGTGATTCGATCCAAGTGGGGTTGATTGTGGTGAACTGGTATAGTGGGATCGTCGGTTCGGTCATGTGATATTGGATTGTTGTGCTGCTAGGTGCAGCCAGGTTCGGGGAACCTCATGTGAGTAATGGTCTAAAATGTGAACCCTTGTGGTGGTTTCTAGTGTGAGGGATGTTGGTTCATCGGAGTTGGCCGATGACCTAGTGGTGGAACCCACGTTGATGGGATGGTAGGATTGGATTTGACGTCTATTCGATGTCTAGGCCGCGGGGTCGTTCAGGTTGTGAATTTTATATTACGGAACGTGGTTGGGTTCGGGGGAACCATAGGGTGTGATTGTGGAACCCTGGTATTAAAAAGGTAAACCTTAATTGTGGCTAGTGGATGAGAACGTATGCTGCGACGAGCGGCTGAGGTCATGAATGACCATGGGGATGGCTCTGGTGAGTTTAGGAAGAACTATGGGATTCGATTTACGGATACGGTTCTGAGATAAATTATGGAATCCCGTGTTGGATCGGGTAATGGTGTGATGTGTGGATGCGGATCTCGATAGCAATGACAGTTAGTCGGAAGTCATATGGAGATGACTGGCTATCGAGGGTAATCAGTGTGGTCATAATACTTGGGGATCAGGGGACGTTCGGGGAACGTTCCTTTTCCTGATGTGGATTGTCAGAGTGGTGGTACCCATAGTCGTGAGGTACGGGATCGTCGTTCGGTATGAACGGAGATCCAGGATTGTCGTATTTGCTCACGGTGTGCAAGTATGGATGTTTGCGGGTTGGTACTTTTGTGCTGATGCTAGTATGGATGCCTGCGTGCTGATACTAGTGTTGTTGATAGTGTGTTGGTGCTGGTACTAGCGCTGGTGCTAGTGTCGGTAATGGTGTTGACGATGAGCCACAAGTTGGGGTGTGACTCCGTCATGATGAACATATGTTCGGTCTTTGAGATTCGATAGTGGTTGAGTGATGGACTGGATGGGATCCAGATAAGACTGTGCTGTGTTGGGATAAGTCCCAATGGTGGTGAGATAACCAGTAAGGAGTGGATTAAAAAGGGTATAATTGAGACTTGAGTAATCTTGGGATGACGTCCCCTACGCCATGATAATTGGTGGATTTGGGGGAGTTGTTGGCAACTCCAGAATTTGTGCGATTTTATGTTTTTAAATATCCCTAAAATGTACATGGAAATGATTAAAACTGGAAAAGACGAGGAAAACCATTAGTGGTATAAAGGTAGGAATTTGTAAGTGAGAACTTAGAAAACCGAGTGCTGAACCTGTAAAGGTTGGGATTTGCGAACGGAACAATAACGGATCGATTGTGGACACGTCGTTGTCCAAGTGAGTTGAGGAGGTAGGAAGTCTAGTGGTTAGACTTGACGTCTTGTTGGGAGCATGTCTGTTTCCAGCATGGTTGGAACCTTAAATTCGAGAAGCGTTGTGATTGGGGAACGAGAGTGGTGTTCGTTCTTGGTGATTGGTATTCCGAAGTCATTGGGGTTGACTTCTTGCTTTCTGCCCTGGCAGACATTGACTGTAGTTACCAGTACGTTGAGCGTGTATTGGTTGGTGAGCTCTTGTGTGTTGCGAGGTCATTAGGAGGAGCTACGTGTTCGAAATTAGGTAAACGAGATTTTTCATTTTCTGCTTGGTGGCAGACGATGTTGGGGTACATGGCGTGGTGAGTGCAGTGAGTTTTGTTGCATCCACGTAGGATGAGTATTGGTGTCATTATTTTGGATCATCCTTGGTTTTTCCTAGGTGGAATGACAAGGATTGATACATGGTAATCCGTGAGAATCCGCAGTCTCGACGTGTCTCGTCGTTGACTGATCTGTCTAGTTGTGGGAGTCGGTTGTCGATCGTTGTGGCGATCTAGGATTTTGACGTTATAGTCAGGGACACAGTGTCTATCTGGGTCATGATCTTGATGATTCAGATAGGGGGAGAGTATATCACTCTTACCTTGGTACGTGAGTCGTAATCACGAGATTGAACTTCTTTTCGAAGTGGGGCCCGTATGGTATTCTACTCGGGTGAGTAGGTTTTCAAGGTAGTTGAATTTTGTCAACCTTAGACGTGTTGAGGTTGGATTGGCTTCCCTATGAAGTCAATCAAGTGTATTGAACAGGTGACCGATAGGTTCGGTTTTGGGTGTGTCTTGGTAATTGTGAATGAGATTTCGGGACTTGGAATCGAATTTCTGGGTGACGATTCAGGATTCGATTTTGGAACTTGAAAGTATATTTCCGGGTTTGGGTACGGAATGATTATTCCAAATGCTAGCTTACGGAATAATGATTTCGGATTCGGATTTGGATATGAATTAAAATGTGATGTCTGGGTTGGATCCGGGATTTCTTACGAAATTGCGGATTTGGATTCGAAAATTGGAACTAGATGTTGGGTGGAGTTTCGATTTGTCTCATGCTGGATTGGGCAAACGTACTCCATTATTGGAACGCGTTCGGCTATGACCTAGGTGGTTGTGGTCTGGCCATTAGGTAGATGTGTGTACTTCGTACATGGTTCGAGGTACAATACCTTGTAGACTTGTGATGTCTAGTTACAGTATACGGGATATACCCGAGGTGTGTCGGTGAACGTGTTGGTAGTCGGATTGGTTCCGATACCGTTGGATTAGTCGAGGTCGAGGATCGGACATTGGATACTATGCAATGGGTCATGGTAATTCCAATGTGTTTAATTACACACGAGTCGGGTGAATACGTTGGTGGCATGTGTAGCCACGAGTTAGTCTAGTGTCAGTTTTCGACTGACAACAACTGTGTGGTGACAGTTTGTCAGGATGTGTCAACATAGATTGTTGAGTGGGGTCAGCTGACTCCTAGTGGGAGTGGGAAAGGAACCGTCGAGTTGTTGCGTCAACGAGAGGGTAGTTTGGACAGTGGTGTCACCACAAGGGGGTCGTCCTATCATTTCTAATTATCAAAACTGTGTAAAACCATGTAGAACCCATTCATGTATAAAGAACCACACGGCCCCCTTGTTTTCCCTACCACCTCCTATGAAATGGTATGTAGGGTCGGGGACCCTAAATGGTTTTGGATTTTGAATTGATGTTCATTTATGGTCGTGGGTGGTGACCCACATGGTTTTAATATGTATGGTGGTGGTATTCCACAGTTTTGGGCTGAGTTCCCACATTTGGTTTTTGGCTAACGGTTTTTGGGCTAAGGCCCTAATGGCTCGGTTGGTTTTTGTGGCATGCATACGTTTTTATTGGAGGGCATAAATGTCTTATAAATGTATTTGATGAACTTATTGGTTTTTGTCCACTCACAGCTTTTGGTTTTAATGCCCTTCAGGTTGATCACGAATGCGATTGCAGCAGAGACTGGGACATTGCACACCTCCTCCATCGATCCTTGCGCACTCTGGATGCCCTGTTTGGGCAGTGGCTCTTGGTCATAGGAGGTGGCAGGGAAAACAAGGGGGTCGTGTGGTTCTTTATACATGAATGGGTTCTACATGGTTTTACACAGTTTTGATAATTAGAAATGATAGGAAATGACAAATTAGGAAGATAGGAATCAAAAAGGAGAAGATTGGACCGAAAATGAGGGAAGGAATGGGCTGAACCGGACTGCACGGAACCGACCGGTTCAGAATGGCCAGAGGTTGAAGATGCGTGTACAGTGCCCTAGCGCGTGAGGCCCACGCGCAGGAGATTTTTGGGGCACGTGAGGGCACGTGGCCCACATTTTGGGAATGGTTCCAACATGTGAAATCATCTATTCGATGTAAAGAACATTTTGGGAGTGGTTTCGTGTCGATCGAACATCGTTTCGATAGGTTTCCAGGTGTCCGAAGGTTTAGGATCGACTTTAAAAATAGTTAAAAATTTGGGAAAATTACAGGGCTTTAGTGAGAGGTTAATAAGGTAGTTATTAACCCTCTAAAGTGATTTGGACAAGTTGGGGAGTCCCGGTGACGGTGCTTGGCCTGGGAGAGCCGTATGGCACGCGTATCGAGGTGGCAACTCAGACGGTCTGTGAGTGGACCTTGTTTTCTAAATTGGTGCATGCATAAATGTTTATTTTATGTTTTAATACTTGTTGTCTGATGCCATGCGTGCATTTGCGTGTGGTTACGTATTGGCACGTATTTCTAGGTTTCGGCCTTATATGGTGGCTATACGGGTTTGTACTTTCTACGATGGTTTAAATCAAATGGTTTTGGATTTCAAAAGGATAAACTCGGGTATGTGGCCCATTTGGTTTTATCTCGGGCATGTGGCTCTATTTATGACCTATGGGTCTGAATCGTGGTCACGACGACTGCTATGTGCCCGGTGACCGACGATATGACGCTCGCCTCCGGACTAGGATATGTTACTAGAATATGTTCCTTCCAGAGAGGTCACGATGCACGATCTGTTGTTGGCCAGCCGATGGAGGCTCGACTCCGGAGTGCTGACGATTGAGGATATCGATCGGTGATGAGTGTGCCATGATCTTGTGGTGGTCGAGTCGGTTGATTCGTTCACGACGACATACCAGGATTGAGGGCGGTCCTAGATGGATGGTTGCACGAATCACTACGATCAGAGTCTTGACTGACCCTGAGATATTAGGCACGATGCCCAGTTGAGTCATGTGTTCGGGCATGAGACCCAGTTACTTTATGTTTATGATTTTAGGTCGCGGACCCTAAATGGATTTCCCGGTTCATGGCGGTTTATAGGGACCGAGCATGAACCCTTGAAAGGTTTTATGATTCATGATGGTTTATGGGGACCGGGCATGAATCCGTTAAAAGTTTTTAAGGATGATTTCGTTATATATACATATTCATATACCTTCCTTTACTTGGATTGTCTCCTCCGGGGAGGGTCGTTGGCCTGGGTGGACCCCAGAGTAGTCACGGAGCACTGACTGAGTGGAGTCGCCCCCGTTGGGTTCCTTACTCTCAGGAAGGCTGGTATTATAACCTCAGGAGGGGGTCATTGGTCTACGGACATTGACCTTGGACCCTGAGAGACTTGGGTTTGAGACCCCGGGTAGCACGCGCGTAGCGTTGGAAACCGTGACAGGATTGGTTGTGTGATTATATGTATATATGATATATGATATGTGATGTGTACAGGTTTTGGGCTGAGTCCCATATGGATTTGGGCATTGGCCCATATGGTTGGTATCTTTATGGATTTGGGTAGTGGCCCGTATGGTTGTTTCTTTATGGTTCTTCGGTTATGGTTTTGGGCTTAGTTCACACATATGGTTCTTTTGGATTAAATGGTTTTCGAATGCATGCATGCTTTTTTGTGAAGGGTACAAATGTTCTTGTGAAATGTTTTTATAAACTCTTTGTTTTGTCTTAATGTTTTGACTGCCCTTCAGGTTGACAACGGATATGGATTGTAGCAGAGACCGAGATATCACATACCTCTTCTGGATCCTGGCGTACTCTGATGGCCCGAGAAGGCTAAGGTTGGAAATTCCCTTATCTGACACTTCGTGTCAGACGGGATCAGGGTCGTCCCGTGTTAATCCCGGGGGGATTGGGACGGGTCCTGTCAACTTGGTATCAGAGCAGGTTTTCTCATGTTACTCTGAATTATTGAGCATGGTTATCGATGCGCACCACAAGAGCAACGCGCAGGTCGAGGATGTGATGTCTCAATAGGTTACAGTTAAATATCAACCTGATAGTTAAGATGCTGGTAGGATAGTTAGTAGGATTGATTTGTGGTTCGTTTTGGCTCGGCACTCGATGTCGGGGTTGCCATAGTTCTGTCACGGTTGGCAGTGTGGGACCCTGCGAAGGGATGAACGTAATAGTACTTTAGAGTTTTGATCATGAGACGGTTAGTTGGGATTGTCTCTCCCGATACTGTAGGATCGGTTATGACGATTGGTTTGGTGTTGTGGCCATTCGATGGTCGGATCTTGTTGAGTTGGTGGCTATGTTGCTGGGAGCAGCTGTGTTCGAGGAATCCTAGTGGAACTGACAGTAGGATTGTATTAACGTCTTTACGATGTCGAGACCGCGTGGTCAGGTTGTGGATTATACTGCCTTCTGCGGTTGGGTTCAGTGGAACCCTAGGAAGTGATATTGGAACCCTAAGGTAGGGTGTATGGTTCGGAAAGGTGAGCTGGCGAGTGGTTTGACTTGACGACTTTTCGGAGTCAAGACCGTCGGTCATGTTCGGTCTAGTCATGTCAGCTTTAGTGATGGGACTACACTCCGTAGTCGAGGTTATAGTGATCGGTTAGACCTAGTTGGTTGTCGTGCTACTTTAGTTGTGATGGATTGTCGGTGCAACTAAGGTCATGGGTGACCTGGTAGACGACATTGGTTAAGTCAAGTTACGACTGGTTAGAGTTGGTTGGATAGGTTACTAGGGTTGGTACTTGTCGATGAAATCCTGGAGTGGGATACGGAGTAGTTAGTATGGGCGGTTGATTCCGTTGGATGCGGAGTCTCGATTGTGATGTCTGGTGGTTAGGTCTGCAAGAGTTTGTGGCAGGTACTACTACCGAAAGTGGTTGTAGTTACGGTTGTTAGGAATCGGGGATGTTCGCGGAACGTTTCCTTTTTTCATGTGAGTTGTCAGGATGACTGTACCCAGAGTTGTCGAGTACCACAGAGGCAGAGTTTCTCCAATACGAGCAGAGGTACGGGGTCTTCGCTCGGTATGAGCGGAGATCCAGGGTTGTATGTTTTGCACACGGTTTGCTAATGTTAGTGTGTTGTAGCTGGTAATGGTGCTGATGCTGGGGTTAGTGTGCTGATACTAGTGTCGATGCTTGTGTGCTGATACTAGTGTCGATGCTTGTGTTCTGATACTAGTGTCGATGCTTGTGTGCTGATACTAGTGTCGATGCTTGTGTGCTGATACTAGTGTTGGTGTTAGTGTGTTGGTGCTGGAACTAGCACTTGTGCTGGTGCCGGTGTTTATGATGACGATGAGTTACAAGTCGGGATGTTACTCCGTCGAGATCCGGCATGTGTTCGGTATCTGTGGTCCAGCAGTGGAACACGGATAGAGTTAGACTGGTCTCGAACACGTGGATGGTGTCCGGATGAGCTGAGGACTTGAGAGTCCATTTCAGATTAGTTATGGTTGACTGCGGTTGACCATACCTCCTGAGCTTCGGGTAGGCTTGTTTGTGGAGATATTGATTGTGAGAAATGGAACGGGTCATTATAGTAGTTACCGACAGTCGTCATTTGTCGGAAAGGTCGGAGAAAGAGAACTTCTAGCTTAGGAATAGAAACAGTTAAGCATGGTTCTGACATGGTTGGAACTTCAGAATCGAAAGAGGTTGTGATTGAGGTGACGAGAGGAATGCGGGTTTTTCAGCATTGGTAATGTGTATTTCGAAGTCATTTTGAGTGATTTCTTAGGTTCTGCCATTGTATATGATGCAGATGAGGTAGATGATGGTTGTTGTCACTAGTACATTGATCGTGTATTGGTTGGTGGACCCGGGATTTGTCTTGGACCATCAAGAGGAGTTGAGTATTTTGAAGTTAGGTGAATGAGATTTCTCATTTTTCTGCTTGATGGCAGACAATGTTGGATTACGTGACGTGGTGAATGCAATGTGTTTTGGTTGTATTCACTTAGGATGAGCTTTGATGTCATCATTTTGGATCATCCTTGGTTTTTCCGAGGTGGAATGACAAGGATCGATATGAGGTAATTGGAGAGAACCCACAGTCTCGACGTGTCTCATCGTTGACCGATCTGTTTAGATAGGGGAATAGGTTAAGGATTGATGTGACTGACGAAGGATTCATGAGGGTGTAAGACCCTATGATCGGATCTCATGTGGATTGTTAGTGGAGTGAGCTTGTGTGGATCACGATGTGGATCGGGATTGTGATGCTGTGAACGTTGGGGGTCGTGACGATCGAGAATCATGACTTCTATGGTCGGGTGACGTAGTGTTGGATCTGGATCATGACCTTGATGATCCAGATAGGTGGAGAGTTTATCGCTCTTACTTGGATGTTTGAGTTGAGGATGTTGGGACTGAACTTCTTTTCGAGGTAAATCCCGTATGGTATATTACTCGGGCGAGTAAGTGTCCGACGAGGTCGGATTTTGTCAGCCTTAGAGATGTGCGGATATTGGGATTGGCTTCCCTATGAAGTCAATCGAATGTTTTGTGGTAATCGATTTAACAGGTAACCGATAGGTTCGAATTTGGTGCGTCTCGGTAGACGAGAACGAGATTTTGGGTTTTGGAATCGAATTTCAGGATGACCATTCAAGATTTGATTTTGGAACTTGAAAGTGGATTTCTAGATTTGGGTTCAGAATGGTTATTCCGGTTGCTAGCTTACGGAATGAAGATTTCGAATTCGGTTTTGGAAATGGATAATGAGTTGGAGTTTTGATCTGTCAAATACTGGATTGGACAGATGGACTCCAAAATTGAAACGTGATTGGCTACGACCTAGGTTGTGGTTGTTGTAGTAGTTGTCGTCGTTGTTGTTGTAGGTTGGTTACTTCATAGATGTACGTACCCTGTACGAGGTTCGAGGTACGATACTTGGCATACTTGTGGTGCCTGGTGACGGTATGAAGGATATACCAGTGGTACGTTGGCAAACGTGTTGGTAGTCAGCTTAGTTCCGATACCATTGGATTAGTCGAGGACGTGAACTGGACGTTGGATACTGTGCATTGGGTCATAGTGATTCTGATGGGTCCAGTTACGCACAGGTCGAGTGAAATATTGGTAAGTATATACTCAGGTTGAGTGAGTTGGTGGTTAGTGTAACCACAAGGGAGTATAGTGTCAGTTTTCGACTGACAACTGTCAAGTGGTGACATTTTGTCGGATGTTTTGTGGATCAGATAGTGAGATTTAGTGACTCCGTGTGGGAGCAGATAGCAGGATAGATTGGTGATTGAGCAAGGAAACCTTTGAGTTGTTTATGTCAACGAAATGGTAGATTTGACAAGTGGTGTCAATTCGGAACGGGTGGTTTCTGTCATTCGACGTGGTCGAGTGTAGTCGATACGACGTGAGTACTAGTCGTACGTCTGGTTGCAGACAAGTATTTTATTGGCTACTGGGTGCTAGTGTACACATGAGATAAGATCGAATTATTTCCACGAGGTGGTTGTGGATTCAGGATAGTAGGAATTTCGAGAACGAAACTAATTAAGGAGGAAAGAACAGTTGGAATTAGGTCGGTTGGAATTTCGAGGACGAAATTAATTAAGGAGGGAAGGTTGTAACGACCAGTCCAGAATTCCGGGATTAGATTAGTGACTAATTAGGATTAGTGAGGTTAATCGGTGATTAGTGGGGTACTTTCGGACGAACGATGCAAAATGACCGTTTTGCCCTTAGGCGTGGGTAAAATGTTGGCTTTTCATTCAGGCGGTCAAATGGACTTTGGCCGATGACCATGACGTAGTTCGGAACGTCACGAGTTCATAGACAGGTGGCACGTTTGATTCCGAAATTCGAGGAAGAAGTTAGGACGTTTGGAAGTTCAAGGGTATCTTGGTAATTTAGTTAAAAGGGGGCAAATAGTTAACTTTTGGACCAGGAGGTCCGATGGCCGAGGACCGAGGACCGTTACGTAGATAGGGTCGATACGAATCCGTAGACAAGCGGCAAGCTGAAATCAGATTTCGAACGGGAGAGTTATGGGTCACGGAAGTTCGATTTCACTATGCACACATTACGAGGCGAATATGACTTGGAAATATCTTATTGGTTGACTTTTAGTGTGGGACCCATGGATGAGTGACAAGTGTCACTCATCCAATTGGTCATTATCCCGAAAAATTGGATCTCACAATGATTGGTGAGATTAGAATTAAATAATAATATTTTAATTATTTTATAATTTCCACTTAACTCATCTTTTAATCTTGACTCTTCATCTCCTCACCCCTCTCAATCTCCACTGTCCATTCATTTCCCTTCTTCATCAGACTTCATCATCTCTTCTCTGTTATCTCACAACCCAATCATCCATTTTCCATTCAACCCTCAAACACAACCCACACAACACACATCACACCATCACCTAGCAACATTACTGTCATGTGGGGAAGGATGTGTGGACTGAGAGGAGGATGCAGGAGGCCTGGACCACCGTCCACGATGGTGTGGAGGAGGAAGAACCTGACAGGTACGGTTTGGATTTCAAATCCCATCTCTTGGTTTTTGATGTTATGGATCATTTTGGATGGTAGTATGATGTTTAGGGGGTTTGTAGAAGAGTTTAGGACTTATTGTGGCGGTTAATGGTGGCTGTTTAGCCCTTGGAGGTGGACGGGAAAACAGGGGGCCGTGATGTTCTATGTACATGAATGGGTTCTACATGGTTTTACATAGTTTTGATAATTAGAAATGATAGGAAATGACAAAATAGGAAGATAGGAATCAAAAAGGAGAAGATTGGACCGAAAATGAGGGAAGGAATGAGCTGAGCCGGACTGCACTGAACCAGCCGGTTCAGACCTGCCGGAGGTTGAATACGCGTGTATAGTGCCCTGGCGCATGAGGCCCACGCGCTGGAGCTTCTCGGGGCAGGTGAGGGCGCGTGGCTGACATTTTGGGAATGGTTCCAACATGTGAAATCATCTATTCGATGTAACGAACACTTTGGGACTGGTTTCGTGTCGATCGGACATCGTTTCGATAGGTTTTGGGGTGTCTGAAAGTTTAGGATCTACTTTAAAAAGAGTTAAAAATTCAGAAAAATTACGGGTCTTGAGTGAGAGGTTAATAAGGTTGTTAGTAACCCTCTAAAGTGATTTGGATAGGTTCGGGAGTCCCAGTGACGGTGATTTGCCCGGGAGAGCCGTATGGCACGCGTATCGAGGCGGCAGCTCGGATGGTTTGTGAGTGGACCTTGTTTTCTAAATTGGTACATGCATAAATGTTTATTATATGTTTTAATACTTGTTGTGTGATTCCATGAGTGCATTTGTGTGTGGTTACGTATTGGTACGTATTTCGAGATTTCAGCCTTGTACGGTGCATATACGGGTTTGTACTTTCTACGATGGTTTAAATGAAATGGTTTTGGATTTTAAAAGGATAAACTCGGGAATGTTACCCATTTGGTTTTATCTCGGGCATGTGGCTTTATTTATGACCTACGGGTTTGAATTGTGGTCGCAGCGAGTGCTATGTGCACGGGGACTGACCATACGATGCTCGCCTCCAGACTAGGATGTGTTCCTTCCGGAGAGGTCACGATGCACGATCTGTGGTCGGGCAGCCGATGGGGGCTCGACTTCGGAGTGCTGACGGTTCAGGATATCGATCGGTGATGAGTGCACCATGATCTTGTGGTGGTTGCGTCGGTTGATTTGTTCACGGCGACATACTAGGATTGAGGGCGGTCCTGGATGGATGGTTGCACACATCACTATGATCGGAGTCGTGACTGACCCTAAGATATTCAGCACGATGCCCAATTGAGTCATGTGTTCAGGCACGAGACCCAGTTACTTTAAGATTATGATTTCGGGTCGGGGACGCTAAATGGATTTCCAGGTTCATGGCCGTTTATGGGGACCGGGCATGAACCCTTGAAATATTTTAAGGATGATTTCGTTATTTATATATTCATATACCTTCCTTTACTTGCATTGTCTCCTCCCGGGAGGGTTGTTGTCTTGGGTGGACCCCGGAGTAGTCACGGAGCACTGACATAGTGAAGTCGCCCCCGTTGGGTTCCTTACTCTCAGAAAGGCTGGTATTATAACCTCAGGGAGGGTCATTGGTCTACGGACATTGACCTTGGACCCTGAGAGACTTGGGTTTGAGACCCCAGGTGGCGCGCGCGTAGCTTTGGAAACCGTGACAGGATTGGTTATGTGATTATATGTATATATGATATATGATATGTGATGTGTACAGGTTTTGGGCTGAGTCCCGTATGGATTTGGGCATTGGCCCGTATGGTTGGTATCTTTATGGATTTGGGCAGTGGCCCGTATGGTTGGTTCTTTATGGTTCTTCGGTTATTGTTTTGGGCTTAGTTCCCACATATGGTTTTTTTGGATTAAATGGTTTTCGAATGCATGCATGCTTTTTAGTGAAGGGTACAAATGTTCTTATGAAATGTTTTTATAAACTCTTTGTTTTGTCCACTCACAGATTTTAATGTTTTGACTGCCCTTCAGGTTGAGAACGGATATGGACTGTAGCAGAGACCGAGTTATCACATACCTCCTCCGGATCCTGGCGTACTCTGATGACCCGAGAGGGCTAAGGTTAGAAATTCCCTTGTCTGACACTTCGTGTCAGACGGGATCAGGGTCGTCTCGCGTTAATCCCGGGGGGATTGGGACTGGTCCTATCATAATCACCGATCAATCTCACTAATTCTTCATTAGCCACTAATCTAAACCTGAAATTTGGGACGGGTCGTTACATTCTTCCCCCCTTAAAAGAATTTCGTCCCTGAAATTACGAATAACGTACGTCCACCTCTTATTGGGGGAATCCAACTTATCTTACACCTAGGCCTCCTACCCGGTGTATACCACCTGCCAATCCTGTTCTTCTCCGGAAACTTCTGCATACCATCACCACAACGGTCATCACATCTCTGCCAAGCGAACTCACTCATACCAACTTTCGGTCCATGTGGTGATCATCTCATTCTCACCGAGGGGTAACAAACTTCCAACTCGTACCCGAGGTACTTCTAACATCGCACCAACCGACACTCAAGGCTTAGCCGTCACTAGTCGAATCACTACAGCAACCTTGGCTCGCCTCTGAGTCATACCAAGTGTACCTCATACCAACTTCCTCAGTATAACGTAATATTTTTCCATCAACAGGCACGAATCTCACCTCGCAGGAATTTATCGGCTTTGGTACTCTTATAAATCAACATCCGCTCAATGGTCCATATTGACTCCGTTCGTAATCCGTACTGATCTCACCGGAGTCACAACGTAATCTCTCACACCGAACAACTCGACAAGTCAACTTATTAGTGGCTCCACTAACCAGCAACCACCTACGCAATCAACCTGTGGGAACACCATCCATGTCCCACTCTACCTGTATGCAACTAGACCCTATCATATACTAGAATTACACACCTCATTGTCAGGGTCCCACCAGCCACACATGGCTCTGAGCATCGAGCTCAGCACAATCACTAAACTTTCCGAGCCGCGATTGGCTCCATCGTGCTTATACACCATCACTGAACCCTGCAACAACCAACAAGATCACTCTGGATCACACTGATCCAGTCCACATTCTCAGTCTATCAATCATCTTGGATTTACTCCGATTATTAACGCCTCTGCTAAAACATCACGATGGATGTCCAATCACATCGGCATGGTTCTGCCCACTAATACAACCACTAACACATATCTCGGGTACATGCACCAATCACACCCAACAACAATCACGGTGCATCCACCAAAACGTCACTGAGCATACCTCAATCACAGCCGATGACACACCACGGTATGTGTCAGGACCCGTCACCAATCCCCCAGGGATTAACAAGGAACGCTCCTGATCCCCTCCGACACGGAGTGTCAGACCAGAGAAAATTAAAACCTTTAGCCTTCCGGCTATCAGAGTACGCCAGGATCCGGAGGAGGTATGTGATGTCTTGGTCTCTGCTACAGTCCGCACCATATTCAACCTGAAGGGCATTGAAATCAGAAAGTGTAAGACCCGTGTCTTGGAGGGAACGGTGAACGATCACACATTCCTGCGAGGGGGGAATGGTCTGGGAGAGGATGGTGGTGTGCCTTAAAGGTGTAGGCACACACTTATCTAGCACTAGGCCTTTTGGGAGCTCAAGTGGCTTTGGGGGGGATTGGAACCCCAAAGTTAAACCAGTTGAGGCTGGTGCAATTCTATGATGGGTGACCCCCTGGGAAGTTGCACCATGAGCTCCCGAAAACAAAACCGTGAGGGCGAGGCCCAAAGCGGACAATATGGTGCTAGATGATTCGGGTCCTGACCGAAGAGGGTCGGGTCCTGACAGAAAGACTGTGAGTGGACAAAATAACAGAGTTTATAAAACATATTTCATAAAAGACCTTTATGCCCTTCACTAAAAAGCATGCATGCATAGTAAAACCATTTATCCAATCACATATGTTTAAGTAACCACATCCATACGGGCTCCTGTCCAAAACCATTTTCAGCAAATCATAACATAGTAAACATAAGTGGGATCTCAGTCCAAATCCATTTATCATCATAAAACACAATTTCGCAAACCAGTTGAAATCATGTTTATGCATATATTTCATATAACTAATCCTGTCATGGTAATCTAGAGCTACGCGCGTATTACCCGGGGTCTCAAACCCAAGTCTCTCTAGGGTCCACCGAGGTCAATGTCCGTAGATCAATGACCCGCCCTAGAGGTTATAAAACATAGCCTTTCTGAGAGTAAGGAACCCAACGGGGGCAACTTTACTCAGTTAGTGCTCCGTTACTACTCCGGGGTCCACCTAGGCCAACGACCCTCCCCGGAGGAGACAATTCATATATAAAGGATGGTATACATAAAAACTTTTAAGGATTCATGTCCGGCCCCCCATACATTGTCATGAATCATGAAAACCTTTCAAGGGTTCATGCTGGTCCCCATAAACCATCATGAACCATAAAAACCTTTCAAGGGTTCATGCCAGTTCCCATAAACCGTCATGAACTAGAAATTCATTTGTGGGTCCCTGACTCGAAATCACATTCGTAAAATGTAACTGGGCCCTAAGCCCGAATCCACATACAAACTAGACCTTAGGCCCGAATCGTAAACTAAATGGGCCTTATGCCCGATTTCATAAACCAAATGGGCCTCGTGCCCGATACGTAAGTCAACTGGGCTCCAAGCTCGATTCGTAAACTAACTGGGCCTTCGACTCGATGTTTCGTTAAATCAAATGGACCTCAAGTTCGAGAGTTCGTAAATCAAGTGGGTCTCGTGCCCGGTCCATATTTCCAAATCCGAAATCAATTCAAGAATCAATTGGGCCTCTGGCCCGAGAACATCACTAAAAGGACTTCGAGTCCGAGGGTTTCCAAAAAAATGGGTCTCGAACCCGAGTTTACCTTTTCAAATATAAAACCATTTCATGAAATCATTTCCAAAACTATATGCACAAAAAATCAGTGCACAACTGAAAACCTGGATTTACCTACAAGCACGTAAATCGTCTCGAAATGCATGAAACCATATAAATGACCATCATCCAAATCAACATCATAATATGATATCCATAAATCATATAAAACATTTATGCATGCAGCACAGTTTAGAAATCAAGGTCCACTCACAGACCGTCCTAAGCTGCCGCCTTGGTTTACGTGTCGTAAGCCTCACCGGGCTAATCGTCATCACTGGGACTCCCAAACCTATCCAAATCGTAATAGAGGGTTACTAACTACCTAATTAACCTCTCATTGAAGCTCCGTAATTTTTTCGAATTTTTAACTATTTTAAATCTCAAACCTAAACTTTCCGATGTCTCGAACATTATCGAAACTAGTCCCAAAATGTTCGTTACATCGAATAGATGATTTCACATGTTGGAACCTTCCCCAAAGGAGGGCTCACGGGCCCTCACGCGCCCCAAGAAGGTCCTGCATATGGGCCTCAAGCGCCAGGACACTGTTCATCCCTAACCTTCAGTCGAACCAGTTCTCTGGTTCTGAACCAGGCCAAACCGGTCTGGAACAGCGTGGTCGGTTCAACGTCCAATCTAGTTCATTTTCAATCCAATCCTTCCCTTTTTGATTCCTAAACTCTTGTCTAAGTGTTTCCTATTTAACTACACAATTAAAACACGAAATGAGGGTCTGTTTGTTACCTTCTAAACCCATGGTCGAACCCGTCTCCTGCAACCACGTTCCACCATCGACCCAGACCATCTCTAGCCGTGCCTTTACGTTCTTTAATCTCCTTTCATCCTCCAAAACACATTTCTTCCATTAATATCGATCAATACTCACTAAAACCCTTTATTCCAAATTCGAACCAAGCTTACCCACGCATGGAGTCCACGACCATAGAGTCCACGGCCACCATCCACGACGGATCTGCACGGTGACCCTACTAGCCTCAGCTCAGCCTCATCTTCACTTTTCATTCATGGGTCATCAGTGTTGGGTGAGGTTTTAGGGGAGTGGGGTGTGTGAGAGTGAGGTTCACGGTTTTGGTGGAAATGGTGAAGCTTTGATCAATGAAGAAGAAGATGAGTTTAGGTGTGATGATCAGGTGAGAGGGAAATGAATGGACGGCCAGGATGAAGGGGAATGCTGAGATGAAAGGCTAGGATTGAGAGAGAGATTAAGGGATATTATAAAATAAGCACAAACCCAATATTATATTATAAATCCCACTAGTCACATCTTAGATCCACTAATTGGGGGTTTGGGCCAATGGGATGAGTGACACTTGTCACCCATCCATTGGGCAGGAAATAAATATCTGGGTCCAATAGGATATAAAAGTAATTCGTCTCGTAAGTCGTGCAATAGTGGAATCGGACTTCCGTGACCCATAACATTCCTGTTCGAAGTCCGATTTCAACATGTCGCCTGTCTACGATTCGTATCGAGTCGATATGCGTAACGGTCCCCGGCCCTTGGCCATTGGACCTCCCAAGTCAAAAGTCAACTATTTGCCCCTTTTATCCAAATTACCAAAATGCTCCCGAACTTCCGAATGTCATAACTTCTTCCTCGAATGTCGGAATCGAACGTGCCACCTGTCTATGAACTCGTGACGTCCCGAACTACGTCACAGTCATTGACCAGAATCCATTTGACCGCCAGAATGAAAATTCAATGTTTTGCCCATGACTAGGGGCAAAACGGTCATTTTGCATCGTTCGTTTGAAAGTACCCCACTAATCACCATTTAACCTACTAATCCTAGTTTAGTCACTAATTTAATCCTGGAATTTGGGACGGGTCATTATAGTATGTCCAATCACATCTGTATTAGCTGATCACTAGCATACCCACAAACACCCCGATGTATGCCAATTCCATCCAATAACATCATAGTGCATCCTCTAATAATCACGGTATATGTTCGTACAAACACAACATCATTGTACCGACACTGGTTACAACATAGCTACGCACCAATCACGCTTCAATTTTGGAGTCCATCGGTCCACTTCAACATTAGGCCAACCATTTACTCCAGGCCCAATATATCTTCCAAAGTATCTCAACTTGACTTCTTCTTGATTCTCTTGGTCTCTTGGGTCTCCTGATCAATGTCCAAAATGTCTAGCCATATCTCACTTAAGTATACCAAGAAGACCTAGAAGTTAAGACTATCACCAATAGAGCCTTCTCCATAGCCAAAGCTATATCCACGTACGTATGCAAGACAGACCACACTTACCATCACCATATCCAACATCTCCAAATATTCAACATATCCAACCTCTATCTTGTTCTGTCTTACAATACGATTCTTCTCTGCTCCTAGCTTAGCATAATCAGTCATACAGTTCTTCTGATCCATAAAAACAATAACCCAAACATGATCCACCATCTCCTAAGTGGATCCCATTTATCATCCATAGGGTCTTACATCCTCTTTGAACCTGAATACTATCACATCACTTCTAATTCAATTCCCACAAGTGATCGGACCACCACATCTGATCAAATTACGCAAGAATGACATACGTCTAGAAACACGTTTGGACTGTGGGTCCTCTTCAATTACCTCATATCGATCAGTTATAGTCACTTCCTATCATGCTTCCCTATCATCTTTCTTCTGCCATCATACCACGAACTCAAGATGATCCACAACCATAACATCAAAAGTCATCCGTCTTTAATCCCAACTAAACACAATCCCACTATACTCGCCACACATACCAAACGTGGTGTCAGGACCCGTCCCAATCCCCCCGGGATTAACGCGGGACGACCCTGATACCGTCTGACACAGAGTGTCAGACAAGGGAAAATTGCGACTTTAGCCCTCTCGGGCTTCAGAGTACGCCAGGATCCGGATGAGGTATGTGATATCTCGGTCTCTGCTACAGTCCATATCCGATGTCAACCTGAAAGGTAGTCAAAACATTTAAAAACTGTGAGTGGACAAAACTATAATTTATAGAAAACATTTTCATTGAAGACATTTGTACCCTTCACTAAAAAGCATGCATGCATTCGAAAACCATTTACCAAACCATCAGGGCCTGAGCCCAAAATTGTAAATGAAACCTGATACACGGGCCACTGCCCAAATCTAGGTGGGACTCAGCCCAAAACCTGTACACATCACATATCATATAGTATATACATATAAATCACATAACCAATCTTGTCACGGTATTTATAGCTACGCGCGTGCTATCAGGGGTCTCAAGCTCAAGTCTCTCAGGTCCACCCAGGTTAATATTCGTAGATCTATGACCCTCCATGAGGTTATAATCCAAGCCCTCCTGAGAGTAAGGTACCCAACGGAGCGACACCACTCAGTTAGTGCTCCGTGTCTACTCTGGGGTACACCGAGGCCAACGACCTTCCCTAGAGGAGACAATCCAAATAAGGAAGGTATATAAATATATATATAACGTAAACATTCATGCCCGGTCCCCATAAATCATCATGAATCATAAAAATCTTTCATGCCGGTCCCCATAAACTGTCATGAACTTGGAAATCCATTTAGGGTCCCCGACCCGAAATCATAAACGTAAAGTAACTGGGCCTCGTGCACGAACACATGACTCAATTAGGCATCGTGCCCGATATCTCAGGGTCAGTCACGACTCCGATCGTACTGATGCGTGCAACCATCCGTCCAGGACCGTCCTCAATCCTATTATCTCGCTGTGAACGAATCAACAGATGCGACCACCGCTAGCTTATGGTGCACTCATCACCGATCGATAACCTGAACCGTCAGCACTCCGAAGTTGAGCCTCCCATGGCTGCTCGACGACGGTACGTGCATCGTGACCTCTCCGGAAGGAACACATCCCAATCCGGATGTGAGCGTTGTATCGTCCATCGTCGTGCACAAAGCACTCGCTGCGACCACGACTCCGACACGAAGGTCATCAATAAGGTCATAAGCCCGAGACAAAACCAATTTCATTTATACCATCGTAGAGAGTACAAACTCGTATAAGTATCGTATAAGACCAAAACTTCAAAATACGTGCCAATACGTAACCACACAAAAATGCACTTATGGCATCACAAAACAAGCATTAAAACATATAATAAACATTTATGCATGCATAAATTTAGAAAACAAGGTCCACTCACAGATCGTCTGAGCTACCATCTCGATACGCGTGCCATGCGGCTCTCTCAGGCCAATCACCATCACAGGGACTCCCAAACCTGTCCAAATCACTATAGAGGGTTACTAACTAGCTTACTAACCTCTCACTAATGCCCTGTAATTTTCCAGAATGTTCATTACATTGTAAGGATGATTTCGTGTGTTGAACACATCCCCAAAAGACTGTTCATGCACCCTCACGTGCCCCAAGAAGGTCTTGCGCGTGGGCCTCACGTGCCATGACTGTAGATCATCTTCAAGCTTCAGTGGCTGGTCCGAACAGGTTTTCCCTGTATAGTCTAGTCCAGCTGGACCGGCGTGACTGGTCCGACCTGGTTTCTCCCCCATTTTTCATCCAATCTTGTCCTTTTTAATCCCAATCTTCCCATTTTCTCATTTCCTATCCATTCCAATCAAGAAACCTAAGAGAAAACACCTAAAATCCCATGGTTCGATTTGAACCCCACGACCCAACATTTTCAGTTCCCTTCCAGGGCTTCCTCATTCCCTAACCATTCCCAAAACCATCTCTAAACTTCCTAAGCAACCTAATAAACCCATTATAAACACCTAAAACCAACATTAACGTCACAAATCGAATTTAAAATGAAAAATGGTAAAACCGAGCAATCAGGTTACCTGGCCATCACTGCCGTGCACGACGGTCCATACAGCCTCCTCCCACCGTCCTCAGCTTAATCAGCCTCCCTCTGTCTCCTTCAAGGATTGGTTCAAGTGAGGGAGAGGATTAGGTGATGGTTTGATAAGGGAAAGGATGACATCGGGTTCGTGTCCTTGGGTTTGGTTTTGCATGAACAAAGGGATGATATGCATGAATGAAAAAGGGTGGCCAGTGGATGGGTGACACTTGTCACTCATCTATTGGGCTAGTGACAAATATCTGGGCCCCACTTGGGACAAAAGTCCATTCGTCTCATAAAACATGCAATAGTACCCCGAAACATCCGTTAACCGTAACTTCTCTGTCGAACGTCCGAATTCGACGTACCTCTTTTCTACGGATTCATACTGTCCTGATCTACATAACGGTCCTCGGCCCTTAGCCATCGGACCACCTGGTCAAAAAGTCAACATTTTGCCCACGACTAGGGGCAAAATAGTCATTTTGCATCGTTCGTCCGATTTCGCTCAACTAATCATCGATTAACCCCACTAATCTTGATTAGTCACTAATCTAATCCCGGAATTCAGGACGGGTCGTTATAACCTTCCCTCCTTAATTATTTTCGTCCTCGAAATTCCAACCGACTTAATTCCAACCGATCTTCTCTCCTTAATTAATTTCTTTTCTGCGATAATTAATTTCCTCTGCTCCTAGCTTAGCATAATCAGCAAGGCAATTCACCCTACTGATTACCAGACCTCGGTCACTCACCTCAGACCCTCCCCGGAGGAGACAATCCAAATAAGAAAGGTATATGAATATATATATATATATAACGTAAACATTCATGCACGGTGCCCATAAATCGTCATGAATCATAAAAACCTTTCAAGGGTTCATGCCGGTCCCCATAAACCTGGAAATCCATTTAGGGTCCCCGACCCGAAATCATAAACGTAAAGTAACTGGGCCTCGTGCTAGAACACATGACTCAACTAGGCATCGTGCCCGATATCTCAGGGTCAGTCACGACTCCGATCGTAGTGATGCGTGCAACCATCCATCCAGGACCGCCCTCAATCCTTGTATGTCGGCATGAACGAATCAACTGACGCGCCCACTGCTAGCTTATGGTGCACTCATCATCGATCGATATCCTGAACCGTCAGCACTCTGAAGTCGAGCCTCCCATGGCTGCGCCACGACTGTACGTGCATCGTGACCTCTCCAGAAGCAACACATCCCAGTCCGGAAAAGAGCGTCGTAGCGTCCGTCGCTGTGCACAAAGCACTCGCCGCGACCACGACTCAGACCCGTAGGTCATCAATAGGGCCATAAGCCCGAGAGAAAACCAAATGGGTCTCATGCCCGAGTTTATCCTTTTTAAATCTAAAACCATTTCATTTAAACCATCGTAGAAATACAAACCCGTATAGGCACCGTACAAGGTCGAAATCTCGAAATATGTGCCAATACGTAACCACACACAAATGCACTCATGGCATCACAAAACAAGGATTAAAACATATAATAAAAATTTATGCATGCATCAATTTAGAAAACAAGGTCCACTCACAGACCGTCCTAGTTGCCGCCTCGATACGCGTGCCATTCGGCTCTCCCAGGCCAATCTCCGTCATCGAGACTCCCAAACCTGTCCAAATCACTTTAGAGGGTTACTAACTACCTTATTAACCTCTCACTAAAGCCCCGTAATTTTTCAGAACTTTCAACTATTTTTAAACTCGATCCTAAACCTTCGGACACCCCGAAACCTATCGAAACGATGTCCGATCGAAACGAAACCAGTCCCAAAATGCTTTTTTCATCGAAAGGATGATTTCATGTTTTGAACACATCCTTAAAAGACTGTTCACGTGCCCTCACGCTCCCAAGAAGTTCCTGCGCGTGGGCCTCACGCGCCAGGACTGTAGATCATCTTCAAGCTTCAGCGGCAGGTCCGAACCGGTTTTCCCTGTGCAGTCCAGTCCAGCTGGACCGGCGTGACCAGTCCGGCCTGGTTTCTCCCCCATTGTTCATCCAATCTTCTCCTTTTCAATCCCAATCCGTGAACCGTAACTTCTCCGTCGAACCTCCGAATTCGACGTGCCGCTTGTCTCCGGATTTGTATTGTCCCGATCTACGTAACGGTCCTCGGCCCTCGGCCATCAGACCACCTGGTCAAAAAGTCAACATTTTAGCAACGACCAGGGGAAAACGGTCATTTTGCATCGTTCGTCCAATTTTGGTCAACTGATCATCGATTAACCGCACTAATCTTGATTAGTCACTAATATAATCCCGGAATTTGGGACTGGTCGTTACACGTGGCGTCACCAAGTAGTCTCTATCCCTCATCTCACCCCTATTTCATCCACAATCACGGGGGTTCCATAACTCCTGAAGGTTCATCTTACAATGAGTCTCCCTTACCGACTCCAGAGTATCCATCACTCAATAATCAACATCTAACACCAATTCGAAATCAAACACAACTTCTTATCGTCTCAATCATAACGTCTCCTAATTCCGAGATTCTAATCATTGCACTTAATTTGCAACAAGTATATTATCACTGGATTAGCCAACCGAACGTCAACTCCTCTATTGAACTTAGAAAGATCGTGGACTTCCTACGACTCCTACGGACCACCATCACGTGTCCGTACACAATCCAACTCATCGACCAACTTGCATGTCGGTTATTACCGTTTATGTAGGGACATTTATTCTGATTGGAATTTACTCATTGGAATCTACTCAACTCAAGGATACACCTCACCTGAGGGGATGGGCATAAACGACATCCAACAAGTAAACTCATTCTCAAGTTTCACCCTTCCAAGGTTCAACTCCCGAGTACCACTAAAATACCCATCACCAACTCTCGGGATCCTCAGTCATCAATCTCTATCCTCGGAGTTGTTAATCACTAGCCTTGGAATCACCAAACTAGCCTCGGACTCACCAAGTACTAGCCTCGGTATATGCTGACACATTCCAACACATACAGACACATTCCTGACACACTCCAATATCACTAACCTTAGCATAGTCCAACACCTCAGAATGTGCCCACGAAAACCAATCTCACTCATGGTCAACCTGACCATACCAAACTATCCCGATCCAAAACTAAGCATAGGTCCACCACACTTCCGCTGCGCTACTCTGCTCAAACCAATACCATCCTAACCATTCATACCGAGACATGACATGCTATTGTTCATCGGATATTTTCTCTAGGTAGTGGTCAATACCACACACTAGTACCTCACGACTAAGCGTATCCCCGTCGTCTCCTGTCTCGTGCTCACAGCATACTAACCCCGAATCTTTGCTCACACCGAGCCAAAACCTTACATCCACACTTGGGTCGGGGAAATGTTACCTTCCTCATATTCTACAACTCTAGGAAACTCAATGCTGAACGGTCTCATCTAGGAAAACCCAGGGTCAATAGACCTCAACCCAATCCACTGCACAACAATCTCATAGACCCTAGTGATCGATCCTCTACTAGTGGATGATAGGATCCACTCATCACATAGCGTCAAGCCAACCAATCTCCACAATCTCACTAGACTCGACCAGAGTCATCCGCCAGGCCATCCATAACCTCAGCTGTACCAAACAGCACAATCTCTAATCTGGCCAGCTATCCGGCCTACAAAAATATCTAGTTAACTCACTTTTCTAGACCAACCATCAACTAGGGTTCCTTACAAAAGACATTTACTAACTCAATAATACTCATAATCACGACCATCAGTCAATTCCTTTTATCATCAACCTCAACTAGAATTCTTCAATCATCATCATCACTAGGGTCATCAAACCAGACTAACTCGACAAGGAACATCCACTAGCTCACATCAAACCTCACTACTCAGGTCGTCACACTCGGCTAAGAACATCCACTAACTTAGTGTCTTCACAATCGTCAAGCCAACAATCATCGCTAGGGGGAAACTTCTCAACACATACTATATCGGGTTCTCTTACCCCCATAATTCGAGGAATTCGGCTGCTCTTAGCAGCACAAGTCCAATCTCAAAGATGGCCCACGCGCCCCCAAGTGCCGCCCAAAGCCCCTGCGCATGGGAGCCACGCACCAGGAACAGTGTAACCTTCTTCCCTGCGACGGCTGGTCTGGCCGGTTCAGAGGTTCGGCTGGTCCAACTGGACCGATGTGACCGGTCCGACCCCATAACTTCTCCATTTTTCCTACTTTTTCTTCCCTTCTAATTCCATTCTCTCTATCTCATCATTATCAATCTATTCATATAATTAAACCTATGGAAAAACACCTAAAACGCATCTATGTAATTCGAACCCCCATCCCCTGTTTTCCCAGCCGTCCCCTGTGCTGCTCGCCCCTTCTCCTCCGTCCAAAGTCCTTCCCACACACCTATCTGAACCCAATAAACATTCCCCTATCCTCATACCACGTTCCTAATGTCCCAATCGAAATATTGAGTTCAAAAACATAACTGGGCCACGGTTTTACCTTTCCTCTGCCGTGCACGGCTGTACCGACCCGTCCCGAATTCCTAGATTAGATTAGTGACTAATCATGATTAGTGAGGTTAATCGGTGATTAGTTGAGCAAAATCGGATGAACGATGCAAAATGACTGTTTTAACCCTAGGCGTGGGCAAACCGTTGACTTTTCATTTGTGCGGTCAAATGGACTTTGACCTATGACTGTAACATGGTTCGGGATGTCATGAGTTCATAGACAGGTGGCACGTTCAATTCCGACATTCTAGGAAGAAGTTATGGTGTTCGGAAGTTTAAGGGCATTTTGGTAATTTTGGTTAAAAGGGGCACATAGTTGACTTTTGGACCGGGAGGTTCGATGGCCGAGGGCCAAGGACCAAGGACCATTACGTAGATCGAGACAATACGAATCCATAGACAAGCGGCACGTCGAATTCGGACGTTCGACGACAAAGTTACGGTTCACGAAAGTTCAAAGGAACTATTGCACGTTTTACGAGACGTATGTCATTTGGAAGTTAGTGGGTCCTAATATTTTAAGGAGGCCCAATGGATGAGTGACAAGTGTCACCCATCCATTGCCCACCTTCCCACATACATGCATCGATCATCTTCATTATTCCATTCATCCAAACACACCCAAACCGATCCACCTTGAACCCAAACCAATCCAGCCATTCCCATTCGACCATGACTGGGACCAAGGGAAAGAAAAGAGGACCTGTGGATGATGGTGGCCGGCCAAGACGGTGCCGCCGTGGACGGTGGAGGCAAGAAACCCGAGAGGTACTCGGTTTAACCATTTTCCCCTTTTATTTCGATTCTGCACGATATGGTTGATTTTAGATGATTATGATGAGCTTAGGGGATTATTAGGAAGTTATTAAGATGTTTTAGGAGGTGGTTTCACGGTTGAGAAAGCCTGGGAAAATTCAGAAAATTTGGACCGTGAGGTTCAAAATCAAACCATGGATTTTAGGTGTTTTAGATTAGGTTTGATGATTAAAATGGATAGGAAATGAGAAAACAGGAATTTTAGGATTGAACTGGATTGAAAACGAACCAAAATGAGGAGGATAGAACCCTGGACCGGTCACGCCGGTCCAGTTGTAGAGAATGGACCGAACCGGCCAGTCTGGACCGGTTCACCCGCTGAGGAAGATACACTGTTCACCGACGCGTGAGCCCACGCGTAGGGCCCTTTGGATGGTACGTGTCAGCGCGTGGTGGGGTTTCTGGGGAAGTTTTCAACACATGAAATCTTCTATTCGATGTAACGAACATTTTGAGACTGGTTTCGTGTCGATCAGACACCGTCTCGATAATGTTTGGGGCATCGGAAGGTTTAGGTTCGGGATTTAAAATAGTTAAAAATTCTAGAAAATTACGGGGCTTTAGTGGGAGGTTAATTAAGTAGTTAGTAACCTTATATTATGATTTGGACAGGTTTGGGAGTCCCGGTGACGGTGATTGGCTCGGGAGAGCCGTATGGCACACAAACCGAGGCGGCGGCTTAGGACGGTCTATAAGTGGACCTTGATTTCTAAAATGTGATTCATGCATAAATGTTTTATATGGATTATGATTGTGATTATATGATATTGATTTGGATATTGGTGAATTATATGATTTCATGCATTTTGAGGCGATTTACGTGCTTGCACGTAAATCGAGGTTTTCTGGTTTTACACTGATTTTCCGTACTTATAGTTTTGGATATGATTTCATGAAATGGTTTTGGATTTGAAAAGGTAAACTCGGGTTCGAAACCCATTTGATCTACAAACTCTCGGACTTGAGGTCCATTTGATTTAACGAGGCATCGGGCGGGAGGCCTAGTTGGTTTACAATTCGGACCGGAGGTCCAGTTTGTATGTGGATTCGGGCCTAGGGCCCAGTTATGTGTTACAAATGGTTTTTATGGTTCATGACGGTTTATGGGAACCGACTTGAATCCTTGAAATGGATTTATGGTTCATGACGGTTTATGAGAACTAGCATGAACCCTTGAAAAGACTTTATGGTTCATGACGGCTTATGGGGGCCGGGCATGAATCATTGAAAGGTTTAAAGAATGATTTCAAAAGGTTTTTCATATGCCATCCTTTATATATGATTGTCTCCTCCAGGGAGGGTCGTTGGCCTAGGTGGACCCCTGAGTAGTTATGAAGCACGGACTGAGTGGAGTCGCCCCCAGTTGGGTTCCTTACTCTCAGGAAGGGCATGGTTCGTTACCTCCAGGGAGGGTCATTGATCTACGGACATTAACCTGGGTGGACCCTGGAGAGACTAGGGTTTGAGACCCTGGTTAGCACGCACGTAACTCTATATACCGTGACAGGTTCGGTGATATGAAATATAATGGATAAACATGATTTGAATTGGTTTGGGAAATTGTGTTTTATGATGATAAATGGATTTGGGCTGAGATCCCACATATGTTTACTATGTTATGGTTTTCTATAAATGGTTTGGGCAGGAGCTCGTATGATTATGATTATTTAAACATATGTGATTGGATAAATGGTTTTATTATGCATGCATGCTTTTTAGTGAAGGGTATAAAGGTCTTTATAAAATGTATTTATGAAATATTACTTTTTGTCCACTCACAGTCTTTTTGTTTTCAATACCCTTCAAGTTGACTATGATGCGGACCGTAGTAAAGACCGAGATATCACATACATTCTCCGGATCCTAGCGTACTCTGATGACCCGAGAGGGCTAAGGTCGGAAATTTCCCTTGTCTGACATTCCGTGTCAGACGGGATCAGGGGCGTTCCTCGTTAATCCCAGGGGGATTGGGGATGGGTCCTAACAACGGCGGTCTTGCTGCCCCTTTGTCGTCTCCTGGCTCATTAGCACCTCTCTGTTTCTAACTCAACCTCCAAAATCCACTCAAACATCTCAGGGGAAGGGAGAAATGAGGTTGGGCTTTGTGGGTTCTCGGGTTAGGGGGAACGAAACAAAAAGGGATGAACGATGCATGTATGTGGGATGTTAGGCAATGGATGAGTGACACTTGTCACTCATCCATTGGGCCAATTCAAAATATCTAGGGCCCACTCAGTACAAAAGTCCCTTTTGCCTCGTCAAACTTGCTTCCGTAAATAGTTCCTCGGAACTTCCATGAACCGTAACTTTCCCGTCGAACGTCCGATTTCGACATACCGCTTTTCTACGGACTCATATTGACTCGATCTACTTAACAGTCCTCGGCCCTCGGCCATCGGACCTCCCGAATCAAAAGTCAACTTTTTGCCCTCGTTCCAGGGCAAAATCATAATTTCGCCCTGAACGTCCGTTAATCCTCGGCTAAGCCTCGATTAGCCTCACTAATCAGCCAATAATCTTAATTAATCTCGATAATTCGGGACGGGTCGTTACATTGGACCTCTCGAGTCAAAAGTTAACTTTTTTCCCTCTTCTAGGGCCAAAATCGTAATTTCACCCTGAACGTCTGACAATTCTCGACTAATCCCCGATTAACCTCGCTAATCCAAAATTTAATCTTAATAAATCCCGAAAATTTGGGACGGATCGTTACATATTATATCAAAGTCATTTTTTAGTTTTTATTAGTACTTAAGTTTTTCCCGAAGTTCCATTCAAAATTTCCAACTTTCAGAATGAATTTCCATCATTTTTGTGGATCGTAAATGATATCGATATCGATACCGATATTTTTGGCTAACGATATATGCGTCGATATCGATATTTTCATATTTGTTCTCATGTTTGGCTTTGGGTATTTCGGACAAAAAGCCCAGAAAAGAGAGGGAGGGTTTCGCGTTTGTGTTATCTTGCATACCTGAAATTGAATAATTGTGGGAGTGTCTATGTGACTCTGTGCGTCGCGGATAGAAGAGAAATGGGAAATCCACAGAAGTCAAGCAGTTGGAGCCAAAATCTTCATACAGCGGCAAGGTTCGGTGATCTCAGCTCAGCCCAGTCAATTCTCAGCTCCAACCCTCTGGCCGTCAATTCTAGAGAAGCACTCCAGAACTCCGTATCCTCCTCTTTCTGTCTCCCTCTCCCTCCATTTTATGAACGCTTTGTACTCTTTCTTTGCCAGGATAAATTCAACCTTTCTTTTATGTTCGAATTGGGTGCGTTTTGATTTGTTAATCTCTACTAGGATACCTTGGTATTTTTGGATTAAGAATTTCAAATTTCCCAAGGCATAGCAAAATAACTAGGCTGGAGGTTTTACTTTCAAATCCCCTCTAAATGCCTTGAATCTAATCATTTGAAATCCCTTGGTACTTTTGAAGCGGCTTATTTTTAACTAATTTAGCCTATTTTTTTTTTTTTTTTGCAACTTTGAAGTTCCTCATCCAAACATAAGATTTGAATATTCAATCTTGAGGTATTGAGATGGATATGTTATGCAAAAATACCATACTTGTTTGAAGAAAACTGTTAAATCATGACTCAATCCCAGAGCCAAGATTTTTTTTTTTACAAGTATGCTTCAATTACTTTGATTGCTTTAAAACCTCTATACCATTTTGCATTTTTTACTTTTATTTCCCTTTATTTTGGACAAAATGATCCAAATGAAATTTTTTGCTTTATAGTAAGTGCAGAGCTGGCTATAGCTGCAAATATGCGTTTCAACACACACATATATATATATATATATGTATATTGCATTTGAATATCTCTCTTCTTGTATCTACATGTTTAGTATCATATCTCATCAGAAATTTAGTCGCCTAATAGCGCAAAAAGATGAATTTAGTCATCTCATTGTTCATGGGTTTGAAGATATTTTTCTTTTTATGTTCTTCAAATGTGTGTGCCTACTTGGCTTGCTTTACTTTTTAGGCGACTTTGAAAATAGGCATCTGTAATATTGTGTTGAATAATTTGGTTCAGTATTATGATTTTATATTGGCTGAAATCATTTGGTCATGCTGTTTCTTGTCCTCTTCAAGTAAAACTGTCCAGTGTTTGTGATGTAGAATGCAAATTTTGTATCCTTGACAAGTAATTTTGATGAAAGGCTGCATTTAGCGGCATGGTCAGGGCAAACAGAAATGGTGAACTTTCTCTGTAAGCACAAGGCTGCTGTTGGTGCTGCTGCTATGGACGACATGGGAGCCATACACTTTGCTGCCCAAAAGGGACATTTAGAGGTTGTTCGCATCCTACTTACCTCGGGGGCTTCTGTCAAATCACTTACTCGCAAAGGTCATCCAAGGAAGAAGGCATGGATGGTAAACAGAAAGACAAAGAATCTGATCCAAAGACATCCCTGCTGGAAGAAGTGAAAGCGGAAGGTAAAGCTGCAAATTCTGAGAACGATAAACCGACTGAAGATGAAAGACTTAGGAGGAAGGGAGATAAAGTCGAGTTTGAGGAAGCCTTTGCCGCAGGGGAACCAAAAAGGGCCAGAGTTGCATTGAATCATCTTTTAAGTGCAGATGACATGCAAGAGGAAGAATGAAAGCTTCTGCAGAGGCTAGTATGGTAAATTGACTTCAACCAAGCAGCTAACCAGTATAGTTAATCAAATCAACGTTTAGCTGTCTTTGTACTGTGCTATATGATTGAAGGAGTTCATATTTGTTAGTTGGTGTTTCCAGTGAAAGAACTTGCTGCATTCATTCTTGGTTGACTTTACTTTGCTGGCCGGTATCAGGTTGTAATTGATTGAATTGGTTTCAAGGCAGCACAGGCGAATAGAGGATTTTAGGGTTGGAAAAGCTAAGTGGTTTCTTTTTAGTAGATAACCCGTCTATATTTGTATTGATCAATTTTGAGAATAGGCTTGTGCCGTCATCCATGGCCATGGGTGGCGTTGGAGGATGGGGCATTGTAGAGTCCCCGCCTACGAAATATTGCTATTTTGGTTAACAGCCTACCCTATCAGTCTGAGTTTCTCTATGCTGAGTTTGATATGATTATGAACCACCAAAAAAATGGATCAACATTGTGTCGTCTGTCCAGAGTTAGAAGTCAAAATCGGTATATTATAGCAATGTAAACAAGCCTGATCGGTGTGATTACCAAAAGGCAAAAGAAGATCCATAAAAAACACGGTGTGCACGTGTGTTAACGCTGCTAAGAAAGGTTCTGAGCATCTAACTAGCTTAATTGGGTGCTGTAAAGATATCATAATCAGTACGCAGCAATGGATTAAACTTAAATCCATGCCATCCTATTAGTCTTTTGTTGATGATCCCTCGCAATCCAGGACTCCAAGACTGATAGCTCCCTCCACTGTACATCACATCCCTGAAAAACACAGCCCAAGGTTAATAGCTTTAAACAGCAGCGTATGAATAACGGAAGCAAGAAGATTTGTTAATCTCTCCTGAAGATTTTGATATCTAATCATAAATGGAAAAGTGGACCAACAATTGAAAATAAGAACATAAATAATTCACACAAAAAGAAGTTCCAAGTTATAATTCGTATAAATATTGCGTGCAATTCACGTAATGTTAACACTGCACAGACAAAAGAACACTCAGACTGCAGTCATTGTCATATTTCCTACCCAAACTGAATTGGGATAATCCAAGATCTTACCATACTTTCTACCCAAACTAATTACGAGAAAAATATTCTACCAATGAGGTGACGGCTTACCAGGTCGCTAATTATAGTATCAGAATGGGAAACGTCTACAAACGAAAGCACATACAATCTCATTGGGTACATCAAACAGTTCCATAAAAATGAAATGAAATCTTAACTTCAGGAAACAAATGGAAGGTGGATCCATCAACGTTCCACCAAAATGGGTTTGGAATAAGCATTCCAACTTCTTTCGATACAAAAAAAGATGTCCCAAAAAGAAGTGACCTAACGAAGTATAAATGTTTGACAATGCATTTGTTCTTTTCTTTCTTCTCCCAAATTTAGTGCAGGTTGCAATGAATGTAAATTTATTTGTGACATATAAAGTAATGCCAGACACAATATCCAGAGGGGCAGACCACTGCACTATTTCAGCAATAGTTAACGGTACTGACCTAAATTTTTTGGTAGCTCGTACAGGATGTATGACTGATGGCTAATTTGTTGAAATCCCATAATGGCTGCGAAGAGCATCAATCTCTTTCTCAAAGGACTGCAAAAGCTCAGAGGCGGATGCTTTGCAAGCTGAAAAAAAAAAAGGAAGATTTTATAAACACATATGAATCAGACAGAAGTACTTTATAGTTTTTATCACAATTTAAACTTTGACCTGTAGCAGCCAGTATTACAAGTCAGTATTACTGGTATTTGGCTTATCTTTCCTCAACAGTAATAAATAATCTCGACAAATATATGTGCAATTCAGCAGATCAAGAAAAGCTATCCAAGCCGTGTCACTTGGGGTATGGGAATAGAACACATTTTCCCATCTGGGCAACAATTTTTACTTGCCAAAGGGACTACATCTCAAGTTTTTTTTTTATGTCACTATACATGGCATGTTAAACAATAAAGGGAAGTATGTCCAGACTCCAGTACAACATTAGTACCAACACATGACATACACAAAATGCCGTACTTTATGCAGGTCAGAGAGGTTTTGAATGAAAACATTACCATGAGAAGCAGTGGTTTGTGCATCTTCCATTAACTCTACATAAGAAGCCTGAAAACAAAGCAGCATGTTTATGCTTAATGAATTAGCACTAAGGACAGGTAATTTTGTTGACAGATCCAAATAAAGGATACATTAATATACCATCATTGCTTTCCGACTTTCAGTAATCCTTTCGGTCACCTTCTTCTATTCCTTGTCTGCTTCATCCAACACTTGCTGACATGCTTGACTCTGAATCTAATGACACAGACAACGAAATAAATAGGCGACCAGACTCCTGCCATGAATTGAAATTGTCCTCTTTCTTTACTGGTATTATCACCATGTACATCAATTAGGCATACATTAGACTAAAACCTGGAAGCTGTATTGTGAAATTCTTGTTATGAATATTTTCAATGGGTATGAAATCGAAACAATTGTTTTATTATTAGGCAAAAACTCAATTTCCATTTTCTTTCTTGTCACCAAGCTTAATCACGAAGGCATCAGATTAATCCCATATTTTTTTTACCAAACTTTGTCAAAATAATGAGATTGATCGATGATTTCTAACAAATATGATATGAAAGCAACATTAGTAAACATAAATTTGTTAATATTCCTGTCAAATATTTATACTCTCTTTTTTTAGGTTTTTCCTCAGTAACCAAACCAGGAATAATCGATCGATCAGTAAACTGAATAATGCTAATAGTTATCAAATCAACAGAACAGGAAACAAATTCAGAGAGAGAGAGAGAGAGAGAGAGAGAGAGAGAGAGAGAGAAAGAGAGAGAGAGAGAGAGAGAGAGAAGGAGACCTTGAACCGCTTGTGGAGGCGAGAGTAGGAGGACTCAAACACCTTGATGATCTCGGAGTGAGAGTGATCGATGTGAAGCTTGAGATCGCGGAGGCGAGAGGAGGCCAGATTCTTGAGGTCACAAATCGAAGCCAGACAGCTTGTTTTGGGGGACTCCCCGAGCGCTTCAGCAGCGGCTGAAGATCCTGCAATGTCTCCACCGAAAGTGACGGTCCTCCTCCTGCACTTGCTGCTGCGGTTGTTGAAAACCGTGGATTTTGGAGAAGGTTGGTTCCCAGGAGAAGATTCCATTGGCAACGAAGGCAATGGCATTTCCAGAAAGTTAGTGGCGGAGCACCTCCGACTTCGACTCCCACTTGCACCGCCTTTCTTCATTTCTCATTCTCTCTATTCTTTCTAGTCTCTTCGTCTTCTGCCTTCTGCCTTCTGCTCTGTATTTGAATATCTAATCTTTCTAGTATCTGGTTTGATGCATTAAACAAAAAATAACAAAAATTGACGATTTTTTAAGCAAATGAAAAAAAAAACAATAAATAAAAAATTGATGACGCAATCAGAGTCGTACAAATGGGGAAGGGCAATGTGTTTTAAAATCCGAAAGAAAGCCCTAGTTCAGCAACCAACCTGCAGGCGCTCATCTCTCCAGCGTTCCACAGCCGGTAACGTGCCTCTCTCTCTCCTTCTCTCTCGTTCCGCAGATTTACTACAATGCCTTTTACTGATAATTGGTATCGGTTCTTTGGATTTATGTTTTCACTTTTCAATCAGTTAGCCAAGTAGGTATCCATTGTCGAGCCTTTATATTGTTTCCATGTTGGGATAGTGTAATCTAGATTTTCCTTGTCAATTACTCGTATAAAAGGCATTGAAAACTGCCCTATACATTCAAGTGCAATTCAACTCTGAGTTTAGTTGTCCAATTGTCATGGTGAAATCGATGCCAGAGGAAGCACTTATGCTTTTGTATTTGGTTGGTATTTTCTGGGAATGATATTTGTTCATATGCATCCTTTTAAATCACTCCCTGTATGTTATAAGTTGGATTCTGTAACTTCATTGTATGACTGGAATTTTTATTTAATTTTAGTATCATCCAAGTATTGTTGAAGTTTAAAATGTGAAAGCCGACTCCTTCGTTCTCAACTTCTCTCCCTTGTTAAAGTTCCAATCTGATGAACCAGAATTGCCAAAACTATTTCTCCTTTCAACTAAAGAACCTGAATCTCCAAGCCTATTTCTCCTTTTAACATAGTTGAACAACAGTTTGGCTATTTGTAGTGTTCTACTTGGTCTCTTGAACAACATTTATCTGATTTTCTGCGCGGTTTTCATATTATTATTTTAAGAATATATGTACTATAGCTTGGAAATGAATGTTCATTGGGCTTCCATTGAAGTCCCTTTTTCAGTTGCAGGTAAACCATGGTGAAGCACAACAATGTTATACCTAGCTCGCACTTCAGAAAGCACTGGCAGAACTATGTAAAAACATGGTTTAATCAGCCAGCGCGTAAAACAAGGAGAAGAAATGGTAAGAAATTTGAAATCAAGTGAGAATAGGTTGATTACGTGTAAAAAAAATTGCCCAATATCTGTTAATTTTTTTATTCATTCCAGTGTGTAGGTTTGTTAATCAGATAACTTATTACGTTTTTGTGCCTTACGGTTATGTTGGTTGACAATGTCTCCAGCTCGTCAAGCAAAAGCTGTGAAGATTTTTCCTCGGCCTACATCTGGGCCACTGCGACCAGTAGTTCATGGCAAAACCTTAAAATACAAAATGAAAGTAAAATCTGGCAGAGGATTTACTCTTGAAGAATTGAAGTTGAGATTAACTTGTGTCAAGAGACACTTGACCATTGTTAATTTTTCTCAGTTTAAGGTATGCTGAGTGCTTTTTCATCTCATAAAGGAAAAGGAAAAGGAAAACCTCTCATTTTAGAAATCTTTATTTTTCTCGTTAATCATGGTTCCCTCAAGGTGGTCTGGGGCATCAAATTCCACCCGTCAATATAATAAATAACCATTCTTACCATTAGGAAACTTTTGCTTTCACCAATTTGTTACTCATTTTGCATTGAATTTGAATCTCTCTTGTAGAATGACCGGATTTATCTATGTGCAATTCTTCCGAACATCCTGTTCTTTTACTGCCATGCTAAAACATGTACCTAATAGGAATTATAGAGTAAAGTGCATATGAAAGTTTTCAGGTGTTTTTGTGCCAGTGGCTGTAATTCTACTTTGAACCAAATGCAGTAAGAAACTTTCTCGTACTATCTTTCGTTAAGGATGGAGGACTGTTCAATGATCTTTTGTTTGGATGTCTTCGTAATTTATTACAGGCTGCTGGGATCCCTAAGAAATTTGCTCCAACTATTGGCATTTCTGTTGATCATCGCCGCAAGAATCGATCTCTAGAAGGTCTTCAAGCTAATGTCTAGAGGTTGAAAACCTACAAGGCCAAGTTAGTTGTCTTCCCAAGACGTGCAGGGAAATTCAAGGTATGAATATTGTGCCTACGTATTCAACATGGACATTCTGTGGGCAGATTCTTGGTTTTGGTATCTGTATGTATCTCATGCAATTAATGTGTTTTAGGCTGGCGGTTCAAGTGCTGAGGAGCTTGCCAATACTACCCAAGCCCATGTCTCTTACATGCCCATTGTAAGGGAGAAGCCAACTGTTGAGCTTGTGAAGGTTACAAATGATATGAAGGCATTTAAGGCTTATGACAAGCTACGTGTGGAGCGCATGAATGAACGCCATGTTTGTGCCAGGCTGAAAAAGGCTGCTGAGGCTGAGAAAGAAGAAAAGAAATAAGTAGTACTGGTCATGGAGCCTATTACCCTGCAATTGGCAGGTGCTACCAAGTTTTGTTTGGAATTTTGAGAAATTTTGTCCTTCACTCGAGTATTTGGCTTTCAACAGCTATCTTTAAGACTCTTCTGTTACTTTCAGTCTTTGATTGAATTAGTGTCCTGAAACAAACAAGCTATGCTCCTTTTATGTGATTTTGGTTGGTAGTACTTTTTTCTAGGTAAGGTTTTTAGTGATGATACGGTTGCATCCATCTAATGGATTCACCATCCAGCTATAAAAAAATCCAATCAGAATTGACCGTTGATGAATTCATTAGACGGGTACATACATGGAATCATATTTGCAATGCTTTGTTGTCGAGGGCTTCTAAAAGTGAGAGAAGTGTTCCCCCTCTGAAGTTACTAGTGCTACAAGTAAGTTCAGAGCAGTCTTTTCTTGTACATTAATGTGAGGATTCTCGTTTTATTCTTCTTTTCTCTTGTACGTGGGAGCTATAGGTTTAATTTACATAGGTGAGGAAGCAAACTTTGTACATTTGTGTCAATTTGATATTTAGTGAGTGATTTAAAGTTTTTTCTCCCCCATAATAGTGAAGAGATGCGGGAGGCTTCTTTGTCTCTAAATTCAGACCCAAAGTCGTTTTTGGATCCGTATGAGAGGCGTGATCGATTAACGAGTATATCATGGAGATTGTAATGGATGGACTTATGTTAAACATATTAATGAATCCAGAGATTGTAATGGATGGACTTATGTTAAACATATTCATGAATCCAGAGTACTTAAATGCAAAATTTGAGAGTTGGTTCATGTATAACTCTGCAATTTTGTATAAGACATATAGATGATGCTAAAATATATTTTGTCTTTAGCAGGAGTTAACCGGAAAAAAATGCTTATCAAGCATATCATGCACGGCTATATGTCATGAGTCACTGGTCATTTTCCTTTAGTTTTTAATTGTGGGAAGGATTGGTGATTTTTCTTTGAAGATAATATATTGGGTCGATAACGTCCATTGAGCTCAGAATCACCTATAGTTTTTCCATTCTTGCAACTTTCTCCGAATTCAGAAATGGACTTCAACTTCCTTCCTCTTTTTTCTCTTTACATTTTTTGCCATTACTGAGTCGATTTTTAGGCTTCATTGTACCGAACTTGAACATCTCAACTTCTTCCATCCCTACTGCAACCCCGTTAGCAGCAATTCCCGTCTTTGACACAAGATACAAGGCTGCTTTTTTCGACTCTAACTCGTCACAGGTTCTTCATTGTTTGCTGGAAAACATTTTTCTCTTGAAAGACACAAGCTTTTTTTGGGTTTCTCTTAAATCCATCCACATAAGCAGTAGCAGAATCAGTTGACATATTGGAAGAACTCACACAATCATCCTTGAATATCTTCTAAGCAGATGGCCTCCATTGAGTTTAACAACAAGAATACCGCCCATTTATTTTTCGCTCTAAATTGATGAATCCCTACTTTCATTAGCAGCAGCAACTCTCGTCTTTGACATGGGACTTGTGGCTGATGCATTTCTATTTTCAAATGGTTGGACAGAAATTCTCAATTCCACCATTAAGTCGTGAGGCCCCTTGAATACTCAAGTCATGAGCAATGTTAGACAGAGCAACATATGATTTTCGCAGATTTTGTAGTACTCATTCTATCATACAAATAGGGCAACATGTCTTGAATGTATCTTCTTGTGCATGTTGTTGTGTGGAAGAAACAATTTCTCTTTTGCTCGAAAATCACCGAAAGTTATGGCCTCTGTTAGATTCAACAAGACCAACTTTTTTTTTTTACTAGAACAAGACCAACTTCAAGCATAAGTAATATTTTTTTTTTCTTCTAAATAGGTATTTTAGATTATTGCAAATAAGCTTTCAATAAACTGATTTTGGTAGAAGGCTCTTTCGACAAACATGATGGCAATCGAACCACCGTTCGTAATTTTTTATTGCCAAATATTTATTAGACCCCTATTTACCATAACTCATCCTAAAATCACTCTGACCTGTAATTTCTTTATAAAGACATCTGCATGGAGTATTTTAATGTAATACCCACCTAAAATCTTGATATTTACATATGTGCCACTATACATTGTAGAACTTGACAGTTCGAGCACGGTTAGGACTCGTACATTTGCAGTTTTGTCGGTAGTCGCATAGTTGCACCATTAACATTAGCCATGTCAATCGGTTTTTCGATTCAATTTTTTTACCGAAATCGAAACCGAATCGGTTGGGGAATCGGTTTCGGTTTTCTTGCATAAAACCGACTAAGAACGGAACCGAAATGTTCGGTTCGGTTTGATTTCGGGTAATCAATTGGGCGAACCGGTTTGGTTTTTTTGAAAACTTTTTTTTTTAATCCTGTAATCAATATTTATATTTCCCAATCAATGTCCATTATAACTAATCAAAAGCATCGGGACATCAAAATCCAACCTAAATGTCCATTATAAACAACCAAATCAACAACAAGCATCAAAATCTAATATAGAATGTCTATTACAAAAGCATACCATTCAAGTGAACAAAATAATAGAAATATCAAGAAAAATCAACAAGGAGCAAGGCAACAAGGTAGCAAAACTCAGTTTAGCAATTAGTACGACCATTTACCATTTCTACATATGAGACACAAGCAAAGTTAATTACCTACATAAATTTACAATTAATAACAAAAAAAAAATGCATTAGAAATAATAAAAAGATACAACAATTACCTTGTGCAAGAGCATGATAACACTCCACTTCTTCAACACTCGGCTCCAAATGTAATGCAACATTAATACTCAAAAGCCAATTTTGAGAACATATCAATGCCTCCACAACTTCAGCGCTCAACGAACTCCTATACGAATTAATTACCTTTCCACTTGTGCTAAAACATGATTTCGAAGCTATTGTTGAAGTGGGTATAGCTAGAACATTCTGTGGAACTCGCGACAAGATTGGATATTTGGATACCCTGATCATTTTCCACCAACCCAAAATATCAAACGCTACTTTTATAGTGACAATCTTAATCTGTGAATTTGTGACTCATGAGTACGTGCACATAGATTTAAACTAATTACAAAATTTTCTAAAGGTTAACAAATTATATGTTAGGACCCGTCCTAAATCCCCCGGGATTAACGTGGGATGCGCCTGATCCCGTCTGACACAAAGTGTCAGACCAGGGAAAATTCCTTTTTTAGCCCTCGTCGGGGCGTCCAGAGCACGCTAGGATCGTAGGAGGAGGAGTGTGACGTCTCGTCTCTGCTACAGCCCGCATCCGCGATCAACCTGAAGGGCATTAAAAACATTAAAAGTCGCGAGTGGACAAAATAACATTTTAATAAAACATTTTCACAATATGATAATTTATGCCCTTCAATAAAAGCATATGCATGCATTCAAAAACCGTTTATCAAAACGTTCATAAAACCATTTGTCAACCATATTCAAAACCTTTCCTGTCAGGACCCACCCCGATTTCACCCCAAAAACCGAGGTAAATCCTGCTCCCGTCTGACACCTCGACACAACACTACCGTAAACTACCAAGATACACAGTCAGACGCAGGAGAAACTATACAAAACATTCCGAAGTTAAAGGTTTACAGAGCATAGTACTAAATACAAAAGAAAGAAAACCGATAAACCAGATACACGCACACAGAAAATTTAAAACACTTTGGGGTCGCTCTCGTAACTTCTATGCCTCAGACGATGCCTCGACGCCAAAACCCCGCTCTAGCTCCACGACCTGGAGGGCAATTTAAAAACAGAAGGTGTGAGTGGACCATAAATAAGAAAAGAATTTCCGAAAACCATTTCATATTAAAACCAGGGTTTTAGCCCTCCGTTTTGAAACCACATGCATAACCCAGTTATTTAAAACAATTATAAACCACATAAAGATCATCATAAAAACATTTGCAAAATCATTATAAAAACAGTTATAGAAATCATATCCTAAGCATCATAAACCGTATCAGAAAACATAAGTACCAAGCCATCATTAACCGATCAAACCTGCTGGACCTATCCGAGTCTTTAAACTCCCGAGTCTTTAAACTCAATCCAGGCCTCAATAATATCCGAGTCTTTAAACTCCTGAGTCTTTAAACTCAACAGGCCTACGGGGGAAATATCAATATATCCGAGTCTTTAAACTCCCGAGTCTTTAAACTCAATCCTGGTCTTTAAACCCAATCCAGGCCCGTCCCCCGTCAATATAATCCGGGTCTTTAAACCCAATAACCAGATCCAGAAAATCCAATCAAAACCATTTGAAAACCATTTATGAATCCACATCCAAACCCGAATCCGAAATCACTGGCCCGAAGCCATTCTGGCATTCAGAACCGTCATTCCGAACCCAAATCCGGAAATCCACTTCTCAACTCCAAATTCCGATTTCGGAAATCCGATTTCAAAATCGAAAACCTTTATTATCAAAATCACGTTCCAAAATCCATTTATAAGCATTCAAAACCAGTTATCATTTGAAAACCCCAAAACCATGGCATTATACTAAGAAATAGACATTCCTCGTAAAACGTGCCAAATACGTTATTTCTCGAAAACCGTGCAATTATGTAAAACCAACATAGCATATTCAACAATCATGAAATCACATATAAAACCTTAAAACAAGGATAAAAAAAATCAGTTATGCATGGTCGATTTTAAGGAAAGGGTCCACTCACAGTACGGAGCCCTCAATCACGTCCCGAACGTCTCGTACGTTCCTCAGCTTCCTCGGGAAGTCCTGATCCTGTCAACAATCACCCAAGAACGTTACTAACACATCTACGAAGGTCCACCTAATTTTCCCAAAAAATCCCCGGGTCCTAAACGTAACGAACCTAAACCCTAAACCTTCACCCTCGCGGAACTATATTGAATCGACGTCCGAACAACCCGAAACCAACTCCAATAGACTCGTCTCAACACCTAGACCAAAAACCATGTTGACCGTTTTCCCAACCGCCACCGCACGCGCCCCCACGCGCCACCCAAAGTGACTGCGCGTGGCCTCACGCGCCAGCTACAGTGGCACCAGCAACCTCTGGTCGACCCGGTTCGAACCAGTCTCTGTAACTCGAACCGGCGTGACTGGTTCACCGCCGTTCGTCCACCAAAATTGCTCCTCTCTTCACCATCTGTTTTGTCCCTTCCTAAGGAACTCATCCCCCTCACTCAACCATCTCGACTTGACCTATAGCCCGTCGACTCAAGCTCGAACAGAAACCCGAACACTTCCCCTGTTTCACGATCCAGCCAACCAAGTCACCCCCCGTCACGGTGTCGACCTTAAACCCTTCCTAGAACCTCACTGATACTCACCCAACTCACCAAGTCCCTCGACTCACTCCCTAAATCCACGACTTTCGATTTGAAAATCGACGGTAAAACAGAGCATAGAGAAAAAGTTGAGGAATTACCTGCCCTCCAGTCCCCGTCGTGAGCTCAGCTGTGAGGACACGACTCCTCTAGTCCACCTCTAGCCTCTGGAAGCCACCACTAGTCTCGATTGGTCGAACACGGCAGCACCACCACCCAAAACTCCTCTCTGTTCTCTGTTTCCCCCTGGTTTCCCGTGGCTCACAACCGCACACACACACGACCACTGCACCTCCAAACCCCCTCAACTCACTCACTAACTCTCATTCAATCTCTGGTCACTCTTACACACTCACAAAACTCACACCCTCACCGTGCTTGCTCGATTTCTCCCCAATTCCCAGTCTCTGTTTTCTCTCTGAGTCGAAGAACACACACACTGGCACCCCCAATTATTTGGACCCGTGAACAAAATCCTAGAACCCTCTAGTTCTCCTACACGTGTCACAATCCTCTCCTCACCCTCACAAATGTCTCAATCTCAGCCCTCCATTTGTCCCTCTCTGTTGTACAAATCCCAAAGTGCAAAAGACCAAAATACCCTTCCTCTTAAGCCAAAATTACGATTGTGCCACTACCTTTCTAGACCCGTAACTCACACATCGTAAGTCCGATGAATACATGCCACCTGTCATCGAACTCAGGACGACGAGATCTATCTAACGGTCCTAGGTCAACGTGTAAAAACCCGATCGTACGAAGAGTCAACTTTCCCCCCTACTTTAGCCAAATTATGAAAATGCCCCCAACCTTCCGAACATCATAACTTACTCCTCGGATGTCTGAATCAGGCGTGCCACCTGTCTACGGATTCGTGATCTTCCAAACTACATCTCGGTCATCGGTCAAAACTCAATTGACCACCCAAACTAAAAGTCAACAGTTTACCCATGCTAGTGACAGGACCCACCCCGATTATCGCCTCGATAATCGGGAAGCATCCTGCTCCCGTCTGACAATCGAACCCAAGAGACCGGAAAACTAATTAATATTACAACACACCCATTGTCAGACCAGGGAGATTAAACAAATACATCCGACTGGACGTCAAGTCCACAGTTTCACAGAGCAATATTACAAAACAAGTTAAAGAAACAAGTCCTACTCTGTGAACTAACTACTCCGCAACGGAAAACTTTATGCCTCCGCCTCTGCCTCGGCGCTTGCCCCCGCACTTGTACCACGACCCGGAGAGAATTTAAAACAACAAAGTGTGAGTGGACCGAAACATAAGTTTTAAAGGAAAACAGTTTCTCCGAAATCGGGTTCGCCCTCCAGTTTTGTAACACGCATGCATAACCAAATATTCAAATTTTGCATATTAACTTTTGAAAACTCTTTTTCCGAAACACGTGAAAAATGTTACAAAGGATAGCCATAATTCATGTAAAAACCATTTAATAATTCCAGGTTTCAGAAACCGTCATTTTGAACGTTAATTGCACAAATCAAGTAAAACGTGAACCAATAACCACAATTATGCCGTTGGATCCATCCGAGTCTTTAAACTCAATTTTAGGCCTTCCCGGGATATCAACGAGTCTTTAAACTCAAAACATGATTAACAGGCCTCGGGGGTATCATAATAATCGAGTCTTTAAACTCACAAGTCATTAAACTCAATTCGGGTCTTTAAACCCAATTTTCGGGCCCGCCCCCGTCATTAAATAACCGGGTCTTTAAACCCAAAATCAGATCCAACCATTATCCGGGTCTTTAAACCCAAAACCGTTTTTTTTAAACATAATAAATCAGGATTCATCACAACCGTTTTCCCAACATTACTCCGAAAACATTTCTCATCGTAACAGGACTCATGTCCGAATTCACATGCAAATCCCAACACATGCAATTTCCAAAAAAAATTACCTCACAAAGTGATCAAACATCATAAATCCGAAACATGCATATTCATATCCAGGTACTTTATCAAGCCAGTAGAAACTGAATTCTGAGATTTCCCCCCAAAAACCCGAAACTGAATTCTCACTGTTTCTCTCAAACTCAACCCTCTCACTGATGCACAAATGACCCCAATTCAATCCTCACTCCATTCCCATACACGGTTAGTCGATCGGTGTGGCCAGCAGCCCGTGGGAGACCAACTGGGGTCTCTGAAAATGTCTCCCACGCACACGGAAACCATGGCCATTCCCTGCACTCCCGTGCCCAGAATTCTGCCCAAACCATGCACCAAGGCCACTCAGTCATGCTTCCACTACATAAATCCACATAAACAAATTGTCTGAGCCATTCCACTAGCCATAAACAATTGCACGCACAAGACCCACGGTCGTGCACTCTGTTTTTCACGGTGGTGAACAGTAACCACCGTGAAATGACCAAAATGCCCCTCTGCACAATAATTGCCAAAATGCCCTCCAACTTCCGTGACCCATAACTCGGTCATCCGACGTCCGTTTCAAGCGTGCCGCCTGTCGTTGTACTCGGGGCGTCGAGACGAACATAACGGTCTTCGAGTCAAATGAATATCAATTGTCAATAAAAAAGTCAACTTTTCCCCCTTAATAACGTCCAATTACGATAATGCCCCTGAACTTCCGAACATTATAACTTTCACCCTGTTCGTCCGAATCGAACGTGCCACCTGTCTATGAACTCGTGACGACCCGAACTACGTCACGGTCATCGCTCAACGTCCGTTCGACCCCCCAATCAAAAAGTCAACAAATTGACCACACAAAACACAGGGGTAAAAACGTCATTTTATTCAATATTTTATAATATTACATTTCCAGAACGTCCGGGGCGTTACAATCTCCCCCCCTTAAGAAATTTCGTCCCGAAATTTCAAGGAAACAAGTAGGGGAACTGTTCTCGCATCTGCGCCTCGGGTTCCCATGTGGCTTCCTCCACATTCTGGTTCCTCCAGAGAATCTTTACCAGAGGAACGGTCTTCCGACGTAGTACTTTATCCTTTCGATCCAAAATCTGTACCGGCTGTTCCTCGAAGCTCAAATCATCTCGAAGTTCAATGGGCTGTTCCTCCAGTACATGAGATGTGTCAAACACATATTTCCGCAACATTGACACATGGAAAACATCGTGGACTCTCGAAAGCTCTGGCGGTAGTGCCAACTTGTAGGCCACCGGGCCAATCCTCTCGGTAATCTCATAAGGTCCGATATAACGAGGGCTCAACTTTCCTCGCCTGCCGAATCTCACTACACCCTTCCAAGGGGACAATTTCAGAAATACCCGGTCTCCGATCGCAAACTCTAGATCTCGAATCCGATGGTCCACATAGCTCTTTTGTCTGTCCTGGGCTGCCTTGAGCCGCTCCCTGATGAGTTTGACCTTCTCGGTCGTCAGTTCCACCAATTCGGATTTAGTCAGCTTCCTTTCACCCACGTCCGTCCAACACAACGGAGTTCTGCACTGCCGTCCGTACAAGGCTTCGTACGGAGCCATCCCAATGCTCGCCTGATAGCTGTTGTTGTAGGCAAATTCCATCAAGGCTAGATGTGACTCCCAAGTGTCTTGAAAATGCAAAACGCAAGCTCGCATCATATCCTCCAAAGTCTGGATGGTCCGCTCAGACTGGCCGTCAGTCTGAGGATGAAATGCAGTACTGAAACGAAGTTTCGTCCCAAATGCTTCCTGCATACTCTGCCAAAATCGAGAAGTAAACCTCGGGTCTCGGTCAGAAACTATTGATTCCGGAGTACCGTGCAAACGGATGACCTCGTCAATAAACAACTGGGCCAACTGTGTCATCCTGAAGTTCTCTCGTACTGGCAAGAAATGAGCTGATTTCGTAAGCCTATCCACAATCACCCAAACTCCATCGTGACCCCTGGGTGTCCTAGGAAGTCCAAACACGAAATCCATCGTCAAGTGATCCCATTTCCATTCCGGGATAGGTAGTGGTTGCAAGGCTCCATAAGGTCGTTGTCTCTCAGCCTTCACTTGCTGGCAAATCAGACACCTGCTGACAAACTCGGCAATCTCCCGTTTCATCCCCGGCCACCAGTAGTGCTCTCGCAAGGTACGATACATCTTGGTCCCACCAGGATGCATCGCGTAGGCCGAACTATGAGCTTCGTCCAAGATCTCCTTCTTCAGTGCCTCAACGTCGGGCACGCACAACCGCCCTTCTTTTAGCAAAGCTCCATCCCCCCTGACTGTGAAATCTAACCGCTCGCCGGCTTCCACTTCAATCCGAAGTACACATGAGACAGGATCTTGAGATTGAGCCTCAACGATCCGATCGATCAGAAGTGGTCTCACATGAAAGCTAGCTAGTAAAACACCTTGGCCATCCAAGCCCAGATCGATGCTAGTCTTACGGAGTTCAACCAAAAGTGGTAAATGAACCGTCCGTAGATGTGCTACAAAATGCGTTGACTTCCGGCTTAGAGCATCAGCCACCACATTGGCTTTTCCCGGGTGGTACTCAATCGTGCAATCATAATCCTTAATTAGCTCTAGCCACCGTCGCTGCCTCACATTTAACTCCTTCTGAGTGAACAAGTACTTCAGGCTCTTGTGATCTGTAAACATTCTGCAAGTCGCACCATACAGGCGATGTCTCCAAATCTTCAATGCATGCACAACAGCAGCTAATTCCAAATCGTGCGTAGGATAATTGCATTCATGCGGTTTCAACTGGCGCAAAGCATAGGCAATCACTTTCCCATGCTGCATTAGTACACATCCCAAACCCTGTAAGGATGCATCACTGTACACCTCAAATTCCCCACTGTCGTCTGGAAGGGTCAGTATAGGAGCAGATGTCAACCTTTCCTTTAGCTCCCGAAAACTACGCTCACAATCGTCATCCCACTCAAACTTGACTCCCTTCCGCGTCAGTCGCGTCAACGGGGCAGCAATGGTAGAGAAACCCTCTACAAACCTCCTGTAGTAGCCAGCCAAACCCAAGAAACTTCTGACTTCAGTGACGGTCCTCGGTTGTTCCCACTTCGCCACTGCCTCAATTTTCTGAGAATCCACACTGATCCCGTCCGTTGAGATCACATGCCCCAAGAAACTCACGCTCGTCAACCAAAACTGACATTTGCTGAGCTTCGCATACAACTGGTTTTCCCTCAAGGTACCTAGCACCATCCTTAAGTGCTCCTCGTGCACTTCCGTACTCCTCGAGTAGACCAGGATATCGTCGATGAACACGATGACAAAGTGATCCAAGTAAGGCTGCAACACTCGGTTCATCAAATCCATAAACGCTGCGGGTGAGTTGGTCAAACCAAACGGTATCACAAGGAACTCATAATGACCATAACGGGTCCTAAAGGCTGTCTTGGGTACATCCTCATCCTTAACCCGCAATTGATGATACCCAGAACGTAGATCAATTTTGGAGAAGTACTGCGCTCCTCGCAGCTGATTGAACAAATCATCGATCCGAGGCAATGGGTATTTGTTCCTGACTGTTACTTTATTCAGTTGCCTATAATCGATGCAGAGTCTCAAACTCCCATCCTTTTTCTTCACAAACAACACCGGGGCTCCCAAGGGGGATACACTCGGTCGAATAAATCCCATCTCCAGTAATTCTTGTAACTGCGCCTTCAGTTCTTTCAACTTAGCTGGCGCCATACGATACGGAGTCTGAGAGATAGGTTGCGTACCTGGAACCAGATCAATAGTGAACTCAACATCTCGATGCGGTGGCAATCCCGGTAGGTCCTCCGGAAAGACATCCGGGAACTCCCGTACAATCGGTATATCCTCCACCCTTAATGGTGCAGCTCGTGAGTCCAACACTTGGGCTAAGTATCCCTAGCACCCCTTCCTCAACAACTTACTTGCCTTCAGGGCAGAAATCACTCCGACAGGAGTGGCTCGCTGAATTCCCTGAAAGGTGGTTTCCGGTAATCCAGGGCTCCGAAAGGTAACCTTCTTATCGACACATTCGATAGAAGCATTATGGAGCGTCAACCAATCCATTCCCAAAATGACATCAAAGTCGTGCAAGTCCAAGAGTATCAAGTCTGCCATCAGACCAACATCACCTACCATTACGGGACACTCCCGCAACACTTGATTTACCACAAAAACATCTCCCGTGGGTGTACTCACACCCAAGTCACAGTCCAAGGCGGACACCTCTCTACCCGCCAACAACTCACAGTCCCGTGATATAAATGAATGAGTAGCTCCGGGATCAATTAAAGCACAAACATCATGCCCAAAGATCGTGAGTGTACCCGTCACAACACCAGGCGCTGCCCTGGCCTCCTGCTGCGTAACAGCAAAAACTCGGGCCTGTGGTCCAGCTGCTCGCCCACGGCCCCGCCCCCTCTGTCCATTAGCCGCTCCAGTACCACCTCCTCGAGTGCTCCCAGTCTCAGAAACTGCAGCTGTGCTCCGTCCCTGCTCTGCTCCACCCCGACCTGCGCCACCACCCTGTGGCAAAGATGGACAGTCCCTCCGATAGTGGCCCCACTCGCCACAGAAGAAACAGATAACACTGGAGGCATCTCGAACAAAACCACCACCCTGCCATCCCGTGGAAGCAACGGAAGTCGCGCTCGCCTGCGGAGCAGTCTGCGCCCTAGGCGCTCGGAATCCGGACCCCTGATAGTTACCAGGCCTGCCATAACGATCATTGCCTGCGGATGAGGCTCCATTATAACGTCCCTTCTTCGGGGCTCTCTGACCATACGATCCAGGATATGAACGCTCGCGACGTTGTCCACCACCAGAATACTGTGGACGTGTCGGGAGACTAGCCTCAACCCGCACCGCGGCATCAGACAACTCCCTGAGAGTAGCAAAAGCTCCGGCCGTCACAATGGCCCGTATCTCACCCCGTAGGCCAAGCTCGAACCTACGGCATTTCTCAGCCTCAGTAGATACAAAGGTAGGAGCAAAACGAGCTAGCATCTGAAATTTCTGTTCATACTCAGCTACGGACATGCTCCCCTGCTGGAGCTGCAGAAACTCGGTCTCCCTAGCATCACCGAATGAACGGGGATAATGCTGGTCCAGAAACCGTTCACGAAAGGTCTCCCAAGCCACTGTACGGGCATCCCAGCCCGACAACTCCAGAGTATACCACCACTTATAAGCAGAGCCATCAAGTAGAAATGTGGCCAACACCACACGCTCCTCAGGAGGACAGTGCATCACAGTAAAAATCCGCTCAATCCGAGAAATCCAACGGTGAGCATCCTCGGGATCCGCTCCACCACTAAACACCGTAGCCCCAAGACGCTGGGCTCGCTCGATCGAAGCGCTCTCGGCATCGCCATCAGGTCGTGGAGGGGGTTCGCGTCGCGGAGGCATGGCCGGTCGTCTTTCTCTGAAAGAGGCATAAGTTAGTACAATAATCAAGGCACACCCGAGTGCCGGACACGAATCGTAAACCTAGGCTTTGATACCAATTGACAGGACCCACCCCGATTATCGCCTCGATAATCGGGAAGCATCCTGCTCCCGTCTGACAATCGAACCCAAGAGACCGGAAAACTAATTAATATTACAACACACCCATTGTCAGACCAGGGAGATTAAACAAATACATCCGACTGGACGTCATGTCCACAGTTTCACAGAGCAATATTACAAAACAAGTTAAAGAAACAAGTCATACTCTGTGAACTAACTACTCCGCAACGGAAAACTTTATGCCTCCGCCTCTGCCTCGGCGCTTGCCCCCGTACTTGTACCACGACCTGGAAGGAATTTAAAACAACAAAGTGTGAGTGGACCGAAACATAAGTTTTAAAGGAAAACAGTTTCTCCGAAATCGGGTTCGCCCTCCAGTTTTGTAACACGCATGCATAACCAAATATTCAAATTTTGCATATTAACTTTTGAAAACTCTTTTTCCGAAACACGTGAAAAATGTTACAAAGGATCGCCATAATTCATGTAAAAACCATTTAATAATTCCAGGTTTCAGAAACTGTCATTTTGAACGTTAATTGCACAAATCAAGTAAAACGTGAACCAATAACCACAATTATGCCGTTGGATCCATCCGAGTCTTTAAACTCAATTTTAGGCCTTCCCGGGATATAAACGAGTCTTTAAACTCAAAACATGATTAACAGGCCTCGGGGGTATCATAATAATCGAGTCTTTAAACTCACGAGTCTTTAAACTCAATTCGGGTCTTTAAACCCAATTTTCGGGCCCGCCCCCATCATTAAATAACCGGGTCTTTAAACCCAAAATCAGATCCAACCATTATCCGAGTCTTTAAACCCAAAACCGTTTTTTTAAAACATAATAAATCAGGATTCATCACAACCGTTTTCCCAACATTACTCCGAAAACATTTCTCATCGTAACAGGACTCATGTCCGAATTCACATGCAAATCCCAACACATGCAATTTCCAAAAAAAATTACCTCACAAAGTGATCAAACATCATAAATCCGAAACATGCATATTCATATCCAGGTACTTTATCAAAATCATCACGCATGCATAAGCGAAAACCGTAACCTCGAAATGCGTGAAATACGGTAAATATCTCGAAAAACGTGAAAAACACGTAAAACCGATATAACATATCACCATCATAAAATCATATGTAAAACCATGAGATAAATAAACAAAATAGTCATGCATGCCCAATTTAGAAAATCAAAAAGTCCACTCACAGTTTTAGGACGCGTCAATCGCGTCCCGCGGAAGTGTCCGGGCCTGTAAAAATGTACAAGAAAGGTTACAAACATCCCCAAATAGCTCGTAAGATTTTTCCCTAATTTCCCGGATTTTTCGGCAAAATAAACCTTAAGGACCTAAACTTCCGGGCTCCCGAGATTATCCCGAACGACTCCCGAACAACTCGAATCCTAAAGGGAAAATGTTAATTAGACTGAAAGGGACAATTCCCATGTTGACCGTGATCGGAGATGACATTGCACGCGCCGTCACGCGCCGCCCAAAGTGGCTGCGCGTGAAGGCCACGCGCCAAGCTACAGTGTCATCGTTCTTACCCGGATAGTCTGATAAACGGGTCTGTTACCCGCGACTCAACCCGACCAGTTTAAGCTCAATTCTCAATCAATTCCTCTCGTTTTTGATCCTATTATCTTCTCTAACTCATTAATTTCAGGTCTGTGTTGATGGCTAACCTCGAATGACACCAAATCGACCCAACTCAAGCTCGAACAGTCGAACAAGTCAACTTCTGGAACTCACCCTACACGGTCCCATTCCCAAATTAACTTCACCAGTAGCATTAAGGGACCCATACGAACACAATGGCACTAACAATTTAGCTCGCCGTTACCTGGAAGTCGTCGTCCTCAAGCTCGAAAATTCTCAGAACCAGGGAGCTCAGTTCTTGGCCAATTCGTGGGTGTCGTCCTTCGAATTCGACGTGGTTGGTTCCCTCTTGCTCCCAGAAGACTAGAATGGCCCTTGGTTTCGATCAACAAGCCTCAGAAATCGAATTCAAATTTTTCCCTCCAACTGGTTCATCTCTGAACAGGTACCTGAGTTCCTGAGCAATCCTTGCTCAATTTGCTTGATTTCGTGCACGGTTATGCTGCTGCTGCTCCCAGAAGACTCTCAGTGTGTCTAGTGTGATCCCTAAGCCAGTAGAAACTGAATTCTGAGATTTCCCCCCAAAAACTCGAAACTGAATTCTCACTGTTTCTCTCAAACTCAACCATCTCACTGATGCACAAATGACCCCAATTCAATCCTCACTCCATTCCTATACACGGTTAGTCGATCGGTGTGGCCAGCAGCCCGTGGGAGACCAACTGGGGTCTCTGAAAATGTCTCCCACGCACACGGAAACCATGGCCATTCCCTGCACTCCCGTGCCCAGAATTCTGCCCAAACCGTGCACCAAGGCCACTCAGTCATGCTTCCACTACCTAAATCCACATAAACAAATTGTCTGAGCCATTCCACTAGCCATAAACAATTGCACGCACAAGACCCACGGTCGTGCACTCTGTTTTTCACGGTGGTGAACAGTAACCACCGTGAAATGACCAAAATGCCCCTCTGCACAATAATTGCCAAAATGCCCTCCAACTTCCGTGACCCATAACTCGGTCATCCGACGTCCGTTTCAAGTGTGCCGCCTGTCGTTGTACTCGGGGTGTCGAGACGAACATAACGGTCTTCGAGTCAAATGAATATCAATTGTCAATCAAAAAGTCAACTTTTCCCCCTTAATAACGTCCAATTACGATAATGCCCCTGAACTTCCGAACATCATAACTTTCACCCTGTTCGTCCGAATCGAACGTGCCACTTGTCTATGAACTCGTGACGACCCGAACTACGTCACGGTCATCGCTCAACGTCCGTTTGACCCCCCAATCAAAAAGTCAACAAATTGACCACACAAAATACAGGGGTAAAAACGTCATTTTATTCAATATTTTATAATATTACATTTCCAGAACGTCCGGGGCGTTACAGCTAGGGACAAAATCGTCATTCTACCTTAACGACTCTAGTGTCACCAACTAACCACCGATTACGCTCACTAATCCTTCCTTAATCAATGTCTTAGCCCTAATTTCTGGGACGGGTCGTTACATTTCCAGGGTTCATGCCCGGTTCCCATAAACCGTCATGACCCATAAAAACCTTTCAAGGGTTCATGCCGGTTCCCATAAACCGTCATGAACCATAAATCCATTTGGGTCCCTGACCCGAAATCACAACCTTAAAACCATAAAACAATACATGTGGGAACACAGCCCAAAACACATACGTGGGTCTCAGCCCAAAACCATTCTCAAAGCATTGAATACGGGGTCTCGCCCCAAATCACTTTCTAAAACATGGAACACAGGGTCTCCGCCCTCAAATCACTTTCTGTAAAACCTCATACGTATCAATATATGTATAACCCATCCGCGGCACTTCCGAGAAGATGCCAACTCGGGGCACACAGCCCCTAGAGAACACATCCCCGATGTATGTGACGATTAATCATATCTATCTAGTGTGCACACTATTCGGGGTCTCACTCCGAGTCTTCTCCCAGGAATTCTCCATCTGGGAGGCTCTATCTTCGGACCTAGTCAGATCATCTCTCTGGAATCTGGTCCGGGACCACATCATAAATAGTAACCCCCACTCTTGGAACGGGATCCCTATGGGGATCCCTATTCTGGTCTGTGGATCGTGACTCCCCAGGTCGATGTCTAGAGGAGACCATAAAATCATATGGAGGGTATATATACATTTTCCAAAACTCTTTCTTAAAACATTTCTCAACTGGGTATCATACCCGATTCATTTCAACAGGATTCCTCGAATCCGATTCAAATCCATTTCACAGGCCTCGGCCTAAATCCACAGTTCAATAGGGTCTCATGCCCGAATTCTCATTTCACAAACTGAACTGGGACTCAAGCCCGATGCTAAAATCAACTGGGCCTCAAGCCCGATACTACAGCTAACTTGGCCCTAAGCCCGAAACCATAAAGCAACGGGGCCTCAAGCCTGATTTCACAACCAATAGGGCCTCAAGCCCGATATTACAACTAAATGGGTCTCAAGCCCGGATCATAAATCAATGGGACCCTCGATCCGATCGTATAACTCAAATGGACCCTCGGTTCGATTCCTAGTCAAATCAAATGGACTCCAAGTCCGAGAGTTCGTAAATAAAATGGGTCTCGTGCTCGAGTTCATATTTCCAAATCCAAAATCTATTTATGAAACCCTCGTTGAAAACCTAGCTCGTATAAGCATCGTATAAAACAGTAAATCTCAAAATACGTGCAAATACGTAAATCCTACGCTACCACAAACAAATGCACTCATGGCATCACAAAACATATATTAAAACACTTATAAAATATTTATGCATGCATCGAATTCGAAAGAAGGGTCCACTTATAGATTGTCCGAAGCCGCGCCTCGATACCCGTGCCATAAGCGTCTCCTGGGTTAATCGTCGCCTCCGGGATTCCCGAACCTGTCCAAATTAATTTAGAGGGTTATTAACTACTTATATAACCCCTCACTAAAGCCCCGTAATTTTCTGGAATTTCTAACTATTTTTAAACGCGAACCTAAACCTTCGGACAACCCGAACTATATCGAAACGATGTCCGATTGACACGAAACCAGTCCCAAAATCTTCGGTACATCGAATAGATGAAATTACATGTTGGAACCACCCTCAAAGGAGGGTTCACGCGTCCGTACGCGCCCCTAGAAGGGCCCCCGCGTGGGCCTCACGCGCCCAGCGCATAGTTCATCTTCTTCATGCATCAGACTGGTCCGACCGGTTCACTTGGTTTGGCCGGTCCAGTTGGACCAGCGTGACCGTTTCGGCCACCCTCCTCTCTCATTTTCAGTCCTTTTCCTTCCTAATTAGCCCTAAACTTCCTAATATGGTCCTAGGAACTTGTTTGGATGATCAAAATAGGGAAACAAACATAGGAACCCACGATGTTGATTTTCTTCCTCACGGTCCAGTTTTTCAAACACCTCCCCACGGCTTCTCAGCCACTAACCACCACCCAAATTCATCTTAAAACTATCCTAGCAACCTAACAAACATCTCCTAATCACCCAAAATAAACCATAACGTAAAAATCGACAAAAGGAAGGATTTGGGTCTAACCGTGACAGGACCCGCCCCGATCCCCCTGGGACCACCTGGGGGCGTGCCCTGCTCCCGTCTGACACCCGACCTCACAGTACCAAAAATTACCCTTGAAGGAATTAAAATGCATAAATATCCAAATTTAAGTCACACATATTAACTCATACATATTATCCGAATACAAATAGTGTCAGACAAGATATAATTTCCAAATACAGGTTATTGAGCACGACTCTAAAATTCTACGTGCCAACCTACCCAGCAGTAGGGTTCAGGTACGCAACGTAAACCTATGCCTCTTCCTCGGGATCCTCCTCTTCTTCCTCAGTAGCACGACCTGGAGGGGTTAGTAAAACAACAAGGGTGAGTAGGCCAAAACTCAAAGTTTATAAAATAGTTCATCATATCGAAAACATATAGTTTTTCCCCTCCATTTTCTGAAATGCATGCATCAGTATCGAAAGCCATAATATCATATAAACATAAGCAGAATAATATAAACATAAACATAACCTCAGTCACTGCACTATACATCCCAACCCTGACATCCCAGATGTCTGACTTCCTAGACGCCCAATAAGGTCACAGTCCCAAGGCTACGCGTGCCACTCGGGGTCTCAATCCCGAGTCCAAGTCCCGAACCTAGTCCAGGTATGGCATTCGAGATGCCTGACGTCCCAGACATCCAATAATAGCAATCCTGCTCCTGAGCCATTCTATGGTCCAGCCCCTCCATAGAATGACCCCTCGCAGGCAATGCGCCGTGACCACTCCGGGGTACCCACATCCGGAGGAGACACTATCACTAGGGTTGATCTATACAGTGCAGTATTAAAGATAATCATTGAAATCCATATACATATATATGACTCAAATAATGTATAAACTAAACAGACGGGTCTCATGCCCAAACATCGTAATACGTGCCATAATCATAACTCAAGATAATTAGATACTTTTGTTTGAATCACATATATATATATATATGTGTCCACTGCATACGTAAGGGTCACTATAAGTCCTTACTAAACAACCAAGAAACCTTAGACTGAAACTGGCCCGGGAAAGCCGTCCGACCACGCTTCCCAAGGCTTCATACCCTAATTTTACCAACCTAATGATCTCCGATTGACACGAAACCACTGCCATTGGATTTGTATCGTCGAAACCTTGAATATGGTACTGGTCCCACAAAATTTACTATTCACATGCGCCCCCACGCACCTGGTCAAAGGTCGGCAACTCTGCTACAGTAAATGCTGACGTCAGCATGCTGTCACTACTGACGTCAGCACTAACAGTGTCTGAGGACACGTGTCACAAGCTCACTGGTGCAGGATCTAATAATCTCTAACGTGATGACGTCACCATGATGTCATTATTGACGTCAGCATGATGACGTCACTCTGCGTCGTCACAACATCCGCTAGATAACCCTGGCATCCTTTCCGTAGAAGCTTGGTAGCGGCAAGCGAAGAAATTATTTCAGGTAGCGAACCGTCATGCTTTCCCTAAAAAGTAACCTCTGGCAAACCCGGACTCCGCAGAATCACTCGCCTGCTACAACAATCAATAAGCGAACCGTGCTCTGTCAACCAATCCATTCTCAAGATGACATCAAAGTCATGAATATCCATAAGGATTAGATTGGCTAGTAAATCCACATCCGCCACCCTTACTGGGCACCTCCGAATCACCTGATTCACTATGTACATGACTTCCATCGGTGTACCAACACCCATCTCACTATCCAAGGCTGACACCTCACAATCTAACATACCCGTAGAACTCCTCGAAATAAAGGAATGGGTAGCCCCAGCATCCATTAACACCCGTACAACAAGATTTGAGATATGAAGAGTACCTGTAACGACACCGGGTACCGCCCTTACTTGCTGCTCTATGACTGCAAATACACGAGATCGTGGCCCTACAACCTGTCCGCGTCCACGTGCTCCACAATCCTCACTACGGGCTCCGCTCTGCTCCCAGCCTCCGACAATGTTGGAAGCCGAACTCTGCGCTGCAGTAGTGCCTCTTGTATCGTTGCCCCTGCTCAAAGCTGGGCACTCCCGAGCATAGTGGCCTGAACCTCCGCAGGCAAAGTAAACGAGTACACTTGGTCTGTCAGTCGACCCACTGGATGCACCACTCCATGACATGCGCTGACTAGAACCAAATCTTGACCCTAATCTCTGGGGACTCCCAAAGTGACCAAGCCTTCCTCGGCCACACAAGAACGATGATGTCCCACTACTGTGTCCTCCCTTCGATCCTCGACGGCTCACTAGTCCAAGATACGGATGATCCCCACGTCGTCCCTCTCCAGATGACTGTCGTGCCCGGTGTGTCGCCAAACCAGACTCGACACGAATCGCGGCATCCACCATGTCTCTCAGGGTAGCATGACTGCTCGAATATCTCCTCGAAGTCCAAGTTCAAATCGTTGACATTTGTCCTCTTCTGTTCTCACAAAGGCTACTGCAAACCGAGAAAGTCTCACAAAGGTCTGCTCATAATCCGCCACCAACGAATCGTCTGGCTCAAGTCGTAAAACTCTGCCTCACGGGCAGCGCGAAAGGATTGCAGGTAGTACTGGTCCAAGAATCTCGCACGAAAGTCCTCCCAAGTAGTAGTGTGGACGGACCAACCCGACATCTCCAGGCCGTACCACCACTAGTAGGCCCCGCCTTCCAGTAGGAAGGTCGCCAATGCTACGTGCTCATCCGGTTGGCAGTGCATCACAATAAAAATCTTCTCCCATCTGGCTATCCATTCGTGAGCATCCTCGGGGTTTGATCCCCCACTAAAGTGTGTGGCTCCCAAACATTGAGCCTGTTCGATACTCGCTCATTCCATCTCTCTAGCTATTTCCTCGTTAGTCCGTGCTTGAGGAATTCTTCTTGGAGGCATAACCCACTGTTTAAGAGGCATAGATTAGATAATAACATCTTTACACGTCAGAAGTGAGCACTAGTCTAGCATGCTAACCATAACATAGTGCTCTGATACCAAGTTGACAGAACCCGCCCCGATCACCTCGGGACCACCTGGGGGCATTCTCTGCTCCCGTCTGACACCCGACCTCACAGTACCAAAAATTACCCTTAAAGGAATTCAAATGCACAAATATCCAAATTTAAGTCACACATATTACGTCACACATATTATCCGAATACAAATAGTGTCAGACAAGGGATAGTTTCCAAATACAGGTTATTGAGCACGACTCTAGACATTCTACGTGCCAACCTACCCAGCAGTAGGGTTCAGGTGCATAACGTAAACTAATGCCTCTTCCTCGGAATCCTTATCTTCTTCCTCAGTAGCACGACCTGGAGGAGTTAGTAAAACAACAAGGGTGAGTGGGTCGAAACTCAAAGTTTATAAAATAGTTCATCATATCAAAAACATATAGTTTTCCCCTCCATTTTCCGAAATGCATGCATCAGTATCGAAAGACATAATATCATATAAACATAAGCAGAATAATATAAACATAAACATAACCTCAGTCACTGCACTATACATCCCAACCCTGACATCCCAGACGCCCAATAAAGTCACAGTCCCAAGGCTACGGGTGCGACTCGGGGTCTCAATCCCGAGTCCAAGTCCCGAACCTAGTCCGGGTATGGCATCCGAGATGCCTGATGTCCCAGACGTCCAATAATAGCAATCCTGCTCCTGAGCCATTCTACGGTCCGGTCCCTCCGTAGAATGACCCCTCGCAGGCAATGCGCCGTGACCACTCCGGGGTGCCCACATCCAGAGGAGACAGTATCACTAGGGTAGATCTATACAGTGCAGTACCAAAGATAATCATTAAAATCCATATACATATATATGACTCAAATAGTGTATAAACTAAACAGACGGGTCTCATGCCCAAACATCGTAATACGTTCCATAATCATAACTCAAGATAATTAGATACTTTTGTTTGAATCACATATATATATATATATATTGAAAGGAAAACAGTTATGCATGCCAAGGTTTAGTGAAATCAAAGGCCCACTCACAGTACAATCCCGTTGGAAATCCGAGCGTATAACCCTGTCCAAGTGCTAATGCACAATCATGTCATGTCCAAAGCATACGTAATGGTCACTATAAGTCCCTACTAAAAAACCAAGAAACCCTAGTCTGAAACTGGCCCGGGAAAGCCGCCCGAACACGCTTCCCAAGGCTTCGAACCCTAATTTAACCAACCTAACGATCTCCACTTGACTCGAAACCACCACCATTGGATTCGTATCATCGAAACCTTGAAAATGGTACTGGTCCCACAAAATTTAATATTCACACGCGCCTGGTCAAAGGTCGGTCAACTCTGTTACAGTAAATGTTGACTTCAGCAATAACAGTGTTAGAGGACACGTATCACAAGCTCACTAGTCCATGATCTGACAGTCTCTGACATGATGATTTCACCATGATGTCATTGTTGATGTCAGCATGATCATGTCATCAGCTACAGTACCGAGTCAACCCGATTTGCAGAAAACGGGGTGGCCGTTGACCCATGGCTTGACCCGATGACAGATCGTGCTTTCGGCCACCATTTTTTTATCACACTTGGCCCTATAGACTCGTCATAACCCCCTCTATAGTTCTGTGAAATCAAAATCAAATGTTAGGTTGAAGAAGCTACCTGAAAATTAACGGGAAAGTCAGCTCAAAACTCTGGTCGTCTTCTCCAGTAACTCACCCAGATTCCGGCCACTAACATTGGTCCAAACTGGTCGTCTGAGTCCCTAGGACATGTCTCAGAGATGAAAAATGAAACCTAACGTCAAAACGGGTCGTTTCGAAACAGGGAAGGAAAATGAAGCCTCTTAGGTTTTTCGGCTTACCGCAGCCGTGTCGCCGCCGTAAGTTGCCTGGTCCACTACTGAGTCCTCCTGTCGTCCCAGTAATTCTAACCCTATGGTTGTTCGCGCTCTGGTGTGGAGGTTTGGATGGTTGGATGTTATTCAGGCTGGTTTTCCTTCTCGGGTCTGGGGGAAGGGGGGGGGGGGTGAGTTTCGGGTTGTGCAAGCCAGGCTGTGGTGGTGGTGGCCGGTATCTGGTGAAGGTGGTGGGTGGTGGTCGTCTGGAGGTGGAGCTAGGCAGGGAGGGTGGTCGTTTGGGTGTGTGTTTCTTCAAGGGAGTAAGCCGTGTTCACGGTTTGAGAGAAATGAAAGTGAGAGGGAGAATGAGTTGTCTAAACAATTAAAAGAAAAAGGAAGATGAGACCAAGGGTCCAGATTCAATCTGGAGTTTAGAATGGATGGTGAGGATTTTAGGAGGCAAAGAAATATTAAATAAATAGCCAACCAAGATCCAGGTTTTAGGGAATGTGTGGGATGAGTGACACTTGTCACTCATCCAAGGGTCCAGAATGATTTTCTATTTAAATCATATTTTAATATTATAATATTATTTTAATTCAAACCTCGGTTCGTTCGGTTAAACGATTTTACTTCTGTGACCATAACTTTTTCGCCGTACGTCTGTTTTCGACGTGTCGCCTCCCTACGTACTCGTGACGTCCTAAACTATGTCACGAGCATGGGTCAAGGTCTTAAATATTCCGCGGGGCAAATGTTAACTTTTTCCCCCTCTTTGGGGCAAAATGGTCATTTTACAATAAAATAATATTTACGAAAGTTCAGGTGGTTACAAACCGGGTACCTGTTCGGGTTTGGTCTCAGCCGCGCACGGTGGCGCCGTCCTGGCCGGCCAACCGCATCCAAACGTCCTCCCATCACTCTCTGGCCATCACAGCTGATCATGGGGTTCAAGGGTTGTGATTTGGGATGGATTGGGTTGATCAGTTTGAATGAAAGAACAAAGAAGATGAAACCGATATGCATGAACCAATTTGGGTGGGCAATGGATGGATGACAAGTGTCATTCATTCATTGGGCCTGCCCCAAAATATCTGGGCCCACTTAAGTCCAAAAAGCATCCGTCTCGAAAAACGTGTAATAGTGCACTCGAACTTCCATGAACCGTAACTTCTTCGTCGAACGTCCAAATTCGACGTGTCGCTTGTCTACGAACTCGTGACGTCCCGAACTACATCACACTCATCGGCCGAAGTCCATTTGACCTTTTGAACGAAAAGTCAACGATTCGCCCATTCTAGGAGCAAAATCGTCATTTCGCCCGAACGTCCGCTAATTTATAAAAATATTACCAACCACAAAAGATGTACTAGGAAAAATATCTACGTGTAATAAACTTTACAAGTGAACAGGACGTGTAGATAGTATAGATGCAAGCAAAGGTCGATCCCACAAAGACTTACTCAATGATATCCAATTCTGTTCACTCAATGTTATGTTTAATGAATGAAATAAATTAACTAATAATAACTAACTAAGTCGAGCTAGGGTTTCTATCCACCTTTACCAATTATAGTTCCATTAGATTTCCTTGATTAGATTACTATGCATGTATCTGAATTAAGTGCCCGTGTAGGGGTCTGGTTAAGGTTCACACCACACATATTATCTTCTCTTAGATTGCATGTTTAAGAGTGATGTTCCCTGTAACGACCCGTCCCAAATTCCTAGATTAGATTAGTGACTAATCACGATTAGTGAGGTTAATCCGTGATTAATTAGGCGAAATCGGACGAACGATGCGAAATGACCGTTTTGCCCTTGGTCGTGCGCAAAGCGTTGAATTTTCAATGGGGCAGTCAAATGGACTTTGATCGATGACCGTGATGTAGTTTAGGATGTCACGAGTTTATAGACAGGTGACACGTTCAATTCCGACGTTCGAGGAGGAAGTTATGACGTTCGGAAGTTTAGGTGCAATTTGGTAATTTTGGATAAATGGGGTCAAATGTTGACTTTTTGACCGGGAGGTCCGATGGCCGAGGGACAAAGACCGTTACGTAGATAAGGACGATACGAATCCATAGATAGGTGGCACATCGAATTCGAACGTTCGACGACGAAGTTACGGTTCAAGGAAGTTTAAGGGTACTATTGCACGAATTACGAAACGAGTTAACTTTTGGACTCTAGTGGTGCCCAGATATTTATTCCCTGCCCTATGGATGAGTGAAAAGTGTCACCCATCCACAGGCCATCCATTTTTCCTTCAAGCACCTTGCATTTCCTTTTCTTCATTTCAAACACACACCCAAAACCACCCGATCTCACACACACCCACCATTCTCCCATCCGTGCAACCCAAAACCCATCCAACCTTCACTCAAGCGACCAGGACTGAGACCAGGGATGGAAGAGAAGACAAGAGGAGGTGGTTGCCAGCCAGAACCGCCGTCCACGGCGTCTGGAAGGAGGAAGAACCCGTGAGGTTCACGGTAAGCCCGTTTTGACCCATTTTCCATTTTTCATGTTTTGGGTCCATTTTAATGGTTTTAATGAGTCCATTAGGTTGCTAGGGACATGTTAGGAAGGTTTTAGGAAGCTTGGGATGGCTGTGAAGCCATGGGTGCTGTTTTGGAAGTTTGAACCGTTGGGTTCAAAGATCAAACCATGGGTTTATACAGTTTTTAGCTAGGTTTAAGGATTGGAATGGATAGAAAACACCAAAATATGAAGAAAGGAACCAAAAAGGAAGAAGTAGGATAAAAAATGGGATGTCTAGGGCCGTGAACCGGCCACCTGAACCGGCTGTGTGTAGAAGACGATGAATAGTGTTCTGTGCACTCTTGGGGCGCGTTCGGGCGCGTGGGCCATAATTTGGGGAAGTGTTCAACATATGAAATCTTCTGTTCGATGTAACGAAGATTTTGGAACTGGTCTCGCATCAATTAGACATCATTTCAATAGATTTCGGGATGTCCGAATGTTTAGGGTCGTTTTAAAAATAGTTAAAAGTTTGGAAAAATTACGGGGCTTTAATGGGAGGTTAATTAAGTAGTTAGTAACCTTATATTAAAATTTGGACAGGTTTGGGAGTCCTAGTGATAGCGATTGGCTCGGGAGAGCCTATGGCACGCAAATCGAGGTGGCAGCTCGGACGATCTGTGAGTGGACCTTGTTTTCTTAGTTGGTGCATGCATAAATGTTTATTATATGTTTTATTATATGTTTGATGATGCCATGGGTGCATTTGTATGTGGTTACCTATAAGCACGTATTTCGAGGTTTCGGCCTTATACGGTGCTTATACGGGTCTGTATGTCTTTAATGGTTTAATTGATTTGGATTTGGATTTCAAAAAGGATAAACTCGGGTATGAGACCCATTTGGTTTTGTCTCGGGCATATGACTCAGATATCGGGAACAATGCCCAGCTGATGTCCTATGTTCGGGCACGAGACCTAGTTACTTTACGGTTTATGATTTCGGGTCAGGGACCCTAGGTGGATTTCCAAGTTCATGACGGTTTATGGGAACCGGCATGAACTCTGGAAAAGTCATTGTGGTTCATGACGGTTTATGGGAACCGGCATGAACCTTTGTCAGGTCATTCTGGTTCATGACGGCTTATGGGAACCGACATGAACCCTGGTTAATGGATGTTGTGGATCATGACGGTTCAAGGGAACCGGGCATGAATGTTTATGTTATGTATATATATGTATTCATATACCTTCCTTTACTTCTATTATCTCCTCCGGGGAGGGCCGTTGGCCTGGGTAGACCCCGGAGTAGTCACGGAGCACCGACTGAGTGGAGTCACCCCCTAGTTGGGTTCCTTACTCTCAGGAAGGCTATGATTACTATTACCTCGGGTAAGGTCAGTGGTCTGCGGACATTGATCTTGACTTTGAGAAGACTCGGATTGAGACCTGGGTAGCACGCGCATAGCTTTGGAAACCGTGACAGGATTGGTTGTGTGAATTATATGTGTATATGATATAAATATGATATATGATATGTGATATGTGATGTGCCCAGGTTTTGGGCAGTGGCCTGTGTGCTTGGTATCTTCATAGATTTGGGTAGTGGCCCATGTATTTGGTTTCTTATGATTTTGGGCTAAGGCCCTAATGAACTGTTTGATAAATGGTTTTCGAATGCATGCATGCTTTTTAGTGAAGGGTACAAATCTCTTCTATGAAATATTTTTTTTAAACTCTTTATTTTTGTGCACTCACAGTCGTTCTGTTTTTAATACCTTTCCGGTTGACATCGAATGTGGACTGTAGCAGAGATCGAGATATCACATGCCTCCTCCGGATCCTGGCGTACTCTGATAGCCCGAGAGGGCAAAGGTCGAAAATATCCCTTGTCTGACACTTCGAGTCAGACGGGAGCAGGGTCATCCCGCGTTAATCCTGGGGGGATTGGGATGGGTCCTGTCAATGTGGTATCAGAGCGAGGTTGTCACTATTTGAGCAACCGTGTAGCTCTCAGAGTGGTACGCAGGTCGAGGATGTGATATCTCAATGGGCTACAGTTCGTGGTCAACCTGATGTTGAGGTGCCGGTACGATAGTTAGTAGGATTGGCATGCCTTTGTTCGGCATTTGATGCTGGGGTTGCCATAGTTCTGTCAGGGTTGGTAGAGTGGGACCCTATGAATGGATGAACGTAAAGGGTACTTTCGAGTTTTGATCATGAGACGGTTAGTTGGGATCGTCTTTCACGATGTCGTAGGATCGGTTCCTACGACTGGTTGGGAATTATGACCATCCGATGTTCGGATATGGTTGAGTTAGATGGATTTACTACAGTCGGTAGTTAGTAGTCGGATTTGAGGAATCCTAGTTGGATTGACGTCTTTACGATGTCAAGACCGTGGAGTCGGTCAGGTTGTTTATTTTACTGCTTTCTGCAGTTGGTAGCTTGCATTTGGGTTTATATTGACCCTAGATGTGATTGTGGAACCCTGCCTTAGGTTTATGGTTCAGAGATGTGAGTTGGCGAGTGGTTTGACTTTGACGACTATTCGAATTAGGGTTCATTAGTCGGTCTAGTCATGACAGCTTGTGATGGGACTGCACTTCGCAGTCGGAGTTGTGCTTATCGATTAGACCTAGTTGGTTGTCGTGCTACTTTGTTGTGATGGATTGTTTGTGCAACTAAGGTCATGGGCGACCTGGTAGACGACATTGGTTGAGTCGAGTTACGACTGGTTAGTGATTTGGTTGGACAAGTTATCAGGGTTGGTACTTGTCGATGGAATTCCTGAGTGGGATCCGGAGTGGTAGTACATACGGTTGATTCCGTTGGATACGAAGTCTCGATAGTGATGTCTGGTAGTGAGGTTTGCGCGAGTCTGTGGCAGGCACTACTACCGAGAGTGGTTGTAGTTATGGTTGTTGGGAATCGGGGACGTTTCCTTTTCTCGTATGGGTTGTCAGGATGACTGTACCTAGACTTGTTGGGTACGACGGAGACGGAGTTTCTCCTATTCGAGCAGAGGTACGGGATCGTCGCTCGGTATGAGCGGAGATCTAGGGTTGTCAGATTTGCACTCTGTGTGCCGATGCTGATATTGATACTAGGGTTGATGCTAGTGCGTTGGTACTGGTACTGGTGATTGTGATGACGTTGAGTCACATCCGTCGTGATGGGCATATGTTCGGTATCTGTGGTTCGAGAGTGGATCACGGATAGAGTTAAATTGGTTAAGGGACACGTGGTTGATGTCCGAGTGTCTTGTTTCCAATCTTGTTGGAGCTTCGGAATCGCGAGAGATTACGATTGGGGTGACACATGGAATGTGGATTTTTCACATTGGTATTGGGTGTTTCGAAGTCATTTTGGGTGACTTCTAAGATTCTACCGTGATTGATGATGGTAGATGATGTTGATGATGTCGATGTTGTTGGTTGCCACTAGTACATCGGTTGTGTATTGGTTGGTGAACCCGGGATTTATCTTGGGTCATTAGGTGGAGTTGAGTATATCGAAGTTACAAGACTTAGATTTCTCATTTTCTACTCGGTGGCAGACGATGATGGATTACGTGACGTGGTGAATGCAATGAGTTTTGGATGCATTCACGTAGGTTGAGTTTTGGTGTCATCATGTTGGATCATCCTTGATTCTCCTAGGTGGAATGACAAGGATCGATACGAGGTAATTGGTGAGGACCCACAGTCTCGGCGTGTCTCGTCGCTGACTGATCTGGTTAGATGTGGGAATTGGTTTAGGACTTTGGGTGTCGTTATGGATCTGGATCGTGATCTGGATGATCCAGATAGGTGGGGAGTTTATCACTCCTAGTTGAGTGTTTGAGTTGAGGATGTTGGGACTGAACTTCTTTTCGAGGTGAATCTCATATGGTATATTACTCAGGCGAGTCGTTGTCCGATGAGGTCGGATATGGTCAGCCTTAGAGCTGTGTGGATGTTGGGATTGACTTCTCTATGAAGTCAATCTAATGTATGGTGTGTAATCGGTTGATCAGGTAACCGATAGGTTTGGTTTTGTGTAACGCCCCGGACGTTCTGAAAATGTAATATTATAAAATATTGAATAAAATGACGTTTTTACCCTTGTGATTCTTATGGTCAAATTGTTGACTTTTTGATTGGAGGGTCGAACGGACGTTGAGTGATGACCATGACGTAGTTCGGGACGTTACGAGTTCATAGACAGGTGGCACGTCCGATTCGGACGCCCGAGGTGAAAGTTATGATGTTCGGAAGTTTAGGGGGCATTATCGTAAATTGGACGTTATAAAGGGAAAAAGTTCACTTTTTGTTTGACAATTGATACTCATTTGACTCGAAGACCGTTATGTTCGTCTCGACGCCCTGAGTACGACGACAGGCGGCACGCGTGGAACGGACGTCGGATGACCGAGATACGGGTCACGGAAGTTGGAGGGCAATTTGGTAATTATTGCACAGAGGGGCATTTTGGTCTTTTTACACGGGGTACTGTTCACCACAGTGAAAAACAGAGTGTGCAGCCGTGGGAGTCTGGTTACTGCACCACCGTGCGTGGTGGTTTTGCACGATCCAATTGTTTAAGCTGTAGTGGACTGGACGGTGGGATTGTTTATGGAAATTGAGGTATTGGAAGCACCACATCGTGGCTTTGCAGAGCTTCAGGGCACGGGGAGTTTTAAAAATGCTCGTGGGCTCTGTGTGCGGGAAATATTTTCCACAGAGATTCAAAGTGCCTCCCACGGGTTGCTGGCCGCTTTGATCGATTAGCTGACTTCCTTTGAGTCTGGGTGCTCATTTGGAGTCATTCGGCTGTGGAGAGACTGAGAGAGATTGAGAGAAAACCGCGAGAAAACAGTTCGGGTTTTTGGGGGGAAAACTCTGAATTCGATTTATACGGCTTGAGATACAAATCTAAACACGTAGGGAGTTTTCTGGGAGTGATTGAATCTCGACCGTGCAAGAACTGAAGGGTTTCGAGCACGGATTGCCCAAGAACCCAAGTTCCAGTTCGAAGGAAAAACCAGTTGGTGGGAAAATTGAAGATCAAATCGTGGGGACATTCGACCTAAACTAAGGGCCGTTCTAGTCTTCTGGGAGCAAAAGGAAACCAACCACATCGATTTCGAAGGACGTCACTCACGAATTGGCCAAGAACTGAGCTCCCTGGTTCTGAGAATTTTCGAGCTTGAGGACGACGACTTCCAGGTAACGGCGAGTTCAATTGTTTGTGCTATTGTGTTCATGTGGGTCCCCTTAAGCTACTGGTGAAATTAATTTGAGAATGGAGTTAGTTTGGGTGAGTTCCAGAAGTCGACTTGTTAGACTGTTCGAGCTTGAGTTGGGTCGATTAGGTGTTTGTCGACGTTGATCATCAGCACAGACCTAAAATTAACGGATTAGAGAAGATAATAGGATCAAAAACGAGAGGAATTGATTGAGAATTGAGCTTGAACTGGTCGGGTTGAGTCGCGGGTAATAGACCCGTTTATCAGCCTATCCGGGTAAGAACGAAGACACTGTAGCTTGGCGCGTGGCCTTCACGCGCAGCCACTTTGGGCGGCGCGTGACGGCGCGTGCGATGTTAACTCCGATCACGATCAACATAGAAATTGTTCCTTTCAGTCTAATTAACATTTTACCTTTAGGATTCGAGTTGTTCGGGAGTCGTTCGGGATAATTTCGGGAGTTCGGAAGGTTAAGTCTCTAAGTCTAATTTCGCCGAAAAATCCAGGAAAATTAGGAAAAATCCTACGAGTTATTTTGGGATGTTTGTAACCCTTCTTGTACGTTTTTACAGGCCCGGACACTTCCGAAGCTACGGAGGAACGCGTGGGACGTGATTGACGCGTCCTAAGACGGTGAGTGGACTTTTTGATTTCTAAACCGGGCATGCATGACTATTTTACTTACTTATCTTATGGTTTTACATATGATTTATGATGGTGATATGATATTTCGGTTTTACGTGTTTTCACACCTTTAGAGATATTTATCGTATTTCACGCATTTCGAGGTTTCGGTTTTTGCTTATGCATGAATGATGTTTTGATGAAGTATCTGGATATGATTATGCATGTTACGGATTTATGATGTTTTGATTATTAATTGTGAAGTGATTTCGGAAATTTCATGTTTTGGAAATTGCATGTGAATTCGGACATAAGTCCTATTATGACGTGATATGATTTCGGTTGATTGTTGGATCTGGTTTATCGTGTTTAAAAATGGTTTTGGGTTTAAAGACCCGGTTGATTGTTGGATCTGGTTTTGGGTTTAAAGACCCGGTATGTTGATGACGGGGGGCGGGCCCGAAAATTAGGTTTAAAGACCCGTAGTGAGTTTAAAGACTCGTGAGTTTAAAGACTCGGTTATTGTGATACCCCCGAGGCCTATTGATCATGTTTTGAGTTTAAAGACTCGTTGATATCCCGGGAAGGCCTGATATTGAGTTTAAAGACTCGGATGGATCCAACGGCATAATTGTGATTATTGATTCACTTTTTACTTGATTTGTGCAATTGATGTTTCAAAATGACGGTTTCTGGGTTCTGGTAATATTAAATTGTTTTACATGAGTTATGACGATTCTCTGTAACGTTTTTCATGTGTTTCGGAAAAAGAGTTTTCAAAGGTTTAATACGCGATTTTTGAAATATTTGGTTATGCATGCGTGTTACAAAACTGGAGGGCGAACCCGATTTCGAAAAAACTGTTTTCTGTGAAACTTATGTTTCGGTCCACTCACACTTTGTTGTTTTAAATTCCCTCCAGGTCGTGGTACAAGCGCGGGGGCAAGCGCCGAGGCAGCGGCAGAGGCATAAAGTTTCCGTTGCGGAGTAGTTAGTTCACAGAGTAGGATTTGTTCTTTAACCCGTTTTGTAATATTATGCTCTGTGATACTGTGGACTTGACGTCCAGTCGGATGTATTTGTTTAATCTCCCTGGTCTGACAATGGGTGTATTGTAATATTAATTAGTTTTCCGGTCTTTTTGATTCGATTGTCAGACGGGAGCAGGATGCTTCCCGATTATCGAGGCGATAATCGGGGTGGGTCCTGTCAATTGGTATCAGAGCCTAGGTTTACGATTCATGTCTGGCACTCGGGTGTGCCTTGATTATTGTACTAACTTATGCCTCTTTCAGAGAAGGACGACCGACCATGCCTCCGCGACGCGAACTCCCTCCACGACCTGATGGCGATGCCGATAGTGCTTCGATCGAGCGAGCCCAGCGTCTTGGGGCTACGATGTTTAGTGGTGGAGCGGATCCCGAGGATGCTCACCGTTGGATTTCTCGGTTCGAGCGGATTTTTGCTGTGATGCACTGTCCTCCTGAGGAGCGAGTTGTATTGGCTATCTTTTTGCTTGATGGATCTGCTTATGTGTGGTGGTACATTCTGGAGTTGTCGGGTTGGGATGCCCGTACAGTGCCTTGGGAGACCTTTTGTGAACGATTTCTGGATCAGTATTATCCCCGTTCATTCCGTGATGCTAGGTAGACCGAGTTTCTGCAGCTCTAGTAGGGGAGCATGTTTGTAGCCGAGTATGAGCAGAAATTTCAGATGCTAGCCCGTTTTGCTCCTACCTTTGTATCTACTGAGGCTGAGAAATGTCGTAGGTTTGAGCTTGGCCTACGGGGTGAGATACGGGCCATTGTGACGGCCGGAGCTTTTGCTACTCTTAGGGAGTTGTCAGATGCCGTAGTGCGGGTTGAGGCCAGTCTTCCGACACGTCCACATTACTCTGGTGGTGGACAACGTCGAGAGCGTTCATATCCTGGATCATATGGTCAGAGAGCCCCGAAGAAGGGACGTTATGGTGGAGCCTCATCTGCAGGCAATGATCGTTATGGCAGGCCTGGTAACTATCAGAGTCCCGGATTCCGAGCGCCTAGGGCGCAGACTGCTCCGCAGGCGAGCGCGACTTCGGTTGCTTCCACAGGACGGCAAGGTGGTGGTTTTGCTCGCGATGCTTCCAGTGTTATCTGTTTCTTCTGTGGCGAGCGGGGCCACTATTGGAGGGAGTGTCCATCTTTTCCACATGGTGGTGAAGCAGGTCGGGGTGGAGCAGAGCAGGGACGGAGCACAGCTGCAGTTTCTGGGACTGGGAGTACTCGAGGAGGTGGTACTGGAGCGGCTAATGGACAGAGGAGCCGGGGCCGTGGGCGAGCAGCTGGACCACAGGCCCGAGTTTTTGCTGTTACGCAGCAGGAGGCCAGGGCAGCACCTGGTGTTGTGACAGGTACACTCACGATCTTTGGGCATGATGTTTGTGCTTTAATTGATCCCGGAGCTACTTATTCATTTATTTCACGGGACTGTGAGTTGTTGGCGGGTAGAGAGGTGTCCGCCTTGGACTGTGACTTGGGTGTGAGTACACCAACGGGAGATGTATTTGTGGTAAATCAAGTGTTGCGGGAGTGCCCCGTAATGGTAGGTGATGTTGGTTTGGTAGCAGACTTGATACTCTTGGACTTGCACGACGTTGACGTCATTTTGGGAATGGATTGGTTGACGCTCCATCATGCTTCTATTGAATGTGTCGATAAGAAGGTTACTTTTCGGAGCCCTGGGTTACCGGAAACCACCTTTCAGGGAATACAGCGAGCAACTCCTGTCGGAGTGATTTCAGCCCTGAAGGCAAGTAAGTTGTTGAGGAAAGGGTGCCAGGGATACTTAGCTCAAGTGATGGACTCACGAGCTGCACCATTGAGGGTGGAGGATATACCGATAGTACGGGAGTTCCCGGATGTCTTTCCGAAGGATCTATCGGGATTGCCACCACATCGAGATGTTGAGTTCACTGTTGATCTGGTTCCAGGTACGCAACCTATCTCTCAGACTCCGTATCATATGGCGCCAGCTGAGTTGAAAGAACTGAAGGCGCAGTTACAAGAATTACTTGAGATGGGATTTATTCGACCGAGTGTATCCCCCTGGGGAGCCCCGGTGTTGTTTGTGAAGAAAAAGGATGGGAGTTTGAGACTCTGCATCGATTACAAGCAACTGAATAAAGTAACGGTCAGGAACAAATACCCGTTTCCTCGGATCGATGATTTGTTCGATCAGCTGCGAGGAGCGCAGTACTTCTCCAAAATTGATCTTCGTTCTAGGTATCATCAGTTGCGGGTTAAGGATGAGGATGTACCCAAGACAGCCTTTAGGACCCGATATGGTCATTGAGTTCCTTGTGATGCCGTTTGGTTTGACCAACGCACCCGCAGCGTTTATGGATTTGATGAACCGAGTGTTGCAGCCTTACTTGGATCGCTTTGTCATCGTGTTCTTTGACGATATCCTAGTCTACTCTAGGAGTGCGGAAGCGCACGAGAAGCACTTAAGGATGGTGCTGGGTACCTTGAGGGAAAACCAGTTGTATGCGAAGCTCAGCAAGTGTCAGTTCTGGTTGACGAGCGTGAGTTTCTTGGGGCATGTGATCTCAACTGACGGGATCAGTGTGGATTCCCAGAAAATTGAGGCAGTGGCGAAGTGGGAACAACCGAGGACCGTCACTGAAGTTAGAAGTTTCTTGGGTTTGGCTGGTTACTACAGGAGGTTTGTAGAGGGTTTCTCTACCATTGCTGCCCCGTTAACGCGACTGACGCGGAAGGGAGTCAAGTTTGACTGGGATGACGATTGTGAGCGTAGTTTTCGGGAGCTAAAGGAAAGGTTGACATCTGCTCCTATACTGACCCTTCCAGACGACAGTGGGGAATTCGAGGTGTACAGTGATGCATCCTTACAGGGTTTGGGATGTGTGCTAATGCAGCATGGGAAAGTGATTGCCTATGCTTCGCGCCAGTTGAAACCGTATGAGCGCAATTATCCTACGCACGATTTGGAGTTAGCTGCTGTTGTGCATGCGTTGAAGATTTGGAGACATCACCTGTATGGTGCGACTTGCAGAATGTTCACGGATCACAAAAGCCTGAAGTACTTGTTCACTCAGAAGGAGTTAAATGTGAGGCAACGACGGTGGCTAGAGCTAATTAAGGACTATGATTGCACAATTGAGTACCACCCGGGAAAAGCCAATGTGGTGGCTGATGCTCTAAGCCGGAAGTCAACGCATTCTGTAGCACATCTACGGACGGTTCATTTACCACTTTTGGTTGAACTCCGTAAGACTTGCATTGATTTGGGTTTGGATGGCCAAGGTGTCTTGCTGGCTAATTTTCATGTGAGACCACTTTTGATCGATCGGATCGTTGAGGCTCAATCTCAAGATCCTATCTCGTGTGTACTTCGAATTGAAGTGGAAGCCGGTGAGCGGCTAGATTTCACAGTCAGGGAGGATGGAGCTTTGCTTAAAGAAGGACGGTTGTGTGTGCCCGACGTTGAGGCACTGAAGAAGGAGATCTTGGACGAAGCTCATAGTTCGGCCTACGCGATGCATCCTGGTGGGACCAAGATGTATCGTACCTTGCGAGAGCACTACTGGTGGCCGGGAATGAAACGGGAGATTGCCGAGTTTGTCAGCAGGTGTCTGATTTGCCAGCAAGTGAAGGCTGAGAGACAACGACTTTATGGAGCCTTGCAACCACTACCTATCCCGGAATGGAAATGGGATCACTTAACGATGGATTTTGTGTTTGGACTTCCTAGGACACCCAGAGGTCACGATGGAGTTTGGGTGATTGTGGACAGGCTTACGAAATCAGCTCACTTCTTGCCGGTGCGAGAAAACTTCAGGATGACACAGTTGGCTCAGTTGTTTATCGATGAGATCATCCGTTTGCACGGTACTCCGGAATCCATAGTTTCTGACAGAGACCCGAGGTTTACTTCTCGGTTTTGGAAGAGTTTACAGGAAGCCTTTGGGACGAAACTCCGTTTCAGTACTGCATTTCATCCTCAGACTGACGGCCAGTCTGAGCGGACCATCCAGACTTTGGAGGATATGATGCGAGCCTGCGTTTTACAATTTCAGGACACTTGGGAGTCACATCTAGCCTTGATGGAATTTTCCTACAATAACAGCTATCAAGCGAGCATTGGGATGGCTCCGTACGAAGCCTTGTACGGACGGCAGTGCAGAACCCCGTTGTGTTGGACGGATGTGGGTGAAAGGAAGCTGACCAAATCCGAAGGAACTGACAACCGAGAAGGTCAAACTCATCAGGGATCGGCTCAAGGCAGCCCAGGACAGACAAAAGAGCTATGTGGACCATCGGATTCGAGATCTTGAGTTTGCGGTCGGAGATCGGGTATTTCTGAAATTGTCCCCTTGGAAGGGTGTGGTGAGATTCGGCAGGCGAGGGAAGTTGAGCCCTCGTTATATTGGACCTTATGAGATCACTGCGAGGATTGGCCCGGTGGCCTACAGGTTAGCACTACCGCCAGAGCTTTCGAAGGTCCACGATGTTTTTCATGTGTCGATGTTGCGGAAATATATGTTTGACGCATCTCATGTACTGGAGGAACAACCCATTGAACTTCGTGAAGACTTGAGTTTTGAAAAGCAGCCTGTGCAGATTTTGGACAGGAAGGATAAGGTACTACGTCGGAAAACCGTTCCTCTGGTAAAGGTTCTCTGGAGGAACCAGAATGTGGAGGAAGCCACATGGGAACCCGAGGCGCAGATGCGAGAACAGTTCCCCTACTTGTTTCCTTGAAATTTCGGGACGAAATTTCTTAAGGGGGGGGGGGAGATTATAACGCCCCGGACGTTCTGAAAATGTAATATTATAAAATATTGAATAAAATGACGTTTTTACCCTTGTGATTCGTATGGTCAAATTGTTGACTTTTTGATTGGAGGGGCGAACGGACGTTGAGTGATGACCGTGACGTAGTTCGGGACGTTGAGAGTTCATAGACAGGTGGCACGTCCGATTCGGACGCCCGACGTGAAAGTTATGATGTTCGGAAGTTCAGGGGGCATTATCGTAAATTGGACGTTATAAAGGGAAAAAGTTGACTTTTTGTTTGACAATTGATACTCATTTGACTCGAAGACCGTTATGTTCGTCTCGACGCCCTGAGTACGACGACAGGTGGCACACGTGGAACGGACGTCGGATGACCGAGATACGGGTCACGGAAGTTGGAGGGCAATTTGGTAATTATTGCACAGAGGGGCATTTTGGTCTTTTTACACGGGGTACTGTTCACCACCGTGAAAAACAAAGTGTGCAGCCGTGGGAGTCTGTTTACTGCACCACCGTGCGTGGTGGTTTTGCACGATCCAATTGTTTAAGCTGTAGTGGACTGGACGGTGGGATTGTTTATGGAAATTGAGGTATTGGAAGCACCCCATCGTGGCTTTGCAGAGCTTCAGGGCACGGGGAGTTTTAAAAATGGTTGTGGGCTCTGTGTGCTGGAAACATTTTCCAGAGAGATTCAGAGTGCCTCCCACGGGTTGCTGGCCGCTTTGATCGATTAGCTGACTTCCTTTGAGTCTGGGTGCTCATTTGGAGTCATTCGGCAGTGGAGAGACTGAGAGAGATTGAGAGAAAACCGCGAGGAAACAGTTCGGGTTTTTGGGGGGAAAACTCTGAATTCGATTTCTACGGCTTGAGAGACAAATCTAAACACGTAGGGAGTTTTCTGGGAGTGATTGAATGTCGACCGTGCAAGAACTGAAGGGTTTCGAGCACGGATTGCCCAAGAACCCAAGTTCCAGTTCGAAGGAAAAACCAGTTGGTGGGAAAATTGAAGATCAAATCGCGGGGACATTCGAGCTAAACTAAGGGCCGTTCTGGTCTTCTGGGAGCAAAAGGAAACCAACCACATCGATTTCGAAGGCCGTCACTCACGAATTGGCTAAGAACTGAGCTCCCTGGTTCTGAGAATTTTCGAGCTTGAGGACGACGACTTCTAGGTAACGGCGAGTTCAGTTGTTTGTGCTATTGTGGTCGTGTGGGTCCCCTTAAGCTACTGGTGAAATTCATTTGAGAATGGAGTTAGTTTGGGTGAGTTCCAGAAGTCGACTTGTTCGACTGTTCGAGCTTGAGTTGGGTCGATTAGGTGTTTGTCGACGTTGATCATCAGCACAGACCTAAAATTAACGGATTAGAGAAGATAATAGGATCAAAAACGAGAGGAATTGATTGAGAATTGAGCTTGAACTGGTCGGGTTGATTCGCGGGTAATAGACCCATTTATCAGCCTATCCGGGTAAGAACGAAGACACTGTTGCTTGGCGCGTGGCCTTCACGCGCAGCCACTTTGGGAGGCGCGTGACGGCGCGTGCGATGTTAACTCTGATCACGGTCAACATAGAAATTGTTCCTTTCAGTCTAATTAACATTTTACCTTTAGGATTCGAGTTGTTCGTGAGTCGTTCGGGATAATTTCGGGAGTCCGGAAGGTTAAGTCTCTAAGTCTAATTTCGCCGAAAAATCCGGGAAAATTAGGAAAAATCCTACGAGTTATTTTGGGATGTTTGTAACCCTTCTTGGACGTTTTTACAGGCCTGGACACTTCTGAAGCTACGGAGGAGCGCGTGGGACGCGATTGACGCGTCCTAAGACGGTGAGTGGACTTTTTGATTTCTAAACCGGGCATGCATGACTATTTTACTTACTTATCTTATGGTTTTACATATGATTTATGATGGTGATATGATATTTCGGTTTTACGTGTTTTCACGCCTTTCGAGATATTTATCGTATTTCACGCATTTCGAGGTTTCGGTTTTTGCTTATGCATGAATGATGTTTTGATGAAGTATCTGGATATGATTATGCATGTTACGAATTTATGATGTTTTGATTATTAATTGTGAAGTGATTTCGGAAATTTCATGTTTTGGAAATTGCATGTGAATTCGGACATAAGTCCTATTATGACGTGATATGATTTCGGAATGATGTTGGAAAACGGATTATGATGAATCCTGGTTTATCGTGTTTAAAAATGGTTTTGGGTTTAAAGACCCGGTTGATTGTTGGATCTGGTTTTGGGTTTAAAGAGCCGGTATGTTGATGACGGGAGCGGGCCCGAAAATTGGGTTTAAAGACCCGTAGTGAGTTTAAAGACTCGTGAGTTTAAAGACTCGGTTATTGTGATACCCCCGAGGCCTATTGATCATGTTTTGAGTTTCAAAATGACGGTTTCTGCGTTCTGGTAATATTAAATTGTTTTACATGAGTTATGACGATTCTTTGTAACGTTTTTCACGTGTTTCGGAAAAAGAGTTTTCAAAGGTTTAATACGCGATTTTTGAAATATTTGGTTATGCATGCGTGTTACAAAACTGGAGGGCGAACCCGATTTCGGAAAAACTGTTTTCTGTGAAACTTATGTTTCGGTCCACTCACACTTTGTTGTTTTAAATTCCCTCCAGGTCGTGGTACAAGCGCGGGGGCAAGCGCCGAGGCAGAGGCAGAGGCATAAAGTTTCCGTTGCGTAGTAGTTAGTTCACAGAGTAGGATTTGTTCTTTAACCTGTTTTGTAATATTATGCTCTGTGAAACTGTGGACTTGCCGTCCAGTCGGATGTATTTGTTTAATCTCCCTGGTCTGACAATGGGTGTGTTGTAATATTAATTAGTTTTCCGATCTTTTGGATTCGATTGTCAGACGGGAGCAGGATGCTTCCCGATTATCGAGGCGATAATCGGGGTGGGTCCTGTCATTTTGGTACGTCTCGGTAGACGAGAACGAGATTTCGGGTTTTGGAATCAGATTTCTGGATGACGATTCAGGATTTAATTTTGGAACTTGAAAGAGGATTTCTGGATTTGGGTTTTGGAATCGGATTCTGGGTGACGATTCAGGATTTGGTTCTAGAGCTTGACTGTGGATTTTCTTTTATGGATTTGGGTTCAGAATGATTATTCCAAATGCTAGCTTACAGAATGATGATTTTGGATTCGAACTTGGACATGGATATGGATATTATTTCTGGATTTGGATTCGGGATTTCTTACGAAATTGTGGATTCAGATTCGGATTTGAAAATAGATGATGGGTTGGAGTTTTGATTTGTCTAGTCCGGGATTGGACAAATGGACTCCATTATAGAAATGTGATTGGCTACAACCTAGGTGGTTGTAGGCTGATTGATGTGTAGTTGTATGTACCTTGTACGTTGTTCGAGGTACGATACTGGGCAGACTTGTGGTGCCTAGTGATGGTATATAAGTTATACCAGTGGTATGATGGTGAGCATGTTGTTAGTCGGATTGGTTCCGATACCATTGGAATTGTTGAGGTCGTGAACTAGACATTGGATACTATGCACTAGGTCATAGTTTTCTGATGGGTCCAGTTACACACAGGTCAAGTATTTGTTGGTATGCGTAAACTCAAGTTGAGTAAGTTGGTGGTTAGTGTAACCACAAGGGTGTATAGTGTTAGCTTTCGTTGGCGACTGTCCAGTGGTGAAGGTTTGTCGGAGGTGTCGGCGTAGATCGTTGAGTGCGGTTTGGTAACTCCCAGTGGGAGCAGACGTCAGGATAGGTTGGTGATTGAGGAAGGAAGGAACCTTTGAGTGTTGTGTCAACGAAATGGTAGATTTGACAAGTGGTGTCAATTCAGAACGTATGACTACTGTCATTCGCCGTGGTCTAGTGTAGTCGATGCGACGCGAGCGTTATCGGTACGTCTGGCTGCAGACGAGCAAGTATTATTCTGGTTAGTTGGTGTACAAGTGTACACGTGTTGTGAGGTTAAGATTGATTTCCACGAGGTGGATGTGGAATCAAGATAGTTGGAGTTTCAAGAACGGAACTAATTAAGGAGGGAAGAATGGTAGGACTTAGGTCGGTTGGAATTTCGAGGACGAAATTAATTAAGGAGGGAAAGTTGTAACGACCCGTCCCAAATTCCTAGATTAGATTAGTGACTAATCACGATTAGTGAGGTTAATTCGTGATTAATTAGGCGAAATCGGACGAACGATGCGAAATGACCGTTTTTCCCTTGGTCGTGGGAAAAACGTTGACTTTTCAATGGGGCGGTCAAATGGACTTTGATCGATGACCGTGACGTAGTTTAGGACGTCACGAGTTCATAGACAGGTGACACAATCAATTCCGACGTTCGAGGAGGAAGTTATGACGTTCGGAAGTTTAGGTGCAATTTGGTAATTTTGGTTAAATGGGGTCAAATGTTGACTTTTTGACCGGGAGGTCCGATGGCCGAGGGCCGAAGACCGCTATGTAGATAAGGACGATACGAATCCATAGACAGGCGGCACGTCGAATTCGAACGTTCGACGACGAAGTTACGGTTCAAGGAAGTTTAAGGGTACTATTGCACGAATTACGAAATGAGTTAACTTTTGGACTCAAGTGGGGCCCAAATATTTAATCCCTGCCCTATGGATGAGTGACAAGTGTCACCCATCCACAGGCCATCCCTTTTTCGTTCATGCACCGTGCATTTCCTTTTCTTCATTTCAAACACACATCCAAAACCACCCGATCTCACACACACCCACCATTCTCCCATCTGTGCAACCCAAAACCCATCCAACCTTCACTCAATCGACCAGGACTGAGACCAGGGATGGAAGAGAGGACAAGACGAGGTGGTTGCCGGCCAGAACCGCCGTCCACGGCGGCTGGAAGGAGGAAGAACCCGTGAGGTTCACGGTAAGCCCGTTTTGACCCATTTTCCATTTTTGATGTTTTGGGTCTGTTTCAATGGTTTTAATGAGTCCATTAGGTTGCTAGGGACAAGTTAGGAAGGTTTTAGGAAGCTTGGGATGGCTATGAAGCCATGGGTGTTGTTTTGGAAGTTTGAACCGTTGGGTTTAAAGATCAAACCATGGGTTTATACAGTTTTTAGCTAGGTTTAAGGATTGGAATGGATAGAAAACACCAAAATAGGAAGAAAAGGACCAAAAAGGAAGAAGTAGGATGAAAAATGGGATGTCTAGGGCCGTGAACCGGTCACGCCGGTCCAGTTGGACCGACCAAACCAGGTGAACCGGCTATGTGTAAAAGATGATGAATAGTGTTCTGTGTACTCTTGGGGCACGTCCGGGCGCGTGGGCCATAATTTGGGGAAGTGTTCAACAAATGAAATCTTATATTCGATGTAACGAAGATTTTGGGACTGGTCTCGCGTCAATCAGACATCGTTTCGATAGATTTCGGGCTGTCCGAAGGTTTAGGGTCGGTTTAAAAATAGTTAAAAGTTCGGGAAAATTACTGGGCTTTATGGGAGGTTAATTAAGTAGTTAGTAACCTTCTATTAAAATTTGGACATGTTTGGGAGTCCCGGTGATAGCGATTGGCTCGGGAGGGCCTATGACACGCAAATCGAGACGGCAGCTCAGACGTTCTGTGAGTGGACCTTGTTTTCTAAATTGGTGCATGCATAAATGTTTATTATATGTTTTATTATATGTTTGATGATGCCATGGGTGCATTTGTATGTGGTTACGTATAAGCACGTATTTCGAGGTTTCGGCCTTATACGGTGCTTATACGGGTCTGTATGTCTTTAATGGTCTAATTGATTTGGATTTGGATTTGGATTTCAAAAAGGATAAATTCGGGTATGAGACCCATTTGGTTTTGTCTCGGGCATATGACTCAGATATCGGGAACAGTGCCCAGCTGATGTCCTATGTTCGGGCACGAGACCCAGTTACTTTACGGTTTATGATTTCGGGTCAGGGACCCTAGGTGGATTTCAAAGTTCATGACGGTTTATGGGAATCGGCATGAACTCTGGAAAGGTCATTGTGGTTCATGACGGTTTATTTGAACCGGCATGAACCTTTTTCAGGTCATTCTGGTTCATGACGTTTTATCGGAACCGGCATGAACCCTGGTTAATGGTTGTTGTGGATCATGACGGTTCAAGGGAACCGGGCATGAATGTTTATGTTATGTATATATATGTATTCATATACCTTCCTTTACTTCTATTATCTCCTCCGGGGAGGGTCGTTGGCCTGGTCGGACCCCGGAGTAGTCACGGAGCACCGACTGAGTGGAGTCACCCCCCAGTTGGGTTCCTTACTCTCAGGAAGGCTATGATTACTATTACCTCGGGTATGGTCAGTGGTCTGCGGACATTGATCTTGACTTTGAGAAGACTCGAATTGAGACCTGGGTAGCACGCGCGTAGCTTTGGAAACCGTGACAGGATTGGTTGTGTGAATTATATGTGTATATGATATAAATATGATATATGATATGTGATATGTGATGTGCACAGGTTTTGGGTAGTGGCCCATGTGCTTGGTATCTTCATGGATTTGGGCAGTGGCCCGTGTATTTGGTTTCTTATGATTTTGGGCTAAGGCCCTAATGAACTGTTTGATAAATGGTTTTCGAATGCATGCATGCTTTTTAGTGGAGGGTACAAATGTCTTCTATGAAATATGTTTTTATAAACTCTTTATTTTTGTCCACTCACAGTCTTTCTGTTTTTAATACCCCTCAGGTTGACATCGGATGTGGACAGTAGCAGAGATCGAGATATCACATGCGTCCTCCGGATCCTGGCGTACTCTGATAGCCCGAGAGGGCAAAGGTCGGAAATACCCTTGTCTGACACTTCGTGTCAGACGGGAGCAGGGTCATCCCGCGTTAATCCCGGGGGGATTGGGATAGGTCCTGTCATGCCCGTCCTTAAACAACTATTACCGATGGTGCGTGATAATGCATGAAACATAAAGAAGATTTAATGACACTACACTGTCCCTAGAAAAGTGATGTGCAGACCTAGGAAGTCATGAGTTTAGATTACGAATAAGATTCCCCCTCTTAAACTTGATGCCAAAATTGCAGGGTGAACACAAACATCAAGGTGATCCGTCAAGCAATTACATCGACAATTATACACAAATAAGGTAGCTAAGCTTATAAGCATAAATTGAGTTCATGAAGCGCAGTAATCCAACAAATCCAGCCATTCATAGCAATCATAATCAAGATCCAGAAATCAAACACGAACTAACATGGCTAGGGCTTCAAGTAACCCTAGCCCTAATTACATTACTCAAACATTATTGAATAAAACAAGCACATAATTAAAAGGTGCACAAATATAAATAAAGCAAGAAATAATAAAAGGACAATGATTAAAAGAGATGAAGGAAAACTCCCTCAAAGTAGACGTGCTGAATTTGAAGATGCTTGAATTATAAAGAGTGCTTGAATTAAATTACAAAACTTTAAACTAAGAACATGGATTGAAGTACGAATTTTGACAGAGTTTTGAGGACCTTCAAGAGGTAAATTCGGCCTCCAAAAACAATGAGAAAACATCTATTTATAACCCCAAATACCTGCCCTAACATCTCCCTCAAAGAAAAGGGAAAACAGCCCCAAAACAATTCCTCCTTGTTTTTGTGAAAAACCATAGTTGGCCGTTTTTTGTATCCTTCTTGTACAAGGAGTCCCTTTCCTTCCTTCTTTCCACTTTTTGACTGTATCTTTGACTAGGAATTAATTTAATGCTATCCTAAATCAGATTACATTGCCCTAAAATAAAGAAAACTTGATAAATTGCGGCTAGGGAAGTTAATTAACCCTAGCCATGTACAAGGTGTTTTCTTAATTTCCAAGAAACTTCCTTTTCCTTGTTTCTTGCCTCTTTAACTTCAAGATCTGATTAGGAATATAATTAAGTCTTCTTATGCAAGTCAATCCATGTCCTTCCTCATTAAGAAAGGTAGGAAAATTCGTCCAAAGTTGCTTGATGCACAAGTATACCCCCTAAAACACCCGTAACTACATTTTGTGGGCTTCTAGGGGCTAGGCCGTGGCTTTTAGGGTCTTGGTGGATCTTGGTCATGTAAATGGGAGATGATGAGGCCCTTTATGAGTTCCTGATGAGTCCTTAAACATTTAGCCTTGGAAAGATCACATTTCATTGCAAAACATGATTTAAACTTCAACTAAGCAATCTGCACAACCTTCACAAAAGAGATCATTTTCTCCTATTGTTTGAATGATTATAATCAAAAGATAAGTAAAAAGGATAAGAAATAAAGTTGAAATGATGCTTAATTTTTGACTTATCACTAATCCTCGTCTAATCTCCGATTAGTCTCGCTAATCCGTCATTAATTCTTAATTAATCCCATTAATTCGGGACGGGTCATCACAATCTTCCCCCCTTAAAGAATTTCGTCCTCGAAATTCAAATTGACCCGATTCCACAACCAAACAGTGGAATCCAACCAAGTCCCTCGACTCGGATCGCTGCACCCACACACAAGGGTATCTGTGTAACATTACACGTCCGACGCACACCTCGTACGCGACAGTATGTATTGTCTGTAGAGCCACCAAAGCTCCAATTCATTTCGATAACTATACGTTTGCTCGAACATCTCACTCGAGACCGAACATCGACACTCGTCGATCTCGCCTGTCACTCACTTTGACAGGTAAGCAATACCAAACTAACATTCAAACGACTTTTCAGTCTGCCACTGTAACAAGTTCCATTTTACAGTCTTCAGGCTGAAAAACGCACTCCCACTAAGGGCTAACACATCGAAGCTGACATCCTGCTAAGCATCCAATCAAACAACATCCTCTAGATCCTGTCATCACCATGGCACGAATCCCTTCTCATAGGTCGTCCTTAGACCTATGCCCATACCGACTCTCGATACTCGCACGAATCAACTCTCTCAAATTCCTATACTCAAAACTGACTCTCTTTAGAGTCCCATCACTCCCTATCAATCCGAACTCGTCGGATACCAATCAATCCGTAACTATCACAGGGCACAACCATCGTGACCAGCCGACAACTCCTAGCTCCACTGCGCTTCGCTGCTCTACTCTGATCTCGACTCGCTCTCGAGTCCTCATATCGTATTTCGTATCACTCAACGACCTTCGCTTACATCTAAACTCACTCGAGTCCCCAAACTGTCACTATCAGATCTGATCCGATCGCCACACATGTCCATCTAGGACTCTATCCAATCTACCACACATTTCCGAACTATCGAGACACTCTCAACCCGATATACCGATTGAACGTGGTAAGTCCCATCGTCCAATGTGCACAACACACCGGTGCACCCACATCACATCAACATCGGGGCTCCACCCAACCTACTCAAGGACTGCACTCCGGCAACGCCCAACCACATACTACTGTCCACACATCAATCATAGTGCGGACCCCAACCGTCCGTCACCAGACGAACATCAAATCCATCACCTCGGGCACTCACTCGTCACATCATGTGACGCTAAATACCATTTACTCGTCAAGTCAATCAAATTTGACTCACATCCTAGGTGTTCGGTTCTTACACCCTCTTTGAACCCCTAGCTATCATGTCACTTCTAGTCCCACCTAGGAACGAATTAAGAAGGATTCAAGATGGTGACATCAGGGTTCATCCTATGTCATCCTCCAGCACCTAGTACTATCTGCTAAAGCGTCACACTCAGTGATCTCGGGATATCCATTTCCAATGAGGAATCAAGCACTCTTCTCATCGTCTCAACCATAACATCTCTTGATTCCGAAGTTCTAATCACGTAGGAAACATGCCTCTTTTCCAATTACTGAGCTCACTCACTACACGAGCATTTTGTGCGTCCTATAGACAATCTATTTCCAAATCCCCAACTCAGGAGGTATGGTCAACCGTAGTCAACCAAAACCAATTTGTAATGGACTATCAAGTCCTCAACTCAACCGGACACCATCCACGCGTCCGTGAATATCGTTTATGTAGGTACACTCATTCCATGTGGAATTCATGCAACTCAAGGATAAACCTTGTATACTATTTACGGATGTGCATAAACGACCTCAAACACTCGCATCTCGAACCTTTAATTAACCTGATCCAACTCTGACTAACAGAATTGGTCGGAATCCACTGACATCAGTCGGTACGCTAAACAGATCGCAACGTTTGTCGTGATCTGAAGCCAAATCTCTGCGTACTACCAAATTTGACCATCCGGCTCATACGTCATATGGCGTCACTCACGTCATCCATTTATACCTTTTCATCTGAATGCCACCTAGGCATTTTAATCTCTAACGTTACTAGTCCTGGGCACACACACGTACGCCAAGTCTCGTATTATCAGGGAACTGGTCACTCAACCAAGTACTCCCGATGCCTCGGACTGAGCCACTCGGGATCCTCTCCGTCCCGCTCAGTGCCCACCGAACTCACGTGCTCGCCACCCCGGGCACATCTACTATGTTGTTTGCTTACCGGTTCACATGTCCTAACTCTACGGGATCAACTCCAGCACTCACACTCCTGTAATCCATCCAAGGATATCTAAGACTTCTGTCACTCATCCAGGTATATCCCACTCGTCACAGTCACCTCACAGAGGTAACGTGGTAAGTGTGAGAACACCCAACGTCAGCGTCTCATTCTGTGATCGCACTCAGCCGTAACTGAGTCGAATCTAGAATCACCGCCGCATTGTGCGTCGCTCACGCACCTCGTATCCTCGTCACGACTGACGAATCCCATCATCACAATCGTCACGGTAACCTGAGCCTATCCAACTCGATAAGACTCAACTACATCCATCGATAGCAGCGTTTGCCACAACCTCGTGCAGACCAACTCAGAAAACACTATACTATCGAGACTTCAACACTGCGCGGTCCACTCACCGCCGGTACTAATTGTTCAACACACAACATCCACCGATCGGTCCACCTCAGGATATGATCACAAGTACCACACTCCTGGTAACCTGTCCAATCAATCACCTACTAGGGTATCATAAACCCGGCTGTCCACTGCAGCCCAACGATCTTGCTCGATCCCTCGCTCTCAACTCCGAAGAGTCATCATATTACAATACTGGTACCAAACCAGCCAATAACTACACTCTGAGGACCTCGTCCTCTCGCAGCTCTACGGCTCTCAGCCGTTGGCCTCCACAAGAATTCGGCCATACTCCGTCCCTAACACTGCACAACGACTACATGTCAGACTTCAGTGTGGACAAAACAAAGATTTTATAAAATCATTTTCATAAAAATACCTTTATGCCCTTCACTAAAAGTAAGCATGCATTCAAAAACCATTTCTCAAAACATTCACTAGGGCCTTGGCCCAAAATCCAATCAAAGTACCTGGGAACGCAGCCCAAATCCGACACACGTGGGCCTCAGCCTAAATCTAGTACATGTGGCTCTCAGCCCAAAACCATCTCCGTGAAATCTCATACACATATACATATATACATATATAACCCATCCTAGACATTCTCTGATGTCAACTCGGGGCACAGAGCCCCTAGGGAACTAATCCACGATATATGTCACGATTTCTATATATATAAGTATGCATACTACTCGGGGTCTCACTCCGAATCTACCCCCAGGAATTCTCCATTTGGGAGGCTCTGTCTCCGGCTCTAGTCCGGGCGTCTCTCCGGATCAGGTTCAGGACTCCATCATATCTCCCACTCCTAGAATGTTCTCCTTACGAGGATTACATTTCAGGTAGTAGATCGTGACTCTCCCGGTGGACGTCTGGAGGAGACCAATCAACTCATAAAGGAGGGTATTTACATACTAGTATAAAAATTACAAATGGGACTCACGCCCGATACCACCGTCAATTGGGCCTTTAGCCCAAACTTATGACTCAACGGGACCTTTAGCCTGATTTCACTATTTAACTGGGCCTCAAGCCCGAACTCACAATCAATGGGGAATCGAGCCCGATACCTCATGGTCAGTCACGATTCGGATCATAGTGATGCGTGCAATCACCAGTCCAAAACTGCTCTCAATACTGGTATGTCGCCGTGACATATCACTGCCGCGACCACCTCTAAATCATGGTGCACACATCACTGATCGATCACCTATCCTTCAGCACTCTGAAGTCGAGCCTCCAGTGGCTGCTCGATAACATAACGTGCATCGTGACCTCTCTGGAGGGAACACATCCCAAGTCTGGAGGCGAGCATCATGTCGTTCGTCTACATAAACACAGCACCCGTCACGACCACGACTCAGACCCGTAGGTCATCAATAGGGGTACAAGCCTGAGTCAAAACCAAAATCAATTGGGTCTCATGCCTGATTTTACCATTTCAAATCCATTTCATTGAAACCGAAACCATAAACGCATATAAGCACGAATAAAATAAAAAAACCTTGAAATACGTGCAAGTACGTAAACACACACACAAGTGCACTCATGGTATCACAAAACATGTATTAAAACACTTATAAAAAATTTATGCATGAATTGATTCATAAAAGAAAATCCACTCACAGACCGTCCGAGCGGCCACCTTGATATGCGCGCTGTACGCCTTCCCTGGTCGATCACCGTCTTCAGGGTTCCCAAACCTGTCCAAATCACTCTAGAGGGTTACTAACTACTTAATTAACCCCTCACTAAAGCCCCTTAATTTTTTGGAATTTTTAACTATTTTTAAACGCGATCCTAAACCTTTGGACAACCCGAACTATATCGAGAAGATGTCCGATCGACTCGAAACCAGTCCCAAAATATTCGTTACATTGAATAGATGAAATTACATGTTGGAAGTTTCCCCAAAAACCTCCCCATGCGCTGCGTGAAAGCCCTGCGTGTGGGCTCCACGTTCCTGCACACGGTTGTCTTCAACCTCCAGCCGACTGGGTCCGACTAGTTGGTCTGGTTCGGCCTCTGTAATCCTGTCCGCCTGGACCGGCGTGACCGATCTAGCCCCATAACTCAACCAATTTTGGTCTTTTTTCGTCCACTCCAATTCTAATCTTCCTATCTAATCCCTAGAAACCAATTGGTGTGATTAGGATCACGAAAAACCCACAAAACCTCACTCGTTTGATTCCTCCCTCACGGTTCAGTTTTTCCAGTTTTCTCCCTGGCTCCTCAACCATAAACCACCACCCAAAAACATCCCTTGACACTCCTAACAACCCATTAAACCTGTCCTAATTGACTAAAACCATTCATAACGTTTAAATCACGATAATTGGAAAATTTAAACTTAGCTGGGTTTCGGGTTTTTACCTTGTACGGGGTTCCTCCGCCGTCCACGGCGGCCTTGTCCTTGCCCAACCACCATCCTCACTTCGCTCTCTTGGCCTCACACGTGGTCAGAAGGGGAAGGGATTGGATTGGGTCGAAAGGTTGATCAGGTTGGTGGGGAAATGATCGAATAAAAAGGAAGGGATATTCATTAACGGGAAAATGATGGGGAATGGATGAATGGCACTTGTCATTCATCCATTGGTCCTGTCCTAAAAATCGGGGCCCATTTAATGCCAAAAGGCCTCCGTCTCGTAAAACGTGCAATAGTTCTTTCGAACTTCCATGAACCGTAACTTTTCCGTCGAACCTCCGAATTCGACGTCCGCCTGTCTACGGACTCGTATCGACTCGACCTAGTAATGGTCCTCGACCCTTGGCCATCAGACCTCCCGGGTCAAAAGTCAACTTTTTACCCTCGTTTAGGGGCAAATCCCCTATTAGCCTCACTAATCTGTCATTAATTCTTAATTAGTCCTTAAAATCAGGGATGGGTCGTTACAAACTTCTCCCCTTGAGGAATTTCATCCTCAAAATTCAAATCGACCCAATTCCACAACCAAACTGTGGAAATCCGATTATGTCCCCTACTCGGGTACCCTCGTGTAACGGTATACGTCCGACACAGCCACACTCCAGCTCATAAGTCTCACTTGAGACAGTGTCGACGTCTCGCCTGTTTTTCACACTAACAGCCACACTCTAGTTAAGCCTGATGGTTCTTCTCATCTGCGAATCGAAGTTAGCTTTTTAGTCTGACGACCTTTCTTATCCGACAGGCGAGCTGACATCCTAGTCAGCATCCGATTCAACAATTATCGTCATTGCTCCCACTGAACGCTAACTCATCCAGCGGTTCGCGACCGAAATCCACTGTTTAGAGGAATACCATTCTCCTCTAACACTCCCTAAGTCCACGATCACGATCGTGACTAGCGGTAATGCTCGGCTCCACTGCGCTTTTGTTGCGCACTCTGATCTCAACTCACTCTCAAGTCCTCGTATTGTATCTCACATCACTCAGCGATCTCCACTAACACATGGACTCACTTCGAGTCTCACGTGTCGTACTACTCGTCCTGTCGACACACAATCGACGTCTCACCCAGCATAGGTGTACCTGGATGCTAAATAGAATACTTGCCTCAGGAGGAACACACACAGTCACTAGGGTTCCTCTGGCCCGCAAGGCCCTAAGCTCTCGGCTCACCTAATATCTAAACCCTCTCCATCAACTCTACTCGTGTACACAAAATTCGACGTCCAAGCATCATACTAATATGTCAGAACACATCCAATCATAGTATCATCAGTTCGATGCTCAATCGTGCGTCATGAGCCAACCTCAATCCATCACAATTTCTATCCTCAAATCTAACTCGAGGCATTGGCTATTCATCTTTTCCGGATCGATATCCACTTATCGTCCTCGTCTCACATTTCGCCCCACTTCCACTCTCTGTCTTGTCATCTCACCAACTATGCTAAGGGATCCTTTAACAGGCTTTCCAAAAAGTTTTTCTCTGCTTCTATCTTAGCATAATTAGCAAGGCAATTCACTCCAATGATGACCAGACCTCGGTCTATTTGCTTCACGGTCGTCACAATCACTTCAGTCATCTCGATCGTCCTCACACGACTCAATCCGATTCACCTCGGGCACTCACTTGTCACATCCAATGACACCAAGAATCATCTCCAAGTTAATCAAATTTGACCCACAGCCTAGGTGTTTGGTTCTTACACCCTCTTTGAACCCTTAGCTGTCATCTCCTTCCTCATCGACCCACATGAGGAAAGTCGAAGATGATGACATCAAACTTCACCCTATGTCATCCTACGGCATCCAACACTATCTGCTAAAGAGCAGAAAACGAGAAGTCTCCTTCATCGGCCTCTAAATCGAGAGTAGTTGCAACCATGTTGGAAGCATACTTAACTTTTCCAATTACTGAGCTAGAAGTCCTCTTTCTCCAACTAAGAGTATTCTCTGATAATTACTATAATGCTTAATCCTAGATTCTCTTCGGCTTCTTCCATCACTGTTCACGTCAGCAACCTAGTTCGCACGTCCCAATCCTGATGGGATCAACATTCCAGCACCGAACACTTGTGACGTCCCCCCACACGACCTAGGGTACCTATCACCAAACTAGGTATAGCACATACCTCGCCAAACTAGGTATAGTCCATATCTCGTACCGAGCCACTCGGGTCCCTCTTATATCCCGCTCAGTGCCCACCGAACTCGTACGACTACCACTCTAGGGCACGTCTGCCAACTCAGTCACAAATTAAGCCCTCAACTCACTCGAACATCATCCACATGTCCGTAAATCATCCAACTCGCCTATCCATTTATGATCGTTTATGCACATCCAAAAAGGATTTCAATTCATCCGAATACGATGTACTACTCGATCAAAGAGTCATAACAGGCTCCTACTGTGATCTACAGTCAACTCTCAGCGTACTACCAAATCCGACCCTCCGGTCGCTAGTCCTCATAACAGTACTCGCGTCGTTTATTCTTTCTGACCAATGACAACTGTCGATAACTACTGTAATGACCCATTATATTTCTCACCATAAGATTTGTCCTCAAATAAGCGTACACGAAACTCAGGATGTATGGTTACCGCAGTCAACCAAAACCATCTCCATCACGATTCCAAAGAATCTACACTAGCCGACGAATCCTTCTCGTCGTGTAGTGGTAGAAACCAGCCATGCGAACATCACAACTGAGATAATCTCAGCTTGTGGCTCGTTGTTTCTCCTCATTAACGTCATCGCATCACCACCACATGGAGTGCGAATCAACCAATCCTAAAACCTTTCTCCTCCCTAGCAATCACCACTTATCTCTGCTCAGGTCGGAAGGACTTCGTCCTCCTCGTACTCCACGACTCTGGGTATGACCATTCTGACGATCTTTAAGAGAAAATAAATGTTCCCTGAACATCCACAGATTCTAAACCACTAGAACTATATCCACCCTCGATGGTGGTACCTACCACGAGTTCGTGTAGACACAACCCATACACAACACCACCGAGACTTTGAACCTAAGCGGTTAACTCACCGCCGGCACCAACTGCTCAACACCCAACATCCGCTGATCGGTCCACCTCAGAATTTGACCCACACGGAGTGCGAATCAACCAATCTTAAAACCTTGCTGCTCTCGAGCAATCACCACTTATCTCTGCTCGGGTTTGAAGGACTTCGTCGTCCTCGTACTCCACGACTCCCGGTATGACCATTTTGACGATCTTTAAGAGAAAATAAACGTTCCCTGAACGTCCACCGATTCTCAACCACTGGAACTATATCCACCCTCGATGGTGGTAGCTACCACGAGTTCGTGCTAACACAACCCATACACAACACCACCGAGACTTCGAACCTAAGCGGTCAACTCACCGCCGGCACCAACTGCTCAACACCCAACATCCGCTGATCGGTCCACCTCGGAATCTGATCCACAAGTAGCACTCTTCTGGTCACTCGTCCAATCGATCACTGACTAGGGTTATCGCGCACTTGGCTGCTCCTTGCAGCACGTCCATTCAAGTGATGCCTCGCGCTTGACTCCGAAGAGTCATCGTGCTCCGATACTAGTGTCCAAACAAACAGTAACCACAATCTGAGAATCTCGTCCCCTCGTAACTCTACGGCTCCTAGCCGCTGGCCTCCAAAAGAAATTGGCCACTCTCCATGCCTAACGCTACACAAGCGCTACACGCGCAATCAGATCCTACCATGTCACACTACAAGTACTCCTGCCAGTCGACATCCCTCCGGGATTCGACACACCGAAACATGGCTTCTCATACAAAATAAGATCAACTTTCCTATTCCAACTAGCCTCAACTAAGGTCCTCGCGCACCTAACCATTCCTAAGATCACAATCTCCGATCCGGATGTAACAACCCGTCCTGAATTTCAGGATTAGGTTAGTGACTAATCAAGGAATAGTAAGGTTAATCGGTGATTAGTGGGGTACTTTCGGACGGTGTGAAATGACCGTTTTGCCACTAGTCGGGGGAAAAATGTTGACTTTTAATTCTGGCGGTCAAATGGACTTTGGCTAATGACTGTGACACAGTTCGCGACGTCACGAGTTCATAGACGGGTGGCACGTCCGATTCGGACATTAGAGAAAGAAGTTATGACGTTTGGAAGTTGTTGGGTATTTTGGTAATTTGGCTAATTGGGGTAAATAGTTAACTTTTGACCTGGGAGGTCCGATGGCCGAGGGCCAAGGACCGTTACGTAGATCAAGGTAATACGAATCCATAGACAGGCGGCACGCCAAATTCGAATATTCGACCAAGAAGTTACGTTTCACGAAAGTTACGGGGCACTATTGTACGAATTACAAAACGAATGCCTTTTTGGAATTATGCGGGCCCAGATATTTTAGGAAGGCTTAGTGGATGAGTGACAAGTGTCACCCATCCATTGCATAGCCTAAACACGTTCATGAACTTCACCCTTGCTTGTTCGTGCATACAAAACCCAAACCAAACCCGATCTCATCCATTTGCCTCTCAAACCATCACCCAATCCTTTCCACGTCTGATTCAATCTAAGGAGGAGACAGAGAGTGGTTGTTGAAGCGAAGGACGGTGAGGAAGCGGCTGAGCCGTGGGGCACGGTGGAGAGAGGTAAGTGAATCGATTTATGATTTTCAATCCAAGTTTTTGATTTGGGCTTTACGCAGGATTTTGGATGTTTGGATAATGGTATAGAGGAGTGTTTGGAGGTTGGTTCACGGCTGATGAACCCAGGGAAGGAATTGGGCATGTGAACCGTGAGGGAAGGAATTAAACCATGGGGTTTAGGGTGTTTTTCTTAGGTTTCTTCACACCATTAGACTTCTAGGTATTAGATAGGAAGAATGGAATCGAAGTGGAAGAGAACAGACCAAAAATAATGGAGATAAAGGGCTGAACGGGCTACGCCAGTTCGGCTGGACCGGCAGCACTCGACCAGCAGGTTCGGACCGGTCGAGAGGTTGAAGACGATCCATAGTGCCCGGCGGGTGGGCTTCACGCGAAAGGACTTTCAGTGGTGCGTGGGGGCTTGTGGGCCACCTTTTGGGGATGCTTCCAACACACGAAATCATCCTTTCGATGTAACGAACATTTTGGGACTAGTTTCGTGTCAATCAGACATCGTCTCATTAATGTTCAGAACATCCGAAGGTTTAGGTTCAAGTTTAAAAATAGTTAAAAATTCGACAAAATTACAGGGCTTCAATGAGAGGTTGATAAGGTAGTTGGTAACCTTCTAGATTGATTTGGACAGGTTTGGGAGTCCCGGTGACGACGATTAGCCCGGTGAGGCTTACGGCACTCAAACCGACGCGGCTGCTTAGGACGATCTGTGAGTGGACCTTGATTTCTAAAATGTGATGCATGCATAAATGTTTCATATGGTTTGTGAATATGATTCTATGATGTTGAATTGGATGATTGTGATTTATATGGTTTCACGCATTTCGAGGCGATTTACGTGCTTGCACGTAAATCGAGATTTTTTATTTTACACTGATTTTCCGTACTTATAGTTTTGGAAATGATTTCATGAAATGGTTTTGGATTTAAAAAGGTAAACTCGTGTTCGAAACCCATTTGTTTTGGAAACCCTCGGACTTGAAGTCCCTTTTAGCTACTTTCTCGAGCCAGAGGCCCAATTAGTTCTTGAATCAATTTCAGATTTGGAAATATGGATTCGGGTGTGAGACCCATTCGATTTACGAACTCTCGGACTAGATGTCCATTTGATTTAACAAGGTATCGGGTAGGAGGCCCAATTAGTTTACGAAATGGGGCACGATGTAACGACCCGTCCCGAGAACTGGGGTTAAGGAAGTGTTTAAGATGAGATTAGTGAGCATAATTGGCAGTTAGTTGGTCTCGATGGGGTCGTTAGCCTAGAATGACGATTTTTCCCCTAGTTCGGGAAAATTGTTGACTTTTAGTTCGGGCGGTCAATTGGGTTTTGACCGATGACTGTGACGTGATTTAGGACGTCACGAATCCGTAGACAGGTGACACGCCCGATTCCGACATCCGAAGAGGAAGTTATGATGTTCGGAAGTTTAAGGGCACTTTCGTAATTTGGTTAAACTAGGGGGGAAAGTTGACTTGTTGGATGATTGGGTTTTGACACGTTGACCTAGGACCGTTAGATAGATCTCGTTGTCCTGAATTCAACGATAGGCGGCACGTGTTTATCGGAGTTAGGATGTGTAAGTTATGGGTCTAAAACGGTAAGGGTAAAATGGTAATTTTGGAGTCAAAGAGGGGCATTTTGGTCTTTTGGTACTCTGGGTTTGGTTCAACCGGATTGGGACAAGTGTCCTGAGCAGAGAGGAGATTTTTGTGTGAGGCTTGAGGGATTGGTGACACGTGCAGTGTGTTTAGTGGCTTCTAGGCCGTGCACGTTGTGTGTTTAATTTGTGCAGCCGTGTGTAGTCGTGTTCGAACAAGAGAAACAGAGGGTGAGTTGGAGAGAAAATAGATCAAGTGCAAGGAGTGTTGTGTGTTCTGGTGAGTGGATGAGAGACTGGAGATCGAGTGAGAGACAGTGAGTGAGAAGTGAGGGCAATTCGTGAAAGATAATCAGGGGAGTGGGAGGTTTGAGTTCGCAGGGAAACAAAGAAGGGGTGAGATATCATGGTGGTGGTGTGGCTGTGTGTTGCTTCAATTGGACTCGAAGGGTAGCTCAGGCGACTCTGTGGACTCTAGGGAGCACGACGGTGTGCACGGCGGTGATCGACAGGCAGGTAATTGTTTTCCCCGTGTGCATACTCTGTTTTGCCGCAATGTTCAAACGGGAAGTCGTGCAGTCTGGGGTTGAGTCGACGGTTATGGTGAGTGGTGCGAGGCTTAGGGAGGTCCTAGGCGTCGTCTAGGGTGGTTATTGTGACGGGAGAAGACCTGGGTGGCCGTAGTAGAAAACAAGGGACAATTTGGGTTTTGGTTTTGAGCTTGAGTCGACGGGTTAGGGACGGTGTCTAGGTGTTTGAGTGAGGGGACTGGATTGCTTAGGATTGGACGAAGAGGATGGTGAAGAGAGGGAGGAAGACGGTGCAGGCACGGCGGTGAACCTTTCTCGCCGGTTCAAATTGCAGAGACCGGTTCGACCGGGTCGACTCGAGGTAGATGATGGTACTGTAGCTGGCGCGTGAGGCCCACACGCAGCCACTTTGGGCGGCGCGTGGGGGTGCGTGCGGCGACTGGTAAAACCGTCAACATGGTTTTTGGTCTAGGTGTGGTGACGAGTCTATTGGAATTGGTTCCGGGTTAATCAGACGTCGTTTGAGGTTAGTTCCGCGAGGTCGAAGGTCTAGGGTCCCGTTTGAAGTACGCTTAGAAGTTCGGGAAAATTATGGGATTTTAGTATGAGTATCGTGAAGTAGTTAGTAACCTTATATTGGGATTTGGACAGGTTCGGGAAAGCCGAGGATAGCGAATGGCCGGGGACGGCGTAAGTGCGCGAGTATCGAGGCGACGCTGAAATGGTCTGTGAGTGGACTTTGCTTTCTAACTCTTGACGCATGCATATGTGTTTTTATATGTTTTCTATACTTGATTCTATGATTCAATTTATGATTGTGATGGTTTATGGTTTTTGCACGTTTATCGAGAAAAAGACGATTTTCACGTTTTACTAGGTTTTGATAAGTATCGTAATTTGAACCTGGTTTTTCTGAATTGATTTCGGGATTTGAAATATGAGTTGATTTCAAAGAAAGAAAAAGGATTTCGGAAAAGGGTTTTCGGGCTTGAAGCCCAGTTCAGAAAAATGGTTTTGGAAATGGATTTTCGGGTTTGGGTTCGGAATGATTATTCCGGATGCCGGCTTACGGAATGATGGTTGCTGACTCGGATCTGGAAATGAATTCTGGGACTGGATTCGGAATAATGGTTATGGATTCCGGAAGGGTTTCAGACCGGTGATTTCGGATTCAGGTTTGGATATGGAAATGGAAAATGGTTTTCAAATGGTTTTGATTGGATTTGCTGGATCTGGTTATTGGGTTTAAAGACCCGGATATTGATTGACGGGGGACGGGCCCGGATTGAGTTTAAAGACTCGGATATACTGATATTTCCCCCGTAGGCCTGTTGAGTTTAAAGACTCGGGAGTTTAAAGACTCGGATATTATAGAGGCCTGGATTAAGTTTAAAGACTCGGGAGTTTAAAGACTCGGAAAGATACAGCAGGTTCGATGGATGAGAATGTGGCTTTAAATGTGTTTTGGGTTTTTACTGAGACTTGATGATGATGATGTTTTGGGCAGTGGCCCGGATGAAACGGTTTTTGACGGTTTTGGGCGGAGGCCCGGGAGTTGGAAAAAGAAAAATGTGTTTAGTTTTTCGTACACGGTTTTATGACATGAAATTGATATGCATGCATTGGTTTTTACGCGGAGGGTATAATTGGATGTGTTTTCTGATAACTGTTTTTAACTTAAACTTTATTTTTGTCCACTCACAGTCTTTTCGTGTTTCGATACCCTCCAGGTTGCTGCAGTGCGGGCTGTGGGTCGAGAGGGATGGAGACATCACACGCACAACCCACAGTAGACTCTGTGCACTCTGGAAAGTTCGAAGCTGTCGAGATGGTTGGATCGGAACTCCCTTGTCCGACTTACGTGTCACACGGAGGTTAGGCGTCTGTTTGGCCCTCGTGTCATGCACAAGCTAGACGGGAGCAGGGTTTAGCCCTTAATCCCGGGGGATTAGGGGTGGGCCCTGACACATGAGGCCCAGTTGGTTTACTATTCGGGGTGAAGGTCCAATTTGTATGTGAATTCGAGCTTAGGGCCCAGTTATGTTTTAAGATTGTGATTTCGGGTCGGGGGGATTTATGGTTCATGATGGTTTATGGGAACCAGCATGAACCCTTGAAAGGTTTTTATGGTTGATGACGGTTTATTAGGACCGACATGAACCCTTGAAAGGTTTTTATGGTTCGTGACGGTTTATGGGGACCAACATGAACCCTTGAAAGGTTTTTATGGTTCATAACGGTTTATAGGGACCGGGCATGAACCCTTGAAAGGTTTTTATGGTTCATAACGGTTTATAGGGACCGGGCATGAACCCTTGAAAGGTTTTAAGAATGATTTCAAAAGGTTTTTTGTATACCATCCTTTATATATGAATTGTCTCCTCCGGGGAGGGTCGTTGGCTTGGGTGGGCCCCGGAGTAGTCATATAGCACTGACTGAGTAGAGTCGCCCCCGTTAGGTTCCTTACTCTAAGAAAGGCTATGGATTATAACCCCTAGGGAGGGTCATTGATCTACGGACATTGACCTGGGTGGACCCTGGGGAGACTTTGGCTTTGAGACCACGAGTAGCACGCGCGTAGCTCTAGATACCGTGACATGATTGGTTATATGAAATATATGGATAAACATGATTTCTTGTATTTGCGAAATTGTGTTTTATGACTGATAAATGGATTTGGACTGAGATCCCACATATGTTTATTATGTTCTAGATTTCTGGAAATGGTTTTGGGCAGGGGCACGTATGATTATGGTTGTTTAAACATATGTTGTTTGATAAATGGTTTCACTATGCATGCATGCTTTTTAGTGAAGGGCATAAAGGTATTTTATGAAATGTGTTTTGCTAAACTGATTACTTTTTTTCCATTCACATCCTCTCTGTTTTCAATGCCCTTTAGGTTGAATACGGTGCAGACTGTAGCAGATACCAAGACATCACATACCTCCTCCAGATCCTAGCGTACTCTGGAAGTCGAAAGGCTAATGGTTTTAATTTTCCCTAGTCTGACACTCCATGTCAGACGGGATCAGGAGTGTTCCTCGTTAATCCCGGGGGGATTGGGACGGGTCCTGACAAGTGGTATTAGAGCAGGTTTGCGCTTGGAGTATCGTGCAAGTCAAGGATGTGATGTTTCAGTGAACTGCAGTTCGTTATCAACCTGATAGTTAGGATGCCGATACGATAGTTAGTAGGGTTGAATCGTGGAATATCTTGATTCGGCATTTGATGATGGGGTTGCCTTAGTTCATTCGTGGGTTGCAGTGTGGAACCCTACAAAAGGATGAACGTAAAAGTACTTTAGAGTTTTGATCATGATACGATTATTTGGGATCGTCTCTCACGATGTTGTAGGATCGGTGATGACGACTGGTTAGGAGTTGTGACCATTAGATGGTCGGATTTCGTTGAGTTAGGTGGCTATGCTGCTGGGAGCAGCCGGGTTCGAGGAACCCTAGTAGAACTAATGGTAGGATTGGATTGACGTCCATATGATGTCTGGACCGCGGGGTCAATCAGATTGTGGATTATACTGCCTTCCGTAGTTAGGTTCAGAGGAACCCTAGGGAGTGATCGTGGAACCCTAAGGTAGGGTGTGTGGTTCGGAAAGGTGAGTTGGCGAGTGGTTTGAATTTGGCGACTTTTCGGAGTCGAGACCATCGGTTGGTCTAGTCATGTCAGCTTTAGTGATGGGACTGCACTTTGCAGTCGAGGTTGTGTTAATCGGTTAGACTTAGTTGGTTGTCATGCTACTTTAGCTGTGATTAATTGTTGGTGCAGCTAAGGTCATGGACGACCTAGTAGACGACATTGGTTGAGTCGAGTTACGACTGGTTAGATTTTGGTTGGACAGGTTACCAGGGTTGGAACTTGACGATGGAATCCCAGAGTGGGGATACAGAGTAGTTAGTACGAGCGATTGATTTCGTTGGATGCGGAGTCTCGATAGCGGGGTCTGGTAGTTAGGTCTGCACGAGTCTGTGGTAGGCACTACTACCGAGAGTGGTTGTAGTTACGGTTGTTGGGAATCAGAGACGTTCAGGGAACATTTCCTTTTCTCATATGAGTTGTCAGGGTAACTGTACCCAGAGTTGTTAGATACGAGGGAGGCAGAGTTCCTCCAATCTGAGAAGAGGTACGGGGTCGTCACTCGGTATGAGCGGAGATCTAGAGTTTTCTGATTCGCGTAGTGTGTGCTGGTACTGGTGCTGGTGCTGGTGATTGTGATGACGATGAGTCACGAGTCGGGATGTGACTCCGTCGAGATGGGCATGTATTCGGTATCTGTGGTCTGGCAGTGGATCAAGGATAGAGTTAAACTGGTTACAGACATATGGTTGATGTCCGAGTGTGTTGGTTTCAATATGGTTGGAACTTCGGAATCGAGAGAGAGGTTGTATTTGAGGTGACGGGAGGAGTGCGGGTTTTCCGCATTAGTAATGGGTATTTCGAAGTCATTAGGGTGAATTCTCAGTTTCTGTCGTGGCAGATGATGATGGTTGTTATCACCAGTACATTGATCGTGTATTGGTTGGTGGACCCGGGATTTGTCATGGGTCATCAGGAAGAGTTGGGTATGTTGGCGTTAGGTGAAGGAGATTTCTCATTTTCGGCTAGGTGGCAGACGATGTTGGATTACATGATGTGGTGAGTGTAGCGAGTTTTGGTTGCATTCACGTGGGATGAATTTTGGTGTCATTGTCTTGGATCATCCTTGATTTTCCTACGTGGAATGACAAGGATCGATACGAGGTAATTGAAGAGGACCCACAGTCTCGGTGAACATGCTGGTAGTCGGCTTAGTTTAGATACCATTGGATTAGTCGAGGACGTGGACTAGACATTGGATACTGTGCATTGTGTCATAGTGTTTCTGATGGGTCCAGTCAAACATAAGTCAAGTGAGCTGTTGGTAGATGTTTACTCAGGTTGAGTGAGTTGGTGGTTAGAGTAACCACACACGAGTATAATGTCAGTTTTCGACTGACAACTGTCAAGTGGTAAAAGTTTGTCAGGATGTGTCAACGAGGATCGTTGTGTGAGGTCTGGTGACTCCCAATGGGAGCAGACGTTAGAATAAATTTGGGATTGAGAAAGGAACCATCAAGTTGTATGCGTCAGCGAAATGGTAGATTTGACAAGTGGTATTAATTTGGAACGTATGATTACTATCACTCGACATGGTCGAGAGTAGTCGATGCGACATGAGTGTTGGTGGAACGTCTGGATGCGAATAATTATTGCTCTGGTTAGTTGGTGTACTAGGGTACATTTGATGTGAGGTCAAAATTTTTTCCCACGAGGTGGATATAGTATCGGTATAGTTGGAATTTCGAGGATGAAATTAATTAAGGAAGGAAGGTTGTAACGACCCATCTCGAATTTCGGGATTAGTTTAGTGACTAATCAAGGATTAGTAAGGTTAATCGGTGATTAGTGGGGTATGTAACGACCCGTCCCAAATTCCTAGATTAGATTAGTGCCTAATCACGATTAGTGAGGCTAATCGGTGATTAGTTGAGCGAAATCGGACGAACGATACAAAATGACCGTTTTGCCCCTAGTCGTGGCAAAACGTTGAATTTTCATTCGGGCGGTCAAACAGACTTTGACCAATGACCGTGACGTAGTTCGTGGCCTCACGAGTTCATAGACAGGTGGCACGTTCAATTCCGACATTCGAGGAAGAAGTTATGACGTTCGGAAGTTAGGGGCATTTTGGTAATTTTGGTTAAAAGGGGTCAAATGTTGACTTTTTGACCGGGACGTCCGATGGCCGAGGGCTGAGGACCATTACGTACATCGGGATGATACGAATCCATAGACAGGCGGCACGTCGAATTTGGACGTTTGACGACGAAGTTACGGTTCACGGAAGTTCAAGTGCACTATTGTACGAATTACGAAACGAGTTCACTTTTGGACTCTAGTGGGCCCAGATATTTTTCCTGATGCCCAATGGATGAGTGACAAGTGTCACCCATCCGATGGACACCCAAATTGATTCATGCACCATGCTTTCCATTCCATTTTTCTCCATTTCAAAACCATCTCCCCCGATCTCATTTTCTCACCATTTCTCTCCATCTCTGTGCAACCCAAAACCCATCCATTTTGACCAGGACTGAGACCAGAGAGTGGGGAGGATGTTGGAAGCGGTGGCTAGCCCAGGAAGGCGCCGCCGTGGGCGGGGGAGCCACGAACCCGTGCGGGTGCACGGTAAGGCCATTTTTTTCCCTTTTAATTTGATTTTGATATTGTGGTTGCTTATGGACGATTAGGATGAGTTTAAGGGGTTAATATGAAGCTATTAGGATGGTATTGGTGGGTGGTAGATGGCTGTGACGCCGTGGGACGGTTTTGGAAACTTTGAACCGTATGGTTCAAAATGGAACCATGGGTTTCAATCGGTTTTGGGGGGTTTAATTGATTGTGTTAGATAGGAAATGAAGAAATAGGAATTTAGGGATTAAAATGGGACCAAACGGACCCAAAACGAAGGAGGAGGAGCACTGAACCGGTCACGCCAGTTCAGCACAGTAACCGAACCAGAAAACCAGAAAAAACCAGTTTTCCAAGGTTGATGGTGATGAATAGTGTTTTGACCTTCTAGGAGATCGTGAGGGCGCGTGGCCCACATTTCTAGGAAGTGTTCAACATGTGAAACACTCTATTCGATGTAACGAACATTTTGGGACTGGTTTCGCGTCATTCGGACATCGTTTCGATAGTTTTCGGGGCATCAGAACGTTTAGGATCGGTTTTAAAAATAGTTAAAAATACGGGAAAATTATGGGGCTTTAGTGAGAGGTTAATTAAGTAGTTAGTAACCTTCTATTACGATTTGGACAGGTTTGGGACTCTCGGTGATGGTGATTGGCTCGGGGGAGCCGTATGGCACGCAAATCGAGGCGGCAGCCCGGACGGTTTGTGAGTGGACCTTTTTTTCTAAATTGGTGCATGCATAAATGTTTATTATATGTTTTATTACATGTTTGATGATGCCATGGGTGCATTTGTATGTGGTTACGTATAAGCACGTATTTCGAGGTTTCGACCTTATACGGTGCTTATACGGGTCTGTATTTCTTTATTGATTTAAATGATTTGGTTTTGGATTTCTAAAAGAATAAACTCGGGTATAAGACCCATTTGGTTTGGTCTCGGGCATATGAAACTATTTACGACCTTTGGGTCTAAATCGTGGTCGCGACGGGTGCTATGTGCACGGCGATCGACGATACGACGATCGCCTCCGGATTGGGATGTGTTCCTTCTGGAGAGGTCACGTTGCAGGATTCGTGGTCGGGCAGCCTGGGGAGGCTCGACTTCGGAGTGCTGACGGTTCATGATATCGATCGGTGATGAGTGCACCATGATCTTGTGGTGGTCGCTTCGGTTCATACGTTCACGGCGACATACCAGGATTGAGGACGGTCCTGGATGGATGGTTGCAAGCATCACTATGATCGGAGTCGTGACTGACCCTTTGATATCTGGCACGGTGCCCAGTTGAGTCATATGTTCGGGCACGAGACCCAGTTGTTTTACACTGATGATTTTGGGTCAGGGACCCTAGATAGATTTCCAAGTTCATGACGGTTTATGGGAACCGGCATGAACTCTGGAAAGGTCATTGTGGTTCATGAAGGTTTATGGGAACCGGCATGAACCTTTGTCAGGTCATTCTGGTTCATGACGGTTTATGGGAACCGGCATGAACCTTGGTTAATGGATGTTATGGATCATGATGGTTCAGGGGAACAGGGCATGAATGTTTATGTTATGTATATATATGTTCATATACCTTCCTTTACTTGTTCTTCTATCTCCTCCAGGGATGGTAGTTGGCCTGGGTGGACCCCAGAGTAGTCATGGAGCACCGACTGAATGGAGTCACCCCCCAGTTGGGTACCTTACTCCTAGGAAGGCTATGATTACTATTACCTCGGGTAGGGTCAGTGGTCTGCGGACATTGATCTTGACTTGAGAAGACTCGGATTAAGACCTGGGTAGCACGCGCGTAGCTTTGGAAACCGTGACAGGATTGGTTGTGTGAATTATATGTATATTTGATGTATGCTATATGACATATGAGGTATGCTCTATGATATATGATGTGTGTTTACACAGGTTTTGGGAAGTGGCCCGTGTACTTGATTTCATTATGGTTTTTTTCTGGATAAATGATTTTTGAATGCGTGCATGCTTTTTAGTGAAGGGTATAAATGTCTTTCTTATGAAATGTTTTTATAAACTCTTGTTTTGTCCACTCACAGCTTTTAATGTTTTGACTGCCCTTCAGGTTGACAGCGGATGTGGACTGTAGGAGAGACCGAGATATCACATACCTCCTCTGGTTCCTGGCGTACTCTGATAGCCCAGGAGGGTAAAGGTCGGAAATATCCCTTGTCTGACACTTCGGGTCAGACGGGAGCAGGGTCATCCCACAATAATCCCGGGGGGATTGGGATGGGTCCTGTCAGGGTACTTTCGGACGGACAGTGCGAAATGACCATTTTGCCCCTAGTCGTGGGCAAAACGTTAACTTTTTGTTATGGCCATCAAATGGTCTTTGGTAGATGATTGTGATGTAGTTCGGGACGTCACGAGTTCACAAACAGGTGGCATGTCCGATTCTGACATTCGAGGAAGAAGTTATGACGTTCGGAAGATCTTGGGTATTTTGGTAATTTGGCTAATTGGGGCAAATAGTTGACTTTTTACCTAGGAGGTCTGATGGCTGAGGGCCAAGGACTGTTACATAGATCGAGGCTATATGAATCCATAGACAAGCAGCGCGTCAAATTTGGACGTTCGACGGAGAAGTTACAGTTCATAGAAGTTTCAGGGCACTATTACAAGAATTACAAAACTGATGCCTTTTTGGAACCCAGATATTTTAGGAAGGTCCAATGTGACGACCCGTCCCGAATTAGCGAGATTAATTAAGAATTAATGACGGATTAGCGCGACCAATTAAGGATTAGACGAGGGTTAGCGCACGTTCGGGAAAAATGATGATTTTGCCCCTAGAATGGGCGAATCATTGACTTTTCGTTCAAGCTGTCAAATGAACCTTGGCTGATGACTATGACGTAGTTCGTGACGTCATGAGTTCATAGACAGGTGGCACGCTCGATTCCGACGTTCGTGGAAGAAGTTATGACGATCGGAAGTCCAAGGGCATTTTGGTAATTTGGTTGAATAGGAGCTAATAGTTGACTTTTGACCCGAGAGGTCTGATGGCCGAGGGCCAAGGAGCGTTATGTAGGTCAGGACGATACGAATCCGCAGACAGGTGGCACATCGAATTAGGACGTTAGACGGAAAAGTTACGGTTCACGAAAATTTGAAAGTACTATTTCACGAAATTCGAGACGGATGCTTTTTGGACTTAAGTGGGGCCCAAATATTTGTCATTGGAGCAATGGATGAGTGACAGGTGTCACCCATCCACTGACCATCCCTTTTCCTTCATGAATATCACATTTTCCTCTTCATCGATCATTTCCCATTTCCAAACCCGATCTCACCCCTTTGAACCCAAACCAATCCAACCCTTCCCATTTGATCATGCTTGTGAGGCCCAGGGAGTGAAGTGAGGATGCTGGAATGCTGGTGGCCGGCCACGAGCAACGCCGCCGTGGACGGCGGCCATTAGCCGAGCAAGACCTCACGGTTAGGCCCATTTTACTTTTTATTTTGATTTTGACATTATGGCCTGTTTTGGATGATTAGGTTGAGGTTATTAAGTTGCAAGGGGGATTTTAAGAAGCTTTTAAGGGCGGTTCACGGCTGAGGAAGCCGTGAGGGTGGTCGGGAAAAACATGGCCGTGAGGCCCTTTGAACATGGATAGGATTTAGGGCGTTTTAATTAGTTTTGAGGATTGGGAATGATAGAAAACAAGGAAATAGGAAGAATCGAATCGAAAAGGGAAGAAACGGACCGAAAATGAGGGGTTTAGAGGGCCAGACCGGTCACGCCGGTCCCGTTGGACCGGACTGCACAGGAACCGGTGTGGACCGGTCGAACGCGTGGAGAAGACGATGAACAGTCATGGCGCGTGAGGCCCATGCGCAGGACCATTCATGGTCACGTGAGGGCGCGTACTCACTCCTTTGGGGAAAGTTCCAAAATGTTATTTCATCTATTCGATTTAACGAACATTTTGGGACTGGTTTCTTGTCAATCTGATATCGTTTCGATATAGTTTGGGTTGTCAGAAGGTTTAGGTTCGCGTTTAAAAATAGTTAGAAATTTTGGAAAATTACGGGACATTAGTGAGGGGTTATTTAAGTAGTTAGTAACCCTCAAAATTAATTTGGACAGGTTCGGGAATCCCGGAGGTGACGATTGGCCCGGGAGACTCTTATGGCACCCGTATCGAGTCGCGATTTCGGACGGTCTGTGAGTGGACTTGTTTTATGAATTCGATGCATGCATAAATGTTTTATAAATGTTTTATAATTGTTTGTGGTAGCCTAGGATTTACGTATTTACACAAATTTCGAGACTTACGGTTTTATACGATGCTTATACGTGCTAGGTTTTCAACGAGGGTTTAACAAATTGATTTTGGATTTGGAAATATGAAATCGGGCACGAGACCCATTTGATTTACGAACTCTCGAACTTGGAGTCCATTTGATTTGACGAGGAATCGGACTGAGGGTCCTGTTGGTTTACGAATCCGAGCTTGAGGTCCAATTGGTTGTAATTTCGGGCTTGAGGCCCCTTTGACTGTAGTATCGGGCTTAAGGCTCGTTAGTCGTGAAATCGTGCTTAAGGCCCCGTTGCTTTACGGTTCGGGCTTGAGGCCCAGTTTGTCGTGGTATCGGTCTTGAGGCTCTGTTGATTGTAACATCGGGCTTGAGTCCTAGTTCAGTTTGTAAAATGAGAATTCGGGCATGAGACCCTGTTGAACTGTGGATTTAGGTCGAGGCCTGTTAAACTGATTTGAATCGGGTTCGAGGAATCCTGTTGAGATGGATCGGGTATGAGACCCAGTTGAAATGTGTTTTGAGAAAGTAAGAAAGTGTTTTGAAAATGATTATGAACCCTCCATGTGTTTATATGGTCTCCTCCAGACGTCGACCTGGAGAGTCACGATCCACAGACCAGAGTGGGTATCCCCATAGGGATCCCGTTCCAGGAGTAGGGGTTACTATTTATGTTGTGGTCCTTGACCAGATTCCAGAGAGATGATCAGACTAGGTCCAAAGATAGTGCCTCCCAGATGGAGATTCCTGGGAGAAGACTCGGAGTGAGACCCCGACTAGTGTGCACACTATTATAGATATGATTAATCGTGACATATATCGGGGATGTGTTCCCTAGGGGTTCTGTGCCCCGAGTTGGCAATCTTCTCGGAAGTGCCGCGTATAGGTTATGCGTATTTCGATACATATGAGGGTTTATGAAAGTGATTTGAGGGCGGAGGCCCTGTGTTTTATGTTTTGGAGAATGGTTTTGGGCTGAGACCCACGTGAGATGATTTGGGGCTAAGTCCCTATTGATTTGAGTTACTGTGTTCCATGTTTTCAAGTTTGTGATTTCAGGTCGGGGACCCAAATGGTTTTATGGGCCATGACAGTTTATGGGAACCGGGCATGAACCCTTGATAAGTTTTGAGAATATGTTTGATAAATTCAATGATTTTATGAACGTTTGATAAATGGTTTTGAGTGCAAGCATTTGCTTTTATTGAAGGGCATAAATGTCTTTATGCGAAAATGTTTTCAATGAAATGTTTATTTTGTCCACTCACGACCTTTGATGTTTTAAATGCCCTTCAAGTTGATCGCATATGCGGGATATAGCAGAGACGAGACATCACACTCCTCCTCCTACGATCCTGGCGTACTCTGATAAGCCCGTGAGGGCTAGAGATGGAATTTTTCCCTGGTCTGACACTTCGTGTCAGATGGGATCAGGCGCGTCCCACGTTAATTTCGGTTGATTTGGGACCGGTCTTGAAAAAGTGAGTAGGTTTATTCATGATACTCTGATACCAAGGTGGTATCAGAGCTTGTTTTGCTCGTGGAGGCGCAGGTTGAGGATGTGACATCATTGAAGTCGTAACAGCCCGTCATCAACCTGGTAGTTAAGGCATTAGTACCAGGATTCGGTATAATCGAACCTTAGTTAGATGGTGTTGTCACATGGTACAATAGTTTGAGGTTCGATTGGCATTAGAGGCCAGGTGTTTCGATGTTTGATCCCGAGGAGGATTAGTATTCGTGTGAATATGATGGCTTAGAGCCGTAGTGGTACTGGAATTACGATCCAGTGGATCAGTAGAGTCCGTAGGACGACCTTAGTGTCGTGACCGCTCGACGGTATAGTCTTGTCTGATGGAGGATGTACGGATTATTACTAGTGGTGGTCAAAGGTCAGGGTCTCCCACTATATGATGACCCTGTACGACTACACTCACGATAGTGGGGAATAGGAACGTGTGATTCCTTTTGGCATGTGTTGCCATGTTTCTGTGTATCGAATCCTGGAGGGATGTCGTCTGGCAAGAGATGCCCGGAGGAGTTGTGGTGTGTTGCGCCAGGATGTCGACTGGCAGGAGATGCCGGAGTAGTTGTGGTGTGACGCGATAGGATGTGATTGCGTACGTAGCGCTTGTGCAGTATTAGACCCGGAGTACGGCTAGTTCTTGTGGAAGCCAGCGACTTAGAGTCGTAGAGTTACGAGAGGATGAGATTCTCACAGTGTAGTCACTAGTTGTTCAGATACCAGTATTTGAGTACTACGACTCTTCGGAGTCGAGATCGAGGGATCGATCAGGATGGTTGGGCTGCAACGGGTAGCCTGGTTTGTGATAACCCTAGTAAGTGATTGATTGGACAAATTACCGGGACTGTGGTACTTGTCGATCGGATCCAGAGGTGGACCGATCGGTGGATGTTGCGCGTTGAGAGGTTACTACCGCATGGATTGGGAGTCTCAGTAGCAGAGTGTTTCTCAGATTGGTCTGCACGAGGTTGTGGCAGACGCTGCTATCGATTGACGTAGTCGAGTCTTATCGAGTTGGATAGGCTTAGGTTACCGTGACGATTGTGACGGTGGGATTCTTCAGTCGTGACGATGATACGAGGTGCGTGAGTGACGTACAGTACGAGCAGTGATTCTGGATTCGACTCGGTGACGGCTGAGTCCGATCGCAGAATGAGACGCTGACGTTTGGTGCTGGCATACTTGCTACGCTACCCCTGTGAAGATAGCTATTAAGAGTGGGACAGAGAGGATGCCGAGTGGCTCAGTGCGAGGTACAGGAGTACTTGGTATGGAGACCAGTTTCCCCAGTGATGGAGATCAGTTTCCTCAGTGATGGAGACCAGTTTCCCAGTGATGGAGACCAGTTTCCTCAGTGATGGAGACCAGTTTCCCCTGTGATGCAGTTCAGTTTCCCCAGTAATGGAGACTAGTTTCCCCAGTGCTGCGAGATTGAGTCGCGAGGGTGTGCCCAGAAGTTGTAACGTTTGAGGTGAAATGTGAGTTACAGGTGCGAACGGATGACGTAAGTGACGTCTTGTGACATAGGGGTCGGTTTGTCGGATTTGGTAGTACGCGACTCAAGGTTAAATCGCGTGAATTCCACTCGGAATGAGTGTATCTGCAAGTGCGGTATTCACGGACTCTTGGCTGGTGTCCGGTTAAGGTGTTAACTTGAGAGTCCATTGTGGATCCGTGTTGGTTGACTATGGTTGACCATACCTCCTGAGTTGGGGACTTGGAAATTGATAGTCTATAGGACGCGGGAATAATCGTGTGATGAGTGAATTAAGTAATTGGAAAAGAAGCATATTCCAACGTGATTGGAACTTCAGAATCAAGAGAAGTTGTGATTGAGACGATGAGAAGAGTGCTTGATTCCGTATTGGTGATGAGTATTCTGAGGTCACTGAGTGTGACGCTATATCAGATAGTGTTGGGTGCCGGAGGATGACATTAGATGAACCTTGATGTCTTCATCTTGGATTCTTCTTGATTCTTCCCTAGGTGGGACGACGAGGAGTGATATGACCGCTAGGAGTTCAAAGAGGGTGTAAGAACCGAACACCTAGGCTGTGAGTCAAATTTGATTGACTTGACCAGTAGATGGTATTTAGCGTCATAGGATGTGACGAGTAAGTGTCCGAGGTTATGAATTGATGTTCGCTTGGTGACGGACGGTTGGGGTCTGAACCATGATTGGAGTACGGACAGTAGAACGTGGTTGGACGTTGCCAGAGTGCAGTCCTCGAGTAGGTCGGGTGACACCCCGATGTGTTATGATGTGGGTGCACCGGTGTGTTGTGCACGTTGGATGATGGGATTGACCACGGTCAATGGATATGTAGGGTTGAGAGTGTCCCGAGATTTTGGTAATGTTGTAGTTTGGATGAAGTCCTAGATGAACATGAGTGGCGATAAGATTATATCCGATAGTGACAGTTTGGAGACTCGAGGTGAGTCTAGATGTCAGCAAAGGTCGCAGAGTGAAACGAGATACGATACGAGGACTCGAGAACGAGTCGAGATCAGAGTAGAGCAGCGAAGCGCAGTAGAGCCTGGAGTTGCTGGCTGGTCACGATGGATGTGACCTGTGATGGTAATGGCTGGATAGTTATCTAATGCATTTAGATCGATATGGATTGATGGGACTCTACTTAGAGCCAGTTTTGGGTATAGGAATTTGAGAGATAGTTGACTCGTGCGAATACGTAGATTCAGTATGGGCATAGGTCTGAGGATGACCTACAAGATGGGATTTGTGGCATTAAGATGGCAAGATCTAGAGAATGTTGTCTGATCGTATGTTGAACATGATGTCAATTTCGATTTGTTAGCCCTTAGTGGGATTGCGTTTTTCAACCTGACAACTGTCAGTGAAACATGTCAGAGTGTTAGAATGAAAAGCCGTTAGAATGTCAGTTTGGTATTGCTAACCTGTCAAAGAGCGTGACAGGCGAGATCGACGAGTCTCGCCAAGTTGTCTCGAGTGAGACATGCGAACTAACGTGTAGCTCTTGGAATTGAGTTGGAGCTTTGGAAGCTCTAGCGGCGGTACGTACCGATGAGTACGATATGTGTGTGATTGGACGTGTACTGCTATAGGAGTATTCTCATGTGAGTACAGCCTTCTAAGTCGAGGAACAAGGTTGGATTCCACAATTTGGTTGTGGAATCGGGTCGATTTGAATTTCGAGGACGAAATTCTTCAAGGGGGGAAGATTGTGACGGCCCGTCCAGAATTAGTGGGATTAACTAAGAATTAATGACAGATTAGTGAGACTAATCGAGGATTAGACGAGGGTTAGAGGACGTTAGGGCGAAATGACGATTTTGCCCCTAGAATGGGCGAATCTTTGACTTTTCGTTCAGGCGGTCAAATGGACCTTGGCCGATGACTGTGATGTAGTTCGTGACGTCACGAGTTCATAGACAGGTGGCACGCTCAATTTCGACGTTCGTGGAAGAAGTTATGACGATCGAAAGTCCAAGGGCATTTTGGTAATTTGGTTGAATGTGAGCTAATAGTTGACTTTTGACCCGAAAGGTCCGATGGCCGAGGGCCGAGGATCGTTACGTAGGTTAGGACGATATGAAACCACAGACAGGCGGCACATCAAATTCCAACGTTCGATGGAAAAGTTACGGTTCACGGAAATTCGAAAGTACTATTGCACGAAATTCGAGACGGATGCTTTTTGGACTTAAGTAGGGCCCAGATATTTGTCATTGGACCAATGGATGAGTGACAAGTATCACCCATCCACTGGCCATCCCTTTTCCTTCATGCATATCACATTTTCCTCTTCATCGATCATTTCCCATTTCCAAACCCGATCTCACCCCCTTGAACCCAAACCAATCCAACCATTCCTATCTGATCATGCTTGTGAGGCCCAGGGAGTGAAGTGAGGATGCTGGAATGCTGGTGGCCTGCCAGGAGCAACGCCGACGTGGACGGCGGCCATGAGCCGAGCAAGACTTCACGGTTAGGCCCATTTTCCTTTTTATTTTGATTTTGACATTATGGCCTGTTTTGGATGATTAGGTTGAGGTTATTAAGTTGATAGGGGGATTTTAAGAAGCTTTTAAGGGCAGTTCACTACTGAGGAAGCCGTCGGGAAAAACATGGTTGTGAGGCCCTTTGAACATGGATAGGATTTAGGGCTTTTTAATTAGTTTTGAGGATTGGAAATGATAGAAAACAAGGAAATAGGAAGAATGGAATCGAAAAGGGAAGAAACGGGTCGAAAATGAGGGGTTTAGAGGGCCGGACCGGTCACGCTGGTCCAGTTGGATCGGGCTGTATAGGAACCGGTCTGGACCGGTCGAACGCGTGGAGAAGACGATGAATAGTCCTAGCGCGTGAGGCCCACGGGCAGGACCATTCTTGGGCGCGTGAGGGCACGTGCTCACTCCTTTGGGGAATGTCCCAGGATGTAATTTCATCTATTCGATGTAACAAACATTTTGGGACTGGTTTCGTGTCAATCGGACATCGTTTTGATATAGTTCGGGCTGTCCAAAGGTTTAGGTTCGCGTTTAAAAATAGTTAGAAATTTTGGAAAATTACGAGACTTTAGTGAGGGTTTATTTAGATAGTTAGTAACCCTCTAAATTAATTTGGACAGGTTTGGGAATCCCGGAGATGACGATTTGCCCGGGAGATGCTTATGGCACGCGTATTGAGGCGCAACTTCAGACGGTCTGTGAGTGGACTTGTTTTATGAATTCGATGCGTGCATAAATGTCTTATAATTGTTTTAGAATATATTTTGTGATGCCATGAGTGCATTTTTTTGTGGTAGCCTAGGATTTACGTATTTGCACGTATTTCGAGACTTACGATTTTATACAATGCTTATACGTGGTAGGTTTTCAACGAGGGTTTAATAAATTGGTTTTGGATTTGGAAATATGAAATCAGACACGAGACCCATTTTATTTACGAATCCGGGCTTGAGGTCCAATTAGTTGTAATCTTAGGCTTGAGGCCTCTTTGACTGTTGTATCGGGTTTAAGGCCCCGTTGCTTTACGATTCGGGCTTGAGGCCCAGTTAGTCGTGGTATCGGGCTTGAGGCTCTGTTGATTGTAACATCGGGCTTGAGTCCCAGTTCAGTTTGTAAAATGAGAATTCGGGCATGAGACCCTGTTGAACTGTGGATTTAGGCCGAGGCCTGTGAAACTGATTTGAATGGGATTCGAGGAATCCTGTTGAGATGGATCGGGTATGAGACCCAGTTGAAATGTGTTTTGAGAAAGAAAGAAAGTGTTTTGAAAATGATTATGAACCCTCCATGTGTTTATATGGTCTCCTCCAGACGTCGACCTGGATAGTCACGATCCACATACCAGAGAGGGTATCCCCATAGGGATCTCGTTCCAGGAGTGTGGGTTACTATTTATGTTGTGGTCCCGAACCAGATTCCGGAGAGATGATCGGACTAGGTCCAAAGATAGAGCCTCCCAAATGGAGATTCCTAGGAGAAGACTCGGAGTACGACCCAGGGTAGTGTGCACACTAGTATAGATATGATTAATCGTGACATATATCGGGGATGTGTTCTCTAGGGGCTGTGTGCCTCGAGGTGGGAATCTTCTCGGAAGTGCCGCGAATGGTTTATACGTATTTCGATACGTATGAGGTTTTATAAAAGTGATTTGAGGGCGGAGGCCCTGTGTTTTATGTTTTGGAGAATTGTTTTGGGCTGAGACCCACGTGACATGATTTGGGGCTAAGTCCCTATTGCTTTTAGTTACTGTGTTCTATGTTTTCAAGTTTGTGAATTCGGGTCGGGGACCCAAATGGTTTTATGGGCCATGACGGTTTATGGGAACCGGGCATGATCCCTTGAAAGGTTTTGAGAATATGTTTGATAAATTCAATGATTTTATGAACGTTTGATAAATGGTTTTGAGTGCATGCATATGCTTTTATTGAAGGGCATAAATGTCTTTATGCGAAAATGTCTTCAATGAAATGTTTATTTTGTCCACTCACGACCTTTGATGTTTTAAATGCCCTTCAGGTTGATTGCAGATGCGGGCTGTAGTAGAGACGAGACATCACACTCCTCTTCCTACTATCATGGTGTACTCTGATAAGCCAGTGAGGGCTAGAGATGGAATTTTTCCCTGGTCTGGCACTTCGTATCAGATGGGATTAGGCGTGTCCCACGTTAATCTTGGGGGATTTGGGACGGGTCCTGACACCCAATGGATGAGTGGCAAGTATCACCCATCCATTGCACAGCCCAAACACGTTCATGCACTTCACCCTTGCTTGTTCGTGCATACCAAACCCAATCCAAACCCGATCTTATCCATTTCCCTCTCAAACCATCACCCAATCCTTTCCATGCATGATTCAATCCATGGAGGAGACAGAGAGTGGTTGTTGAAGCGGAGGACAGTGAGGAAGCGGCCGAGCTGTCTTGCACGGTGGAGAGAGGTAAGTGAATCGGTTTATGACTTTCAATCCAAATATTTGATTTGGGCTTTACGAACGATTTTGGATGTTTGGATAGTGATAAATGGGTAGCTAGGATTGTATAGATGAGTATTTGAAGGTTTGTTCACGGCTGATGAACCCATGGAAGAAACTGGGCATGTGAACTGTGAGGGATGGAATTAAACCATGGGGTTTTGGGTGTTTTTCTTAGGTTTCTTCACACCATTAGACTTCTATGGATTAGATAGAAGAATGGAATTGAAATGGAAGTGAACATACAAAAAAAAAGGGAGATAAGGGGCTGAACCGGTTGCAGAGGATCGGCTGGTTCGAACCAGTCGAGAGGTTGAAGACGATCCACAGTGCTCGACGCGTGGGCTTCATGCGCAGGGACTTTAGGCCGCGTGTGGGCCACCTTTTGGGGATGTTTCCAACACACAAAATCATCCTTTCAATGTAACAAACATTTTGGGACTAGTTTCACGTCAATCGGACATCGTCATGATAATGTTCTGGACATCCGAAGGTTTAGGATCGAGTTTAAAAATAGTTAAGAATTCGGAAAAATTACGGGGCTTCGATGAGAGGTTAATAAGGTAGTTAGTAACCCTCTAGATTGATTTGGACAGGTTTGGGAGTCCCGGTGACGACGATTAGCCACGTGAGGCTTATAGCACGTAAACCGAGGCGGTAACTTAGGACGGTCTGTGAGTGGACTTTTATTTCTAAACTGTGACGCATGTAGAAATTTTTATATGGTTTATGAATATGATTCTATGATGTTGAATTTGATGATAGTGATTTATATGGTTTCACGCATTTCGAGGCGATTTACGTGCTTGCACGTAAATTGTGATTTTCGATTTTACACTGATTTTCCGTACTTATAGTTTTGGAAATGATTTCATGAAATGGTTTTGGATTTGAAAAGGTAAACTTAGGTTCGAAACCCATTTGTTTTGGAAACCCTCGGACTCGAAGTCCCTTTTAGCTACGTTTTCGGGCCAGAGGCCCAATTAGTTCTTGAATCGATTTTGGATTTGGAAATATGGATTCGGGCGCAAGACCCAATTAGTTTACGAAATGGGGCACGAGGCCCAGTTGGTTTACGATTCGGGCTGAAGGTACAGTTTGTATGTGAATTCGGGCTTAGGGCCCAGTTATGTTTTAACATTATGATTTCGGGTCGGGGACCCACAAAAGGATTTATGGTTCATGACAGTTTATTGGAACCGGCATGAACCCTTAAAAGGTTTTTATGGTTGATGACGGTTTATGGGGACCGACATGAACCCTTGAAAGGTTTTTATGGTTCGTGACGGTTTATGGGGGCTGGCATGAACCCTTGAAAGGTTTCTATGGTTCATGACGGTTTATGGGTACCGGGCATGAACCCTTGAAATGTTTTAAGAATGATTTCAAAAGTTTTTTCGTATACCATCCTTTATATATGAATTGTCTCCTCCGGAGAGGGTCGTTTGCCTAGGTGGACCCCAGAGTAGTCATAGAGCACTGACTGTGTGGAGTCGCCCCCGTTAGGTTCCTTACTCTAAGAAAGGCTATGGATTATAACCCCCAGGGAGGGTCATTGATCTACGGACGTTCACCTGGGTGGACCTTGGGGAGACTTGGGCTTTGAGGCCCCGGGTAGCACGCGGGTAGCTCTAGATATCATGACAGGATTGGTTCTATGAAATATATGGACAAACATGATTTCTTGGATTTACGAAATTGTGTTTTATGACTGATAAATGGATTTGAGCTGCGATCCCACATATTTTTATTATGTTCTAGATTTCTGTAAATGGTTTTGGGCAGGGGCCCGTATGATTATGGTTGTTTAAACGTGTGAGGTTTGATAAATAGTTTCACTATGCATGCATGCTTTTTACTGAAGGGCATAAAGGCCTTTTATGAAATGTGTTTTACTAAACTGATTACTTTTTGTCCACTCACAGTCTCTCTGTTTTCAATGCCCTTCAGGTTGAATACGGTGGGGATTGTAGCAGAGACCAAGACATCACATACCTCCTCTGGATCCTGGCGTACTGTGGAAGCTGGAAGGCTAAAGGTTTTAATTTTCCCTGGTCTGACACTCCGTGTCAGACAGGATCAGGAGCGGTCGTCGTTAATCCCGGGGGGATTGGGACTGGTCCTGACACCGGACGCTTCTATCGTGGACGATCCCAACGTCCGACATTTACCAGTTCCACTTTTCTCTAATCCACATTTGTCATGGCTCCTTAACGGTCCCAGCTTTCAGGTCTTCATACGGTGTCTACTGGTCCACTGGATCCTATCTCCAATAACACTACGGTCCTAAGCTGTTAGATTCACACATGCATAGATCCCGCTCGGGATTCAATCTCTCGAAAAATGCGGCATTCCATGCCAATCGAACCGTAAACCATCGCACCTCGTGTCACACTTAAGCTCACTAGGGTTCGATTCCACTGAGTCCACGTACTAGTACACTAACTATCAGATTGATGATAGGCTGTTACAACTGGAGAGACATCACATCCTTGACCTGTACGTCACTCTGAGAGCAAAACCCACTCTAATACAACTTGTTAGGACCCGTCTCAAATCCCCTGGGATTAACGTGGAACGTGCCTGATCCCGTCTAACATGAAGTGTCAGACCAGGGAATTTCCGTCCTTAGCCCTTCCAGGACTACTAGAGAGCTCCAGGGTATGGAGGAAGAATGTGATGTCTCGGTCTCTGCTACAGTCCGAATCTACGATCAACTTGAAAGGCATTCAAAAACATCGAAGCCGTGAATGGACAAAACAAAGATTTTATAAAATCATTTTCATAAAAATACCTTTATGCCCTTCACTAAAAGTATGCATGCATTCAAAAACCATTTCTCAAAACATTCACTGGGGCCTTGGCCCAAAATCCAATCAAAGTACCTGGGAACTCAGCCCAAATCCGACACACGTGTGTCTCAGCCCAAATATAGTACATGTGGGTCTCAGCTCAAAACCATCTCCGTGAAATCTCATACACATATACATATATACATATATAATCCATCCTAGACATTCTCTGATGTAAACTCGGGGAACACAGCCCCTAGGGAACTAATCCCCGATATATGTCACGATTTCTCTATATATAAGAATGCATACTACTCGGGGTCTCACTCCGAATCTACCCCCAGGAATTCTCCATCTGGGAGGCTCTACCTCCGGCTCTAGTCTGGGCGTCTCTCCGGATCAAGTTTGGGACTCCATCATATCGCCCACTCCTGGAATGTGCTCCCTCAGGGGACTACATTCCAAGTAGTGGATCGTGACTCTCCAGGTCGACGTTTGGAGGAGACCAATCAACTCATAAAGAAGGGTATATACATATTAGTATAAAAATCACAAACGGGACTCACGCCCTATACCACCGTCAACTGGGCATTTAGCCCGAACTTATGACTCAATGGGGCCTTTAGCTTGATTTCACAATTTAACTGGGCCTCAATCCAGATCTCATAATCAATGGCGCATCGAGCCCGATACCTCACGGTCAGTCATGATTTTGATCATAGTGATGCGTGCAATCACCAGTTTAGGACCTCTCCGTAACGACCCGTCCCGAATTCCGGGATTAGATTGGTAACTAATATTGTTTAGTCAGGGTAATTGGTGATTAGTTGGACGAAAACAGACGAACGATGCAAAATGACTATTTTTCCCCTAGTAATGGGTAAAATATTGACTTTTCATTTGGGCAGCCAAATGGACTTTGATCAATGACTGTGACGTAGCTTGGGTCGTCACAAGTTCATAGATAGGTGGCACGTTCGATTCCGACGTCCGAGGAAAAAGTTATGACGTTCGAAAGTTTAGGAGCATTTTGGTAATTTTGGTTAAAATGAGCGAAATGTTGAATTTTTGATCGGGAGGTCCGATGGTCGAGGGCCAAGGACCGTTACGTAGATCGGGATGATACGAATCCATAGACAGGCGGCACGTTGAAATCGAACTTCGAACGGGAAAGTTATGGGTCACGGAAGTTCGATTTCACTATGCACGTATTTCGAGGCAGTGATGAGGTGGCTTATTCTTATTGGGCAGATATTTTAAATGGAACCTATGGATGAGTGCTAAGTGTCACTCATCCCATTGGCCAATAACCCTAATTTGTGGATCTAGGTAATTAAATAATAATATCCTTATTATTTTATAATTTCCATTCATCTCATCTCTAATCCTAGCCATCTATTCCATCTCTCAATCAAATCCTCACCACTCATCTCATCTATCTCACTTCTCTCATCAGATCAACATTTTTATTCTTCTTCATCTCCAAACCCGAAAACCCCATATCTCATATCTCACACTTCTCCATATTCTCTCTTAAACACAAACTCACGTACCACCACACATACTACCATTCCTAATGTGAGCTGAGTGTGACCGTGAGAGAGTGTGAGATGATGGAAACGACGGTGGCCCACGGAAGGGAGCTCGACCGTGAGGTAAAATATTGAAAAATTCAACATTCGGTTTTATTAGGTTTTAATCAAAACTTACATTGAGGTTATGTTTCTGGGGACTCTAGGAGATGAATGAGATTGGTTTTGAGGCCTAGAACGGCCGGAGGCCACGGTGGTGGTTGCTTACGGACGGCCGGTTAGTGGATGAGCATTCAAGGTAAGGTTTAGTTCATTTATTTCGGTTTTAATAGCTAAAGTGATGGGAAATGATATTAGGATGAGATTAGGATTAAAATGGGACAAATGGGATGCAAATATGAAGGATTGGACCGTGAACCGGCCACGCCGGTCCAGACCGGTCCAGGAACCAGAAAAAAACCGATTCAGCTCATTGTAGGAGACAATGAACAGTGCACAAGGACTTTATTGGGCACGTGGGGGTGCGTGTCCCACTGTTTGGGAAAGTGTTCAACACGTGAAATCTTCTATTCGATGTAACGAACATTTTGGGACTGGTTTCGTGTCGATCGGACACCGTCTCGATAATGTTCGGGGCATCGGAAGGTTTCTGATCGGGATTTAAAATAGTTAAAAATTCGGGAAAATTACGGGGCTTCAATGACGGGTTAATAAGGTAGTTAGTAACCCTCTAGATTGATTTGGACAGGTTTGGGAGTCCCAGTGTTAGTGGCGGGTCCCGGGAAGGCCTATGGCACGCTTATCGAGGCTCATCGTTGGACGGTCTGTGAGTGGACTTTCGTTTTATAAATCTTATGCATGCATAAATTTTTTATATGGATTATGATTCTGATTATATGATGTTGATTTGGATATTGGTGAATTATATGGTTTCCCTCATTTCGAGGCGATTTACGTGCTTGCACGTAAATCGAGGTTTAGATTTTACTCTGATTTTCCATACTCATGGTTTTGGAAATAGTTGAATGAAATGGTTTTGAAATTGGAAAAATGAACTCGGGCATTAGGCCAAATTTTTTTGGAAACCTCGGACTTGGAGCCATTTGAGTTACGTAATCGGATCGGGGGCCCAATTGCTTTATGAAATCGGGTCAGGGGCCCAGTTGCTTACGAAATCGGCCTGAGACCCATTTGAGTTATATTATTGGGCCAGGGGTCCAGTTGATTTACGAAATCGGGACGTGTGCCCAGTTGGTTTACAAAATCGGGCATGAAGCCCAATTGGTTTATAAATGTGATTTCGGGTCAGGGACCCTAAATGGATTTGAATAAATGGTTTTGGATTTGATAAATCAGATGTTTGGACTTGTGATGGTTTTATGGAAATTCCGGGTAGGGCCCTTGTGATGTTTTGAAATGATTGATAAACTGTTTTCCATAAGCCATCTTGATACGAGGATATGTGATAGTCTCCTCCAGGTGTCTGGGACATTGGGAAGTCACGGTACATTGCCTGCGAGGGGTCATTATACGTAGCTACCGGACCGTATGATGACTCAAGGGCAGGAATGCTATGATTGGACGTGTCGGACATCAGACATCTGGGATGTCAGAGATATTGACCCGATGAGACTCCGGGTAGCACGCGTTGCTTGATACCGTGAGATATGGCGGCTGGGACGCTAGTCATCTGCGATGCCCAGGATGGTTTAAACATTTTTTTCTTGGAAGGTATTTGTGGTTATGGTTTTGGGCGGTATCCCACTTGGAATTAGAATTTAGTTTTGTAGTTTTGGGCTGAGCTCCCACATTGGGTTTTGAGTCATGGTTCTGAGCTAAGGCCCTAACGGTTGTTTTTAGTAAATAGTTTACTTACTGGTTTTCGATGCATGCATACGTTTTAATGAAGGGCATAAATATCTTTGTGAAATGTGTTTTATGAACTTATTTATTTTCGTCCACTCACAACCTTTGTTGTTTTAATGCGCTTCAGGTTGATCACGGATGCGACTGCAGCAGAGACTGGGACATTGCATGCCTCTTCCATCGATCCTTGCGCACTCTGGAACCTCGTTGGGGCAGTGGCTTTAGGTTATCCCTTGTCTGACACTTCATGCCAGACAGGAGCATGACACATCCCACGGTAATCCCGGGGGGATTGGGATGGGTCGTGTCAAGCTCTCAATCCTGGTATGTCGCCGTGAACATATCACTACCGCGACCACCTCTAAATCAGGGTGCACACATCACCAATCTCTCACTTATCCGTCAGCACTCCGAAGTCCAGCCTTCAATGGCTGCTCGACAATAGAACGTGCATCGTGACCTCTCTGGAGGGAACACATCACAAGTCCGGAGGTGAGTGTCATATCGTCTATCGCCGTGCACACGGCACCTGTCGCGCCCATAGGTCATCAATAAGGCTACATGCCCGAGTCAAAACCAAAACCAATTGGGTCTCATGCCCAGTTTTACCATTTCAAAACCATTTCATTGAAATCGAAACCATAAATGCGTGTAAGCACGTATAAAACAGAAAACCTCGAAACACATGCAAGTACGTAAACACACACACACAAGTGCACTCATGGCATCAAAAAACATGTATTAAAACACTTATAAAACATTTATGCATGCATCGATTCATAAAAGAAAGTCCACTCACAGACCATCCGAGTTGTCGCCTCGATAAGTGTGTTGTACGCTTTCCCGAGTCGATCACTGTCTCTGGGGTTCCCAAACCAGTCCAAATCACTTTAGAGGGTTTCTAACTACTTAATTAACCCCTCACTAAAGCCCCCTAATTTTCCGGTATTTTAACTATTTTTTAACGTGATCCTAAACCTTCCCACAACCTGAACTATTTTTAGACGATGTCTGATCGACTCGAAACCAGTCGCCAAATGTTTTTTACATCGGATAGATGAAATAACATGTTGGAAGTTTCCCAAAAAACCTCCCCACGTGCCGCCACGTGCCGCCTGAAGGCCCTAAGCATGGGCTTCACGAAAAACCCAAAAAATCTCACCGGTTCGATTCCTCCCTCACGGTTCAGTTTTTTCCCTGAGCTACTCAGCCATCAGCCACCACCCACCACCCAAAAACATCCCTAGACACTCCTAACAACCCATTAAACCTGTCCTAATCGACTAAAACCATCCATAACGTTTAAATCGCAAAAATAGGAAAACTTGAACTTCGCCGGGTTTCGGGTTTTTACCTTGCACGGGGTTTCTCCGTCGACCACGACGGCAATGTCCTTGCGTACCCACCATCCTCACCTCACACTCTTGGCCTCACACATGGTCAGATGGGGAAGGGATTGGATTGGGTCAAAAGGTTGATCGGGTTGGTGGGGAAATGATCGAACAAATGGGAATGGATATGCATGAACGAGAAAATGATCGGTCGGGAATGGATGAATGATACTTGTCATTAATCCATTGGGCTTGTCCTAAAATTCTAGGCCCACTTAATGACAAATGGCCTCCGTCTCGTAAAACATGCAATAGTTCGTTCGAACTTCAGTGAACCGTAACTTTTTTGTCGAATGTCCGAATTCGAAGTGCCGCCTGTCTACGGACTCGTATCGACCTGTCCTACGTAACGGTCCTCGGCCCTCGGCCATCGGACCTCCTGGATCAAAAGTCAACTTTTTGCCCTAGTTTAGGGGCAAAATCGTAATTTCGCCATGAACGACCGTTAATCCTCGGCAAATCCCCTATTAGCCTCGCTAATCCGTCATTAATTCTTAATTAGTCCTTAAAATCAGGGACGGGTCGTTACATAACAGATTTATACCTGAACTTTTAAATGTTATAATTACTCTCCTAAATTCTTCAAAATGTATCAATATGCTCACTTCGTTAACTAATCCATTAAAATTTATGTTAAACGCTTAGGTGGAAAAAATGAGACATATTGTTTAAATATTAAAAAATTTTAAATTTTAAAAAATTATGTATTCCAAAAAGAAAAAAAATTGCATTGTCTCGGCCATTCCTCCCCACTAGAAATTTCGTGATTCAGACGAGAAAATTTCAATTTTGTTGATGCCGAAGTCGTCTAGACTTGAAGCATTCCTTCTCGATCCCTACACACATTAACGAGAAACAAACAGGGTTAAGGTTGAAGCTCGAAGGGGGTGGTTCAGCCAAGAACACTTCGATGCCTAAGTCTCTTTAATCGAGAGAATATTGGCATGAGTTCTGAATTGCCTTTAGAGGTGAGATGAGGCTTTGTATTTATAGTAAAGCCTTGAGAGTGACCGAAGTACCTGATTGGTTGAATGAGATAGTTTTTAATAAGTGATTCTACAGGGAGAAATTACTATTATTAACTATATAAATAATAATAAATAACTTGCGAGGTGATTATTTATTATTGGAATTGATCTGATTAATTAATATATTCAATTGATAAATATATTAAATTAATGCAAAGATCGTGTCATGCCGTCATCGTCTATACTAAGGGTGAAATTGACATTATGAGAATTATGGACCATGTGACAGCTCTGCAATGCTCTGGTGATTTATGATTCCACGAATGCCCCTACATCGCTTAGGAGTTTAGGGAATCCTACGGGAGGTAATTTTTATTGTGGTCCCGATAAACCAATTTTGTGGAAGTTGAACTTCCCCTTGAATATTCCTTGCACGTGTGTTGGAATTCAATTGTGCTTAAATTTCCAAACCAAATTGAAGTTGGAAGCCTTAGGTACATGGTTTGCTCCAAATTGATTTTTGGATCCCAATATGTCACACCCCGCCTCATCCAATGCAATATTGTCTGCTATGGGCCCGCTTCTGTTGGGTGCCCACACGGGTCCCTGCCCTCATGGCTTTGCTTCTGAAAGTCCCACCCCCCAAAAGCGTTGCATTGGATAGAAGCAGGGAGTGACAATTTAGTAACAGAGCCCAGCCCCCGCCAAAATTTATTGTTCTAGCGAGGACGCAGGGCCCCAAGGGGGGTGGATTGTAAGACCCATGCTTCGAGCATGGTGAGAAATCCCACATCACCCGGAGGAAGTGGGGTTTGTACCATATATGTGTGGGCACGCCTTTCCAATGCAACACATTTTATGGGTTGGACCCCCAGAAACAAAGCCATGAGGGCGGGGACCTGTGTGGGATGGGTCCAACAGGGGTGGACCCAAAGCGGACAATATTGCATTGGAGGAAGCGGGGTGTGAGACCCCCAAAAGGCGTTTCATTGGATAGAGGTGTGCCCACACATATAAGGCGCATCCCCCATTTTCATCCGAGCGATGTGGGATTGCTCACCATGCTCCAAGCATGTGTCATAGGGGCTCATCATCCTCGCTGGCACAAGTTAGGCTCTAATACCAAATTTTCATGCACCTCTCCTTCAATGCAATATTGTCTTTTTTGGGCCCATCCATGTTGGGCTAAGCCCACACAAGTCTCTGCCCTCATGGCTTTACTTCTAGGGTCCCACCCCTAAAATGGGTTGCATTGGATAGAGGCGGGGCATGACAGAATGTTATTAGAGCTGGACCCGATCGGATTGTGCCAACAAGGATGCTGAACCCCAAGGTGGGTGGATTATAAGACTGGTGAGCTTGGGAAGCAAGACCGGTGAACAATCCAACATCGCTCAGGGAGGGAAACATGAAGTGCTTTATATCTGTGGAAGATGTCTTCCTAGCAACGAGGCCTTTTGGGAGCTCACTAGATTTAGATTCCTTGGGAACTCCAATGTTAACCGAGATTAGACTGAAGCAATCCAAAGATGGTTAACCCACAGAGAAGTGGCGCATGAGTTCCCAAAAACATGACTGTGCGGGTATGACCTGAAGCAGACAATATTGCATTGGAAGATGCGGGACGTGACAATTTGGTATCATAGCCCAACCCCCGTAGGAATTAAATGTGCCAACGAGGATGCTAGGTCCCTAGGCGGGCAGATTTTACTCCCCATGCTTGGAGCATGGTACTCACATTACCTGGGGGAAATAGAGGATCCATCTTATTTGAGCGGGTACACATCTATCCATTGTAACACATTTTGAGGGTGGGACCCCCAAAATCAAATCGATGAAGGTGAGGACCCGTGTTGGCTGGGCCAAATGTGGCTTGGCCCAAAGCGGAAAATATTGCATTGGAAGAGGCAGGGCATGACACAATAAGTAATTAGGATTAAGCTCCAAGTCCATGTAAAGAGCCTGTTAGGGTTTTGCTCCTTATTTTTCGTAGTCTGATAGCCTTCTTTTAACCATTTTGGGTTTCTTTCTTCTTAGTGCCATTGTAGGTCAAGTAAGACTAGCTGGTAGCTACTGAAGACTTGAGTGTGCCTATATGTGGAGGTACAACACGGTCTAAAACAAGGTGGGCCGAGCACTTCAGGGAGTGTTAACTGGGATATGTCACCGCGCAAGCAGCTCATGTGAGGCTGAATGCATGTGGCTTGCGGTGTGTGGGGGCACACATAGGCACTGCATATAGGCTATAAGATCTTGTACTAAAGTTGAGAGGTGCACCATGGCTGTGCCAAGTCTTATCGGCTTGATTTTTGGCTAGCCTATGCTTACACATTTGAGTGGGCATGCGGCTTGGCAGGATGACCAGCTGGGGAGAGTGACGTGTGAATGGTGACGTCAGGGAATCTTGCAGGAAAGAGTGGGGCCTTTTGCAGCTTGTTGGTTTTTTGTTTTTGTTTTTGTAGTCACTTTCATTTTTTGTGTACAAGTTGAATTAGGAATAGCAATCCTTAAATGATGTGTCTGAAGGTCGTAACAACCACCGTTATTGTGAGTGAGTAAAAGCAGGAGAGATTAAATGAAGACAGCAACCAAAAAAATGCAATAAATGTATGTCGGTAGGATGTTGGAGCATGGTCTTTACGACCGGGAGTGATTCGTGGCTGGAGTAGAGGGACAATTGGCGTCAGGGTATTTTAGTGCTTCGATTCGCACCTTGGTGACCCGCGACTCAGATTTTCACCATCACCAATTACTTTTTGACTTCTTGTTTGTTTCTTTTGCTGCTCATTTGATAGCCCCCATGTAACATAATAATAAAATATATTTTATATTTTTATTATGTATCTTAATACATGTGAATGTATATTTTTTCTTTTCCTTTTTTTTTTGAAGATTTCAGGAGCTGTAGATGCCCTATTGCATTGATTCAAGCAGTGTTGCGCTCTACTCATCGAAAAAAATAATTTCAAGATGCATGAAGGCATGCTTTTGACAAGGTCTTGAAGAAATCATTTTGTGGAGTAACAAATTGTAACACCATCGGGTGGTAGTCTCAGAATTTGTTGAAGTTTCTAACTTCAGGAGATGGTGGAGTTGACATCAAGATGTTTTTCCAATTGACATGTTCGTGGTACTTGGCAGATAAGAAAACATAACACATTGATGGACTTGTCGTCCTCAGGTGTTGGTAGAGACAACATCAAGAAGTTCTTCCTAATGACCACGCGCATGGTGCTTGGCAGATAGGAGAGCTCGCCGCATTGATGGGACTGTCATCTTCAAGTGCTGGTGAAGCCAATATCGAGATGCTATTCCGAATAACATACATATGGTGCTTGGTGGATAGGAGAGCTTGAAAAATTGATCGACTTGTCATCTTCATGTGCGGGTGGAGCAACATTTAGGTTTAATATAGGAAATTCGATCAGTTCTATGACTTGAAGTCAGGCATGTCATAGCGCAAGGTGAGGCACAATAGAAGGCAACGCAGGGCATGGTTGGAGCACGAAGTGATGCATCATATGATAGCGTTCTTTCTAATGAGCATGCATGTAACGACCAGACCCAAAATTTCGTGATTATCGATGACAGTACCCATCCCAATCCCCCTGGAGTATCATGTGATGTGCCTTGCTCCCGTCTGACACCACGTGTTAGAACAGTTATAAAACTGTAACCCACTTGGGGTTTCTAGAATGCGTAATGATTTCCAGATTACATAGCAGCATGTGATGTCTCGGTCTCAGCTACCGCCCGCATCCGCGATCAACCTGAAGGGTATAAAAAACATTAAAACTGTAAGTGGATAAAAATAAACAGTTTATAAAACCATTAAACGAAAAGACATTTATACCCTTCACTTAAAAACGTGCACGAATCAGAAAACAGTATCTCAAACACTTTCTCAAAAGCAAAAAATATTTCTTTTCAAATCAATTATAGTAAAATAGTCATCGAATCAAGTTTCTCAATAGGGTCTCAGCCCATAACGGGTCTCCGGCCAAATCCAAATCACGTAGGGTCTCAGCCCAAATCAAATCACATAAATCTTCTCAATGAGGCTTCTACCCAAAACATAGACTCACATTCGGAGTCGTATGAAAACATGAGTAACCAATCCTCATTATCCAATATCCAACAAATCATCTCAATAGTCACAATATCTACGCAATGCGTGCGACTCAGGATTACACGTCCGAGTATACACCCAAGATCTACGACGCCTAAGTTAGAGACTCAAGATCGGAGCTCCTGACTCGATGTCTGAACGATGGCATTCCTAGGCTCAAAGCCCCTCCCTCGATTTTTGTGCTACCACGAATAATATGAAAAATGGTTCTAGACATGTGCATTTGACTCATATCGTCTCGATCTACGTAATGGACCTCTATCCATGTGCATTTGACCTCCCCGGTCAAAAGCCAACATTTTCACTCATCTAGGGGCAAAATCGTAAATTGACCCCAATTGTCTGATAATCCTCGATTAATCCTTGATTAATCCATAATTAATTTTCGGTAATCCCATAAATTCAGGATGGATCTTTACAATCTACCCCCTTAAAGAATTTCATCCTCGAAGTTCAAAGCAACTCCAATCCACAGCAAAACTGCGGAAATCCAATCCTACCTCCAACTCGAGGCTCTCACGAGTGTACTAATACGCCCAACATCTATCCACAGTACTCACCAACACAAATGTCACTCGACGTCAACTACAATCCAAAGGTCAATGCTGAAACTCAGCTCATCCTCTGTAACCATATCCAACAAGCGCGTGACCAAACCATGAATGGAAATCCCAACACTTAATATCAAGTCTCAAATGAGACAACGACACTCGTCGATCTCACATGTCACCTACGCAGGTGTACTCGAAATCGAAGTTGACAATTCTACTCAGCAGGAGCATCACAAGTCCTCTGTCTCACTTGAAAGTCTCTAACCGTTAATCACACTCATGACGCACAATCGTGTTAAGCCGGTAACTCATCGGATCCACTATCACCACTCGAGTCACTAACGAAAACTCGACTCATTTTAGAGTCCCAACATCGTACCTCGTGTCACTCAACTACCCACGCTGTGATCTTGACTCCTCTCGAGTCTTAATCCGGCATCTCAATCATCCTTAGTGTATCTTGACCCAATAAAATACTTGTTATAGCGAGGCAATCACAAACACAATCACTAGGGTTCCTATGGCCAACCATGGCCCTGAGTTCCATGCACGCACAACAACTGAACCCTCTAAAGCCACCCTGCACTTGCGCACAGTATTCGATGTTTGGTTCTCGTTTCCAATTTACCATCAACATCAGACCCCGTCCGATTACCATACCATGTCCATCTCAAACTCAATCTGATGATCGTACACATCAGTTAGACAGATCAATACTCAGCAATCTCGCTGTCAAACATGCACTACTTATGGGTGCATAAAACACACAAACACAAAGGATCCACTCATAGGCCAACTCATGGACTACACTCATGCAACGTCCGACTATGTATTAATATCCACACAAATCCACACACCACAATGATCTCGGATCTAATCCGTCTATCAGATAGCTGACATGCCAATCATAATCTGATACTAGAACATGTCTGTCCGATTTCTATTCTGCACAGACCGTACACTATACTCAACGTCCTACTCAACGTCCTCTTTGAGTTCTTCCGGTCACCCGACCAGCACTTGAGATGTACCCAACATATACTCATCGAGAACTCCAGAGACCAACCAACTCACATCTACCAATACATACCAATCCAAACCTCGTCCTTCATCCCGACGAATGGTTGGATTCTGAAGCTGTGATGTAAACCTCTAACCTAGTAATCCTCTCAACAGTAAGGATATGACCGATAACACCAACATGGGTCCACCAAAATGATACTCACTCTGCTTGGTATATTGCTGCACCCCCTAAGGCTAATTAAAACTAGGCTTCAATCGCTCATATGCCTTTATACTTCTCCAGCACGCCAAGAAATAATAGAAGAAAATTAAATTGTAAGCTATAGAACTTGACACCACTTAATATATGAATTACGGATTTCCTCCGCTTAGCCCATGATAAGGTCATGTATGCAGAAAGTCAAAACGGATGACATCAAAGTTCATCCGATGCTAGTGTGAATACAAATCCAAAATACACTCATCAACGTCAAGTGACACCAAGCACCTTCAGCTCCTTAACTCATTCAAATTGGAATGACTTGAAGAAGGAAGGCGACACCATAGTCAGATATAATGAGTGAGTATCACATTGGTTGACCCGTGTTGGTGATATGGGGTCATGTTCTGTTAGTTGAGGGAGCTAGTATGGAACCACCGAGGTTCATGATTGTTGAGGATTAATTTGAGTATGGATTGAGGTGGTCGAGGATCGCAAATGATTGTGGATTGAGAGAATCGAGATGCTTATGCAGCAGGACGTTTTGGTCGGATTTGGGCTATTGTTTAGGGAGTCAACTCGATATGAGATGATAAATTGAGTGAGTAGAAGGTGGACCACTGCTCTAGGATAACTGTTTTGGTTGTTAGTGGGAGTTTTCCATGGTAGCATGGGCAGGAAAGTTGGAATTACGATCTCCTTGAGAGATGTGTAGGATGATGATATGTTAAGCATAATTCAGGAAAAGGTGAATAGTCGATGGCTCGAGTAGGATGCTTGCAAGCTCGTTATGGCTCCAGATGGAGAGTTACTGCACAGTGTTCTAGTGAGACTGTAACAACCCCGACATTCGAAAAAGGAAAAATTTTGGAAAATTTGAAGAAAATGACGATTTTGCCCCTAGAATCGGGCGAACAATTGACTTTTGGTTTGAGCGGTCAAATGAACTTTGACAAATAATTGTGACGTAGTTCCGTACGTCACGATTTCATAGACAGGTGGCACGTCTAATTCCGACATTCGAGGAGAAAGTTATGACGTTCGGAAGTTCAAGGGCATTTCGTAATTAGGTCAAAAGGAGGAAATTGTTGACATTTTGTTCGACCACTATTTTTCACGTAATTCAAGGGCCGTTAGGTAGGTCTCGATGCCCTGAGTCCGTAGACAGGCGGCATGCTGAAAACGGACCTCGGACGGATGAGTTACGGTTCTAGAACGAGGAGGGGCATTTTGGTAATTTTGTGAAGGAGGGGCAAAATGGTAATTTCCAAGGGTGCAATTTGAAACTGCCGTGAATGGGCTTTGTGGGAATTGTTTAAATATTAAGTGGCAGGTGCACAATGTGTGTGTTAGTGTGTTGAATTGGAAATTGAAGCTAGTGGGTGTTTTGAATTGTAAAACAGAGCACTGGTGAATTGATTTTGCGTTGAGTGGGTTGAGCAGAGCACGGGTATGCAATAGTGGGTTTGGGAACAGGTGCTGGTGCTTCTAAAAATTGAAAAACAGAGACATTGTGTAACGGCCCGTCCCAGAAACTAGGGTTAAGATAGTGATTAAGATGGGATTAGTAAGCTTAATCGGGGGTTAGTTGGTCTCGCTAGGTTCGTTAGGGTAGAATGACGATTTGTCCCTAGTTTGGGCAAAAAGTTGACTTTTAGTTCAGGCGGTCAATTGAACTTTGACCGATGACCAAGACGTATTTTAGGACGTTATGAATCCATAGACAGGTGGTACGCCCGATTCCGACATCCTAGGACCGTTAGATAGATCTTGTCGTCCTGAATCCAACGACAGACGGCACGTATTCATCGGACTTACGATGTGGGAGTTACGGGTCTAGAAAGGTAGTGGCAAAGTTGTAATTTTGGTTAAAATATAAGGGTATTTTGGTCTTTGTGCTCTCGGATGTGTGCAACAGATAGGGACAGATGGAGGGCTGAGATTGAAACAGATGTGAGGGAGAGGAGAGGATGGTGACGCGTGGCAAGGGCCTAGTGGCTTCTAGGCGTGTGCACGGTCCCAAGTATTTGGGGTGCCCGTGTGTATGTTCTTCGAACCAGACAGAAACAGAGGGAGAGAGTTGGGAAAATTGGACGGTGTTTTGTGTGAGTTGTGTGAATTGGTGAGAGGGTGAGTGATTAGAGACTGAGAGGGAGACAGTGAGAAGGTTAGACGGTGCGGTGGCTGTGTGTGTGGGAGTTGAGAGCCACGGGAAAACAGGAAGGAAAATAGGGAGGAAGTGAGTGTTTGTGGGTGGTGTTGCGGTTGTGATCGATCAAGCGAGGCCAGAGGAGGTGTCCAGAGGCTGGAGGTAGACCGGAGGAGCTACTGCCTCCCGGCTGAGCTCACGACGGCGAAAGGAGGCCGGTAATTCCTTATTTTCCCTTTCGATACTCTGTTTTGCTGTCGAGTTTCAAGTCAAGAGTCGTGGCGTTAGGGGTTGAATCGAGGAGTCTAGTGAGGTCTAGGGGACTTAGTAGGGTCCTAGGGTTCTTCTAGTTGTACAGCCGTGGCGGAGGAGTGCACGACGGAGTCTAGACAACGGAGAGTACCCTGTGTACTCTGTTTTTCCCTTTTGCTTCAAACGTTAAGTCGTGAGTTTTGGGTGAGAGTCGATGGTCTTGGTACGTTGGGTGAGGTTTAGGACAGTCCTAGGAAGAGTTTGGGTAACCACCGTGACGGGGGAAGACTTGGGTGGCCGGAGAAGGAAACAGGGCAGGTGTTCGGGTTTCTGTTTGAGCTTGAATCGACATGTTAGAGGCTGAGACGAAGAGTTTGAGTGAGGGGGCTGAGTTCCTTAGGACGGGACGAAGCAGTGGGAGAAGAGAGAGATCGATTTGGTACAGATACGGCGGAGAACCGCTGACGCCGGTTCGATTTGTAGGCACTGTGCTGAACCGGGTCGACGCGAGGAAGACGAAGGTACTGTAGCTGGCGCGTGAGGGCCACGCGCAGCAACTTTGGGCGGCGCGTGGGGGCGCTTGCGGCGGTGTTTGGGGAAAGTGTCAACTAGGTTTTTCGTCTAGGAGTTGTGACGAGTCTGTTGGACTTGGTTTCAGGTGGTTCGGACGTCGTTTGAGGTTAGTTCCGTGAGGGTGAAGGTTTAGGGTTCCAGTTCGTTACGTTTAGGACCCGGGGATTTTCGTGGTGAATTAGGAGAGTCTTCGTAGATGTGTTAGTAACGTACTTTGGCGGTTGTTGACAAGATCTGGAGTTCCCGAGGAAGCTGAGGAACGTACGAGACGTTCGGTACGTGATTGAGGGCTCGGTACTGTGAGTGGACCCTTTCCATAAACTCGAACATGCATAACTGCTTTTCTATAAATGTTTTATATCTGTGATTTCATGATTTGAATTTATGATGTGGTTTTACATAATTGCACGGTTTTCGAGAAATAACTATTTGGCATATTTTACGAGAAAGGCTTGATTTCTGATCATGATGCCATGGTTTTGGGGTTTCAAAAGTTAAATGATTTTCAATGATTATAAGTGGATTTTGGAACACGATTTGATGATCAATGATTTTCGGTTTTGAAATCGGATTTCGAGAATCGAGATTTGGTTTTAAGATTGGAACGTGGAATTCCGGATTTGGGTTCGGAATGACGGTTCTGGATGCCGGAATGGCATCAGACCGGTGATTTCGGATTCTGGTTTGGATGTGAATTTAGAAATGGTTTTTAAATGGTTTTGGATTGGATTTGCTGGATCTGTTTATTGGGTTTAAAGACCCGGATATTGTGATTGACGGGGGACGGGCCCAGATTGGGTTTGAAGACCCGGATTGAGTTTAAAGACTCGGGAGTTTAAAGACTCGGATATATTGATATTTCCGCCGTAGGCGTATTGAGTTTAAAGACTCGGTAGTTTAAAGACTCAGATATTATTGAGGCCTGGATTGAGTTTAAAGACTCGGGAGTTTAAAGACTCGGATAGGTCCAGCAGGTTTGATCGGAAAAGATGGTTTGATATTCACGGTTTATGATACGAATTTATGATGTTTCTGCTATGTTTTCTATATTTTTTTTAATAACTGAGTTATGCATGTGGTTTTCCTTTAAAATGGTTTTGGAACTTTTCTTTTATTTGTGGTCCACTCACACCTTCTGTTTTTAAATTGCCCTCCAGATCGTGGAGCTAGCGCGAGGTGTCGGCGTCGAGGCAGCGTCTAAGGCATAGAAGTCGCGAGAGGGGTCCCGGAGTGTTTTTCTTTTCCGCGTGCGTGTATCTAGTTGATCGGTTTTATTTTCTGTGTATTTGGGACTATGCTCTGTAAACTCTTAACTTCGGGATATTTTAGTTTCTCCTGCGTCTGACTGAGTACTTTGGTGCTTGCGTGTGAGTTTTACTTTGGTGTTGTGTCGGGGAGTCAGACGGGAGCAGGATTTACCTCGGATTTCGGGATGAAAATGGGGTGGGTCCTGACAAATTGGTATCAGAGAATAGGTTTGTCGAGTTTGTTGAGTTTTTCGGTTTGTGAGGTTGTTTGACTGTTTCTATGCCTTTTTCAGCGTGCGATTGACGATGCCTCCGAGACGTAGACCCTTTTCACGACCTGAAGACGAAGTAGCAAGAGGGACAGAGAGTGCTACGATTGAGTGAGCCCAGCGGCTTGGGGCTACTACTTTTAGTTGTGGGGCTGATCCTGAGGAAGCCCAGAGGTGGATCACGAGACTTGAGCGGCTTTTTGCAGTGATGCATTGCCCGCCGGAGGAGCGAGTGTTACTAGCTACGTTTTTACTGGATGGTGCGGCGTACGAGTGGTGGTATACCCTCGAGTTGTCTGGCTGGGACGCCCACACCGTGACTTGGGAGACGTTTCGGGAGAGATTCCTGGAACAGTATTACCCTCGTTCTTTCCGAGATGCCAAGGATGCTGAGTTTCTGCAGCTTCAATAAGGGAATCTGAGTGTGGCTGAGTACAAACAGAAGTTTCAGATGTTATCTCGGTTTGCTCCTGCGTTTGTGGCCACTGAAGCCGAGAAGTGTCGGAGATTTGAGTTGGGCCTGCGAGGTGAGATTCGAGCCATAGTGACGGCTGGATCGTTCACTACCCTCCGAGAGTTGTAGGACGCAGCGGTGAGGGTTGATGCGAGCTTGCCGGTGCGACGCCGGGAGCCACCTTTTCTGGGAGCTTCGAGTCTGAGGACACCGAAAAGGGGTAACTTCAGTGGAGTTTCGTCGTCAGGCGATGATCGTTTTGGTAGACCTGGTAGTTTCCAGAGTTCAAGATTTCATGGTTATCGGACACAGCCGACTCCGCAAGCTAGTGCAACGTCTGTTGCGTCGACAGGGCAACCGGGTCCTTCTGGACGGGATGTTTGTTTCTTCTGCGGAGAGCGAGGTCACTTTCGACGTGAGTGTCCACTGTTGCGACAGGAAGGTGGTGTAGGCCGAGGAGTGGCGGAACCTGGACAGAGTACAGCGTCGGGGATAGCTGGAACTAGGGGAGGTGGTGGTGCCACTAGTAGTCCGAGGGGACATGGTAGAGCGTCAAGATCTCAGGCCCGAGTGTTTTCGATGACCCAGGAGGAGGTTCAGTCAGCACCAGGTGCAGGGATAGGTACTTGTATTACTTTTGGTTGTGTTGTACCTACTTTGTTGTTGGATCCCAGGGTAGAGTCTAGGATTTTCCTAGGTGACCTAGAATGTTATGGTGAGTTCCGATGAAGGATGACGGAAGATATGGGTAAGGAGTGAGTATAACTGATCGATATGAGGTTATTGAAGGAAGAGAATCCAAAATCTATAGTTTGCCTTTAGGACTTTGTAGATTTATTCTGATAGTGGCCGAAGTAGCAGCCGAGGGAGTAAGCTAATAAATAGGTGTTCCTGTTTGAACTAGATTGTCTGGGTTAGGATCCGAGTTGGTTTTGGAATGGTGAGGTGGTAGTACGTGAGGATGTACTCTGTGAATTCTATTGGGTACTCCATATGAGGTATTTCAAAATATCTTTTTTTTCTGTTCATAGAGTTTCCCTTGCGAACACCATGAAGTGTACCTTGTAGTTGGGGATGGTGTGAACGACCTAAGGTGGAGATGATAGACAGGAAACCTAGGATAAGTTGTTGTTGACCTAAAATGGATTACCAGGTAGGAGACCCTAAGTGTTGGGAACTAGCTGTGGAATTTCGGGGACGAAATTCTTTTTAGGTGGGTAGGTTGTAACGACTCGTCCCAGAAACTAGGGTTAAGATAGTGATTAAGATGGGATTAGTAAGCTTAATCGGGGGTTAGTTGGTCTCGCTAGGTTCGTTAGGGTAGAATGACGATTTTGACCCTAGTTTGGGCAAAAAGTTGACTTTTAGTTTGGGCGGTCAATTGGACTTTAACCGATGACCAGGGCGTAGTTTAGGACGTTATGAACCCATAGACAGGTGGTACGCCCGATTCCGACATCCGAGGAGGAAGTTATGACGTTCGGAAGGTTGAGGGCATAATCGTAATTTGGGTAAAATAGGGGGAAAGTTGACTTTTTGGACAATCGGGTTTTGGTACGTTGACCTAGGACCGTTAGATAGATCTTGTCGTCTTGAATCCAACGACAGGCGGCACGTATTCATCGGACTTACGATGTGGGAGTTACGGTTCTAGAAAGGTAGTGGCACAGTTGTAATTTTGGTTACAACAGAAGGGTATTTTGGTCTTTGTGCTATGGGATGTGTGCAACAGATAGGGACAGATGGAGGGCTGAGATTGAAATAAATGTGAGGGAGAGGAGAGGATGGTGACTCGTGGCAAGGGCCTAGTGGCTTCTAGGTGTGTGCACGGTCCCAAGTATTTTGGGTGCCCGTGAGTATGTTCTTCGAACCAGACAGAAACAGAGGGAGAGAGTTGGGAAAATTGGACGGTGTTTTGTGTGAGTTGTGTGAATTGGTGAGAGGGTGAGTGATCAGAGACTGAGAGGGAGACAGTGAGAAGGTTAGACGGTGCGGTGGCTGTGTGTGTGGAAGTTGAGAGCCACGTGAAAACAGGGAGGAAGTTAGTGTTTGTGGGTGGTGTTGCGGCTGTGATCGATCAAGCGAGGCCAGAGGAGGTATACAGAGGCTGGATGTAGACGGGAGGAGCTACTGCCTCACGGCTGAGCTCACGACGGCGAAAGGAGGCAGGTAATTCCTTATTTTCCCTTTCGATACTTTGTTTTGCCGTCGAGTTTCAAGTCGAGAGTCGTGGCGTCAGGGGTTGAATCGAGGAGTCTAGTGAGGTCCGGGGGACTTAGTAGGGTCCTAGGGTTCTTCTAGTTGTGCAGCCGTGGCGGAGGAGTGCACGACGGAGTCTAGACAACGGAGAGTACCCTGTGTACTCTGTTTTTCCCTTTTCCTTCAAACGTTAAGTCGTGAGTTTTGGGTGAGAGTCGATGGTTTTGGTGCGTTGGGTGAGGTTTAGGACAGTCCTAGCAAGAGTTTGGGTAACCACCGTGACGGGGGAAGACTTGGGTGGCCGGAGAAGGAAACATGACAGGTGTTCGGGTTTCTGTTTGAGCTTGAGTCGACGGGTTAGAGGTTGAGACGAAGAGTTTGAGTGAGGGGGATGAGTTCCTTAGGACGGGACGAAGCAGTAGGTGAAGAGAGGGATTGATTTGGTACAGGTACGGCGGAGAACCGCTGACGCCGGTTCGATTTGCAGGCACTATGCTGAACCGGGTCGACGCGAGGAAGACAAAGGTACTGTAGCTGGCGCGTGAGGGCCACGCGCAGCCACTTTGGGCGGCGCGTGGGGGCGCGTGCGGCGGTGTTTGGGGAAAGTGTCAACTAGGTTTTTCGTCTAGGAGTTGTGACGAGTCTGTTGGACTTGGTTTCAGGTGGTTCGTATGTCGTTTGAGGTTAGTTCCTCGAGGGTGAAGGTTTAGGGTTCCAGTTCGTTACGTTTAGGACCAGGGAATTTTCGTGGGGAATTAGGAGAGTCTTCGTAGACGTGTTAGTAACGTACTTTGGCGGTTGTTGACAGGATCGGGTGTTCCCGAGGAAGCTGAGGAACGTACGAGACGTTCTGGACGCGATTGAGGGCTCGGTACTGTGAGTGGACCCTTTCCTTAAACTCGAACATGCATAACTGCTTTTCTATAAATGTTTTATATCTGTGATTTCATGATCTGGATTTATGATGTGGTTTTACATAATTGCACGGTTTCCGAGAAATAACTATTTGGCACGTTTTACAAGAAAGGCTTGATTTCTGATCATGATGCCATGGTTTTGGGGTTTCAAACGTTAAATGATTTTCAATGATTATAAGTGGATTTTAGAACATGATTTGATGATCAATGATTTTTGGTTTTGAAATCGGATTTCGAGAATCGAGATTTGGTTTTAAGATTGGAACGTGGAATTCCAAATTTGGGTTCGGAATGACGGTTCTGGATGCCGGAAGGGCATCAGACCTGTGATTTCGGATTCTGGTTTGGATGTGAATTTAGAAATGGTTTTTAAATGGTTTTGGATTGGATTTACTGGATCTGGTTATTGGGTTTAAAGACCCGGATATTGTGATTGACGGGGGACGGGCCCGGATTGGGTTTAAAGACCCGGATTGAGTTTAAAGACTCGAGAGTTTAAAGACTCGGATATATTGATATTTCCCCCGTAGTCATGTTGAGTTTAAAGACGCGGGAGTTTAAAGACTCGGATATTATTGAGGCCTGGATTGAGTTTAAAGACTCGGGAGTTTAAAAACTCGGATAGGTACAGCAGGTTTGATCGGAAAAGTTGGTTTGATATTCACGGTTTATGATATGACTTTATGATGTTTCTGCTATGTTTTCTATAACTGTTTTAATAACTGAGTTATGCATGTGGTTTCAAAACGGAGGGCTAAACCCGGTTTTCCTTTAAAATGGTTTTGGAACTTTTCTTTTATTTCTGGTCCACTCACACCTTCTGTTTTTAAATTGCCCTCTAGGTCGTGGAGCTAGAGCGAGGTGTCGGCGTCGAGGCAGCGTCTGAGGCATAGAAGTCGCGAGAGGGGTACCAGAGTGTTTTTCTTTTCCGCATGCGTGTATCTAGTTGATCGGTTTTATTTTCTGTGTATTTGGGACTATGCTCTGTAAACTCTTAACTTCGGGAAATTTTAGTTTCTTCTGCGTCTGACTGAGTACTTTGGTGATTGCGTGTGAGTTTTACTTTGGTGTTGTGTCGGGGAGTCAGACGGGAGCAGGATTTACCTCGGATTTCGGGATGAAACTGGGGTGGGTCCTGACACATTGAGCAGGGCATGATCGACCTTCCCAAGGCCGAATTGAGAGAAAATGTGAACTGGAAAGGACTCAAGAGAGAAAGAGCAGAGTTTTTAGATTGAGAGAGGAAGGAATGTGATGAAAATGGTGAGAGAAGAGCTCAAAATCTGAAACGGGTCCTTGAGAGAGTGAGAATTCGATTTTGAGTTAGAGGGGAGCCCAAGCCAAATTAATGTTCAAATAAGCATTCTGGGGCCTTAATTAGTCAATCCAAATCAAGAAATGCAAGGTTCGAAGCCCTTGGAGCCATGAACGGACATGGTGGGAATCCAGAAATCGCAAGCTTGTGTTCGTGTAATTGGAGGTAAGTTTCTAAGAAATTGATTACAAAAGCATCTTTATAGTAAGCCTGCGATGCTCCCTAACTAGTTAATTGAAGAAATCAGTGACCGTTTCATGAATTGGGACGTTGAACTTTTATTAGAGCTTGAACTTAATCGGGCCAGTTTGAGGAAGTGACGACTGAAATGAATATTACAGACCTCTAATTAAGTTGATTGCGATGCTATGCGAAGGTTTAATTGAAGACAACAAGTTGGAATTGACAAGAACTCAGCTGGGTCAAGTCACGCACAACCGGGCCCGTTTACCAGGCTAGTCGGGTGAGGAAGACCGCTGTGCCGGTTGCTGTAGCAGGCGCGTGAGTCTCACGCGCAGCCACTTGTGGTGGCGCGTGTGCGGGATTTTCGAGGTGAGGTCAACATGACTTTTGTTCTATGCAATGTAACGAACATTTTAGCGTGGTTTCGAGTTAATCGGACACCGTTTTTAATTAATATTTAATTCCTGGAAAATTATGGGAAATTAATATGATGTTATTTGAGACCTTAGTGGAAATTAATCGATTTTAATTTCGGACAGGATTCGAGATTTCTAGAAAATGTTAGAAACTACGGAAACGCGTGCAGCTTGAAAAGTCAGCGATATGGACGGTGTGTCAGTGGACTTTGCTTTCTAAAATTTGATGCATGCATAACTGTTTCTATGATTTCTATGATTATGATTATGACTAATGGCAATTACGATTTCCGTATTTATACGTATTTCAATATGCAATGCATAATTGCACATATTTCGAGACTATGGTTTCACCTATGCTTTGATGATCGTTTAATGAATGTTTTACACAGTTTGTGCGTATCATGGTTTTGATGATGTTTGATTATGATTGTGAGTATGATTTACGATTTTGACACGTATTTTGGGATTATTACGGATGCGCATGTTTTACGAGATTTCGAGTATGTTGTGGTTTGACCGTGATTTTGGGGATTTGAATTTGGTATTTAAAAATATGACTTGATTTCAAATATTTAAAACGGATTTTGGGAAAACCGATTTCGGGCTTGATGCCCAGTTCATAAAAGTGGCTTGATGAACGAGATTAGGGTTTCGAAAACTTAAAGGTGGATTTCCGGATTTGGGTTCAGGATGATGGTTCCGGATGCCGGCTTATGGAATCATTATTGCGAATTCGGACTCGGGAATGGATGACGGATATGATTGGGGTTTTGAATGTGAAATTCGGACATGAGTTCCATTTCGATTAATTGTGATCTCAGATTTGGCTTGGGAAATTGGTTTACGATGGATTCTGGATTTGTTGTGATTTACAAATGGTTTTGGGTTTAAAGACCCGGTACTATTGTTGGATGATATTTTTGGTTTAAAGACCCGGTTGCTTGATGACGGGGGAGGGCGCTTGGTCGACATGTTTTGAGTTTAAAAGCTCGGTTATTGTGATATCCCCCGAGGCCTATTGATTATGCTCTGAGTTTAAAGACTCGTTGATATCCGGGAAGGCCTGATTATGCGCATGGTTTTGAGTTTAAAGACTCGGGCCCACTTAAGATCCAGCAGATTAATTGACGTGTGAATTACTGTTGATTTTGGATGTTTCGGATGTGTTGGGCAATAGCCAGGTTTATATGACTTGATGGATTTTGGGATATGTGATGTTCTTGGCTTTTGATTCATAATTTTGGGATGATGCCCCGTGTTTATGGTTTCAGTCTAAGGCCGAGGTCTGAGCAAAGGAAAATGATTTTGATTTTCATACAAGATTTTCTTATATTGGAAAATGAAATGGATTATGAAATGATTTTCGAATGCATGCATTGGTTTGACGTGGAGGGTAGAAATGTCTTTTTGTAACCTGCTTTATAAACTGATTCATTTTCGTCCACTCACACCTTTTTTGTTCTTATTGACCTTCCAGGTCCTAGCGAGTTGATCGAGGATATTCGAGAGGTGGAGACATGAGTGGGCACACGTATGATTATCCCTTGATTGGTAAGTACTGAGGGTAAATTGGGAACTTCAGTCGACTTGCCAGATGGGAGCAAGACCGGGCACCATTATCCCTTGAAGAAAATGACGATTTTGCCCCTAGAATCGGGCGAACAGTTGACTTTTGGTTTGAACGGTCAAACGGACTTTGATTGATGACTGTGACGTAGTTTGGGACGTCACGAGTTCATAGACAGGTGGCACGTCCGATTCCGACATTCGAGGAGAAAGTTATGACGTTCGGAAGTTCAAGGGCATTTTCGTAATTAGGTCGAAAAGAAGGAAATAGTTGACTTTTTGTTCGACCACTATTTTTCACGTAATTCGAGGACCGTTAGGTAGGTCTCGATGCCTTGATTCCGTAGCCAGGAGGCACGCTGAAAATGGACCTTGGATGGATGAGTTACGGTTCTAGAACGAGTAGGGGCATTTTTGTAATTTTGTGAAGGAGGGGCAAAATGGTAATTTCCACGGGTGCAATTTGAAACTGCCATGAATGGGCTTTGTGAGAATTGTTTAACTATGTGGCAGGTGCACAGTGTGTGTGTTAGTGTGTTGAATTGGAAATTGAAGCTAGTGGGTGTTTTGAATTTAAAAACAGAGCACTGGTGAATTGATTTTGCGTTGAGTGGGTTGAGCAGAGCACGGGTATGCAATAGTGGGTTTGGGAACAAGTGCTGGTGCTTATGAAAATTGGAAAATAGAGACATTGAGCAGGGCGTGGTCGACCTTCCCAAGGCCGAATTGATAGAAAATGTGAACTGGAAAGGACTCAAGGGAGGAAGAGCATAGTTTTGAGATTGAGAGAGGAAGGAATGTGATGAAAATGGTGAGAGAAGAGCTCAAAATCCGAAATAGGTCCTTGAGAGAGTGAGAATTTGATTTTGAGTTAGAGGGCAGCCCAAGCCAAATTAAGGTTCAAATAAGCATTCTGGGGCCTTAATTAGTCAATCCAAATCAAGAAATGCAAAGTTCGAAGCACTTGGAGCCATGAACACACATGGTGGGAATTCAGAAATCGCGAGCTTGTGTTTGTGTAATTGGAGGTAAGTTTTTATGAAATTGATTACAAAAGCATCTTATATAGTAAATGCTCCCTAACTAGTTAATTGAAGAAATCAGTCACCGTTTAATGAATTGGGACGTTGAACTTTTATTAGAGCTTGAACTTAATCAGGCGAGTTTGAGGAAGTGACGACTGAAATGAATATTACAAACCTCTAATTAAGTTGATTGCGATGCTATGTGAAGGTTCAATTGAAGACAACAAGTTGGAATTGATAGGAACTCAGACGGGTCAAGTCGCTGACAACCTGACCCGTTTACTAGGCTAGTCGGGTGAGGAAGACGTCTGTGCCGGTTATTGTAGCACGCGCGTGAGCCTCACGCGCAGCCGCTTGAAGTGGCGCGTGGGGGCGTGTGAGCGGGATTTTCGAGGTGAGGTCAACATGTCTTTTGTTCTATGCAGTGTAACGAACATTTTAGCATTGGTTTCGACTTAATCAGACACCGTGTTAATATTGTTTCGAGGGTCCGAAGGTTTATGTTCCGTTTTTAATTAATATTTAATTCCCAGAAAATTATGGGAAATTAATATGATGTTATTTGAGACCTTAGTGAGCCTGAAGAATGATTTCGGACAGGATTCGAGATTTCTGGAAAATGTCGGAAATTACAGAAACGCGTGCAGCTTGAAAAGCGAGCGATATGGATGATGTGTTAGTGTACTTTGCTTTCTAAAATTTGATGCAGGCATAACTGTTTCTATGATTTCTATGATTATGATTCTGACTGATGGCAATTACGATTTCCGTATTTATACGTATTTGAATATGCAATGCGTAATTGCACTGCACATATTTCGAGACTATGGTTTCACCTATGCTTTGATGGTGGTTTAATGAATGTTTTATATGGTTTGTGCGTATCATGGTTTTGATGAAGTTTGATTATGATTGTGAGTATGATTTACGATTTTGACACGTATTTCGGGATTATTACAGATGTGTACGTTTTACGAGATTTCGAGTATGTTGTGGTTTGACCGTGATTTTGGGAATTTGAAATTGGTATTTAAAAATATGACTTGATTTCAAAAATTTAAAACGAATTTTGGGAAAAGCGATTTCAGGCTTGATGCCCAGTTTATAAAAGTGATTGATGAACGAGTTTCGGGTTACGGAAACTTGAAGGTGGATTTCCAGATTTGGGTTCGGGATGATGGTTCCGGATGCCGGCTTATGGAATCATTATTGCGAATGCGGACTCGGGAATGGATGACGGATATGATTGGGGATTTGAATGTGAAATTCGGACATGAGTTCCATTTCGATTAAGTGTGATCTCAGATTTGACTTGGGAAATTGGTTTACGATGGATTCTGGATTTGTTGTGATTTACAAATGGTTTTGGGTTTTAAAACTCGGTACTATTGTTGAATGATGTTTTGGGTTTAAGGACCCGGTTGCTTGATGACGGGGGAGGGCCGTTGGTTGAAATGTTTTGAGTTTAAAGACTCGGTTATTGTGATATCCCCCGAGGCCTATTGATTATGCTCTGAGTTTAAAGACTCGTTGATATCCCGGGAAGGCCTGATTATGCGCATGGTTTTGAGTTTAAAGACTCGGGCGCACATGAGATCCAGCAGAATGATTGACGTGTGAATTAATGTTGATTTTGGATGTTTCGGATGTGTTGGGCAATAACCCGGTTTATATGACTTGATGGATTTTGGGTACGTTATGTACTTGGCTTTTGATTCATGATTTTGGGCTGATGCCCCGTGTTTATGGTTTCAGGCTAAGGGCGAGGTCTGAACAAAGGAAAATGATTTTGATTTTCATACACGATTTTCTTATATTGGAAAATGAAATGGATTGTGAAATGATTTTCGAATGCATGCATTGGTTTTACGTTGAAGGTAGAAATGTCTTTTTGTAACCTATTTTATAAACTGATTCATTTTCATCCACTCGTACCTTTTGTGTTTTTATTGACCCTCCAGGTCGTGGCGCGTTCATCGAGGCTATTCGAGAGGTGGAGGCATGAGTGGGCACACGTATGATGATCCCTTGTTTGGCAAGTGTTGAGGGTAAATTGGGAACATCATTCGACTTGCCTGACGGGAGCAGGACCGGGCACGGTTATCAAGCTCCCTTCGGGGACGGTCCTGTCAGAGACACATAGGCTGGAGTTGGTTAATTGACCACGAGTACTCATAAATGAAGTGAGTATAGTGTACAATTTGTTCAGGGCATAGATCGGACTAACAGGTTCCAATGTTGAAGCTTGATTGATAGGATAGCCATGTGATAGACATAGATAGATGTATGGATGTTTGACAAGACCCATCCCAAATCCCCTCGGGACTAACGCGGGATGTGTCATGCTCCCGTCTGACACTAAGTGTCAGATAAGGGATAACTCGAAACCGCAGCCCATTCAGGGCTTCCAGAGCGCTCCAGGATCGGTGGAGGAGTGTGATGTCATAGTCTCTGCTACAGCCCACATCCGCAATCAACCTGAAGGGCATTAAAACCATTAAAAGCTGTGAGTGGCCGAAAAATCAATAGTTAAATGAAACTCATTTAACAAAAGACATTTATTCTCTTCACTAAAAAGTATGCATGCATTTGAAAACCAATAACTCCAATACAATAAAAACCATCTAGAAAACCCAATCATTAGGGCCTTAGCCCAAAACCATAGATCCAAGTTTGTGGGAACTCAGTCCAAAATCGTAAATCCTATCATGTGGGCCACCACCCAAAACCACCAACACTGAAATACCATTTTATAAATCCAATAAATCTGAAATCCAAATACATAATCCAGTAAATCCATGAATCACTATTCAATCACGAACCCTCCTATCTGCTGCCTCGATATGCATGCCATAAGCCTTCCAGGGCTAATCATCATCTCTGGAACTACCAGACCTGTCCAAGTCACACCCAAAGGTCACTAACTACCTCAAATAGGCTAACATTGAATCCCCCAATTTTCTGGGATTTATAAACGTATATAAAATAAACCCTAAACCTTCAGACACCCAAAACTACCCCGAAACGGTGTCCGATCGACTCGAAACTTATCCCAAAATGTTCGTTACATCGAAAGGATAAAATTACGTGTTGACCATGACCCCCAACTCTGCTCCAAGCGCCCCCATGCGCCGTCACAAGAGACTGTGTGTGAAGCCCACGCGCCAGGGATGGTCATCTTCAACCTTCAGTTGAACTTGGTCTAGACCAGTTCTCTGGTTTCCGGTTCGATCGGACTGACGAGACCGGTTCATCACCAATTCTCAACGTTTTTATTCCGTTCTTCCTCCATTCCCCTCATCTCAACATTTCCTATTGATCTACTAACCCATAAAGTCAAGAAGCACACGAGAAATTACCTCATCGATCGAAGAACAATCGATAAAAGTCTGTCGTCGCGTTATCACCAACCCAGCCACCATTGGTCATGGTTCCAAGCTTTCTGGGTTCGTCTAGACCTTAGTGACAACATCCACACCATTCAAACCAACAAAAACTAACAAATCACGGTTTTCCATTTTCGAACCAAAATAGAGTTCTCGAGAAACCACCTTACCGTGCCGTTGTTGCACCGTCGTGGCCACCGCCACCATCGTCGAGGCCTTCTCCCTAGCTTTTGTTCACGTTCTAGCATCATCAGTTGAAGATTGAAGGTATTTTTACGGGTTTGTCTCATAGTTCAAGAACCTCACGGGTTTCACGACCATCGTTCACGACGGACCACCCCGATAGCCTCATCATCAACGTCTCAGTGCCCTCTCTCACTCTCAATCATACACAAACACCAATGGATGAAGTTTGAAGGGTTTATGGTGCGGGTTGGGTTGTGGTGCTGTGTGTGTTTAGTTTTAATTAGAAAGTGAGAATGATAATCGAATGGGAGGGAGAGAGAGATGAGTGAATAAAATATTAAAATAATAAAAATCCACCCAATCAACATAGATCCACATTTTAGGGGATGTGACCAATGGTATGAGTGACACTTGTCACTCATCCAAGGGCCCCACATTACTAATCAGCCAATCATATTTCAGGATTATTTAATTTAAATCCTGATACGTTACATATCCTGATTTTGATCCTGTGACCATAACTTTTATGTCGAACGTCCGATTTCGACGTTCCACCTATCTATGGACTAGTGACGTCCTGATCTACGTCACGGTCATCGGTCCTCGTAAGTTCCACTCCCCAGGTCAAAATTCAACATTTTTCCCAATCTTAGGGGTAAAACGATCATTTTACACCGTCCGTCCGAATTCTCTCAACTAATCCCTGATTAGTCATACTAAATCCTTAATTAATTAATATTTAATGCCGATATTCGGGACGGGTCGTTAAAATGTTGGTATGTGGTAAGATGTTGCATGAGCGCAGCCCTTGAGCAGGCTTGAGTAGTGCCTTGTTGAATGTTGTGATGTGGATGCACCTGTGAGTAGTGCATGTTGGATATCATGATTGTTGAGGATTGAGCAATCTGATCCATGAGGTATGATCATCAGATTGAGCCCAAGATGGACATGAAGTGATAATCGGATAAGGTCTGATCTTGATTGTACATTGAGTACGAGGATCGAACATTGAATATTGTGCCTAGTGCAGAGCGATGTTAGAGGGTTCAGTGTGTAACGACCCGTCCAAAATTCCAGGATTATATTAGTGACTAATCAAGGATTAGTGAGATTTGTCGGTGATTAGTGGGGTACTTTCGGATGTACGGTGCAAAATGATGATTTTGACCTTGAAATGGACAAAATGTTGACTTTTGACCCAGGAGGCCCGATGGTCGAGGGCCGAGGACCGTTACGTAGATCAAGTCGACACGAATCTGTAGACATGCGGTACGCCGAAATCGGACGTTGGACGGGAAAGTTATGGTTCACGGAAGTTCGATTAAACTATTACACGCATTACGAGTCGAGGATTAGGTGGCATGATTTGTTGGTTGACTTTTCAATGGGACCCATGGATGAGTGACAAGTGTCACTCATCCCATTGGTCTTTAACCCCAAAAAGTGGATCTCATTCTTGATCTGTGGGTTTTGATATTAAATTAATATTATTTTTTATTATTTTATAATTCTCACTCCTCTCATCTTTTAATCCCAGCCATTCATCCCTAATTCTTCCTCTCATCTCCACCCTTCATTCAATCATCTCTCCATCATCTGACTCTCACCAACACTTCACCATTTTCTTTGTTTTTCTTCAAACCCGAACAACCATTCTTCGCCCCTACAACCCCTCCAAACATCATTAGTAGGACTTGGTTGTGAAAGAGAATGTGTGAGAGATGTGAGACGCTGATGAGTGAGGCGTTGATGGTGGCATTGAAGGCAAGGCCGACACGCACGGTGGCTGGGAACCCGAGAGGTAAGCTTACGTTCAAATTTGGATATTTGGGTTTAATGGTTTTGGATCGGTTCTAAGGGTTGGTAAATGTTTCCAATGGTGATACGTGCCTTTTGGGATCAAAATCGTGGACAGGGGATGGCTGAGCAGCCTAGGGAGTGGAGGAGGAAAACAGGGGTCGTGAGTTCGATCTTCACATGTAGTTTTCTGGGTCCTTTTATTTGTTTTAAATCCACGTATCGATAGGAATTGAGTAGACAGAGGTTTAGGAATCGAAATGGACTGAATTGGATTGAAAATAAGAGAGATTGGACAGTGAACTAGTCGCGGTGTCCCTATCAGTGGCGCATGTGGGCCCGTGAAGAATCCTTTGGGGATGACTTCAACATGACTTTTAATCTATTCGATGTAAAGAACATTTTGGGACTGGTTTTGTGTCGATCGGACACCGTCTCGATATTGTTCGGGACATCCGAAGGTTTAGGATCGAGATTAAAAATTGTTAAAAATTCGGGAAAATTACGGGGCTTCAATGAGAGGTTAATAAGGTAGTTAGTAACCCTCTAGATTGATTTGGAGAGGTTTGGGAGTCTTGGTGATGACGATTATCTTGGTAACTCTTACGACACACAAATCGTGGCGGTAGTTAGGACAGTCTCTAAGTGGACCTTAATTTCAAAACTGTGATGCATGCATAAATATTTTATATGTTTTATGGACGGTCTGTGGTTTCACGTATTTCGAGGAGATTTATGTGCTTGTACGTAAATCGAGATTTACAGTTTTGCAATGATTTTTCGTGCTTATAGTTTTGGAAATTACTTCATGAAATGGTTTTGGATTTGAAAAGGTAAACTTGGGTTCCAGACCCATTTTTTTTTTTGGAAACCCTCGGACTCGAAGTCCAATTGGTTCTTGAATCGATTTCGGATTTGGAAATATGGCTTCGAGCGCGAGACCCAGTTGGTTTACGATTCAGGCGCGAGGCCCAGCTTGTATGTGGATTCGGTCTTAGGGCCCAGTTATGTTTTAAGATTGTGATTATGGATCGGGGACCCATAAATTTATTTATGGTTCATGACGGTTTATGGGGACCAGCATGAACCCTTGAAAGGTTTTTATGGTTCATGACGGTTTATGGGGATAGGGCATGAACTCTTGAATGGTTTTGAGAATGTTTTCGAAAGGATTTTCATATACTATCCATTATATATGGATTGTCTCCTGTGGGAAGGGTCGTTGGCCTGGGTGGACACCAGAGTAGTCACAGAGCACTAACTGAGTGGAGTCGCCCACGTTGGGTTCTTTACTCTAAGAAAGGCTATGGATTATAACCTCCAGGGATGGTCATTGATCTACGGACATTGACCTGGGTGGACCCTGGGGAGACTTGGGCTTTGAGAACCCGGTAGCACGCGCGTAGCTCTAGATACCGTGACAGGATTGGTTATATGACAATTATGATGAACATGATTTCTTGGTTTTACCAAATTGTGTTGTATAGTCGATACATGGATTTGGGCTGAGATCCCATATATGTTTTCTTTGTTCTAGATTTCCGTAAATGGTGTTGGGCAGGAGCCCGTATGGATTTGGTTATTTAAACATATGTGGTTTGATAAATTGTTTTACTATACATGCATGTTTTTTAGTGAAGGGTATAAAGGTCTTTTATGAAATGTATTTTACTAAACTTATTACTTTTTTTCCACTCACAGTCTTTCCGTTTTCAATGCCCTTCAGGTTGAATACGGTGCGGACTATAGCAGAGATCGAGCTATCACATACCTCCTCCGGATCATGGCTTACTCTGGAAGTCGGTCGAGCTAAAGGTTTTAATTTTTCCTGGTTTGACACTCTGTACCAGACTCGATCAGGAGCGTCCCTTGTTAATTCTAGGTGGATTGGGACGGGTCCTGACACATTGATTATACGAGCATGGAGCTCATGGCCATAATGAGCCATAGGAACCTTGGTGTTATTGATTACTATTATCTCTACTAGAGAAAGTATTCCATGTGAGTCCAGATACACTTGGGATTAGTGAGACGTCGATTAGTGTATCGACAAGATGAGTGAGATGTCGGTTTTTGTACCGAGAGGATGAGTGAGATGACGGTTTGAGGCTCGTTACGAGTTAGGATCACAACGTTGATCGCTAAGTGACACGAAATACGATGTTGGGACTCTAGAGCGAGTCAGGTTCAGAGTTGCGCAACGGAAGCGTAGTGGAGTTGTGAGTTACTAGCTGGGCACGATAGTGTGTCGTCGATGTATTGAGTATCGTGAAGGTGTCGGATATCGTGAGAAAACTGTTTCTCAAGTCGAAGCCATCATCTCAGTAGGATCTCAGCCCAAAAACTCAATCATAGAAAACTAGTACGGGCTCAACTCAAATCATAAAATACGTGGGAACACATTCCATCCTCATTTCAGGGTCACCGTGAACACATCACCCATCGCGACCATCTCTAGATTATCGGGAACGCATCACCCATCGATCTCGTGGCCGTGCACATAGCACTCGTCGCGACCATCTTTAGATCACCGGGAACACATCACCGATCAATCCCGTCGTCATGCACATAACACTCTTCGCGACCATCTCTAGATCATCAGGAACATATCAGATCATCGGGAACACATCACCGATCGATCTCATCGCCGCGCACACAGCACTTGTTTCGACCATCTCTGGAACATCGAGAACACATCACCGATCGATCTCATCGCTACGTACATAGCACTCGTCCCAACTATCTCTAGATCATCGGGAACACAACGCCGATCGATCTCATCGCCGCGCACACAGCACTCGTCGTGACTATCTCTAGATCATCAGGAACACAACGCCGATCGATCTCGTCGCCGAGCACTTAGCACTTGTCGCTACCATCTCTAGATCATCAGGAACACATCGCCTATCGATCTCGTTACCACGCACATAGCACTCGTCGCGACTACGACTCTAACACGAAATTCATCAATAGGGTCATATGCCCAAAATACCACCAAATGGGTCATAGCTCGAAAACCTAGTGTCCAACGACACTTCATATCCCAGGATTCCTCAAATCCTGTCAAATCCACAACTGGGTCTCATGCCCAAAATACCTTTCGTAAAGCTCATAATTGTGTCTCTGCACGACTTATCTCACGTTTAACTGTACTCTAAGTCAAGCCTTAAATCAATTGGGCCATATGGCCGAAGATATTTCCAAAGCTGAAAACTAGTTCCCATTTCAAAACACTTTCAAATCATAGTTCAACTGGGACTCATGCCCGAATCTCGATTTTAAGCATCTCCGTGAAATTCTCCAAAACCGTAAATCAGTTTCTCAGTTTCACCCCTCTCCGTGAAACCTCAGAATCAAATACAATACAAGCATGTAGCATACTTGGCCGAAACCCAAACATCATATAAAACAGAAATCTCGAACTACGTGCAATAATGCGTTTTCCTCCGAAAATGTCCAACAATTATATTTAAATCACATGCACTCATAGAATTTTAAAACATTTTAATAAGTACATATAAAACATTTATGCATGCATCCAATTCATAAAACAAGGTTCACTCACAGACCGTCCAAGCTGCGCCTCGATACGCCCGCTATAAGCCTCTCCAGGATAAACACCGTCAACGGGACTCCCAAACCTATCCAAACCATACTAAAGGGGTACTAACTACTTTTACAACCTCTCATTAAAGCTCCGTAATTTTTCTGAATTTTTAACTATTTTTAAACTCGATCCTAAACCTTCAGACGTCCCGAACTACATCGAAACGATGCCCGATCAACTCGAAACATGTCCCAAAATGTTCGGTACTTTGAAAGGATGATTTCACATGTTGACAACATCCAAGTACGATGTACGTGGGCCTCATGCACAGTCCAACGACGCTACGCGTGGGCCTCACGCGCAGTCCAACAATGCTGCGCATGGGTCTCACGTGCCTAGGAACAGTCATCTTCAACCTCTGTCGAGCCAGCTTGAATCCGGTTCACTGGTTAACCGGTCCAACCAAACCGGCGTGACCGGTTCACTACCATATCTCCCTCATTTTTCATCCTTTTTCATCCATTCCAATTCCTATAGCTTTCCTTCATCATTTGCAACCTATCTATTTGATTAGAACCAAGAAAAACCACCTAGAACCAACCCGTTCAAATCTTCACCTGAAATAGCCCAGGTCTAATTCCTATAGCTTCCCTTCATCCTTTTTCCAAACTTCCAGCCGTTCCCCTGGGCTGTTCGACTACTATCCACCATCCAAACCATTCCCCAGATGTTCATACTAACCCTTAAATGCAACCTAATCAACAGATAATCTCCCAAACTTCCAAATCCAAAATTTCAAAATTTGAATATAAATTGGGTTTCGGGTTACCTTTTCCGTGAACTCCACCGCCTCCTACAACGGTCCTACAGCCTTCCACCGTCTCTCTTAGCCCATCACTCACCCTCAACTCCTCTATTGGCCTCACACAGATTCAAGTGGGGGGAGGATTTTGGTTTTGGGGTTCATCGGGCTAGGATGATCGAATGGGAAGAAGGGAAAACAGATGCATGTATCTGTTTAAGGGAAGTAATGGATGGGGGACACTTGCCACTCATCCATTGGGCCTGTTTCAAAATATCTGGGCCCACTGAATGACAAAAGTAATCTCATCTCGTAGTTCATGCAATAGTACCTCGGACCTTCTGTGACCCGTAACTTTCCCGTCGAACATTCGATTTCGACGTGTCTCCTGTCTACGCACTCATATTGACCCGATCTACGTAACGGTCCTCGGCCCTTGTACCTCGGACCTCCTGGGTCAAAAGACAACTTTTTACCCTCGTTTAGGGACAAAATCGTAATTTCACCTTGAACGTCCGATAATCCTCGATTAGCCTTGCTAATTCGTAATTAACTCTTAATTAATCCTTAAAATTAGGGACTGGTCATTACACCTAGTTTGGAGTTCCTCGAGTGCCCTGTGGCCCATGAGCCTACCCTCACATGAGTGGTTATCCTCATCTTGCCTAGACGTTAAATCAAGAGATCTTATGAGGCTCAACTCGTCCTGGTTTGTTCCCTTTTTCTAATGGACGTTTTTCACCTTGTAATTCATGACTTTGTCTTCCTTTTGTGCTCCAAACATTTAGGACCATGTCTCATTTAGGTTTGGGGGTATTGGACTTACATTTAGGGGTACACAACTTAGTTTATGTTTTGTCTTCCTTGCTGTTTTTTATTTTCTGCTCTTATTAGCTTGCTTTTTTGTTTTGTTTTTTGTTTTGTTTTCTTTGCTGTTTTTTGTTTTGTGATGTTATTTTCTAAGCTAAAGCAAGTTATATAAATGTATAGAACATGAGAATTGCTTGTACTTACTAAGAATCATTGACATTTCCATTGCCATTGAATTCACACTTACACTTCACGATACCATAATCAAGGGATTAAGCAACGAAAACAATTGGATTTGAGCATGCTTAGAAAATTAGTGGAGACTACCATTGTGGGATCTTGGAGCTTGATTGCCTTTCTTTCTGAGTGATCTACTTGTTTATACTCTCAAGCACTCATCACTTTGGTCTTAATTGCATAATCTCTTTCTATTTCCATTGATGTTTAAGGAACCATATCTATTGGATGCTCATGATTTAATGTGTAATTGTTTATGAGATGTGATATAGGCTATGTGTGTTTAGCTCGTAACGGCCCTTCTTTTCCCCGTCCCAATTGCATGCTCCTTAAGCCCCTTTGAAGCCAAACACTTAGCCGTTTTGTTCTTCACCTACAATATGACCTAACCAAGTTTTGAACCGTTCATAATTGCTACACCCTATAATCTAAACTTGTGTCATGGTTGCGTCAAATGAGATTCATAGTGAGGAGGAAATATGTTGATGTTTTGTGCTACTCATACTCATGTGATGGAAGTATGTTTGAATGGAAGAGATCATTCGTTTATTTGTAAAGTGAGGAAGTTATTGCATGATCTTGGTTCAGCTCATATAAACAAAAATGTATCAAGTTCATTAGTGAAAAGAAAAGAATAGAATGCAAAAAAAAAAAAAAAGGGTAATGAACTTTGAGTTGAGTCAAGTGAGCCAAGTACCTCAATTAGAGCATTTTTGTGAGCTTAAAGAACATTTTCATCTAGACTCAAGGTCCGAGTCATGACTTCTCATGTCTTGAAGCGGTTTAGGTTCTTTGAATTCCAACTTTCCTTTCTAAACCCAAGAACCTAGCCCCATTACAACCCTTGAATGAAGACCAATTGATCTTGTGAATGGTTATGCAAAGGATTAAGGTACGTATCTCCGTTCTTAAACTTTAATTCCTTCTTGAGATCATATTTACATATAAAGTGCTTTTCTTCATTGAAATCCATATGTGATTAGCTTGATTTTCTTTACGTAAACTCTTCACATATGCTTGTTGAGTGCATGCCTTAGGATTCTTGAGTGTATTGGGTGATGCCTAGAGAGGATTAGAGTTGAGGTGAAATCTTTCTAGGGTGTTTAGATGACGTTGTTTTCTAGTTTGATCATTTGAGATGTTGGTATAAACACTTAACACTTGAGTTCACGGTTATGGCATGTTCCTTGGTTTTTGTGAGTTTTTTTTTCTTTTCAGTTTTTGTTTCTTATTAACTTGTTGATGCATGATTTCTAGCATCCTTTGTGTTAAGTAAAACGTTTGTGGGTATCATGCTGCAATAACCCTCAGGAGATAAAACTCCTCCTACTAGGTGAACCTAGAAGTTTAAATCCTTATCTTAATTAGATCGAGTCTTTTTTTTTTGTTTTGCTCGAGCACTAGAAAAATATAGGTTTGGGGGTATTTAATAGGTCATAATTTATGCATGTTTTATCCACGATTTAATGCCCTTTTACTTATGTTTTGTTAATATTTATTCTATGCAATTGTAGAAAATAATATATTTTTTGAGAAATATGGAGATCAAATAGAGCTTGGAATTACGAGAATTCGGGCAAAAGAATCACCTAAATCGGAGTTGAAATGAAGAAGTTATGAAGGAAATAAATGGCATAGGCATTCAGTGGACATCCATCGAATTAAGCATCAGAGACCTTCTTGTGTCACTGTAGCGCACCTCCCTCTTTGGTAAGCATTGGCCATACCTACAGCATGACGCTTTAACGCGCATGTCCTGATGTCCTGTGTACCAGTTCGGTGGTATTCCACGAAAATCCAAGAACATCTTCCTAGCCCGTTTGACCAAGGTTGGCCAAGCCCTTTGACCGTCCTTATTCGGTGGTTGACCACCGAAATTGATCCTGAATGTTTAATTTCGAGTTTTTTGTATTTTTTTAGGATAATTCCAACTCCCTTTCACATTATTCTCCCTATTGAATAAGGATTTTAGTCATATTTCCTTTTGTATTCTTATTTTCAATTCCTTTACTTGTATGAAAGGTTTGTAATTAGATTTCTTAATTATTTAGGAAGCTTTTTCCTTATAGAATTTAATTGAAAACTTCTATTTGTTGGAGGATTAATTATTCTCATATAAATAGAGATATTATGGTTTACGAAGAGGGGGCCGAATTTACCTCTTGAAGGTCCCCGAAACTCTGTCAAAATTCATACTTCAATTCATGTTCTTCGTTTAGAGTTTTGTAATCTTAATTCAAGAACTCTTTACAATTCAAGCATCTTAATTTTAGCACGTCTACCTTGAGGGAGTTTTCCTTCATTCCTTTTATTATTTATTGCTTTATTTATGTTTACACATCTTTCTTTTATGTCTTTGCTTAATTCAATAATGTTTGAGTAGTGTAATTAGGGCTAGGGGTACTTGAAGCCCTAACCATGTTAGTTCTTACTTAGATTTCTGACTCTTGATTAGGATTGTTATGTATGCCTGGATTTGTTGGATTACTGCGCTTCATGAACTCAATTTACGCTTATAATCTTAGGTACCTTATTTGTGTATAATTGTCGATGTAATTGCTTGACGGATCACCTTGATGTTTGTGTTCACCTTGCAATTTGTAGCATCACGTTTAAGAGGGGGAATCATATTTGTAATCTAAACTCATGACTCAATAGAATTGTACATCAATTTTCTAGGAATAGTGTAGTATCATCAAATCTTCTTCATGTTTCATGCATTATGCAACGCCCCGGAAATTCGAAAAATGTAATATTGTAAAATAATGAATAAAATGACGTTTTTACCCTTGTGATTCGTATGGCCAATTTGTTGACTTTTTGATTGGAGGGTCGAACGGACGTTGACAGATGACCGTGACGTAGTTCGGGACGTCACGAGTTCATAGACAGGTGGCACGTCCAATTCGGACGAACAGGGTGAAAGTTATGACGTTCGGAAGCTCAGGGGCATAATCGTAATTTGGACATTATAGGGGAAAAAGTTGACTTTTTGTTTGACAATTGTTATTCATATGACTCGAAGACCGTTATGTTCGTCTCGACGCCCTGAGTACAACGACAGGTGGCACGCGTGAAACGGACGTCGGGTGACCGGGTTACGGGTCACGGAAGTTAGAGGGCATTTTGGTAATTATTGCACAGAGGGGCATTCTGGTCATTTCACGGTGGTTACTGTAGCACCACCGTGAAAAACAGAGCACACGGCCATGCCGTGGTGTCTTGTGCGTGCAATTGTTTAAAGTGTTAGTGGAATGGCTCAGACGATTTGTTTATGTGGATTGAGGCAGTGGGAGGCACTCATGGGAGACTGATTAGAGCTCAGTGCACGGGCTGGATTTTAAAATGGCCGTGGTCTCTGTGCTTGCAGGAAACCATTTTCAGAGACCTCAGTTGGTCCCCCACGGGTTGCTGGCCGCATTGATCGATTAACGGTGTGCCTTTGAGTCTAGGAGCTCATTTGGAATCGTTCTGCTGCGGAGAGACTGAGAGGGATTGAGAGAAACCGTGAGAAAACATTTTCGGGTTTTTGGGGGGAAAACTAAGAATGCGATTTCTACGGGTTGAGGGACCAATCTAAACACTTAGGGAGTCTTCTGGGAGCGACAGAAACACTGATGTGCCAGCGTTGAAGAGTTTGGAGCACGGATTGCCCAAGAACCTGAGTTCCAGTTCAGAGATGAACCAGTTGGAGGGAAAAATCAAATTTAATTCCTGAGGCTTGTTGAGCGAAACCAAGGGCCGTATTAGTCATCTGGAAGCAAAAGGAAACTGACCACATCGATTTTGAAGGACATCACTCATGAATTGGCCAAGAACGGAGTTCCCTGGTTCTGAGAATTTTCCAGCTTGAGGACGACGATTTCCAGGTAACGGCGAGTTCAATTGATTGTTCCATTGTGTTCGTCTAGGTCCTAGCATACTCCCTATGAGGTTAATTGGAGAATGGAACCGTGTAGGGTGAGTTCCAGAAGTCGGCTAGTTCGACTGTTCGAGTCTGGGTTGCATCGTTTTAACGTTAGTCGAGGTTAATCGTTAATACAGACCTAAAATTTATGGATTAGAGAAGGTGGTAGGATTGAAAACGGGAAGAATTGATTGAGAATTGAGGGTGGACTGATCGGGTTGAGTCGCGGGTATCAGACCCGTTTAGCAGGCTGTTCGGGTGAGGGAGAAGACACTGTAGCTTGGCGCGTGGCCTTCACGCGCAGCCACTTTGGGCGACGCGTGACGGCGCGTGTGAGGTCTTTTCCTATCACGGTCAACTGAGGTTTTATTCCTTTTAATGTAATTAACATTTTACCTTTAGGATTTGAGTTGTTCGGGAGTCGTCCGGGATAATTTCGGGAGCTCGGAAGTTTAGGTCCTTAAGGTTTATTTTGTCGAAAAATCCGGAAAAATTAGGGAAAATCATACGAGCTATTTGAGGATGTTTGTAACCCTTCTTGTCCGGTTTTTAAGGCCCGGACATCTCCGAAGCTACTGAGGAGCACACGGGACGCGATTGACGCGTCCTAAAACTGTTAGTGGACTTTTTGATTTCTAAACCGGGCATGCATGACTATTTTACTTATTTATCTTATGGTTTTACATATGATTTTATGATGGTGATATGATATTTCGGTTTTACGTGTTTTCACGCTTTCGAGATATTCATCGTATTTCACGCATTTCGAGGTTACAGATTTCGCTAATGCATGAATGATGTTTTGATGAAGTATCTGGATATGATTATGCATGTTACGGATTTATGATGTTTTGATTATGATTGTGAAGTGATTTCGGAAATTGCATGTTTTGGAATTTCCATGTGAATTCGGACATAAGTCCTATTATGACGAGATATGATTTCAGAATGAAGTTGGAAAACGGTTTATGATGAATTCCGGTTTATTGTGTTTAAAAACGGTTTTGGGTTTAAAGACCCGGTTGATTGTTGGATCTGGTTTTGGGTTTAAAGACCCGGTTGATTGATGACGGGGGCGGGCCCGAAAATTGGGTTTAAAGACCCGGATTGAGTTTAAAGACTCGTGAGTTTAAAGACTCGGTTATTGTGATACCCCCGAGGCTTATTGATCATGTTTTGAGTTTAAAGACTCGTTGATATCTCGAGAAGGCCTGATATTGAGTTTAAAGACTCGGATGGATCCAACCGCTTAATTGTGATTATTGACTCACTTTTTACTTGATTTGTGCAATTGATGTTTCAAAATGACGGTTTCTAGATTCTGGTAATATTAAATTGTTTTGCATGATTTATGACGGTTTTTCTGTAATGTTTTCCATGTGTTTCAAAAAAAAAAGTGGATTCGAATGTTTAATACGCGATTTTCGAATATTTGGTTATGCATGCATGTTGTAAAACTGGAGGGCGAACCCCGATTTCCTTAAACTGTTTTCTGTAAACCTTTGTTTCGGTCCACTCACACTTTGTTGTTTTAACTACCCTCCAGGTCGTGGTACAAGTTCGGGGGCTAGCGCCGAGGCAGAGGCAGAGGCATAAAGTTTTCCGTTGCGGAGTAGTTATTTCACAGAGTAGGATTTTGTCCTTTAACTTGTTTTGTAATATTATGCTCTGTTAAACTGTGGACTTGACGTCCAGTCGGATGTATTTGTTTAATCTCCCTGGTCTGACAATGGGTGTGATGTAATATTATCTAGTTTTCCGGTCTTTTGGATTCGATTGTCAGACGGGAGCAGGATGCTTCCCGATTATCGAGGCGATAATCGGGGTGGGTCCTATCAATTGGTATCAGAGCCTAGGTTTACGATTCGTGTCTGGCACTCGGGCGTGCCTTGATTATTGTACTAAATTATGCCTCTTTCAGAGAAGGACGATCAGCCATGCCTCCGCGACGCGAACCCCCTCCACGACCTGGTAGTGATGCCGAGAGTGCTTCGATCAAGCGAGCCCAGCGTCTTGGGGCTACGGTGTTTAGTGGTCGAGCGGATCCTGAGGATGCTCACCGTTGGATTTCTCGGTTCGAGCGGATTTTTGCTGTGATGCACTGTCCTCCTGAGGAGCGAGTTGTATTGGTTGCCTTTTTTGCTTGATGGGTCTGCTTATGAGGGGTGGTATACTCTGGAGTTGTCGGGTTGGGATGCCCGTACAGTGACTTGGGAGACCTTTCATGAACGGTTTCTGGATCAGTATTATCCCCGTTCATTCTGTGATGCTAAGGAGACCGAGTTTCTGCAGCTCCAACAGGGGAGCATGTCGGTAGCTGAGTATGAGCAGAAGTTTCAGATGCTAGCCCGTTTTGCACCTACCTTTGTATCTACTGAGGCGGAGAAATGTCGTAGGTTTGAGCTTGGCCTACGGGGTGAGATACGGGCCATTGTGACGGCCGGAGCTTTTACTACTCTCAGGGAGTTATCTGATGCCGCAGTGCGGGTTGAGGCCAGTCTCCCGACACGTCCACAGTACTCTGGTGGTGGACAACGTCGAGAGCGTTCATATCCTGGATTGTATGGTCAGAGACCCCCGAAGAAAGGACGTTATGGTGGAGCCTCATCTGCAGGCAATGATCGTTATGGCAGGCCTCGTAACTATCAGAGTCCCGAATTCCGAGCGCCTAGGGCGCAGACTGCTCCGCAGGCGAGCGCGACTTCGGTTGCTTCCACAGGACGGCAGAGTGGTGGTTTTGCTCGAGATGCTTCCAGTGTTATCTGTTTCTTCTGTGGCGAGCGGGGACACTATCGGCGGAAGTGTCCATCTTTGCCACAGGGTGGTGGCGCAGGTCGTGGTGGAGCAGAGCAGGGACGGAGCACAGATGCAGTTTTTGGAACTGGGAGTACTATAGGAGGTGGTGCTGGAGCAGCTAATGGACAGAGAGGCCGGGGCCGTGGGCGAGCAGGTGGACCACAGGCCCGAGTTTTTGCTGTTACGCAGCAGGAGGCCAGGCCAGCACCTGGTGTTGTGACAGGTACACTCATGATCTTTGGGCATGATGTTTGTGCTTTAATTGATACCGGAGCCACTCATTCATTTATATCACGGGACTGTGAGTTGTTGGCGGGTAGAGAGATGTCCGCTTTGGACTGTGACTTGGGTGTGAGTACACCCACATGAGATGTATTTGTGGTGAACCAAGTGTTGCGGGAGGGTCCCGTAATGGTAGGTGACGTTGGACTGGTAGCAGATTTGATACTCTTGGACTTGCACGACTTTGATGTCATTTTGGGAATGGATTGGTTAACGCTCCATCATGCTTCTATCGAATGTGTCGATAAGAAGGTTACTTTTCGGAGCCCGGGGTTACCGGAAACCACCTTTCAGGGAATACAACGAGCAACTCCTGTCGGAGTAATTTCAGCCCTGAAGGCAAGCAAGTTGTTGATGAAGGGGTGCCAGGGACACTTAGCCCAAGTGAAGGATTCACGAGCTGCACCATTGAGGGTGTAGGATATACCGATAGTACGGGAGTTCCCGGATGTCTTTCCGGAGGCTCTACCGGGATTGCCACCGCATCGAGATGTCGAGTTCACTATTGATCTGGTTCCAGGTACGCAACCTATCTCTCAGACTTCGTATCATATGGCGCCAGCCGAGTTGAAAGAACTGAAGGCGCAGTTACAAGAATTACTTGAGATGGGATTTATTCGACCGAGTGTATCCCCCTGGGGAGCCCCGGTGTTGTTTGTGAAGTAAAAGGATGGGAGTTTGAGACTCTGCATTGTTTACAGGCAATTGAATAAAGTAACAGTCAGGAACAAATACTCGTTGCCTCGGATCGATGATTTGTTCGATCAGCTGCGAGGAGCGCAGTACTTCTCCAAAATTGATCTTCGTTCTGGGTATCATCAGTTGCGGGTTAAGGATGAGGATGTACCCAAGACAGCCTTTAGGACCCGATATGGTCATTATGAGTTCCTTGTGATGCCATTTAGTTTGACCAACTCACCCGCCGCGTTTATGGATTTGATGAACCGAGTGTTGCAGCCATACTTGGATCGCTTTGTTATCGTGTTCATCGACGATATCCTAATCTACTCGAGGAGTGCGGAAGCGCACGAGGAGCACTTAAGGATGGTGCTAGGTACCTTGAGGGAAAACCAGTTGTATGCGAAGCTCAGCAAGTGTCAGTTTTGGTTGACGAGCATGAGTTTCTTGGGGCATGTGATCTCAACTAATGGGATCAGTGTGGATTCTCAGAAAATTGAGGAAGTGGCGAAGTGGGAACAACCGAGGACCGTCACTGAAGTCAAAAGTTTCTTGGGTTTGGCTGGTTACTACAGGAGGTTTGTAGAGGGTTTCTCTACCATTGCTGCCCCGTTGACACGACTGACGAGGAAGGGAGTCAAGTTCGTTTGGGATGACGATTGTGAGAGAAGTTTTCGGGAGTTAAAGGAGAGGTTGACATCTGCTCCTATACTGACCCTTCCTGACGACGGTGGGGAATTCGAGGTGTACAGTGATGCATCCTTACAGGGTTTGGGATGTGTGCTAATACAGCATGGGAAAGTGATTGCCTATGCTTCGCGCCAGTTGAAGCCGCATGAGCGTAATTATTCGACGCACGACTTGGAGTTAGCTGCTGTTGTGCATGCGTTAAAAATTTGGAGGCATCACTTGTATGGCGCGACTTGCAGAATGTTCACAGATCACAAGAGCCTGAAGTACTTGTTCACTCAGAAGGAGTTAAATATGATGCAACGACCGTGGCTAGAGCTGATTAAGGATTATGATTGCACAATTGAGTACCACCTTGGAAAAGCCAATGTGGTGGCAGATGCCCTAAGCCGGAAGTCGACGCATTCTGTGGCACACCTACGGACGGTTCATTTGCCACTTTTGGTTGAACTCCGTAAGACTAGCATTGATTTAGGACTGGATAGCCAAGGTGTCTTGCTGGCTAACTTTCACGTGAGACCGCTCTTAATCGATCGGATTGTTGAGGCTCAATCTCAAGATCCTGTCTCGTGTGTGCTTCAGATTGAAGTGGAAGCCGATGAGCGGCTAGATTTCACAGTCGGGGAGGATGGAGCTTTGCTAAAAGAAGGGCGGTTGTGTGTGCCCGACGTTGAGGCGCTGAAGAAGGAGATCTTGGACGAGGCTCATAGTTCGGCCTACGCGATGCATCCTGGGGGGACCAAGATGTATCGTACCTTCCGAGAACACTACTGGTGGCCGGGTATGAAACGGGAGATTGCCGAGTTTGTCAGCAGGTGTCTGATTTGCCAGCAAGTGAAGGCTGAGAGACAACGACCTTACGGAGCCTTGCCACCCCTACCTATCCCGGAATGGAAATGGGATCACTTAACGATGGATTTTGTGTTTGGACTTCCTAGGACACCCAGAGGTCACGATGGAGTTTGGGTGATTGGGGACAGGCTTACGAAATCAGCTCATTTCTTTCCGGTGCGAGAGAACTTCAGGATGACACGGTTGGCTCAGTTGTTTATAGATGAAATCATCCGGTTGCACGGTACTCCAGAATCAATAGTTTCTGACAGAGACCCGAGGTTTACTTCTCGGTTTTGGCAAAGTCTACCGGAAGCCTTTGGGACGAAGCTTCGTTTCAGTACTGCATTTCATCATCATACTGACGGCCAGTCTGAGCGGACCATCCAGATATTGGAGGATATGATGCGAGCTTGCGTTCTGCAATTTCAGGATACTTGGGAATCACACCTAGCCTTGATGGAATTTGCCTACAATAACAGCTATCAGACGAGCATTGGGATGGCTCCGTACGAAGCCTTGTACGGACGGCAGTGTAGAACCCCGTTGTGTTGGACGGATGTGGGGGAAAGGAAGCTGACTAAATCCGAATTGGTGGAACTGACAACCGAGAAGGTCAAACTCATCAGAGATCGGCTCAAGGCAGCCCAGGACAGACAAAAGAGCTATGTGGACCATCAGATTCGAGATCTTGAGTTTGCGGTCGGAGATCGGGTATTTCTGAAACTGTCCCCTTGGAAAGGTGTAGTGAGATTTGGCAGGCGAGGAAAGTTGAGCCCTCGTTACATCGGACCTTATGAGATCACTGAGAGGATTGGCCCGGTGGCCTACAGGTTGGCACTACCGCCAGATCTTTCGAAGGTCCACGATGTTTTCCACGTGTCGATGTTGCGGAAATACGTGTTCGACGCATCTCATGTACTGGAGGAACAACCCATTGAACTCCGAGAGGATTTGAGTTTTGATGAACAGCTGGTTCAGATTTTAGACCGAAAGGATAAAGTATTACGTCAGAAGACCGTTCCTCTGGTAAAGGTTCTCTGGAGGAACCAGAATGTGGAGGAAGCCACATGGGAACCCGAGGCGCAGATGCGAGAACAGTTCCCCTATTTGTTTCCTAGAAATTTCGGGACGAAATTTCTTAAGGGGGGGGGAGATTGTAACGCCACGGAAATTCAAAAAATGTAATATTGTAAAATAATGAATAAAATGACGTTTTTACACTTGTGATTCGTATGGCCAATTTGTTGACTTTTTGATTGGAGGGTCAAACGGACGTTGACCGATGACCGTGATGTAGTTCGGGACGTCACGAGTTCATAGACAGGTGGCATGTCCAATTCGGACTAACAGGGTGAAAGTTATGACGTTCGGAAGCTCAGGGGCATTATCGTAATTTGGACATTATAGGGGAAAAAGTTGACTTTTTGTTTGACAATTGATATTCATATGCTCGAAGACCGTTATGTTCGTCTCGACGCCTTGAGTACAACGACAGGTGGCACGCGTGAAACGGACGTCGGGTGACCGGGTTACGGGTCACGGAAGTTAGAGGGCATTTTGGTAATTATTGCACAGAGGGGCATTCTCGTCATTTCACGGCGGTTACTGTAGCACCACCGTGAAAAACAGAGCACACGGCCATGCCGTGGTGTCTTGTGCGTGCAATTGTTTAAAGTGTTAGTGGAATGGCTCAGACGATTTGTTTATGTGGATTGAGGCAGTGGGAGGCACTCATGGGAGACTGATTAGAGCTCAGTGCACGGGCTGGATTTTAAAATGGCCGTGGTCTCTGTGCTTGCGGGAAACCATTTTCAGAGACCTCAGTTGGTCCCCCACGGGTTGCTGGCCGCATTGATCGATTAACAGTGTGCCTTTGAGTCTAGGAGCTCATTTGGAATCGTTCTGCTGTGGAGAGACTGAGAGGGATTGAGAGAAACCGTGAGAAAACATTTTCGGGTTTTTGGGGGGAAAACTCAGAATGCGATTTCTACGGGTTGAGGGACCAATCTAAACACTTAGGGAGTCTTCTGGGAGTGACAGAAACACTGCTGTGCCAGCATTGAAGAGTTTGGAGCACGGATTGCCCAAGAACCTGAGTTCCAGTTCAGAGATGAACCAGTTGGAGGGAAAAATCAAATTTAATTCCTGAGGCTTGTTGAGCGAAACCAAGGGTCGTATTTGTCTTCTGGGACCAAAGTAAACTGACCACCTCGATTTCGAAGGACATCACTCATGAATTAGCCAAGAACGGAGTTCCCTGGTTCTGAGAATTTTCCAGCTTGAGGACGACGACTTCCAGGTAACGGCGAGTTCAATTGATTGTTCCATTGTGTTCGTCTAGGTCCTAGCATACTCCCTGTGAGGTTAATTGGAGAATGGAACCGGGTAGGGTGAGTTCCAAAAGTCGGCTAGTTCGACTGTTCAAGTCTAGGTTGCATCGTTTTAACGTTAGTCGAGGTTAATCGTTAATAAAGACCTAAAATTTATGGATTAGAGAAGGTGGTAGGATTGAAACCGGGAAGAATTGATTGAGAATTGAGGGTGGACTGATCGGGTTGAGTCGCGGGTATCAGACCCGTTTAGCAGGCTGTTCGGGTGAGGGAGAAGACACTGTAGCAAGGCGCGTGGCCTTCACGCGCAGCCACGTTGGGCGGCGCGTGACGGCGCGTGTGAGGTCTTTTCCAATGACGGTCGACTGAGGTTTTATTCCTTTTAATGTAATTAACATTTTACCTTTAGGATTTGAGTTGTTCGGGAGTCGTCCGGGATAATTTCGGGAGCTCGGAAGTTTAGGTCCTTAAGGTTTATTTTGTCGAAAAATCCGGAAAAATTAGGGAAAATCATACGAGCTATTTGAGGATGTTTGTAACCCTTCTTGTACGTTTTTACAGGCCCGGACATCTCCGAAGCTACTGAGGAGCGCACGGGGCACAATTGACGCGTCCTAAAACCGTGAGTGGACTTTTTGATTTCTAAACCGGGCATGCATGACTATTTTACTTATTTATCTTATGGTTTTACATATGATTTTATGATGGTGATATGATATTTCGGTTATACGTGTTTTCACGCTTTCGAGATATTCATCGTATTTCAAGCATTTCGAGGTTACGGATTTCGCTTATGCATGAATGATGTTTCGATGAAGTATCTGGATATGATTATGCATGTTACGGATTTATGATGTTTTGATTATGATTGTGAAGTGATTTCGGAAATTGCATGTTTTGGAATTTCCATGTGAATTCGGACATAAGTCCTATTATGACGAGATATGATTTCGGAATGATGTTGGAAAACGGTTTATGATGAATTCCGGTTTATTGTGTTTAAAAACGGTTTTGGGTTTAAAGACCCGGTTGATTATTGGATCTGGTTTTCGGTTTAAAGACCCGGTTGATTGATGACGGGGGCGGGCCCGAAAATTGGGTTTAAAGACCCGGATTGAGTTTAAAGACTCGAGAGTTTAAAGACTCGGTTATTGTGATACCCCCGAGGCCTATTGATCATGTTTTGAGTTTAAAGACTCGTTGATATCCCGGGATGGCCTGATATTGAGTTTAAAGACTCGGATGGATCCAACGGCTTAATTGTGATTATTGACTCACTTTTTACTTGATTTGTGCAATTGATGTTTCAAAATGACGGTTTCTGGATTCTGGTAATATTAAATTGTTTTGCATGAGTTATGACGGTTTTTCTGTAATGTTTTCCATGTGTTTCAAAAAAAAAAAGTGGATTCGAAGGTTTAATATGCGATTTTCGAATATTTGGTTATGCATGCATGTTGTAAAACTGGAGGGCGAACCTCGATTTCCTTAAACTGTTTTCTGTAAACCTTTGTTTCGGTCCACTCACACTTTGTTGTTTTAACTACCCTCCAGGTCGTGGTACAAGTTCGGGGGTTAGCGCCGAGGCAGAGGCAGAGGCATAAAGTTTTCCGTTGCGGAGTAGTTAGATCACAGAGTAGGATTTTGCCCTTTAACTTGTTTCATAATATTATGCTCTGTGAAACTGTGGACTTGACGTCCAGTCGAATGTATTTTTTTAATCTCCCTGGTCTGACAATGGGTGTGATGTAATATTATCTAGTTTTCCGGTCTTTTGGATTCGATTGTCAGACGGGAGCAGGATGCTTCCCGATTATCGAGGCGATAATCGGGGTGGGTCCTGTCACATTATCACGCACCATCGGTAATAGTTGTTTAGGGGCGGGCACATCACGCTTAAACATGCAATCTAAGAGAAGATAATATGTGTGATTCCGAGATTCTAAGCACCGCATCCAGACTAATTGTCTAAACGTCTCCTTTTTACTACTCAGATGAAATCCTAAACTCTTTGCTACGAGTAGCCCCAGAATCAAACAAAGTATGTACAACACGACCAAAGATAATAAATGTACCTATCACCACGTCGGGTGCTGACTGAACCTCCTGCTGAGTCATCGCAAAAACGCGGGGCTGGGGTCCTGAAGCTCGGCAGCGTCACCTCAAACCACTAGTGGCACCGCCACCTCCTCTAGTGCATGCTGTCCCTGACAATGAGGTAGTACTCCGTCCTGGCTCCGCCGTACCTCGACTTGCACCTCCACCCAGTGGTAAGGACAGACATTCCATTCGGTAGTGGCCTCTAATAGGACCCATCCCAATCCCCCTGGGATTAACGCGGGATGACCCTGCTCCCGTTTGACACGAAGTATCAGACAAGGGATATTTCCGACCTTTGCCCTCTCGGGCTATCAGAGTACGCCAGGATCCGGAGGAGGTATGTGATATTTCGGCATCTACTACAGTCCACATCCGCTGCCAACCTGAAGGGCAGTCACAACATTAAAAGCTGTCTGTCAGGACCCGTCCTCAATCTATCAGGACTCACCCCAATTATCACCCCGATAACCGAGGTGAACCCTGCTCCCGTCTGACAACCCAACACAAAAGACCAAAATAACCTCACGAAGACGAAAATTACATTGTCATACGTAGGAGAATTTAAAACATCCACAAGTCAACCGTTATACAGAGCAGAGTACCAACAAAGGAAAACAAAACCAATACAGAGAATACACGCACAACGGAACACTGAAACTACGTTGGGGAAACGCTCGATTATTCTATGCTTCTGACGCTACCTCAACGTCAACCCCCGCTCTAGCTCCACGACCTGGAGGGCAATTAAAAAAAATTAGAAAGTGTGAGTGGGCCATAAAGAATAAAAGTTTCGAAAACCATTTCATAAACAAACTAGGGTTTTAGCCCTCCGTTTTGAAAATATGCATGCATAACCCAATTTCTGAAAACACTTATAAATCACAATATTTTCATCACGGAAACCGCAACTGTCAGGACCCGACCCTCCTCTGTCAGGTCCCGACTCATCTAGCACGATATTGTCCTCTTTGGGCCACAACAATACTCAACGGAAAGCCTGCGCCCTCAAGGTTTTCTTTTCGGGAGCTAACGGTGCAACTTCCCAGGGGGTCACCCATCATGGAATTGTACCAGCCTCAATTCGCTTAACTTTGGGGTTACAATCCCCCCCAAAGCCACTGCGCTCCGAAAAGGCCTCATGCTAGATAGGTGTGTGCCTACACCTTTAAGGCACACCACCATCCACTCCCAGACCATTCCCACTCGCATGAATGTGGGATTGTTCACCGTTCCCTCCAGGACACGGGTCTTACAATACACCCTTCTTAGGGCCGAGCGTCCTCGCTAGCACACTTCCCGATCGGGGTCTGGCTCTGATACCAAATTGTCTGGACCCGACCCTCCTCTATCAGGTCCCGACTCATCTAGCACGATATTGTCCTCTTTTGGCCTCAACAATACTCAACGACAAGCCTGCGCCCTCAAGGTTTTGTTTTCGGGAGCTTATGGTGCAACTTCCCAGGGGGTCACCCATCATGGAATTACACCAGCCTCAACTTGCTTAACTTTGGGGTTCCAATCCCCCCCAAAGCCACTGAGCTCCCAAAAGGCCTCATGCTAGATAGGTGTGTGCCTACACCTTTAAGGCACACCACCATCCTCTCCCAGGCCATTCCCCCTCGCAGGAATGGGGGATTGTTCACTGTTCCCTCCAGGACACGGGTCTTACAGCAACAATATAAACACAGTAGGATAAACGTTATAAAACCTTAACAGTAAAACATAAAATACCAATATAATCATCCGATCAAACCTGCTGGATCTATCCGAGTCTTTAAACTCCCGAGTCTTTAAACTCAATCCAGGCCTCAATATAATCCTAGTCTTTAAACTCAATAGGCCTACGGGGTAAAATATCAATATATCCGAGTCTTTAAACTCAATCCGGGTCTTTAAACCCAATCCGGGCCCGTCCCCCGTCAATCACAATATTCGTGTCTTTAAACCCAATAATCAGATCCAGCAAATCCAATCGTAAACTGTTGAAAACCATTTCTAAATCCATATCCAAACCGGAATCCGAAATCACTGGTCCGAAGCCCTTCAGGCATCCAAAACCGTCATTCTGAACCCAAATCCGGAATTCCAGTGTTCAACTTTAAAACCAAATCTCTCTTTCCCAAATCCGATTCCAAAACCGAAAACCCTTGACCATCAAATCATGTCTCAATCCATTTATAATCATTGAAAGGCAATAATCATGTAAAATCCCAAATCATGGTCTCAAAATCACAATCATCACATTTCTCGTAAAACGCGTTGAAATACGTAATTCCTCGAAAAACGTGAAATTATGTGAAACAGTTATAGCATAAGCGATAAACATGAAATCACGATTAAAACCATAAAACAATTATAGAAAAACAGTTATGCATGCTCAATTATAGAGAAGGGGTCCACTCACAGTTACCGGGCACGTCACTCCCGTCCCGTATGTTCCTCATCCATCTCGGGGATTCCCGAACTTCAAACGTAAGTAAAACGAAACCCTAGAACTTCGATCCCGCAGAACTAACTCGAATCGACATCCGATTAACCCGAAACCTATCTCAAAACATTCGTTACAACATCTAGACCAAAAACCTAGTTGGAAGGTTCCCCAGAAAATGCCCCATGCGCCGCCCAAAGTGGTTGCGCGTGGGCCTCACGCGCCTGCACAAACAGTACTGTTCATCTTCTTCCTCAACTGTTCGACTGGTCTGAACCGGCGAGGGTGGTTCTCCGCCGTCCGTCCACCATTTTCCTTCCTTCCAAGCCCAAAAACTCCGTCCTGTCCTAAGCAACCCATTCCTCTCAACCAAACACAACAATCCTACCTCTACCCCGTCGTCCCTAGCTCGAACCCGTGGCCAACAAAACCCCTGTTCATCTATCCGACCACCCGTGTCACCCCACATCACGGCTTCTATATAAACAGGTTCCTAAGGACCTAAGGAGTCGATTAGAACCTACCAGACACCTCGACTCAACCCCTAGCTTCACGACTAACCGTTTGAATCAAAACGGAAAAACAGAGCAATCTGAGGAAATCCAGAAATTACCTGTGCTCAGGCCGCTGCCGTGAGCTCCACCGTGGTAATGCCTCCACTGTGGTTATGCGACTCCTCTAATCCTCCTACGTCCTCTGGACACCACCTCCATCCTCGATTGATCAAACACAGCAGTACCACCACCAAACACCGTCTATGTTCTCTGATTTTTCCACTCACCGTACACATTCACTCGACCCTTCAAACTTCCCCAGACACTCACCAGCTTCACAACCCCTCTCTACTTACTCTAACTAAGTCACCAACACTCACACCCTTGCCTAGAAACCGATCGATTCCTCCCTCAGTCTCAGTCTCTGTTTTCTTCCATTGCACGACCACAAACACGACTCACCCAATTAATTTGAACCGTGCAACACCCTAGAACACACTACACACACTCCACGTGTCACAATCCCATGGCCAAATTCCAAAAATATCCACTTGCACCTGTACACTTGGCCTTATCAGATTGGCCCAATTCCCAATACACCAAAAAGACCAAAATGCCCCTATGAATCAAAATTACCATTTTAACCTTCGTCGTTCTAGACCCGTATCTTGCCCGTCCAATGTCCGATGAATGCATGCCGCCTATCGTTGAACTCAGGACGACGAGATCTAACTAACGGTCCTCGGTCTATGTGAAAATGACAAGTCTAGCAAAAAGTCAACTTTTTCCCCCTATTTTAACCAAATCAAGGTAATGCCCTCAACCTTCCGAACATCATAACCTCTTCCTCGGATGTCGGAATCGGGCGTGCCACCTGTCTACGGACTCGTGACGTTTCGAACTACGTCACGATCATCGGTCAATGCCCAATTGACCGCCCGAACTAAAAGTCAACTTTTTGCCCATTCCAGGGGCAAAATCGTCATTCTACGCCCAAGTCCAAAAGTAACCAACTAAACACCGATTAACTCAGCTAATCCACCACTAATCACTCATCTAATCCGAACTTCTGGGACGAGTCGTTACATAATCCCCCTGGGATTAACGAGGAACGCCCGTGATCCCGTCTGACACTGAGTGTTAGACAAGGGAAATTTCCAACCTTTGCCCTACCGGCTATCAGAGTACGCCAAGATCCGGAGGCGATATGTAAGACTCGTGTCCTAGAAGGAACGGTGAACAATCCCACATTCCTGCGAGGGGGGAATGGTCTGGGAAGGGAATGGTGGTGTTCCTTAAAGGTGTAGGCACACACCTACCTAGCATGATGCCTTTTGGGAGCTCAGTGGCTTTGGGAGGGATTGGAACCCCAAAGTTAAGCGAGTTGAGGCTGGTGCAATTCCATATGGGTGACCCCCTGGGAAGTTGCACCGTGAGCTCCCGAAAACAAAATCGTGAGGGCAAGGGCAAGGAGGTCCAAAGCGGACAATATCGTGCTAGATGAATCGAGACCTAACAGAAGAGGGTCGGGTCCTGAAAAATTGGTATCAGAGCCTAGGTTTACGATTCGTGTCTGGCACTCGGGTGTGCCTTGATTATTGTACTAACTTATGCCTCTTTCAGAGAAGGACGATCGGCCATGCCTCCGCGACGCGAACCCCCTCCACGACCTGATAGTGATGCCGAGAGTGCGTCGATCGAGTGAGCCCAGCGTCTTGGGGCTACGGTGTTTAGTGGTGGAGCGGATCCCGAGGATGCTCACCGTTGGATTTTTCGGTTCGAGCGGATTTTTGCTGTGATGCACTGTCCTCCTGAGGAGCGGGTTGTATTGGCTACCCTTTTTCTTGATGGATCTGCTTATAAGTGGTGGTACACTCTGGAATTGTCGGGTTGGGATGCCCGTACAGTTACTTGGGAGACCTTTCGTGAACGGTTTGTGGATCAGTATTATCCCCGTTCATTCCGTGATGCTAGGGAGACCGAGTTTCTGCAGCTCCAACAGGGGAGCATGTCGGTAGCTGAGTATGAGCAGAAGTTTCAGATGCTAGCCCGTTTTCTCCTACCTTTGTATCTACTGAGGCTGAGAATTGTCGTAGGTTTGAGCTTGTCCTACGGGGTGAGATACGGGCCATTGTGACGGCCGGAGCTTTTACCACTCTGAGGGAGTTGTCAGATGCCACAGTGCGGGTTGAGGCCAGTCTCCCGACACGTCCACAGTACTCTGGTGGTGGACAACGTCGAGAGCGTTCATATCCTGGATCGTATGGCCAGAGAGCCCCGAAGAAGGGACGTTATGGTGGAGCCTCATCTGCAGGCAATGATCGTTATGGCAGGCCTGGTAACTATCAGAGTCCCGGATTCTGAGCACCTAGGGCACAGACTGCTCCGCAGTCGAGCGTGACTTCGGTTGCTTCCACAGGATGGCAGAGTGGTGGTTTTTCTCTCGATGCTTCCAGTGTTATCTGTTTCTTCTGTGGCGAGTGGGGCCACTATCGGAGGGAGTGTCCATCTTTGCCACAGGGTGGTGGCGCAGGTTCGGGTGGAGTAGAGCAGGGACGGAGAACAGCTGCAGTTTCTGGAACTGGGAGTACTAGAGGAGGTGGTGCTGGAGCGGCTAATGGACAGAGGGGCCGGGGCCGTGGGCGAGTAGCTGGACCACAGGCCCGAGTTTTTGCTGTTACGCAGCAGGAGGCCAGGGCAGCACCTGGTGTTGTGACAGGTACACTCACGATCTTTGGGCATGATGTTTGAGCTTTAATTGATCCCGGAGCTACTCATTCGTTTATATCACGGGACTGTGAATTGTTGGCGGGTAGAGAGGTGTCCGCCTTGGACTGTGACTTGGGTGTGAGTACACCCATAGGAGATGTATTTGTGGTGAACCAAGTGTTGCGGGAATGTCCCGTAATGGTAGGTGACGTTGGACTGGTAGCAGATTTGATACTCTTGGACTTGCACGACTTTGATGTCATTTTGGGTATGGATTGGTTGACGCTCCATCATGCTTCTATCGAATGTGTCGATAAGAAGGTTACCTTTCGGAGCCCGGGGTTACCGAAAACCACCTTTCAGGGAATACAACGAGCAACTCATGTCGGAGTGATTTCAGCCCTGAAGGCAAGTAAGTTGTTGAGGAAAGGGTGCCAGGGATACTTAGCTCAAGTGATGGACTCACGAGCTGCACCATTGAGGGTGGAGGATATACCGATAGTACGGGAGTTCCCGGATGTCTTTCAGGAGGATCTACCGGGATTGCCACCGCATCGAGATGTCGAGTTCACTATTGATCTGGTTCCAGGTACGCAACCTATCTTTCAGACTCCGTATCGTATGACGACAGCTGAGTTGAAAGAACTGAAGGCGCAGTTGTAAGAATTACTCGAGATGGAATTTATTCGACCGAGTGTATCCCCCTGGGGAGCCCCAGTGTTGTTTGTGCGGAAAAAGGATGGGAGTTTGAGACTCTGCATCGATTACAGGCAACTGAATAAAGTAACAGTCAGGAACAAATACCCGTTGCCACGGATCGATGATTTGATCGATCAGCTGCGAGGAGCGCAGTACTTCTCCAAAATCGATCTTCGTTCTAGGTATCATCAGTTACGAGTTAAGGATGAGGATGTACCCAAGACAGCCTTTAGGACCCGATATGGTCATTATGAGTTCCTTGTAATGCCTTTTGGATTGACCAACGCACCCGCAACGTTTATGGGTTTGATGAACCGAGTGTTGCAGCCATACTTGTATCACTTTGTTATCGTGTTCATTGACTATATCCTAGTCTACTCGAGGAGTGCGGAAGCGCACGAGGAGCACTTAAGGATGGTGCTGGGTACCTTGAGGGAAAACCAGTTGTATGCGAAGCTCAGCAAGTGTTAGTTTTGGTTGACGAGCATGAGTTTCTTGGGGTATGTGATCTCAACTGAAGGGATCAGTGTGGATTCTCAGAAAATTGAGGCAGTGGCGAAGTGGGAACAACCGAGGACCGTCACTGAAGTCAGAAGTTTCTTGGGTTTGGCTGGTTATTACAGGAGGTTCGTAGAGGGTTTCTCTACTATTGCTGCCCCGTTGACATGACTGACGCGGAAGGGAGTCAAGTTTGACTGGGATGACGATTGTGAGCGTAGTTTTCGTGAGCTAAAGGAAAGGTTGACATCTGCTCCCATATTGACCCTTCCTGACGACAGTGGGGAATTCGAGGTGTACAGTGATGCATCCTTACAGGGTTTGGGATGTGTACTAATGCAGCATGGGAAAGTGATTGCCTATGCTTCGCGCCAGTTGAAGCCGCATGAGCGCAATTATCCGACGCACGACTTGGAATTAGCTGCTATTGTGCATGCGTTGAAAATTTGGAGACATCACTTGTATGGTGCGACTTGCAGAATGTTCACGGATCACAAAAGCCTGAAGTACTTGTTCACTCAGAAGGAGTTAAATGTGAGGCAACGACGGTGGCTAGAGCTAATTAAGGATTATGATTGCACGATTGAGTACCACCCTGGAAAAGCCAACGTGGTGGCTGATGCTCTAAGCCGGAAGTCAACGCATTATGTAGCACACCTACGAACGGTTCATTTACCACTTTTGGTTGAACTCCGTAAGACTAGCATTGATTTGGGTTTGGATGCCCAAGGTGTCTTGCTGGCTAATTTTCATGTGAGACCACTTTTGATCGATCGGATCATTGAGGCTCAATCTCAAGATCCTGTCTCATGTGTACTTTGGATTGAAGTGGAAGCCGGTGAGCGGTTAGATTTCACAGTCAGGGAGGATGGAGTTTTGATAAAAGAAGGACGGTTGTGTGTGCCCGACGTTGAGGCACTGAAGAAGGTGATCTTGGACGAGGCCCATAGTTCGGCCTACGTGATGCATCCTGGTGAGACCAAGATGTATCGTACCTTGCGAGAGCACTACTGGTGGCTGGGTATCAAACGGGAGATTGCCAAGTTTGTCAGCAGGTGTCTGATTTGCCAGCAAGTGAAGGCTGAGAGACAACGACCTTATGGAGCCTTACAACCACTACCTATCCCGGAATGGAAATGGGATCACCTAACGATGGATTTTGTGTTTGGAATTCCTTGGACACCTAGAGGTCACAATGGAGTTTGGGTGATTGTGGAAAGGCTCACGAAATCAGCTCGTTTCTTGCCGGTGCGAGAGAACTTCAGGATGTCACAGTTGGCTCAGTTGTTTATTGATGAAATCATCCGGTTGCACGGTACTCCGGAATCAATAGTTTCTGACAGAGACCCGAGGTTTACCTCTCGGTTTTGGCGAAGTCTACAGGAAGCTTTTGGGACGAAACTTCGTTTTAGTACGGCATTTCATCCTCAGACTGACGACCAGTCTGAGCGGACCATCCAGACATTGGAGGATATGATGCGAGCCTGCGTTTTGCAATTTCAAGACACTTGGGAGTCACATCTAGCCTTGATGGAATTTTCCTACAATAACAGCTATCAGGCGAGCATTGGGATGGCTCCTTACGAAGCCTTGTACGGACGACAGTGTAGAACCTCGTTGTGTTGGACGGATGTGGGGGAAAGGAAACTGACTAAATCTGAGTTGGTGGAATTGACAACCGAGAAAGTCAAACTCATCAGGGATAGGCTCAAGGCAGCCCAAGACAGACAAAAGAGCTATGTGGACCATCGGATTAGAGATCTTGAGTTTGCGGTCGGAGATCGGGTATTTCTGAAACTGTCCCCTTGGAAGGGTGTGGTGAGATTCGGCAGGCGAGGGAAGTTGAGCCCTCGTTATATCGGACCATATGAGATTACCGAGAGGATTGGCCGGGTGGCCTACAGGTTAGCACTATCGCCAGAACTTTCGAGGGTCCACGATGTTTTTCATGTGTCGATGTTGCGGAAATATGTGTTTGACGCATCTCATGTACTGGAGGAACAACCCATTGAACTTCGAGAAGACTTGAGCTTTGAGGAACAGCCGGTGCAGATTTTGGACAGGAAGGATACGGTGCTACGTCGGGAGACCGTTCCTCTGGTAAAGGTTCTTTGGAGGAACAAGAATGTGGAGGAAGCCACATGGGAACCCGAAGCGCAGATGCGAGAACAGTTCCCCTATTTGTTTCCTTGAAATTTCGGGACGAAATTTCTTAAGGGGGGGGGGGGGGAGATTGTAATGCCCCGGACATTCTGAAAATGTAATATTGTAAAATATTGAATAAAATGATGTTTTTATCCCTATGATTCGTGTGGTCAATTTGTTGACTTTTTGATTGGGAGGTCGAACGGACATTGAACGATGACCGTGAGGTAGTTCAGGACGTCACGAGATCATAGACAGGTGGCACGTCCGATTCGGACGCTCGAGGCAAAAGTTATGATGTTCGGAAGTTCAAGGGCATTATCGTAATTTGGACGTTATATGGGAAAAAGTTGACTTTTTGTTTGACAATTGGTTTTCACATGATTCGAAGACCGTTAGGTTCGTCTCGAGGTCCCGAGTACAACGACAGGCGGCACGCGTGAAACGGACGTCGGATGACCGAGTTACGGGTCACGGAAGTTGGAGGGCATTTTGGTAATTTTTGCCCTGAGGGCATTTTGGTCTTTTTACACGGGGTACTGTTCACCACTGTGGAAAACAGAGTGCACGGCCGTGGTGTCTTGTGCGTGCAATTGTTTATGGCCTAGTGGATTGATCAGATGCATTGTTTAAGTTAATTAAGGCAGTGGGGGCCATTGGTGAACGGACTGAGGCCACATAGAGCACGGGCTGGGTTAAAGAAATGGCCATGGCTTCTGTGTGCGTGGGAGACATTTTCAGAGACCTCAGTTGGGTCTCCCACGGGCTGTTTGCCATTCTATCGATTAACCGTGTATGGGAATGAAGTGAGGAGTCATTTGGGGTCGTTTGTGCATCAGTGTGAAGGCTGAGATTGAGAGAAACAGTGAAGAACCATTTTCGGGTTTTTTGGGGGAAATCTCAGAGTTCAATTCCTACGGTTTTGGGACCAATTCAGACACACACAGAGCTTTCTGGGAGCAGCAGAAACATAACCGTGCACGAGATCAAGTGAATTGAGCAAGGATTGCTTAGGAGCTCAGGTACCAGTTAAGAGAAGAACCAGTTGGAGGGAAAAATCGAATTTAATTCCTGAGGCGTGTTGAACGAAACCAAGGGCCGTGTTAGACTTCTGGGGTCACTACGAGCACAACCGTGCAAAAATCGAAGGAGGAGGAGGACTGGTTGGCCGGGAACCTGAGTCTCAGTTTCAGAGGAAAACCAGTGTGGAGGACGACAACTTCCAGGTAACGGCGAGTTAAATTGTTTGTGCCATTGAGTTTGTCTAAGTCCCCTTAAGCTACTGGTGAAGTTAATTTGAAAATGGAGCTAGTTTGGGTGAGTTCCAGGCGTCGACTTGTTCGACTGTTCGAGCTTGAGTTGGGTCGATTTAGTGTTAGTCGAGGTTAACCGTTAATGCAGACCTAAAATTAATTGATTAGAGAAGATAATAGGATTGAAAACGGGAAGAATCGATTGAGAATTGAGGGTGAACTAATCGGGTTGAGCCGCGGGTATCAGACCCGTTTATCAGTCTATTCGGGTAAGGACGAAGGTACTGTAGCTTGGCGCGTGGCCTTCACGCGCAGCCACTTTGGGTGGCGCGTGACGGCGCGTGTGATGTTAACTCCGATCACGGTCAACATGAGATTTAATCCTTTCAGTTTAATTAACATTTTATCTTTAGAGTTCGAGTGGATCGGGAGTCATTCGGGATAATTTCGGGAGTCCGGAAGGTTAAGTCTCTAAGTTTAATTTCGCCGAAAAATCCGGGAAAATTAGGAAAAATCCTACGAGTTATTTTGGGATGTTTGTAACCCTCCTTATACGTTTTTACGGGCCCGGACATTTCCGAAGCTACTGAGGAGCGCACGGGGCGCGATTGACGCGTCCTAAAATCGTGAGTGGACTTTTTGATTTCTAAATCAGGCATGCATGACTATTTTACTTATTTATGTTATGGTTTTACATATGATTTTATGATGGTGATATGATATTTCGGTTTTACGTGTTTTCACGCTTTTCGAGATATGTATCGTATTTCACGCATTTCGAGGTTACGATTTTTGCTTGTGCATGAAAGATGTTTTGATGAAGTATCTGGATATGATTATGCATGTTGCGGATTTATGATGTTTTGATTATAAGTGTGAAGTGATTTCGGGAATTGCATATTTTGGAATTTGTATGTGAATTCGGACATAAGTCCTGTTATGACGAGATATGATTTCGGAATGATGTTGGAAAACGGTTTATGATGAATCCTGGTTAATTGTGTTTAAAAAAAGGGTTTTGGGTTTAAAGACCCGGTTGAATGTTGGATCTGGTTTTGGGTTTAAAGACCCGGTTTATTGATGACAGGGGTGGGCCCGAAAATTGGGTTTAAAGACCCGGAATGAGTTTTAAGACTCGTGAGTTTAAAGACTCGGTTATTGTGATACCCCTGAGGCCTATTCATCATGTTTTGAGTTTAAAGACTCGTTGATATCCCGGGAAGGCCTGATATTGAGTTTAAAGACTCGGATGGATCCAACGGCTTAATTGTGATTATTGACTTACTTTTTACTTGATTGGTGCAATTGATGTTTCAAAATGACGGTTTCTGGATTCTGGTAATATTAAATTGTTTTACATGAGTTATGACGGTTTTCTGTAACGTTTTACATGTGTTTCAGGAAAAGAGTTTTTTCAAATGTTATTACGCGATTTTCGAATATTTGGTTATGCATGCGTGTTGTAAAACTGGAGGGCAAACCCCGATTTCCTTAAACTGTTTTCTGTAAACCTTTGTTTCGGTCCACTCACACATTGTTGTTTTAACTACCCTCCAGGTCGTGGTACAAGTTCGGGGGCTAGCGCCGAGGCAGAGGCAGAGGCATAAAGTTTTCCGTTGCGGAGTAGTTAGTTCACAGAGTAGGATTTGTTCTTTAACCTGTTTTGTAATATTATGCTCTGTGAAACTGTGGACATGACGTCCAGTCGGATGTATTTGTTTAATCTCCCTGGTCTGACAATAGGTGTGATGTAATATTATTTAGTTTTCCAGTCTTTTGGATTTGATTGTCAGACGGGAGCAGGATGCTTCCCGATTATCGAGGCGATAATCGGGGTGTGTCCTGTCACGATATGTGATATCTCGGTCTCTGCTACAATCCACATCGTATCCAACCTGAAAGGTATTAAAAACAGAAAGTCTATGAGTGGACAAAAAGTAATAAGTTTCTTAAAACACATTTATAGAAGACCTTTACACCCTTCACTAAAAAGCATGCATGCATAGTTAAACCATTTATCCAATCACATATATTTAAACAATCATAATCATACGGGCTCCTTCCCAAACCATTTACAGAAAACCTTAACATAGTAAACATATGCGGGATCTCATCCAAAATCCATTTATCAACATAAAACATAATTTCCCAAACCACTTGAAATCATGTTTATCCATTATATTTCATATCACCGAACCTGTCACGGTATATAGAGCTACACGCGTGCGAACCGGGGTCTCAAACCCAAGTCTCTCCAGGGTCCACCCAGGTCAATGTCCGTAGATCAATGACCCTCTCTGGAGGTAACGAACCATGCCCATCCTGAGAGTAAGGAACCCACGTGGGGGCGACTCCACTCAGTCAGTGCTCCGTGACTACTCCGGGGTCCACCCAGGCCAACGACCCTCCCCGGAGGAGAAAATCATATATAAAGGATGGCATATGAAAATCCTTTTGAAATCATTCTTTAAACCTTTCAAGGATTCATGCCCGGACCCCATAAGCCGTCATGAACCATAAAATCCTTTCAAGGGTTCATGTCGGTTCCCATAAACCTTCATGAACCGTAAAAACCATTTGTAACAAATAACTGGGCCCTAGGCCCGAATCCACATACAAACTGGACCTCCGGTCCGAATCGTAAACCAACTGGGCCTCCGGCTCGATGCCTTGTTAAATCAAATAGACCTCAAGTCCGGGAGTTCGTGAATCAAATGGGTTTCGAACCCGAGTTTAACTTTTCAAATCCGAAACCATTTCATGAAATCATATCCAAAACCATAAGTATGAAAAATCAATGTGAAACTGAAAAACCTCGATTTACGTGAAAATACGTAAATCACCTCGAAATGCGTGAAATCATATAATTCACCAATTTCCAAATCAACATCATAGAATCATATTCATAATCCATATAAAACACTATTCATGCATCACAGTTTAGAAATCAAGGTCCACTCACAGACCGTCCTATGCTGTCGCCTCGGTTTGCGTGCCATACTGCTCTCCCGAGCCAATCACCATCACCGGGACTCCCAAACCTGTCCAAATCGTAATAGAAGGTTACTAACTACTTAATTAACCTCCCATTGAAGCCCCCTAAATTTCCCAAATTTTGAATTATTTTTAATCCCGATCCGAAACCTTCTGTTGCCCCGAACATTATCGAGACGGTGTCCTATCGACACGAAACCAGTCCCAAAATGTTCGTTACATCGAATAGAAGATTTTGTATGTTGGAAGCACCCTCAAAATCCTCACCACATGCTTGCACGTGTCCCTAGAAGCTGCCTGCGCGTGAGGCCACGCCATGCGCGGCACTGTAGCTTCATCTTCAATCCGCAGCAAACCGGGTTCACTGCAACCTGAATCGATCTGGACCGGCGTGACCGGTTCACTGTTTTTCCTCCCCTATTTTGGTTCGATTCGAGCCCTAGTTAATCTTATAATCTTCCTTACATCCATATGAACCTAAATATATAAATTAGAACATCAAAAACCTACTCTAAATCCACGGTCCGATCATCCTCCTCACGATCCATTTTTCCGATTAACCCCCACGTCGTCTCAACCATTAAACCCCATTAAAACCTTCCTAACATGTCCCTAGCAACCTAAATAACCCATTAAAATCGATACAAACGGCCCATAATCACAGAAATGGAAAATGGATCAAAATGGGTTTAACCGATTACCTTCTCGGTGTTTTGCCTCCACCGTCCACGGCTGTGCCGTCCTGTGACGGCCACCACTTCATCCTGTCCTCTCTTCCCTCTCTGGTCTCAGTCATGGTTGCATGGGAAGGGTTGGATTGGTTTTGGGTTGCACAGAGATGGAGAATGGTGTGTGAGATCGGGTTGGTTTGAAATGGAGAAGGAAATGATCGATCCATGTATGTTAAGGGGTGGCCTGTGGATGGGTGACACTTGTCACTTATCCATAGGGCAGGAAATAAATATCTGGGGCCCACTAGATTCCAAAAGTCACTTGTCTCATAATTCATGCAATAGTACTTTCGTACTTCCGTGAACCGTAACTTCGTCGTGGAACGTCTGAATTCAATGTGCCGCCTGTCTACGGATTCGTATTGTCCCGATCTACATAACGGTCCTCGGCCCTCGGCCATCGGACATCCTGGTCCAAAAGTCAACATTTGCCGCTTTTAACTAAAATTATCAAAATGCCCTTAAACTTCCGAACGTCATAACTTCTTCCTCGATTGTCGGAATTAAACGTGCCACCTGTCTATGAACTTGTGAAGTCACGAACTACATCACGGTCATCGGTCACAGTCCATTTGACCGCCATAATGAAAAGTCAACTTTTTACCTATTCTAGGGGCAAACTGGTCATTTAGCATCGTTTGTCCGATTTCGCCCAACTAATCACGGATTAACCTCACTAATCACGATTAGTCACTAATCTAATACCGGATTTCTGGATGGGTCGTTACACTGTGAGTGGACAAAACAAGAGTTTATAAAAACATTTAATAAACATTTATGCATGCACCAATTTAGAAAACAAGGTCAACTCACAGACCGTCCGAGCTGCCACCTCGATTTGCGTGCCATATGACTCTCTTGAGCCAATCACCGTCACCGGGACTCCCAAACCTATCCAAATCATAATAGAAGGTTACTAACTACTTAAATAACCTCCCACTAAAGCCCCATAATTTTCACGAACTTTATCGAAACGGTGTCCGATCGACACGAAACCAGTCCCAAAATGTTCGCTTCATCGAATATAAGATTTCGTATGCTAGAAGCACCCTCAAAATCTTCACCACGCGCTCACATGTGCCCCTAGAAGCTACCTGCGCATGAGCCCACGTGCTGGCACTATTCCTGCACCATCAACCTCCCGCCAGCCGGTTCACTTGGTTTGGTCGGTCCAGTTGGACCGGCGTGACCGGTTCGGTGCTCTAGACCCTCCATTTTTGGTTCGTTTCTTCCCTTTTCGATTCCATTCATCCTATTTCCTCATTTCCTATCCATTCCAATCCCTAAACCTAATAAAAAAACACCTAAAACCCATGGTTCCAAAATGAACCTTACGGTTCAAGTTTTCCAAAACCTCCCCTGGTGTCCTACAACCTCTAACCATCCTCAAAATCATTCTAACACCTTCCTAGCAACCCATTTAATTCAAACCAAACTTCCAAACAAGCTTACAACAACAAAAATAGAAAATGGATCGAAAATGGTTAAACCAATTACCTCTCGGGTTTGCCTCCTCCAAGCAGCCGTCCACGGCTGTTCTGGCCGTCCAGCAACCTCCTTAGTTCCTCTCTCACTCTCTGGTCTCAGTCATGGTCGCTTGGGAAGGGTTGGATTGGTTTGGTGATAAATGAGATCAGGTTATTTGGGTTTGAATGAGGAAAATGTTTGATGCATGAAGATATAAGGATGGCCTGTCGATGGGTGACACTTGTCACTCATCCATTGGGCAGAAGCTAAATATCTGGGGCCCACTAAAATCCAAATAATATACATCTCGTAAAACGTGCAATAGTGCCTCGAAACTTCCGTGAACTATAACTTCGCCGTCAAACGTCCGAATTCGACGTACCGCCTGTGTATGGATTCATATCGTCCCGATCTATGTAACGGTCCTTGGACCTCGGCCATCGGACCTCCTGGTCAAAATGTCAACTATTTGCCCCTTTTAACCATATTTACCAAATTGCCCTTAAACCTTCGAACGTCATAACTTCTTTCTAAAATGTCGGAATTGAATGTGCCACCTGTCTATGAATTCGTGATGTCCTAAAATACGTCACAGTCATCAGTCAAAGTCCATTTGACCTTCAAAATGAAAAGTCAACGTTTTATCCACGCCTAAGGGAAAAACGGTCATTTTGCATCATTCGTCCGATTTCGCCAAACTAATCACCAATTAACCTCACTAATCGTGATTAGTCACTAATCTAATCCTGGAATTCAGGACGGGTCGTTACAGCCTCCCTCACCACAGTAGAAGAAGATGACACTCGAAACATCCCAAATGGGTCCTCAACTCGGTCTCCCTGTGGACGCAACAGATGTCGTACTGGACTGCGGAGTCGGCTGTGCTCGGTGTCCACGAAACCCTGAACTCTCAAAACTACCAGGTCTGCCAAAACTGTCATCGCCTGTGGATGAAGCTCCACTGTAATTGCCCTCATCGGGGTCCTCTGGCCCGAAGCTCCGGAAAAAGGATGCTCTCGGCGTCGTACCGGCAAACTAGCCTCCACCCTCACAGCAGCATCCGACAACTCTCTGAGGGTCGCAAATGATCCACCCGTCACTATGGCTCGAATCTCACCTCGCAGTCCCAACTCAAACCTGCGGCACTTCTCAGCTTCCGTAGCCACAAACGCAGGAGCAAAGCTGGACAACATCTGAAACTTCTGCTCGTACTCAGCCACAGTCATGCTCCCATGTTGGAGCTGCAGAAGCTCGGCCTCCTTGGCATCGTGGAATGAGTAGAGGTAGTATTGATCTAGGATCCGCTCCCTAAACGTCTCCCAGGTCACTGTCTGGGCATCCGACCTTGACAACTCAAGGGTGTACCACCACTCATACGCAGCATCGTTCAGTAAAAAGGTAGCTAGTAACACTCGATCCTCTGGTGGGCATCGTATCACTGCGAAAATCCGCTCGAGTCGGGTAATCCACCTGTGGGCTTACTTAGGGTTTGCCTCACCACTAAACGTCGTAGCCCCAAGCCGCTGGGCTCGCTCGATCGTAGCGCTCTCCGTCTCTCTCGCCGCGTCGTCTACAGGTCGTGGAGGAGGCTCACGTCTCGGAGGCATGGTCAATCGTACGCTGAAAGTGGCATAAAGTCAGTAAAACGACCTAAACACAAACACGTTCTAGACAGAAACGGTCAACCTATGCTCTGATACCAATTTGTCAGGACCCGACCCTCCTTGGTCAGGACCCGACTCATCTAGCACCATATTGTCCGCTTTGGGCCTCGCCCTCATGGTTTTGTTTTCGGGAGCTCATGGTGCAACTTCCCAGGGGGTCACCCATCATGGAATTGCATCATCCTCAACTCGCTAACTCGCTTAACTTTGGGGTTCTAATCCTCAAATAAAATCCATAAATCGTTCATAAGATAGAACGTATAAACATAAATCATTTATCTGAAACCATACTCAAAAGCATCACAGAAATCATATTCTCGAAGTACGTGCAAATCCGATAACTTAAACGTGAAATCAAGTAAAACCATAACATAGAAAGCATAGGCATAAATCCATATATCGAAAGCATAAAAGCATAATTGAAACATAAATAATATAAGGAAAAACAGTTATGCATGCTCGATTAGAAAACAAACAGTCCACTCACAGTTCCGAACACGTCACTCGCGTCCTGTACGGTCCTCGGCTGTCTCAGGAATTTCTCGACCTGTCAAAGTCACCAATTCGGGTCACAAACACTTCATTTAAGCTTACCCTAATTTCCCTAATTTTTTTGGATTTTTAAACATAATTGAAACGAACCCCTAAACCTTCGAACACTCAAAACTACCTCGATCCGGTGTCCGATCGACTCGAAACTTGTTCTAAAATGTTCGTTACATCGATTAGCGTAAAAACCGTGTTGAACTTTTCCCCAGAACAGACCCCTTGCACCCTCACGTGCCGTCCAAAGAGGCTGCGCGTGGGAACCACGTGCCTGCACTGTTCATCATCTCCTACCTCCAGCCAACCCGGTTCAGACCGGTCCGGTCCAACCAAGCCAGCGAGGTCGGTTCTCACTCAAATCCAACCTATTTTCAATCCTATCTAATCCATTAGTTTTGTCCTACTACTATCGATCGATTCAACCAATAAAATCACGAAATAAGGGTCTAAAGCTTACCTCCCACAATCCAAGCAAAAACCCAGAAAAACCATGTTCTGTTTTCGGTCACTAGTTTTCACCGCAGAGCTCTGGTTCTTCTCTTGAGCTTAAATACAACCTCCTAGAACCATTAGAATGAAAAGAACAAGTCGACAACCGTCCACAAGCCATGACTTTCGATTTGAACCAAAACTGAAAAACAGGGGACCCCGAATCCTGACCGTCTGTCTTCTCACCGCCGTGAGCTCCGCCGTGAGTCTCAGGGTCCCAAAAGCACTCCTCAGGTCCTCTAAGGACCACCACAGATCAAGCTGGATCAATTTGTTCGATTAAGACTCTCAGCCGTACCCGAGGAACTTCTCTGTTTCCACGGTTTCCTCACCTTTCCCAGCCTCTTCCTCACTCAACACTCACCCAGAAACACTCACCAGCCTCTTAACTTAACTCTAAACACTCAACAAAGAGCACATAGTTGACTCAGACTTGGGAAATGGTCGATTTCCTCATGACTCAGTCTTTCTGTTCTTCTCAACCGATCGAGCACAATCCATTTTAAATAGTCACTGTGTAACCGTGTATAGGCTAGAAGCCTCTAGACAACAACCAGGTGTCAACACCCTATGGTCCATCCCTTAAAAATATCCAATCATCTCTGCCCAGGTGTCCCAATCTGGCTGGACACAGTTCCCCAAGTGTAAAAAGACCAAAATGCCCCTACAAGTCCAAATTACCATTTTACCCCTCACCTTCCTAGACCTATATCTTAACTGTCCAATGTCCGATGACGGAGTGCCACCTGTCGTTGTACTCAGGACGTCGAGACCTATCTAACGGTCATCTATTTGCATGAAAAATCCTTGTCATGCAAAAAGTCAACAATTTCCCCATTTTTGACTTGATTACTAAAATGCCCTCAGCCTTCCGAACGTCATAACTTCCTCCTCGGACGTCGGAATCGGGCGTGCCACCTGTCTACGAACTCGTGACGTCCTGAACTAAGTCATGGTCATCGGTCAATGTCCAATTGACCGTCCGAACTAAAAGTCAACATTTTGCCCATTCTAGGGGCAAAATCGTCATTCTGCGCCATACGTCCAAAAGTGTCCAACTAATCACTGATTCTCTTCGTTAATCCATCATTAAATTCTAATTTGATCCTGACTCCCCGGACGGGTGGTTACATTCCAACCGGGTCAACACGCTGGCAAAAGGACCCGTTTAACAGACAAACTGGCAAAAACGACGACTGTGCACTTTATTGTAGCAGGCGCGTGGACTCACGTGCAGCCATTCACGGCGGCGCGTGTGGGCGCATGGGCTCGAATCCCAAGGTGAGTTCAACATGACTTTTTTCCTATTTAATGTAACGAACATGTGAATATGATGAATTTGATGATTTGCATTTATAAAGTAAGTCTGGACACTGTTTTTATGATGGATTTGTGGAACTTGCTTTGTGAAAGCTATGTTTCGGGCAGAGGCCCTGTTGAAACGTTTTTTACTTTATTTGAGATTTGAATGGTTTTAAAATGAGATTACTGGATTTGGTGACTGTTCTACATATACCATTCGCAGTGATTTGATGGTCTCCTCCAGACGTCGTAGATCCTGGAGTAGTCACGATCCACTGCCTGGAGATGAGTAGCTCCGAGGGAGGCTCAGTCTCAGGAGTGGGAGATTATGATGATATCCTCTAGACGTCGTAGATCTTGGAGATGATATCACCCGAGAAGTCATAGATCCTGGGGAGGTACTCGGACGTGAGACACCCGAGTTTGCACGCGTTGCATTAATATCGTGACGGGTTACTTGGATATTGAGTTTAAATATTGAGGATTGGTGGTATTGATGATTTATTGATATTTGTGTCCAGATACTTTATATTGTGCACTGATTTGAGAAACATGTGTTTTATGTTGTGCACTGATTGGAGAAACATGAGTTTTACGGACCATGGGAAAACATGTTTTGATTTTATTGGTCCACTGTTCATACTTGATTTAGTTCACACTATGACTTATGTTTTATGATATGCATGCATGTTTGTGAAACTGGAGGGTAAGAATGTATTTTGATAAAGTTATTTCTAAAACTTTGTTTTGTCCACTCACACCTTTTCTGTTTTATTGATCCTCCAGGTCGTGGCGCGGTGATCGAGGCTATTCGAGAGGTAGAGGCATGAGTGGGCACATGTACAGTTATCCCTCGTTTGGCAAGTACTGAGGGTAATTTCGGAACTTCAGTTGGGTACCACATCATGCCTCCAAAATGTAAGCCTCGTGCGCGACTTGCTAGTGAGACGAGTATACGAGGGTATATGAGACCTCGTGATTGATCTCGAAATGAGATTGACCCTGGATTGGGGGTCAGATGTTAATCGGTGTACACTGTGAATTTCTAACTGTTAAACATGGTTTTGTGTGGGTCTCTAGAATGAATGATCCCAGAGGCTAGAAAGGGAGGACAAATGAGCAGGTTGGACCCGGGATGAGATTATGCTCAGTGAATTCCTTAAGTGGAATGTGTGTCTAACGAGTTTAGAATATGATGGGATATCCCTTAGGCCTTAGAGGTCATATCAGATATGATTCACCAACGGAATTTGCTCGGTGACTGAGTATGCCAATAATGGTATGGATGATTATTATGAGTTTGGACTCAAGAGGAGTCAAGATTGGACTCGGAAGGAGTCGAGACAGAAAATGGGACATAAAGTGAGTCAGGATATTAGTTAGGACTCGAGATGAGTCATGGTAATGTGTTGGGGCTCGGGATGAGCCGTAAAGATTGAAAAATAACTATGATTTTTGACACGGCCGACCCTTGATTGAGGAATGTTTGGCACCTGGGATGCCAAGGATTGGGATAAAACTTTGGTGGGTCATAAATTTATGGATTGTTATTGTTTAACCCTGTTTATTGGACTTATGGACTTGGATGGGTCGTGTCGCTTTCACTTAATGATTGGAAGTTCAGGCAGAGACCCGTAATACATAGAGAATTGGACTTAGGAGATGGTCCAGTGCAGTGGGACGCCAGTTGGGTCCAGTAGGTGATAAAATGTTAAGGTTAATTGTTCTTAATGATTCTGAGTCATCCAGCCACATCATAAAGAAAGGGTATATCAATTGACAAAGTGATAGAGGCACCAGTTGTGGTGCAATGGAGCAGGGACTGGCCCCTGCATTGATTGTTGATGTGATAGGCGGGGAAAAGTTGGTAGGCCCGTGATGGAACGTAGGCGGCGTGGTCGGATTGGGACCACATGCCTGAGGATTGCAGTCACATGGCAGGAGGCCTAAGTAGCCTCTGAAATGGTGATATGGACATATGTATTCAGTAGGTCCTGGGCTATCCACTTTTCCATATTTTGAGATTGTACATTGGACGGATATGGACATGTCCGTGATTGGTTAAGGTATGGCAGTCGGTGAATCGGCTAGAGCTACGGATGTGATACCTCTGTTGATTTTTAGGTGGTACCCTTGGTAAGGTAATTATATATGGTGAAATTGGTGAGACCTAAGGGGGGTAGACCTATCGATGTGAGGCTACCTAGGATGACAGGTGTTTTTGCCTAGTGGCTGCCTTGGAGTATTCCTAGACTTGGATGATTTGGATATAATCCTTGGGATGGATGGATTGATGACTCAGGATACCTCTATCGAGTATTTCGATGAGAGAGTGATATGTGGAGTCCAGGATTACCAGAGATTGTATTTCAGGGGGACTCGAGGATATTACCCTCTAGAATGATATTGAACCTCACAATCGATGGACTGTTGGTATGAGGTTGACGCCCCAGAAATTCGAAACACGAAAATTTGGAAAATTTGAGGAAAAGGACAATTTTACCCTTGGAATTGGGCGAACGGTTGAATCTTTATTCGAGCAGTCAAACGAAATTTTACCGATGACTGTGACGTAGTTTGGGACGTCACGAGTTCATAGACAGGTGGCACGCCCGATTTCGACATTCGAGGAAAAAGTTATGACGTGCGGAAGTTTTAGGGTACTTTGGTAAATTGGTCAAAAGGGGCCGAAAGTTGACTTTTTGATCAGGATATTGTTTGGACTTTCCAGAAGTACCGTTGGATAGGTCTTGGGACGCTGAATCCGTAGACAGGCGGCATGCATCAATCGGAGTCCGAACGAAAAAGTTGTGGGTCTAGAACTATGAGGGGCATTTTGGTAAATTGTTATGGCAAGGGTAAAATAGTAATTTGCCACAGCAAGGATATATTAGTGGATGAGTCAGTTAATGAGGATAAGGGATGATCTCTTGATGACACTTGTCACCCTAATTGCAAGATTAGTGTAAAGTATGGTTTAATAATTAAATCAAACAGATATGAACTCACCGTTTGGGTTTTGATCAACATACATGAATTGATAATTGGATTCAAACAGAAAACAGAGGGATTGAAGAGGGAATTGAGCGAAGAAAAGAAAGGAAATAAGACGGGTAATTGGGGCCTCAAATTCAACTGAAACCCAACATAAAACCCAGAAAACCCGAAAATATCTTTAAGGAAGCTAGGATCGAATTTGATGTTGTGCGTGTTTTTAAATGAAATTGATGTTGCAGTTGGCCTTCTGGGAGTGAGATGAGTCGAATGAGTTTAAAATTGAAGGAAATTGAGGGTGTTATCGACCAGAACCGAGAGCGGGAAAACTTTGAATGTTCGGGATTGAGTCGAAGGAACTGAGACGAGGAATGACAAAGTTGAACTTTGAAATGTGTTTCTTAGGACCTCACCATGCTGTCTGATACATCAATTGAAAGAAAACACCAGAGAATGAGGACCTTCGACGACTGCACAGTAGTCTGTGTTCTTCGTGGAATCAAGTTCAATTTAATGCGATTCAGGTAATGTTTGATGTAATTCGAGTTACAGAACCTAAATGAAGTCTCTAATGATGTAAATGGACGATTGAATTGAAGGAAATAATGTCGAATTGGCAGAAATCCAACCAGGTCACTTCACAGGCTAACCGAACCCGTTTACCAGTTAAACGGGTTGGAACGACGACTGTTCATGGACACTGTTCACGGCGCGGGGCACCCACGCGCAGCCACTCACGCGGTGCGTGGGGGCGCATGAGTGGGAATTTCGAGGTACGGTCAACATGAAACTTGTCCTATTTAATGTAACGAATATATTTGGTTTTGGTTACGAGTTGATCGGATGCCGTCTCAATAATGTTTCGAGGGTCCGAAAGTTTAAGTTACGTATTAAATTAATATTAAATTCCCGGAAAATTATGATAAATTAATATGATGATAATTAGGTCCCTAGTGACCTTGAGTAATGATTTTGGACAGGATTCGGGATTCCTGGCAAGTGTCGGAAATTACGAAAACGCGTGCAGCGTGGGAAACGAGCAATTGGACGGTGTGTGAGTGGACTTTTGTTTTCTACCCTAAATGCATGCATATATGTTTTTAATGCTTTATAATATGATTTGAAATGATTTGGTATGATTGATACTTCGATATGATGATTTCCGGATTTTTGGGAATATTGTATTATTTTATATGCTTTTGGGCACGATTTTCGAGAAAATTGTGAACCTGATATTTCAAGCTAAGGCTCGGGGTTTGAACTTGGTTTTGACTTGGATTATGAATTGGGAAATTGATTTAATGGACTTATGATATTTTGGATATGATTTTACGGATTTACGTGCATTGAATTGTTTAATGATATTACGGCTTGATGAGAAATGAGATTTGGGCATGTGGCCCCAGGACGATGATTTTGATATAGTTTTAATACTTGATTTGAAATAATGCTTTTGATTGTGTATTGATGTTTGATGCCCCAGACGTGTAATTCCTGGGTAGACTTTGGATGTGTAATTCCCGAAGTGACTCCGGATGCGTAATTCCTGGAGGGACCGGATGTGTAATTCCTGGTGAGGCTGGATGTGTAATTCCTAGCATTGGATGACGACTCTGGATGTGAAATTCCCAGAGGATCCTCGGATGTGTAATTCCCGAGTTATATGCTTTATTATATGGTGAACTGGTTTTACAAAATGATTTAAATGATTCAAATGTTTTTATATGTTTTAGCCTGAGAGTCGGGATATGATTTGTTATGTGATTTGGTTGAGAATGACGGTGATTGTGACTCATATGTTTTTCCCTATGCATGCATGTTTACAAAACTGGAGGGTAAATGATGTGTTTTGATAAATGTGTTTAAACGATATTATTTTGTCCACTCACACATTTGTTTTTTATGACCCTCCAGGCCGTAGCACAACATTTGGGGAAAATCGAGAGGCGGAGGCATGAGCGGAAATCAGCGCAGCTATCCCTTGTCTGATAAGTGCTGAAAGATCGTTTCGGGACTTCAGTTGACTTGTTAGACGGGAGCAGGACCGGGCACGGTTATCGAGGTCCAGTTGGGACGGGTCCTATCAGAGGTAAACAAAGTTTGATGGTTAGATGTGTGGCATATGTGATTAGTGTACGAGATGCCTAGTGATGGCTGATGATGTACAAATTTTAGAATATGTTTCCTGAGGGTTTTGCTAGGATGAGAGATTGGGTTTATGATGATGATCCTATCGAGTATACGAGTTGTTTCTCTGACACTATGGTATGTGGCACCTATGGAGTCATAAGGACTGAACGTGCCAGTGCAGGACTTGATAGACGCGGGTTCATTCGACCGAGTGTCGTCGTGGGGAACCCAGTGGTGTTAAAGCAGAAAATAGGGATGATGGTTCGAGCATATATGTTGATTATATACAACTTAATAAAGTAACGGTATGAGATAAGTATCCCTTATCACTAGTTAATGATTTGTGGTTCTATTGGAAATATGTGATTATTGAGCCTATTATGACAGGACCCGTCCCAATCCCACTGGGACCACCCGGGGACGTGACCCGCTCCCGTCTGACAATGACTCTAAACATACCAAAATTACCCTTAAATAAAAACCGAAGACTCACATAGATAGATAACGTACAAACATAGTGTTTAAAGTGATACTGTCAGACAAGGGAAAGTAAAATACAACATGTGAGCACACTAGTCAGAGTACATTTATTCGGTGCTCAACCTACCCACAAGTGGGTGTACAGGTGCACAGCTAGGCAAACTAAACCTCTGCCTCCTCCTCCGGGTCCTCCTCCTCTATTTCCGTGTCAGGGTCTGGAGGGGTCAGTAAAACAAGGGCGAGTGGGCCAAAAATAACAGTTTAGAAATCAATTTAATAATAAAATAATCATAAGGTTTTACCCCTCCGTTTTCCAAATCTTGCATGCAGTGAAAATATAATATTATAATGAAAGCATAACAAATGAACCACAATAATAATCGTAAGGTGAAACTAACATATCAGTGCACTGTAAAACCCAACCCAAATGATGTCACGGTTCTAAGGCTACGCGTTGCCACTCAGGGTCTCACACCCGAGACTCTCTAGGTACATCAGCTCCCGGTATCCCGGTCACTGCCCAAGGTATATGAACATGCCTTCCTGAGAGTAAGCAGCCCAACGGGGGTCAACTCCACTCAGTCAGAGCCCCGTGACTACTCCAGGGTCCACCCAGGCCAACGACCCTACCTGGAGGAGACAATATACGCAGGTAGGAAAGTACAGTACAATAACAGTATAGTTTACCCTATGTCCCCCGGACATCCCAAACAAAATCCACATATAATCCAGACGGGTCTCATGCCCAAAACATAGCAATTATAAACAGTTCATAAGACTCATCAGTGGAAATAGTAAAACAGTTTATGCATGCAAGCCTTTTATAAATCAAACAGCCCACTCACACTCGGTCCTTGCTGCTCAACGATCTCTATAAACTTGTATTATTATTCCTGAGGGTTACTTAAGGATCCTATAATATCAATACCAAGACCCTAGAACAGATCCGCCTCAAAATCGCATCCCGGGCACTATTCTCGGTGCTTCAAACCCCATTTTGACTAACATAACGATCTCCGATCGACACGAAACCACCTCCATTGGATCCGTATCGTCGAAACCTTGAAAATGGTACCGGCCCCACCAAAATCACTGTTCACACGCGCCCCCCACGCGCCTGGTCAACGCGTGGTTCAACGCTGCTACAGTACTGCTGACGTCAGCATGACGTCATCATTGACACTTGTCAGGTGACACGTGGCATGTTCTGATTGGTCCCTGGTCTGACAATATCTGACAGGATGACGTCATCATGACGTCAGAAGTGACGTCAGCATGATGACGTCATCATGCTACAGTATCGGGTCAGACCCGTTTGACTGGAACCGGGTCGCTGTCGACCCACGGCTCGACCCGATTCAACCGTACGACTCCGGCCACCATTTTCGACGGGGTTCATCCCTATAGGGTCGTCTAGGTCTGTTCTATGGTTCTACAACCTCAAAATGGAAAGAAAACGGGAGAAAACTCACCAGTTCTTCTCTGAAACTCACGGCCAAGGTCCGATCGTCTTCTCCGGTGATCCACACCGTCTCCGTCGTCCAAACCAGTCCTGATCGACTCGTCTCTCGCCCTAGAACATGTCTAACACCAAACAATCAATTTCCTAGCACTAAAACACGATGGTTCGAAACAGGGGATCAAAACGGGTTTTCGGGTTTTCGACCTTACCGCCGCCGTGACGCCGCCGCAGGCCGTGCCGTCGTCCAGTTAAGCTCCTGGGGTCCTCACGGTGCAGACTGGAGCTTCCCCTGCGTCGAGGTGGTGTGGTTGTCACGGTTTGCTTCTTGGACCCGTTTCCGTCGTGTTTCGGGTCTGAGTTTTTGGACGGAATTTCAGACGGGAAAATGGGCTGGTGGTTGCTGGTGGTGCACGGGTTGTGAAGACCAGATGATGGTGGTGCTGTGGGTGGTCGTTTGGTGCGAAGAGGATGGCTGGTTTGATCACCTTGGTCGAGAGAAAATGGAAGAAATGCACGGGTTGTGGGGGGCTGTATGTGTGTTTGTGTGTGTTTGTAAGAAAAGGCAGAGACAGAGATCGTGCATGAACAAGGAAAGCAGATGAAAATGGAGGGCTGGGATTCATTTGAACATAAAATCCAAGGGCTGGGGTTAATTGGAGGGAAAAAGAAATAATATAAAAATAGCTTAAATAGTGTTAGTTGCTTTATGGGAATAGTGTAGGCTTGGATGGGTGACACTTGTCACCAATCCACCGGTTGGATTTAAATATCAGGTTGGCACGGATTCCCGTAATAAATTAATATTTTATTCCGTTGTTCTCGGTTCGTAAAGTCCGCTAAAACGCTTCCTTGACCATAACTTCTTCATACGAACTCCGATTTCGGCGTGCCGCCTGTCTACGAATTCGTGACGTCCCGACCTACGTCATAGTCATGGGTCAAAGTCCAAATTGTTGCCCGGGTCAAAAGTCAAAGTTTCCCCCCTCCCCCTTCAGGGGCAAAATAGTCTTTTTACATTAAAATATTATTATTCTCGGTTCGGGTCGTTACAACCTACCCTCCTTACAGAAATTTCCTCCTCGAAATTTACTCAAACAAGTATGGGTACTGCCCTCTCATCAATTCCTCGGGTTCCCATGTTGCTTCCTCCACCTCGTGGTTCCGCCATAGTACTTTAACCAAAGAAATCGTCTTGTTCCTTAAAACCTTTTCCTTCCTATCCAGAATCTGCACTGGCCGTTCCTCGAAACTCAAGTCTGTCATCAGTTCCAGTGGTTGCTCTGGCAGTGCATGAGAGTCATCCCGAAGATACTTCCGTAGCATTGACACATGAAATACATCATGTACTCGGGAAAGCTCCGAAGGTAGTGCTAAACGGTAAGCCACCGGACCAATCCTCTCGACAATCTCGTATGGTCCGATATACCGGGGACTCAATCTCCCACGTCGTCCAAACCGAAGAATCCCTTTCCACGGCGATAACTTTAAAAAGACAAAGTCACCAACCTCAAACTCTAAATCTCGGATCCGTCGATCCGCATAGCTCTTCTGACGATCCTGGTCCGCCTTCAATCTTTCCCGAATAACCCGAACTGTCTCCTGGGTCATATCCATCAGATCCGGCCCCACTGCGGTTCTTTCTCCGATCTCCATCCAGCATACCGGTGTTCTACACTGTCGACCATACAGTGCCTCATAGGGTGCCATCCCTATACTTGCATGGTAGCTGTTATTGTAGGCAAACTCCATCAATGGCAATCGATCAGCCCACGAATCCTGGAATTGCAACACACAGGCTCTCATCATGTCTTCGAGAGTTTGTATTGTCCTTTCAGACTGTCCGTCGGTCTGTGGATGGAATGCTGTACTGAAGTGCAATTTCGTACCCAAAGTAGTCTGTAGACTCCTCCAAAACCTGGATGTGAAACGCGGATCCCGATCCGACACGATCGACTCTGGGGTACCGTGTAGTCGGATGATCTCATTAATGAATAGCTGGGCCAAACGGTTGAGCTTGTACGTCTCACGTACAGGCAGAAAATGCGCTGATTTAGTCAACCGGTCCACTATTACCCAGACTCCATCAACTCCACTCCTTGTCTTCGGTAACTTGAAGACAAAGTCCATTGTAATATGGTCCCACTTCCATTGTGGAATTGGAAGTGGCTGCATAGCCCCATACGGACGCTGCCGTTCAGCCTTGACCTGCTGACAGATCAAACATTTGCTGACAAACTCAGCTATCTCCCTCTTCATCCCTGGCCACCAATAATAGTCCCGGAGGGTACGGTACATCTTTGTCCCTCCTAGATGCATAGCATAGGCCGAACTGTGGGCCTCGTCTAAAATCTCTCTCCTCAACTCTGGTACCGCAGGTACACACAATCTCCCAAGCTTTACTAATGCTCCATCGCCCCTGACGGAGAAATCTTGTCTCTGTCCGGATTCAACCTCGTTCCTGTAATCACAAAGTATCTGGTCCTGTAGTTGAGCCTTGATGATCCTGTCGACCAACACGGGTCGCACATGAAAGCTAGCCAACAAGGCTCCCTGATCGTCCATCCCTAACATAACTCCGCTCTTCCGAAGTTCCACTAGCAAAGGAAGATACACCAATCTCAAATGGGCAACTGATCCCGCCGACTTCCTGCTAAGTGCATCAGCTACAACATTTGCCTTGCCAGGATGGTACTCGATCGTACAGTCATAATCCTTCAACAATTCCAACCATCTCCGCTGTCTCATGTTGAGTTCCTTCTGAGTGAACAAATGTTTAAGACTCTGGTGATCGGTGAATATTCGGCATGTCACACCAAACAAATGATGTCTCCAGATCTTTAGAGCATGAACCACCGCTGCCAATTCCAAATCATGAGTAGGATAGTTCAACTCGTGCGTCTTCAGCTGCCGGGATGCGTAAGCAATCACTTTTCCATTCTGCATCAATACACAGCCCAAACCCTGCAGCGATGCATCACTATATACCACGAACTCTCCACTGCTGTCTGGTAATGCAAGGACAGGTGCAGTGGCTAATCGGAACTTTAATTCCTGAAAACTCTGTTCACACTGGTCGTCCCATACAAACTTCACCCCTTTCCGGGTTAACCGAGTCAATGGTACGGCAATCTGGGAGAAACCCTCTACGAATCTCCGATAGTAGCCTGCTAACCCAACAAAACTTCGCACTTCCGTCACCATGGTTGGTCTTGGCCAATTTGTCACAGCCTCCGTTTTCTGAGGATCCACACTTATCCCCTCGGGTGATATAATGTGACCCAAGAATCCAATACTATTTAGCCAAAACTGACACTTGCTTAACTTAGCATACAGCTGCTCCTGTCGTAGTTTACCCAATACCATTCGTAAGTGCTCCTCATTTGCCCTGACACTCCTGGAATACACCAAGATGTCGTCGATAAACACGATCACAAATTTATCCAAGTATGCTCGAAAGACTCGATTCATCAAGTCCATGAATACAGCTGGTGCATTCGTCAGTCCAAAGGGCATCACCAAGAACTCATAATGCCCATACCTCGTTCGAAAATCTGTTTTCTGAACATCCCCCTCGGCTATTCTCAGTTGATGGTATCCCGACCTCAGATCTATCTTGGAGAAATATCGCGCTCCTCGTAACTGATCGAACAAATCATCGATCCTGGGTAAGGGATACCGGTTCCTTACCGTAGCCTTGTTCAACTGCCGATAATCCACACACAACCGCAAACTACCCTCCTTCTTTTTCACAAATAAGACCGGCGCTCCCCATGGTGATGTACTGGGTCGGATAAACCCTAGATCCACCAGTTCCTGTAGTTGGATTTTCAATTCCCGTAGCTCCGCCGGTGCCATACGATACGGTGCTTGTGAAATCGGTCGAGTCCCGGGGAGTAACTCGATCGTAAAGTCGATCTCCCTGGGTGGTGGTAATCCAGGTAAATCTCCTGGAAAGACATCAGGAAATTCCCGCACAATCGGGATATCCTCAATACTCAAAGATTCATCCGTAGACTCTACCACATAAGCAAGATAACCCTGACACCCCTTCTGTAAGAGTTTAGTAGCTGTGAGTGCAGATATTACCTTGGGTGATGCGTCTCCACACTCCCCCTGAAATATCACTTCTGGTAATCCCGGACCTCTCAAAGTCAACCGCATGTTACTACAGTCGATGAGTGAATTGTACTCCGACAACCAATCAACTCCAAGTATCACATCGAAATCGTGAACATTCATCAGAATTAAATCTGCCTGAAATTCGACTCCCTCAATCTCCACAGGACAAGCTCGTATCTCCTGGTTCACCTGGTAGGTCACACCCATCGGTGTCCCCACTCCCATCTCGTGCTCAAGTACGGTCACCTCACGGCCCAACAGACTCGCACAACGCGGTGAAATAAAAGAATGAGTTGCCCCCGAATCCATCAATGCACGAACAACCATGCCATAAATATGTACAGTACCTGTCAACACTCCCGGAATGGATCTGGCCTGCTGCTGGGTAACAACATAAACACGAGCCATAGACTCTGCAGGTCTTCCCTGTCCTCTAGCTCCTTGATCACGGCCACGCACAACACCGCGTGTCCGGCTGCTGTCAGTCTGGGATGCTGTGCTATGTGCTGGCGCAGTACTGCCGCGAATCAGTGGACACTCAGAAGCATAGTGCCCCGGTTCCACACAAGCGAAGCAAGTGACCTCCCTAGGTCGACCCGAGTATCCTCCCGGTGAGATTCTCATCGGTGAGTACGACCGCTGCCAAGCTCCAGAACGCTGTCCAGACCTCTGAGGACTCCTGAACTGACCAGAACGTCCTCGGCTGCCAGAAGACGAAGATCCACCAGAATGTCCTCCCTTCGAGCCACGACGGCCCGAGAATCCCAAGTGTGGGTGATCACGTCGCCGTGTTTCCCCCTCAACTCGCTGACGAGCCAGGATACTGTTCTCAACCCTGGTCGCCGCATCAGTCAGATCCCTCATGGAAGCAAAGGGTGTTGCAGTCACCATCGCCTGAATCTCAGGTCGCAAGCCCCACTCAAATCTGCGACATCGGTCTGCCTCGGTGATCACGAAGTTCTCAGCAAAGCGAGACAACATCAGGAAGGTCTCCTCGTACTCTGCTACAGTCTGATCCCCCTGCCGGAGTTGCAGAAACTCCGCCTCACGGGCGTTGCGAAACGACCGTGGATAGAACTGGTTGAGAAACCGCTCTCGGAAGGTCTCCCATAGAATGGTGTGAACGGTCCAGCCGGCCAAAACAAGGTTGTGCCACCATCGATAGGCGCTCCCATCCAGTAGGAAAGTCGCCAGTACGACACGCTCCTCCGGAGGACAGTGCATGACCTCGAAAATCCTCTCCCAGCGGTCAATCCACTGGTGTGCTTCCTCGGGGTCGGTTCCCCCACTGAAGTGCGTAGCACCCAGGCGCTGAGCCCGCTCAATGCTCGCAGTGTCTCCATTTCCTCCATTGCCCTCGTCAACACGTGCACGGGGTTCACGTCGGGGAGGCATATCCAACTGTGAAGAGGCAAACAGGTTAAAAGACATCGAAAGCGACCATGTACAAAGTACAAACCGCTAACCTAGTACTCTGACTATTAATCCTAATGCTCTGATACCAAGCTGACAAGACCCGTCCCAATCCCACTGGGACCACCCGGGGACGTGACCCGCTCCCGTCTGACAATGACTCTAAACATACCAAAATTACCCTTAAATAAAAACCGAAGACTCACATAGATAGATAACGTACAAACACAGTGTTTAAAGTGATACTGTCAAACAAGGGAAAGTAAAATACAACATGTGAGCACACTAGTCAGAGTACATTTATTCGGTGCTCAACCTACCCACAAGTGGGTGTACAGGTGCACAGCTAGGCAATCTAAACCTCTGCCTCCTCCTCCGGGTCCTCCTCCTCTATTTCCGTGTCAGGGTCTGGAGGGGTCAGTAAAACAAGGGTGAGTGGGCCAAAAATAACAGTTTAGAAATCAATTTAATAATAAAATAATCATAAGGTTTTACCCCTCCGTTTTCCAAATCTTGCATGCAGTGAAAATATAATATTATAATGAAAGCATAACAAATGAACCACAATAATAATCGTAAGGTGAAACTAACATATCAGTGCACTGTAAAACCCAACCCAAATGATGTCACGGTTCTAAGGCTACGCGTTGCCACTCAGGGTCTCACACCCGAGACTCTCTAGGTACATCAGCTCCCGGTATCCCGGTCACTGCCCAAGGTATATGAACATGCCTTCCTGAGAGTAAGCAGCCCAACGGGGGTCAACTCCACTCAGTCAGAGCCCCGTGACTACTCCAGGGTCCACCCAGGCCAACGACCCTCCCTGGAGGAGACAATATACGCAGGTAGGAAAGTACAGTACAATAACAGTATAGTTTACCCTATGTCCCCCGGACATCCCAAACAAAATCCACATATAATCCAGACGGGTCTCATGCCCAAAACATAGCAATTATAAACAGTTCATAAGACTCATCAGTGGAAATAGTAAAACAGTTTATGCATGCAAGCCTTTTATAAATCAAACAGCCCACTCACACTCGGTCCTTGCTGCTCAACGATCTCTATAAACCTGTATTATTATTCCTGAGGGTTACTTAAGGATCCTATAATATCAATACCAAGACCCTAGAACAGATCCGCCTCAAAATCGCATCCCGGGCACTATTCTCGGTGCTTCAAACCCCATTTTGACTAACATAACGATCTCCGATCGACACGAAACCACCTCCATTGGATCCGTATCGTCGAAACCTTGAAAATGGTACCGGCCCCACCAAAATCACTGTTCACACGCGCCCCCACGCGCCTGGTCAACGCGTGGTTCAACGCTGCTACAGTACTGCTGACGTCAGCATGACGTCATCATTGACACTTGTCAGGTGACACGTGGCATGTTCTGATTGGTCCCTGGTCTGACAATATCTGACAGGATGACGTCATCATGACGTCAGAAGTGACGTCAGCATGATGACGTCATCATGCTACAGTATCGGGTCAGACCCGTTTGACTGGAACCGGGTCGCTGTCGACCCACGGCTCGACCCGATTCAACCGTACGACTCCGGCCACCATTTTCGACGGGGTTCATCCCTATAGGGTCGTCTAGGTCTGTTCTATGGTTCTACAACCTCATAATGGAAAGAAAACGGGAGAAAACTCACCAGTTCTTCTCTGAAACTCACGGCCAAGGTCCGATCGTCTTCTCCGGTGATCCACGCCGTCTCCGTCGTCCAAACCAGTCCTGATCGACTCGTCTCTCGCCCTAGAACATGTCTAACACCAAACAATCAATTTCCTAGCACTAAAACACGATGGTTCGAAACAGGGGATCAAAACGGGTTTTCGGGTTTTCGACCTTACCGCCGCCGTGACGCCGCCGCAGGCCGTGCCGTCGTCCAGTTAAGCTCCTGGGGTCCTCACGGTGCAGACTGGAGCTTCCCCTGCGTCGAGGTGGTGTGGTTGTCACGGTTTGCTTCTTGGACCCGTTTCCGTCGTGTTTTGGGTCTGAGTTTTTGGCCGGAATTTCAGACGGGAAAATGGGCTGGTGGTTGCTGGTGGTGCACGGGTTGTGAAGACCAGATGATGGTGGTGCTGTGGGTGGTCGTTTGGTGCGAAGAGGATGGCTGGTTTGATCACCTTGGTCGAGAGAAAATGGAAGAAATGCACGGGTTGTGGGGGGCTGTATGTGTGTTTGTGTGTGTTTGTAAGAAAAGGCAGAGACAGAGATCGTGCATGAACAAGGAAAGCAGATGAAAATGGAGGGATGGGATTCATTTGAACATAAAATCCAAGGGCTGGGGTTAATTGGAGGGAAAAAGAAATAATATAAAAATAGCTTAAATAGTGTTAGTTGCTTTATGGGAATAGTGTAGGCTTGGATGGGTGACACTTGTCACCAATCCACCGGTTGGATTTAAATATCAGGTTGGCACGGATTCCCGTAATAAATTAATATTTTATTCCGTTGTTCTCGGTTCGTAAAGTCCGCTAAAACGCTTCCTTGACCATAACTTCTTCATACGAACTTCGATTTCGGCGTGCCGCCTGTCTACGAATTCGTGACGTCCCGACCTACGTCATAGTCATGGGTCAAAGTCCAAATTGTTGCCCGGGTCAAAAGTCAAAGTTTCCCTCCCCTTCAGGGGCAAAATAGTCTTTTTACATGAAAATATTATTATTCTCGGTTCGGGTCGTTACATATTGAGATAGGCTAACATGGTGATTATGAGGCCTCATGAGAGAGGCCAATATAGTGATGACTATCGGTTATGAGTAAACGAGAAAAAGATGATGTTCCAAGTTGATATGGCTAAAGTTAGCCAATGGTAATGCCCTTGGATGGGCATGTGATATACTGGACAGATGTATTGAATGCCCTCAGAGAGAAAAATATATGGATGAATAAGTGTTAGGTCTGGTTGACCAGAGTAGGTTTGCGAAACATATACGAACTTTCGGGGTTGGTGTGAATCCCAAGAGAAACAGATGTATTGGTCAATGAAAGAGAATTAAAGACTGTTACGGGGAACATGAGTTGTTTTGAGATTGGATGGGTACCATCGAGGATTGTAGAGGGGTGACAATGTTTTTCCAGTTATGGTGATTAACCTGGAAGGAGGTTAGAGTTATTGGAAATGAAAACTAAAATAGAATGATTACAAATGGAGAAACAATGACTTATGCTCGATGTGACCCATTCTGTGTGCATAGTGAGATGTTACTATGAGATTTGGGTGTTGGTGAGGTGTGCTTCGGTAGCATAGGGCTGAGATTGCCGATGCTAGCTGAACCCTCATGAGTTTTACTTTTCTTGCAAGATTTGGGATTGACCATAGTGACCCATGGATCGAGTATGCGGAGGTCATACCTTTGGAAAAGAGTGTACGAGTACTGTATCGACCATCAAGATTGATAATGATTAATAAACAGAAAGGCTTAATGTATGATGAGGCGATGGTCGGGATACATTGAGGTTATGACCGCATTGATAGGTCAGGTATCATTCGTGGGGAGGCTAATAAAATAGCCGATCGAGAATTTACATGTTTGATAACGTAAGGATAGGTAAAATCCTAGTATTGATGGAACTCCATAGGATTAGAGTAGTGCATGATTCTTGATTATTGGGACTACTGGAGTCCAACTGCCAGATCACACTTGGTGTATGATATTGGATGAAATCGATGTTAAGCAATGGATATGATTTGCGATATCCTATGAATGATTGCACTGAGTGCCAGTGATTGGCAGGAGGTAGGCATCCGTGAGGCCTATGATGATAAAACGACAAAAGAAAAAGTTAAGGCTTAGTGACCCTGGAAAGGGGTATATAATGATTGACTTAATGAGGGGAATAAGTTCCCGATTTATTGAACCTTATGAGGTTATTGGCTGAGTGGCATATGTGTGGTGATTTAAGCCATTGGACAATGTCATGAGTGGATGACATGTAATTGAGATGGTAGTACTGGTACATGTGATTTCTGGCTTGTGTATACTCGGACGTTGAGCAAGGCTTCGTATCCCCGAGTAAGCTTAGATATGACTGCCCGTGGGGCAGGCATTACAGGGAGATATATGTCCCGATGTTGACCCAGTGACGGGGACCGGATTGTTGAGTTTCCATACGTTTGGTTATGAGTTATATTCGGTTGAACCAGAAGGTTATGCGATTGATTGTGTTTCTGGTTCATATACATATGCGATTAATTATGGATAGGACTATCATGGTACTACTGATTGGAATTTCGAGGAAAAAATTCTTTAAGGGGGGTAGGTTGTAACGACCTAGAAATTCGAAAAAGGAAAATTTGGAAAATTTGAAGGGAAATGACGATTTTGCCCCTGGAATTGGGCGAAAGGTTAACTTTTGGTTTGAGTTGTCAAACGGACTTTGACCGATGAATGTAACGTAGTTCAGGACGTCACGAGTTCATAGATAGGTGGCACACCCGATTACGACATTCGAGGTGAAAATTACGTTGTTCGAAAGTTTAAGGGTAATTTGGTAAATTGGTTAAAAAGGGGCTATTTGTTGAATTTTTGATCGAGACTGTGTTTGGAATTTCCGTAAGTACCGTTGGATAGGTCTCGAGACGCTGAATTCGTAAACAGGCGACATGCCTCAATCGGGGTTCGGATGAAAAAGTTATGGGCTTGAGAAAGTGAAGGGCAAAATGGTAATTTGTCAAACAGGGGTAAAATGGTAATTTGATTGGGTTTTGATGAGTTAGTACGGCTGTGATCGCTGATTCAGCCAATTTGGTGGGTCGGTTAATTTCTTGAGTGACATCTGTCACAATTAGATGAGGATTAGTGGCTTGATTCTTATCTGATGGATTAAATTGTACAATTGAGTATGTGTTTGCCTCAAACAAACGAAAAACAGAGACTAAAGATAACTGAGCTTGATCAACCTCAAATCTCTCTGTTTGATCGATTGGTGAGGGGAATAGAAAGAGAATTCGAAATGAAGAATAGAGAAGGAGAGAAGGATAAGATTCTGAGATTATGGAAACTAACCCGAAATCCAAACTAGTAGGAATTCAAATTCTCCAAAAATCGAATTTGAATTTCTAGGCCCTGAAACTTCAAATTGAACATGATTTGAGCTTTTTGAGATTGCCACGATCAGAACCACCTAAACAACGAAGGAAATTGATGTTATTTTGGCTCTGAACAGACCTAGTGACAGAAAAGGAATTTGAGGATTGAGTCGTGCAATTGAAAGGTTAGAAGGGTGAAATTGAGCTTGGAATTACGTTTATATGGTTCCTACGAAGCTTCTGAGTGAATCGATTCCACGAATTCGATTGAAATTGATGAAGTTCGAAGATGAACAGTGGTTACAGGTTCTTCGATATTTCAAACTCGAAGTCGACTGGATTGAGGTAAGAGTTGATGTACTTCGGTTTACAAAACTTAAATTAGGTCTACGACGATGCAATTAGCTTAATCAATTGAAGGAATTAAATGGAAATGGATAGGATTCCAACCGGGTTAACAAGCGGGAAAAAGGACCCGTTTTACAGACAAAAGGGCAAAGACAACGAGTGTGCACTTTACTATAGCAGGAGTGTGGACTCACGTGCAGCCACTCACGGAGGCGCGTGAGGCCGCATGGGCTCGAATCCCAAGGTGAGTTCAACATGACTTTTGTCCTATTTAATGTAACGAACATTTTGGCATTGGTTTCGAGGAAATTGGACACTGTTTCGATATTGTTTCGAGGGTCCGAAAACAAAAGTCCAATCATTCAGGGTAGAAAACAAAAGTCCAATCACACACCGACCATATCGCTCGCTTTTCTAGCTACACGTTTTTCCGTAAATTCTGGAAATCACCATTCCGGTCCACAATCATTAACAAGGGTCACTAACATCTCAATATACTTCCCATAATGTTCCCCAATTTTTCCAGATTTAAATACGTATTTTAAACGTAACATAAACCTTCGGACGCTCGAAACAATATCGAAACGGTGTCTGATTTCCTCGAAACCAGTGCCAAAATGTTTGTTACATTAAATAGGACAATAGTCATGTTAACCTTACCTCGAAATTTCAGCTCACGCGCCCCCATGCGCCGCCGCAAGCGGCTGCGCGTGAGTTCACGTGCCTGCTACAGTAACTGCTACAATTACCATCTTCACTTGGATTCCTGTAAAACGGGTCCTTTAGCCCGTGTTCGACCCGATTAGTTTCCTATGAATTCAACATTATTTTCAATAATTGAACATTCCAATAGCTTCGAAATCAACTGAATTACAGATCTCTAACATCAATTTCACGTTTTAATACTCCAAACCATCTCGACTTAATTCAAATTTCAAAAGCATGTTCACTGTCTGACTTCGTTAAATAACCATTGAATCCTTCAATTAATTAGTCACACAGCATCGTAGACATATTCTAAGGATGATTTTGAAATCAATATCATAAAACTTACCCCCAATTATGCCAACTCAAGCTTGAAAATTCCCGAAGTCCACCATGTCTGTCCTAGGCTAAAACGCCACCAATTGCCTTAGTTCTTAATCGGGTTCGACTCGCCTTGAGCCCATTAACCTTAATCCAAGGCCAATTTGATCACATAGTGTCTAACTTGAAAAACACGAAATCAAAAAGGTAATGAAGGTTTGTGAATTCGGGTTCCATGGTTTTCAGTTTTCTTCCCTCTCTCCTTCTCTGTCATTCCTCTCAAATTCTCTCTTTATTCCCCTCACGGATCGATCAAACAGGGGAAATTGAGGTTGATCATGCTCAGTTATCCTTTTGTCTCTGTTTTTCACAAACACACGATTTCGTTCAAGTTAATCTCTGAGATCAATTATCAAATAGTGCCCAGGCCACTAATCCTCACTTACAAGGTGACAGATGTCACCTTGTGGCAATCCCTCGGCCAATTCACAGATCACAAATGTCCATTGCTTAATTAAAAAGAATCTGTACAGAGGTGAATCAGCCATCACAGCCATACAACTCATCGAAACACAGTCAAATTACCATTTTACCCCCTATTTGATAAATTACCAAATTGCCCTTCACTTTCTCAAGCTCAGAACGTTTTCATCCGAACCCCGATTGACGCATGCCGCCTGTCTACGGATTCAGCGTCTCGAGACCTATCCAACCGTACTTACGGAAAGTCCAAACATGGTCCCTATCAAAAAGTTAACCAATGGCTCATTTTTAACCAATTTACCAAATTACCCCTAAACTTCCGAACATCATAACTTTCTCCTCAAATGTCGGAATTGGGCGTGCCACCTGTCTATGAACTCGTGACATCCCGAACTACGTCACAGTCATCCGTAAAAGTCCATTTGACTACTTGAACCAAAAGTCAACTATTTGCCCAATTCTAGTGGCAAAATCGTCATTTTCTTCAAAATTTCCAAATTTTCCTTTTTCGAATTTCCGGGGCGTTACACTGCATCAAAAACTAGTGCTTTAATTTAGAGACGAATTGAGAAATACTCAATGCATGCTCTCCAGCTTTTTCAAGAAAAACTTCATTATTGTTCATCATTCATCGTTCTTCATCTAGGGCAAGAACTCGAAGAATGAAACAATCTGACAGGCCTACCGCCTTCTTCACAACGACATATGATAAGAGCAGCCTGCTCAAAGGAATCCCAGAGGTTCAACTGAATCACTCCTAGTGGGAACTGCGACCTGTTATGCAATCAAAATTTTCCATGATGCAAGAAAGGGTGCCAACCGGTGGGTACGACGTTCATGCCATGTCAAAGCCACTTGGTACCTACGTATTCCCCGACATTAATCCACATCCCGCATTCCAAGTGATGACATCCTTCCAGCTTGTAGATGGGCAACTACCTAGAAAGGCGTCACAAAGCCCCAAATTGGCTCCATATTGACGCGGAACTTTGGAGGCTTATAAACAACCTACATCATGCATGAGGACGCACTCAAGCCTATGAAGGACATAGTGTCACGACCCGTCCCGAATATTAGGATTTAATATTAATTAATTATGGTTTAGACTGACTAATTGGGGATTAGTTGAGAGAAATCAGACGGACGGTGCGAAATGACCGTTTTACCCTTGGATTTGGGTAAAGGTTGACTTTTGACTCAGGGAGTCAAACGTATGAAGATCGATGATCGTGATGTAGATCGGGAATTCACGAGTTCGTAGACAAGCGGGACGTCGAAATCGGAGGTTCGACGGAGAAGTTATGGATCTAAAACGGAAAACGACACTATTGCACGTAAACCGAGAAACATGAACATGTGGCAGGTTTTGATTGGGGAAGGTTCTGGAAGGATCCACCAGATGAGTGACAACTGTCACCTATCTGATTGGCCCATTCCCCCACATGGTGGATATTTCCTTCCACCATCATGATCGATCATTTCCATTTTCTCCCAAAACCCAACCCGTGCAAACCCATTTCCATGACCCTTTCAATTTCCATTGTTTGTGCTTGATGTGTGAATGAAAGAGTGAGAGTGAGGTGAGCCGAGGAGGATGGTGGCCACGGCTTGCGCCGTCGTGGATGGTGGCCAACGATGCCATGGAACGTGTGTTTTGGTTTTCAAAATTTGAAATTGAGTTGTGGTGCTTGTTGAATGATCTTAATGGTTGGAAAATGATTGTGTAGGTTGAAAAAATGTTTTAGGATGAAAATGGGGGACGGTGGTGGCTGGAAGCATGGAAAACCGACGGGGGAAGGTGGCCGGTTCAACCAATCGATCGAGAAAGTAAGCTTTTAGTTTTGGTTTTCATGTTTTGAACTCATAATTTGATTAGGAATGTTTATAGGATGGTTTAGGAATGAAAATGGAAGAAAATTGACCGAAAACATGAGAGATACAGGCCTGAATCGGTCACGCCGATCGAGTTGGACCAGTCGAACCAACCAAACCGTATTGGACCGGTCTACCCGAGGTAGGAGAAGGTGAATGGTGTGGCGCTTGGCTTTCACACGCAGGGCATTTGTGCTGCGTGTGTGAGTGCGTCGGCCCTCATTTCAAGGCACGTTCAACCCAATTTTTAATCTATTCGATGTAACGAACATTTTGGTACTGGTTTCGTGTCGATTGGACATCGTTTCGATATAGTTCGGGATGTCCGAAGGTTTAGGATCGAGTTTAAAAATAGTTAAAAATTTGGAAAAATTACGGGACTTTAATGAGAGGTTAATGAAGTGGTTTGGGACCCTCAATGGATTTGTGATGTTTTATGGGAATTTCGGGCAGGGACCATTGAGATGTTTTGAAATGACTTGTAAAACTGTTTTTTATATACCATCACGATACGAGGATATGTGATGGTCTCCTTCAAGTGTCTGGGATGCCGAGGATGGTTATGTGGTAAATATGGATTATTGGATTCATGAAATGGTATTTCGTTATTTGTGGATTTGTTGTTATGGATTTGGGCAGTGGCCCACTTGGTTTTGGATTTACGGATTTTGGTATTCAACAGTTTTGGGCTGAGTTCCCACACTTGGTTTTGATTTTCGGTTTTTGGGCTAAGGCCCTAATGGTTCATTTGAGTAAATGTTTTGATTACTGGTTTTCTATGCATGCATACTTTTTAGTGAAAGGCATAAATATCTTTATGAAATGTGTTTTTTTATGAACTTATTGATTTTCGTCCACTCACAGTTCTTAATGGTTTTAATGCCCTTCAGGTTGATCACAGATGCGAGCTGCAGCAGAAACCGAGACATCACACTCCTCCACCGATCTTGGCACGCTCTGGGAGCCTCGTATGGGCTAAGGTATGAATTATCCCTTGTCTGACACTTCGTGTCAGACGGGAACATGGCACATCCAGCGTTAATCCCGGGGGGGGGGGGGGGGGGGGGGGGGGGGCGGGGGGGGGATTGGGATGGGTCGTGTCACACGGTGTGACACCTTGCCACTGAAGCTTGAGACATAAGTCCCAATGCTCCGCATGACGTGCACTACACGAGGACACACATAATCCAATGAAGAACATGATGCGACACCTTGCCAACGGAGCACAAGAAAGTCCAACAGCTAAGGACCATGACCGAGGCTAATTGGAGCTCCTACGATGACGTCTGGGAGACCTCGGAACCTTTGGAGCTACTAGGAGACACAACACACCTCACGAAGGATAAGGGGAACATCCCAAGGTGCACCAGCAAATAGCATGTCCATCACCAGACTATTTATCGAGACACGTCATTGAGCGATTTTAGAGAAAATGTTTGCACTCATAGAATAAAAAGCCAACACCACCCAAAGGCCATCAGCTCGTGAATGACTCGGGAGGCACTTCAGAGCACTGTCACACATTGAGTATCATGTAAGAGCCAACGGCATCATGCAACCCCCCAGATTGTACACGTATGCTCAAAACCAGGTGGACAAGTCAACGAAGGCGCAAGATGTCCTTGCTGCTGCAGTGAGGATGACGGGGACATACTCACCAACATGCTTGCACACTACGACAATGGTAACCCCAGGAAGTCGACACTACACCACTTGACACTGTTCTTTCCCTCATTAAGTCATACTACATGTTGGAGACGTCAAAAATATGCTTGGGACCAATGCCTCCGAGGAATCCAATGCGATGATGGTCTGGGAGACAACTTCCGGCATCAGATTTCAACCATACATCATCAATTTCAAGGGTTGTGGACCATGTCCCATGACACACCTCCAAGCAACTCCTAAAAAAAAAGTTGTACACTTGGAGTACAAGTGCAGCTTAGGACACAAAGCCTTTTCCATGTGAAGCACTCGAAGCCTTTGTCACGTGAAGCACTCGAATCCTTCGTCATACAAAGCACTTGAAGCGTTCACTGTGCGTAGCACTCAAAGCCTTCATCATGCAAAGTACTCGATGCCTTCGTCCCGTGAAGAAACTCCAAGCCTTTCACCATGCGAAGTACTCGAAGCCCTTCGCCACGCAAAGCACCCGAGTCTTTGCCACGTGAAACACTACAAGCCTTCGCCACGCGAAGTACTCTAAGCCTTCGCCCCGCTAAGCACTCCAAGTCTTTTGCAATGCGAAGCATTCTAAGCCTTTTGCATGTAAAGCACCTAAGTCTTCGCCACTCGAAGCACTCCAAGCCTTCGCCATGCGAAACACTCTAAGCCTTTTCCATGCGAAACACTCCAGGCCTTCGCCACACGAAGTACTCTAAGCCTTCATCCCATGAAGCACTCCATGCCTTCAATATGCAAAGCACGCTAAGCTTTCGCCATGCGAAGCACTATAAGCTTTTACCTCGTGAAACACTCCAAGCCTTCGCCACGCGAAGCACTCTAAGTCCTTCATCCCATGAAGCACTCCAAGCCCTCACCATGCGAAGCACTCTAAGCCTTCGCCATACGTTGCACTCCAGGCCTTCACCTCGCGAAGCACTCCAAGCCTTCGTGATACGTAGCACTCCAAGCCTTCGCCACGCGAAGCACTTCAAGCCTTCGCCACGCGAAGCACTTCAAGCCTTCGCCACGCGAAGCACTTCAAGCCTTCGCCACGCGAAGCACTTCAAGCCTTCGCCACACGAAGCACTCCAAGCCTTCGCTATGCGAAGCAAACTAAGCTTTTGCCGCAAAGCGCACTAAAGTCTTTGTCACACAAAGCACCCAGGCATTCGCCACACGAAGCACTCAAAACCTTCGTCGTGTGAAGCACATAAAGCCTTTTCCACGCGAAGTACTCGAAGCCTTTGCCACGCAAAGCACTCGAATCCTTCGTCGTACGAAGCACTCGTGACAGGACTAGTCCCAACTGGACATTGATAACCATCCCCGATCCTGCTCCCGTCTGACAAGTCAACTGAAGTTCCGAAACTACCCCTCAACACCTATCAGACAAGGGATAACTGCACTGATTTTCGCTCATGCCTCCACCTCTCAATCAGCCCCGAATGTTGTGCCACGGCCTGGAGGGTCACAAAAATAGAAAAGGTGTGAGTTGACAAAAATAATAGTCTTTGAAAATACATTTCAAATAGACCATTTTCCCCTCCAGATTATCAAACCATGTATGCATAGGGTAAAACATATGTATCACAATTACCGGCTTTCCAGAAAAATCACATGACAAGTATCAAATCCCGGCTCTAAAGCCAAACATATGAAAACACCAACCTGGCCACGAAGAACAAAACCCATACTCAATACCAGTACGCAAAGAATAACAAAAAACCCGTACTCAATACTAGTACGAAATCACAATCAACATCAAACAGCACTACTCACAAGTGCACAATCAATCAATCAATCAATCCGCACTACTCATAAGTTGTAACCACCCGTCCCGAATTAACGAGATTAATTAAGGATTAATAACGGATTAGCGAGACTAATCGGAGATTAGACGAGGATTAGCGGACGTTCGGTGCAAAATGACGATTTTGCCCTTGGAATGGGAAAAATGTTGACTTTTTGTTCGGACGGTCAATTGGACTTTGACTAATGACTGTGACGTAGCACGGGACGTCATGAGTTCATAGACAGGTGGCACGCTCGATTCCGACATTCGAGAAAGAAGTTGTGATGTTCGGAAGTTCGAGGGCATTTTGGTAATTTAGGTGAATAGGGGTCAATAGTTGACTTTTGATCCAGAAGGTCAAATGGCCGAGGGCCGAAGACCATTACGTAGAGCGGGACGATACGAATCCGTAGACAGGCGGCATGTCAAATTCGGACGTTCGACGGCGAAGTTACGATTCACGGAAGTTCGAGCGCACTATTGAACGTTTTTTGAGACGGGAGCTTATTTGGCTTTTAGTGGGCCTAGATTTTTGGACAGGCCCAATGGATGAATGACAAGTGCACCCATCCATTGCCTAGCCCTAATAGCTCATTCATATCCACCCATTCCCTTCATCGATAATTCATTTTCTTCCTAACCAAACCCAAATCCCGATCACCATTTTCAATTCAATCCAAACCCTTCAACCTATAACCATTTTTAAAGGCCCAGAGTTTGAACTGAGGACATATTGGAGATGGTAGGCTGGCCAAGGGAGCACCGCCGTGGACGGCGGAGGAAGGACTCGTGCATAGGTATCGGTTTTAACCGATTTAATCCATTTTCAATTTCTGTTATTAAGGGCCTTTTTTAATGTTTCTATTGAATTAAATATGTTGTTAGGAAGTTATTAAGAAGGTTTTGAGAGGGATTGGACGTTGAGAAAACTCTGGGGAGGTTTTGGAAAATCGAACCGTGGGAGGAATGTTAGATTAGTCGGGTTTTGAGGGTTTTAGGTAGTTTTGATCGTATAGTTAGGTTCCTAGGATTAAATAAGGAAGAATGGGATTGATTAGGAGTAAAAAGGACGAAGATTGGACCGGATATGGACCTGGACCGGTCACGCCGATACAAGTTGCAGGAAAAATCGGACCTGTCGGCTGAAGATAGGGGATGACACTGTAGTGTGGCGTGTGAAATCATCTAATCGATGTAAGGAACATTTTGGGACTGGTTTCGAGTCGATTGGACCTCGTCTCGATATAGTTCGGGTTGTCCGAAGGTTGGAGCGCGTTTAAAAATAGTTAAAAATCCCGAAAACTTAGGGGGCTTTAGTGAAGGGTTAATTAAGTAGTTAGTAACCCTCTAAAGTGATTTGGACAGGTTTGGAAGTCCCGGTGATGACGTTTGACCCGGGAAGGCGTACAGGGCGCATATCGAGGCGACAGCGCGGACGGTCTGTGAGTGGACTTTCTTTCTGAAATCGATGCATGCATAAATGTTTTATATATGTTTTAATATGTGTTTTGGGATGCCTTGAGTGCATTTTAGTGTGTGTTTATGTATGGTCATGTACTTCGAGGTTTTCTGGTTTTATACGTGCTTATATGCGCTTACACTTTCGGTTTTCATGAAATGGTTTTGAAAAGGTAAAACCGGGCATAGAACCCATTTGGATTTGGTTTTGACTCGGGCATGAGACCCTATTGATGACCCACGGGTCTAAGTCGTGGTCGCGACGGGTGCTATGTGCACGGCGACGGACGACGTGACGCTCGCCTCTGGATTGGGATGCATTCCTTCTGGAGAGGTCACGATGCACGTCTCGTTGTTGAGCAGCCACTAGAGGCTCGACTTCGGAGTGCTGACGGTTTAGAGGATCGATCGGCGACTTGTGCACCATGGTCTCGAGATGGTCGCGGCAGTGATGTGTTCACAGCGACATACCATGATTCAGAGCGGTTCTGGATTAATGGTTGCACGGATTGCTATGATTGGGATCGTGACTGACCCTCAGATATCGAGCTCGATGCCTAGTTGATTTACGAGTTCGGGCTCGATGCTGAGTTATTACGAAATGGCGATAGTGGCCCTGTTAAGTCCTACGTTCGGGCTAGAGGCCCATTTGCTTTGTGTTATCGGACGTGGGTTCCGTTTTTATGGTTTTGTATACTGGTATTATATACCCGCTTTACGAGATGATTGATTGGTCTCCTCCAGTCGTCGACCTGGAGAGTCACGATCCACAGACCAGAGTGGGTATCCCCATAGGGATCCTGTTCCCGGAGTGGGCGTTATGATGTGGTCCCGGACCAGATTCCGGAGAGATGATCGGACTAGGTCCGAAGATGAGCCTCCCAAATGGAGAATTCATGGGAGAAGACTCGGAGTGAGACCCCGAGTAGTATGCATACTTATATATATAGAGACATCGTGACTATATCAGGGATGTGTTCCCTAGGGGCTGTGTGCCCCGAGTTGGCATCTTCTCCGCAAGTTCCTAGGATGGGTTATATATGTATATATGTATATGTGTACGAGTTTTCACTGAGATGGCATTGGGCTGAGATCCTCGCGTATTGATTTTGGGTTGAGACCCATATGAGATGGTTTTGGGACGAGTTCCCACGTGTTTTGGTTTGGGTGGAGGTCCCATGTGTTGTTTAATTGATTTCAGGCAAAGGCACAAATGTTTTGATGGTTCATGACGGTTTATGGGAACCGGCATGAACGTTAGAAATGGTTTTCGAAGGCATGGATATGTTTTTAATGAAGGGCATAAAGGTCATTTATGAAAATGTTTTTATAAAATATTTGTTTTGTCCACTCACAGCTTTTGCATTTTGAATGCCCTTCAAGTTAATCGCGTATGCGACTATAGCAGAGACGAGAAATCGCATTCCTCCTTCGTATCCTGGCGCACTCTAATAGCCCTGGTTGGGTAAAGGATGAAAATATCCCTGGTCTGACACTTCGTGTCATATGGGAGCAGGCACGTCCCACGCTAATCCCAAGGGATTTGAGACGGGTCCTGTCATAAGTGCACAAACAATCACACAGTCATATCCGCCCTATCCGAGTCACGTCTAGGAACTGTACTCGCATCATCCAGACATGTACCAGTATCCACAATCACAAACACAATCCATACCACAACCACATCAATCATATCCTTGACTTCAAACCAAGTCAAAAGCATTTCCGACAATGTCTCAAGTCCAAATTTCATTTACACGTAAATCCGTAAAATCCCATTTGAAAACATTCAAATAATCCAGAAATCATCCTTGACTCACCAATTAAGTAAAAATATCCTTTTTGACTCATTTTAACTTTGGGCCTAACCCAAAATATCATTTGCACATTTCTCGTAAAACGTGCTCAAAAAGACCGATTAAAATAATCATTAAATCACAATTAATCATTCCAAATCACCATGACATCATTGCAAACCAAAACATGCAATCAATCGTGTAAACATTTAACTATGCATGCATAACAGTTTATAAAACAAACGTCCACTCATACACCGTCCAAACCGCTCACTTTCAGAGCTGCACGCCTTTCTGTAATTTCTGACATTTTCCAAGAACCCCAAGTCCTGCCCAAAATCTTCATTAAGGCTCACTACTGACTCAATTAATATCCTATTAATTTACCATAATTTTTCGGGAATAAAATATGAATTAAAAACATAACATAAGCCTTCGGACTCTCGAAACAGTATCGAAACGGTGTCCGATTGACTTGAAACCAACGCTAAAATGTTCGTTACATCGCATAGAACAAAAGTCATATTGACCCCACCTTGGGAATCGTGCCCATGCTCCCTCATGCGTCGCTGCAAGCGGCTGCGCGTGGGAGCCACGCGCCTGACACTGTTCCTCGGTTTTCAATCTAATTCATCATTATAATTGGACAGGAAGTATATTCAGATCATTGTAAGTATACTTTTGCAACTAATTTCAAGATCCTTTACCTTCAATCATACGAACACAACCTCAATTTTTCCAAATTTATTCCATGTCTGTTCTTGGCTCCAACGGCTTCATACCTTATTTTTTTCGATTTGGATCGACTCGTGAGAGTCCCAGAAAGAAGAATCTCACCGCAATTTCTTGAATTTCACTCCAAATCCAAAGGTCCCAATTTGAATTCCTTCGAATTGTTATTGGGTGGGTTTCGGGTTCTTGGTGCACTTCCTCGCCTTTCTTCTCTGGTTCTCTTCCTTTCCTTCTTCCCAATCTCATTATCTCTCTATCCCTCTAACAGATCGATCAGAAAGGAAGATTGATGTCTGATGTTTGAGCATACTATTGGTTTTTTTTTCCTTCGCAAATACACACACATACACATATACGTACTCAAACCAAATCATCATTATCCTTGCCACTAATCTCTCTTACCATGTGACAGATGTCACTTAATGGGGCCATTGAGTCACTAATCACGGCTGAATGAGCCTATTGCTTATCCAATTCACTTTGCTGGCCTAAATTACCATTTTGCCCTTACCAACAAAATGACCAAAATGCCCCTTGCCTTCGTAGACCCGTAACTTTCACATTCGACCTCCGATTGATGCGTGCCACCTGTCTATGGATTCAACGTCCCGAGACCTACACAACGGTCATGGCCAAAAGGCTAAAAGGTATCCCCGAACAAAAAGTCAACTTTTGCCCCCATAACCAAGGGTAAAATCGTCCTTTCCTTCCAGTTTTTCTGATTTTTCCTTTTCTCGATTTCTGGGTCGTCACAACTCGAATCCTTCGTCATGCGAAGCATTAGAAGCCTTCTCCATATGAAGCACTTGAAGTGACACGACCTACCCCTAATACCCTGTTATTAAGGGCTAAGTCATACTCCCTTCTAACTTACGCGTGACACGAAGGCTAAACTGACGTCCAACCTCCACTATAAGACGTAAGCCGAACAAGGGATTCTCAAAACGAACCGTCCACAAGTATCGGACTTCCCAGAGCGCACAGAATATACTATGGATCACGTGTGTGATGTCTCCGTCTCGCTTTACCAACAACCTGCACCGTAACAACCTGGAGGGTATGAAAACATAAAACACTGTGAGTGGACAAAAATAAAGAATATATTTTGAAAAAAGATTATAGAAAAGTACATTTATATCCTCCACGTAAAAACCAATGCATGAATATAAAAACCAATTCACAAAACCAATTCTTATCCAAAACCATTTCCTCAAATCCGCAGTTCAAATCCAGGGCCTCAACCTAAAATCATAAATCCTCATCAAGTACGGGAACTCAGCCAAAAACTCGTCAAATCCAAACTAACCGGGCCATTGCCCAAAACATCTGAAAACCAGTGAAAAACTAGTGAAAATATCAATCAAGCAAGTTGCTGGATCTCAAGTGTGCCAGTCTTTAAACTCAAAACCACACGCAAAATCAGGCCTTCCTGGGATATCACCGAGTCTTTAAACTCAAAACACAATCAACAAGCCTCGGGGGATATCACAATAACCGAGTCTTTAAACTTAAAACATATACCGAGTCTTTAAACTCAAAACATATCAATCCAGGGCCCTCCCCCGTCAATCAACCGAGTCTTTAAACTCAAAACCTGATCCAGCCGTTTTCTTTTTCCGGGTCTTTAAACTCAAAACCATTTTTCAATGGGTCTTTAAACCCAAAACCAAGTGAAAACCATAGAAAATTCACATCCAAATTCGCAATAATGATTCCGTAAGCCAGCATCTGGAACCATCATCCCAAACCCAAATCCAGAATTTCCCATTTCAAGTTTCAAAATCAAATCCGAATCACTTTTCCTAAATTCAATTCCAAAACCGAATCACGTTTACCGAAATCACAGGAACAAGGTTTCAAACCTGAAATCACTTTTCCAAAATCCATCGTAAATCATTGAAATCAAATCATACCTCAAATTCCAAAATCGTATCATCAAAACCATGATCAAATCACAATAATAATCGGAAACTCGTAAAACATGTAAATACGTCATTATCTCGAAATACGTGCAAAATCGTAAACCATCAAGTTCATAATCATAAACATAGAAATCACGTATAGAAAACATATTAAAACATATATGTATGCATCATAAGTTCGAAAGCAAAGTCCACTCACAGACCGTTTACGTCGCTGCCTCGATACGCGCGCACTTACGCCGATGCCTCGATACGCTCGCACTTTTGCCGTTCCCGGCTAATGCGCTATCACCGGCTTTCTCGAACCTGTCCAAATTCCATAATACAGTCACTAACTACTTCATAAAGCTTATACTAAATCCCCGTAATTTTCCCGAATTTTTAATTATGTTTAACCGAGCCCTAAAACATTCAGACATCCCGAAACATTTAGAGACGATGTTCGATCACTCGAAACTAGTGCCAAAATGTTCGTTTCATCGAATACTTTAAAAGTGGTGTTGGAACCATCCTAAAAAACTTTGCCACGTGCCGCCCAAAGGAGCTGCGCGTGGGCCTCACGTGCTGCTACAATGTCGTCTTCAACCTTAGGAAACCCGGTCCAGCCCGAACTAGCGTTGCCGATTTTCATCCAATTTTAACCCATTTTCAACTCTTTTTGATTCTATTAGTTTCGTCCCCTCATTTATCCCTGATTTTCAATTTCAAAACTGAGAAATAGGAACTGGAATGTACCTGCTCGATCATCCTTCATACCTTCAATTTTGTTTCCTCTGTTCTCACGACTCTAGTCATCTCAGTCCTCCCTTTCAAGTCCAATAGTTTCCTAACAACGTCCATAACTTCACTATATCACTCAATTTGAGTCTTAAACATCAAAATGTAAAGTGCCATTTTCGAATCCTTGACCTACCAGTCACGGGTTCGACGACCACCAGCCATGGCAGGTTTCGATACTAGGCTCTCTCGTCTCCTTTCAACCTCAGAAACCTCATCCTATGCACCAAATCAATCAATAACGAATAAATCATCATGTACCATTTGAATCTCAACAAGGGAGCTCACGGGTCAGACCTTCTTTTCTACCACCACCGTGCACGACGGTCTTCTTCAGTAGCACCACCACATTCCTCATCATCCATCCTCCTGTGCTTGTTCACAACTCAGGGGCAAACGATCGCCGTGGAGAGTGAGGGGATCAAGTGTTCCTCACGGGTCCTCTGTTTTGGTTTCTACACCGTGCACACACACATGTTTTTAAAACGACTTGAGGCGGTTGTAATGTTCTACCACCATCCAGAGAAAGACAGATGTCCAAACTCTGGTGGTCACAACATCCAAACCAGCCAAGTGTCCAACTTCCACTGGGCACAGATCCCACTGTTAGCTAATTGACCAAAATGCCCTTGAGGCGAAATTACCAAAAGGCCCTTCGCGCGTTCAGACCATTAACTATGTCGTCTGAACTCCAATGACAACGTGCCGCTTGTCGTTGAACTCAGGGAATTGATACCTATCTAACGGTCCTCGAATTACGTGAAAAGACCATGTCGTTTGCAAAGTCAACAAATTGCCCTTTTTAACTAAATTACCAAATTACCCTTGAACTTCCGAACATCATAACTTTCTCCTTGGATGTTGGAATTGAACGTGCCACCTGTCTATGAACTCGTGACGTCCTGAAATATGTCACAGTCATCGGTCCAAGTCCGATTGACCACTCAAACCAAAAGTCAACCATTCGCCCAATCCCAAGGGTAAAATCGCCATTTTGCACCGTCCGTCCGAAATCACCTAACTAATCACCGATTCATCACACTAATCCGTCATTAACTACTACTCTAATCCTGATTTCTGGGACGGGTCGTTATACAATGATTTTTCCACATAAAACACTCGAAACCTTCGTCATGCGAAGCACTCGAAGCCTTCGCCATGTGAAGCACCCAAAGCCTTCACCGTGCTGAGCACTCCATGCCTCTTCCAAACAAAGCACTTCAAACCTTCACTCATGAAGCACCGAAGTGGTCACCCAGTGAAGCAGCTGAGACTTCGTCCCATGAAGTGCCAGCACCTTGGCTCGTGAACGATCAAAGTCTTCAATCAAGAGTGTCAACGCCTTCTCCCATGAAGCAATCCACGCACTCACCCCGTGAAGCGTCAATGTATTCATTCGATGAGTGTCAACACCTTCATTCGAAGCATCAAGTCCTTTTCTCATAAAGCATCAATGCCTTCGACCCATGAAGTAGCCAAGCCTTCTCACACGAAGCAACACATTGCTCACCAAGCAACGAGGTAATCACCCCACGACACGTCAAGGTAATTGCCTCGCGACGCATCAAGGAAATCACCCTGCGACGCATCAAGGAAATCATCCGGCGACGCGTCAAGGCAATCGCTATATGACGCATCAACATCCTTGCTCGTTAAAGCCATAATGCCTTCAGCTCGCAACCTATCAGCACTTGCGCCTTGTGAAGCACCAAAGGCGCCCACTAGTGGAACACTTAAGGACTACACCTCTGAAGGAGTCAAAACTCCTCTCAAAAGGGAGAGTACAGCCTTCACCTCAAAGAGCTAAGTCACCAACGCAAGAAACTTGACGACTAAGTTCAATGCGATTGGCCAACAATAAGGTACATACTACTCAAGCACATTCCCAAGGATCTGTCACTCATACCTAACAAACGAACTTGCTGGAATTGGAAAAGTTACTAAATATCGCTTGCCAACCCCACCAAGGGGAACAATAGCCGAGTCATGTCATGACAAATCTTAGACAAATGTCTTAGTGAGTGCGACTACAAATTCCAACACACAACTTCGAGATTGATTCAAACGTACCAATCTAAAATTTTACTTCCTAGAAGAGAGCTTGATGACGCCAAAAAGGTACGGAAGTCAGCTTTCCAACGCCACTAACGACACTCAATTCAGAGCTAAAACAATGTCAGAAGACCAAATTTATTACACAAAGGTCAAATCTGCCGAAAGTCACAAACACTCAAAAAAGAATGGAAGGCTTCTATTAATTAAAATTAAAGAAGTTGGAAATTCACAAGTTTAATGCTCAAACATGTATTCAAAGCTATGATCAAGCTACGAGACAAGAAGAATCATAAAGCTCATAATCAAGAGCGACATGACTTCAGAGTCTCTCCGTCAACCTATGAGCAAACCTTGGAGGCCTTCGATCATCCCATCGTGGACTTCCAGTGACACATCGTCCACGATGACACGACCCCCCCCCCCCTCCCCCAAATCCCCCTGGATTAGGGGCTAAGTCATGCTCCCATCTGACTTATGCGTGACACGAAGGCTAAACCGACGTTCAACCTCCATGTAACACGTAAGCCGAACAAGGGATTTCCAAAACGAACCGTCTGCAAGTACCAAACTTCCCAGAGTGTGCAGAATCTATTGTGGATCGCGTGTGTGATGTCTCTGTCTCTCTAACAACAGCCCGCACCGCATCAAACCTGGAGGGTATCGAAAACATAAAAGACTGGGAGTGGACAAAAATAAATAGTAATTTCAGAAAACAGTTATCAGAAAGACAGTTATACCTTCTATGTAAAAACCAATGCATGCATATAAAACTCATTCCATCTCCGAGATAAGAAAACCATTATTGAAAACTAGAATCATTTCCTTTCCATTAAATCCATAATTCAAATCCAGGGCCTCGGCCCAAGAGCATAAATCCTCATCAAAGTATGGGAACTCAGCCCAAAACTCATCAAATTCAAATCAACCTTGCCATTGCCCAAAACATATGAAAACCAGTGAAAAACCAGTGAAAAACATCAACCATGCGCATAATCAGGCCTTCCCTGCATATCAACGTGTCTTTAAACTCAAAACACAATCAATAGGCCTCGGGGGATATCACAATAACTGTGTCTTTAAACTCAAAACATATACCGAGTCTTTAAACTCAAAACATATCAATCCAGGGCCGTCCCCCGTCAATCTACCGAGTCTTTAAACTCAAAAGCAGATCCAGCCGTTTTTTTCTTCCGAGTCTTTAAACCCAAAAACATTTTTCCTTCAAGTGAAAACCATAGAATCCATATCCGAATTAGCAATAATGATTCCGTAAGCCGGCATCCGAAACCATCATCCCGAACACAAATCGAGAATTTTCCTTTCATGTTTCAAAACCGAATCAAGAATCATCTTTTCAAAATCTGATTCCAAAACTGAAATCTCGTTCATCGAAATCACATGAAAAGGGCTTCAAGCCCGAAATCACTTTTCCAAAATCCGTTATAAATCATTGAAATCAAATCCTAGTTCAAATCCCAAAAATCAAATCATCAAAACCATGATCAAATCACAACATAAAGCGAAAGCTCGTAAAACATGGAAATACGTCATTATCTCAAAATTCGTGCAAAATCGTAAATCATCAATATCAGTTCACAAATATAGAAATCACGTATAGAAAGCATAGAAAACATATATGCATGCATCATAAGTTCGAAAGCAAATTCTACTCACAGACCATTAGCGTTGCTGCCTCGATACGCATGTAATTATGCTTCTCGAGCTAATCCACTATCACCGGATTTCCCGAACCTGTCCAAATCCTATAATAAGGTCACTAACTACTTCACAACGGTCATACTAAAGCCTCGTAATTTTCACGAATTTTTAACTATTTTTAACCGAGCCCTAAAACCTTTGGACATCCTGAAACATATCGAGGCGATGTTTGATCGACTCGACACCAATGCCAACATGTTCGTTACATCGAATACTTTAAAAGTAGTGTTGATAACTTCCCCAAAAGGGGCTCCACGTGCCCTCACGTGCCGCCAAAAGGGGTTGTGCGTAGGAGCCACGCGCCCACTGTTCATCGTCTCCTACCTGGTTCTAACTGGCGTAGGTGGTCCAACGTTCTAATTCATTCATTTTTAGCCGTTTTCTCTTCTGATCAATCCTATAGTTTCCTCTAAGTTTTTCCTATTATTCTACATCATCAAAATGCAGTCTTAATACTAGAATTTTACCTCCTCGATCCAAAGAACAACATGGGCTCATCTACCAAGTCCCTTTTCGAAATCTGACCTCCTCCAGCCTCCACTGTAATCCCAATCGACTTGTTTACCCTTCATAATCATGTTCCAAACATTAGAATTCATTGACAAAACCTACAAACCCGTATTCAATCTTTAACCAAGACCAACTGTGTCGCGTTCGGCAGCCACCGTCCATGGCAGGCCTCAAGGCCAAGCCCATCCGACTCGTCTCCACGTCCAGAACTGTTCCCTATTAACAAAAATCGTCCTTGGACTCTAAATCAGAATTTTCCATTTTAAATTGAAACAGGGGATTACACGAGTTCTCATCCATACCTCACCGTCGTACACCGCCGTGATCACCACCATCTTTCTCCTAGCTTTTCCTTCACTTCTTATTCACAAACTATGGGAAAAAGATCAAATTTGAGGGTGTGGGTGATTAGATGGAAACAGTGCACGGTGCTCTATTTCGGGTTGTTTCGTGGATTCTGGGCCACCGTCCACGACTGCTTATCACGGTGGCACCACTATACTCCTCATCTCCCTCTCTGTTTCATTCCTTGGTTACTGGAAACTGGTGAAGATCGAAGGAATTGGGTTTCACAGTCACACCCTCACCTTGGTCTCTGTTTTACAACCGTTTAACCCAATCAAACTCATTCCTTATAATTTGGACGCGAGGCAGCTAGGAGAATTCTACAGCGTTCCAGGATGGGACATGTGTCCCAAATTTGGTGGGCATAGATTCCAACACATGCCAAGTGTCACAAATCCTCTAGGCACAATTCCCAATGCAAAAAATGACCATTTTTACAATTTACCATTTTGCCCCTTAGGTATTTAGACCAAAATCTGAACCGTCTGAAATCCGATGACAGCGTGCCGCCTGTCGTTGTACTCAGGAGATCGAGACCTACCTAACGGTCCTCAAATTACGTGAAAAGTACATGTCGTATAAAAAGTCAACAAATTGCCCATTTTCAACCAAATTACCAAATTACCCTTGAACTTCCGAACATCATAACTTTTTCCACGAATGTCGGAATCGGACGTGCCACCTGTCTACGAACTCGTGACATCACGAACTACATCACCGTCATTGGTCAAAGTCCATTTGACAGCCCGAACAAAATCTCAACTATTTATCCAATTCCAGGGGAAAAATCGTCTTTATTCGCATCGTCCGTCCGAAATCACCCAACTAATCACTGATTAATCATACTAGTCCGTCATTAACTACGAATCTAATCCCGATGTCCAGGACGGGTCGTTACACACGACCTTCTTCAAACAATGGGGGCAACCTCCGCAACATTGTCTGCTTGGCATAATTGGCTTCATAAAAGCAACTTCACCACTGTTTGACTCGACAACGGCTACAAAGCAGCTTGACTTTCAACTCCAAGATGAAATAATGGTTTGGTGTCAAGTTTCTTCATGCCAGTTTACTTCAGAGTCTAGATGATGGCATCTCCAAGATCTCTTCCCAATTAGGCGATGATGTACGACGTCTCGAGCTTTACAGGGGGGCATGATCGATCCTCCATTCTATGTTTCGCCTTGCTACACCCCATTTTGAGCTCAACAAGGCCTTGATGATCAAGTCTCTAGAAAGTCATCCGTCATCCAAAGCAACTCCTTGGAAAGATTCAGTTACTTCATGGCACCACATGCACATCGCCTCGCATCATGGGAAACCTTTCTTTGAAGATGAAGCACATCTCGTCTTTAGCCGCAACACACATTGCCTTGCAGGTGGAACAAGCCTCATACTGGATTGTGACATATCGCACTCCAAGTGATGGGACTCCTAGCCTCGCACTTGTAGCATGCCTCGTACTTGCAGCATTCCTCACCTTACACTCTGCTGCACCTCGCGTGGCACTCTGCTACACCTCGCTTTGCACTTTGCTGCACATCGTCTTGCTCTCGGATGCACCTCGTATGGCACTCTGATGTACCTCGTCTTGCACTCTGCTGGATTATGATACGCGCGAACTCCAAGTGATGGGACTCCTCACCTCGCACTTGTAGCATACCTCACCTTGTAGTTGCACCATGCATCACCTCGCACTTGCAGAATTCCTCGCCTTGCGCTCTGCTGCACCTCACATTGCACTTTACTGCACCTCTTGTAACGACCCGTCCCAAATTCCTAGATTAGATTAGAAACTAATCACGATTAGTGAGGTTAATCGGTGATTAGTTAGGCTAAATCGGACGAACGATGCAAAATGATCGTTTTGCCCCTAATGGTGGCAAAACGTTGACTTTTTGATCGGGCGGTCAAATGGACTTTGACCGATGACCGTGACGTAGTTCGTGACGTCACGAGTTCATAGACAGGTGGCACGTTCAATTCCGACATTCGAGGAGGAAGTTATGACGTTCGGAAGTTTAGGGGCATTTTGGTAATTTGGGTGAATAGGAGGTCAAAGGTTGACTTTTTAACCGGGAGGTCCGATGGCCGATGGCCAAAAACCGACGATACGAATCCGTAGACAGGCGGTACGTCGAATTCGGACGTTCGACGGCGAAATTACGGTTCACGGAAGTTCTAGGTTACTATTCATGACGGCACGTTTTACGAGACAAAAAGTGCAGTTTGTCTCTAGTGGGCCCAGATATTTGTCCTGATGCCCAATGGATGAGTGACAAGTGTCACCCATCCAATGGACACCAATTTCATTCATGCATCTTCCATTTACTCTTCATCGATCATTTTCTTCATTTTTCCTAAACCAAAACTGATCCACCATTCTCATCCAAATCCAAACCCATGACCCTGGGACCAAGACTGAGGGGCAGAGAGGGGGAAGAAGACCGGATGGAGGTTGCTGGACGGCTGGAACCGCCGTGGGCGGTGGCTGGAGCCCAGAACCGGAGCGGGTACCCGGTAAGCCCGATAAACCCATTTTTCTTCTATTTTTCGATTTAGACATTATGGTTGCTATTAGTTGATTAGGATGAGTTTATTGAGGTTGTAGGAAGGTGTAGAGGGTGTTTTGGATGGCGGTGAAGGGTTGAGATCCCCTGGGTGCAATCGGGAAAATTGAACCGTGAGGTTCAAAATTGAACCGTGGATTCTCGTGGGTTTTAGGGGTTCTAATTAATTGGGTTAGGTTCCTAGGACGATTATAGGAAGGTTAGGATTGATTAGGATTGAAAACGGTGAAAAACTGGGCCAGAATGAGCCTGGACCGGTTACGCCGGTCCAGTTGCAGGGGTTGGACCGGACCGGCTGGCCCGGACCGGCTGTGAGAGGTTGAAGGTGGTGACGTGGCATGATGACGTGGCACCTGTCAGATTGTCAGGTGATGTGGACCACTCATCAGCCGACACGTGTCACATGTCAGTGCACAGTCAGCACTGACATGTCAGTGACGTGGCCCAATCAGGGGCTGACACGTGGCACAGACGTGGACCAGTGCCGTGATGACACGTGGCACATGTCAGACTGCCACGTGGCACTGACAGCACAGTGACGTGAACCAATGGGAGCATGACACGTGGCACCTGTCAGAGTCTGACATGTCAGACCTGACAGCTGTCAGATGACGTCATGCTGACGTCAGCGATGACGTCAGCAGGTACTGTAGCGGCGCGTGAAGCCCACGCGCAGCCACTTCAGGCGGCGCGTGAGGGCGCGTGGCAGGGAATTTGGGAAAGTGTTCAACATGGGAAATCTTCTATTCCATGTAACGAACATTTTGGGACTGGTTTCGTGTCGATCAGACACCGTCTCGATATGTTTCGGGGCATCGGAATGTTTAGGTTCGGGATTAAAAATAGTTAAAAATACGGGAAAATTACGGGGCTTTGGTAGGAGGTTAATTAAGTAGTTAGTAACCTTCTATTACGATTTGGACAGGTTTGGGAGTTCCAGTGACGGTGATCGGCTCGGGGAACCGTATGGCACTCAAATCGAGGCGGCAGCTCGGACGGTCTGTGAGTGGACCTTGTTTTCTAAATTGGTGCATGCATAAATGTTTATTATATTTTTTATTACTTGTTTGATGATGCCATGGGTGCATTTGTATGTGGTTACGTATAAGCACGTATTTCGAGGTTTCGGCCTTATACGGTGCTTATACGGGTCTGTATTTCTTTATTGGTCTAAATGAACTGGATTTGAATTTCAAAAGGATAAACTCGGGTATGAGACCCATTTGGTTTTGTCTCGGGCATATGACCTCAGATTCCGGGCTCGGTGCCCAGTTGATGCCCTATGTTCGGGTACGAGACCCAGTCACTTTATGGTTTTGGTTTCAGGTCAGGGAACCTTAAATGGATTCCCAGGTTCATGACGGTTTATGGGAACCGGCATGAACCCTTGTTTGGTATCATGGTACATGACGGTTTATGGGAACCGGCATGTTACCTTGGTTATGGATATTATGGATCATGTCGGTTCAGGGGAACCGGGCATGGATATTATGTTATGTATATATATGTTCATCTACCTTCCTTTACTTCTATTATCTCCTCCGGGGAGGGTCGTTGGCCTGGGTGGACCCCGGAGTAGTCACGGAGCACCGACTGAGTGGAGTCACCCCCCAGTTGGGTTCCTTACTCTCAGGAAGGCTATGGTTACTATTACCTCGAGTAGGATCAGTGGTCTACGGATATTGACCTTGACTTTGAGAAGACTCGGATTGAGACCCCGGGTAGCACGCGCGTAGCTTTGTATAACGTGACAGGATTGGTTGTGTGACTTATATGTATATATATGATTTATGATATATGATATGTGGTGTGCACAGGATTTGAGCAGTGGCTCGTATACTTGGTTTCTTTATGGTTTGGGGCCGAGTCCCTTATGGATTTGGGCAGTGGCCCGTATGGTCGTTTTCATTGTGGTCCTTTCGGCCTTGGTTTATATCTGCTTTGGGCTTAGTCCCACATATGGTTTGTTTTGGATAAATGGTTTTCGAATGCATGCATACTTTTTAGTGGAGGGTACAAATGTCTTATGAAATGTTTTTATAAACTTTTGTTTTGTCCACTCACAATTTTTAATGTTTTGACTGCCCTTCAGGTTGACATCGGATATGGACTGTAGCAGAGACCAAGATATCACATGCCTCCTCCGGATCCTGGCGTACTCTGATAGCCCGGGAGGGCAAAGGTCGGAAATATCCCTTGTCTGACACTTCGTGTCAGACGGGAGCAGGGTTATCCCGCACTAATCCCGGGGGGATTGGGATGGGTCCTATCACCTCTCCTGGCACTCTACTACACCTCACCTTGTAGTTGCACCATGCCTCGCCTTGCACTCTATTGCACCTCATTTGGCACTATGTTACACCTCGTCTTGCACTCTGTTGTACCTCGCCTCGCACATGCAGTGCAACTCGTCTTGAAGTTGCATCATGCCTTGCATTGTGCTTTGCTGCACCTCGCCTGACACTCTACTGCACCTCGCCTTGTAGTTTCACTATGCCTCGCCTTGCACTCTGTTGCACCTCGTTTGGCACTCTATTGCACCTCGTTTGGCACTCTGTTTCACCTTGTTTGGCACTTTGTTGCACCTCGCCTTGCACTCTGTTGCACCTCGTCTTGCACTCTGCTACACCTCATCTTACACTTTACTGTACCTCGTCTTGCACCCTGCTGCAGCTCGTCTTGCACTCTGCTGTACCTCGCCTTGCATTCTGCTGCACCTCGCATCACATTTTGTTGCACCTCCCTCGTTGAAGGCCTTGATGTTAGCTCCGCCCGCACCTGAAGATGACAAGTGCGTCGATGCGCTAAGTTCTTCCATCCACAAAGCACTACAAACATGTCAATTGAAGCAGCGTCTTTATGGTGTCAAGTTATCCATCTCTTGAGGACGGATGCTTTAACAAGTCTCAGACATGCCACCGGATGGTACTCCACAAAGTGAGGTCTTCAAGACTACAGTAGAAGTATTCCATCATACATCTTGAAATGATCGTCTCGAAGAGTAGAGCGCACCGCCACTTGAATCATTACAATCGGACATCCACAACTCTCAGAATCTGCAAAAGATCGAAACTGGACAAAAGAAAAATAATATTTAAAATATATATTAAAATAATATATATATATATATATATATATATATTGTATTCATACAAAAGCAAGTCTGTGACTTTCATGTTACGACCAAAAGAAAAAGTTCAAAGAATGAACATTGCGGAAAAAAATATAAATATATATTGAAACCTAACTTGTCAATTGACACGGAAAGGGCAAAAGAAAAAAAAACACAAATGCTGCTAAGCAGCAGCCGAAAAAATAAAAATAAAAAGCTGCAGAAAAGATGGATGGGACCCTCCTGCCCCATCCTTGCATCAACCAATAGTATTGGCGCCTGGGACCCGACGTCCCGTCCCTATACACCTGACAATCAGCTGTCACCCGTCGCCGTCAATTAAAACTAACACGCCAGCTACAGTGTCACCACCTTCACCCGTTTATCTCTAAAGGGATCCTGCAACCCGCGAGGTGACCCAGTTCAAATCCTATCAATTCTGCATCCATTTCGACAATTAAACCGTCCATTAAAATTGTTATTCATCAAATTAAGGTTCTGTAAATCCAATTACGTTCGAACTTACCTCAATCCCTTCGATTTGTACTCGAATTCGAAGAACACAAAACACTGTTCATCGTCCAATCTCCATCAATTCTCCTTGTTTTCCTTCAATTGATGCATCAGGGAGCTTCGTGGGACCCTAATGAACATATTTCCAAGTCCAATTTCATCGTTACATGTCTCCAATCCATTCGACTCAAGCTCAAAAATCCAAAGTTCTCACCCTTTCTATTCTAGTCCAAAACAACCTCAATTCGCATCAATTTTGAGGTGGTCCTAATCGAATTGATCCCATAAGGCTCAATTCCATCTCCTTTTGAAGCATCTCGAGTTCTAAATTCAAGTTTGAATTTTTGAAAGGTATGGCCTTCACGGGTTTGGGTCTTCGGGCTTCTCCGGGTTTTTCTCCATCACTTCTCCTCTAATTCCCACTTGCTTTTCTCTCTGTTATCCTCTCAACTACACCAATTCTCAATTGGTTTTGGTTGCTGGGAAGATCGATCCAGCAAAGTCATAGTCTTTGTTTTGCAAAACGCACACACACACACAAGGATTTAAACCATTTATCCCCACCGTTCACAATTGTCACTAACCTCAATTAACAAGTGACAGATGTCACCAAATAATAAATCCTCATCCAAATCAATGAGGAACAGGTGTCCCTTTAATACATGGATGAATCAGCCAATTTGCCCACCAAATTACCATTTTACCCACCAAATTACCATTTTACCCTTACCTTCAAAATTACCAAAATGCCCCTCACACTTCTACACCCGTAACTTTCACATCCAAACTCCATTGACGCATGCCGCCTGTCTACGGATTCAGCATCCCAAGACCTATCCAGTGGTACTTACTGAAAGTCCAAACAAGGTCCCGAACAAAAAGTCAACTTTTGGCCCTTATAACCAGGGGCAAAATCATCATTTCCTTAAAATTTTCCAAATTTTCCTTTTTCGATTTTCCAAGTCGTCAAAAACTTCCCCCCTTAAAGAATTTCGTCCTCGAAATTCAGGTGTACCTCTCCAACAACAATCATGGAGATTCAATTCACATCGAATTCAATACCTCTGGTTCCCATGTGAACCCTCACTCGTTATGTGCAACCATAACCACCTTTTCCATCTTTTCCCGGCTCATCCAGAGCCTTCATATCACATCATGACTCATCCCGAGTCCTAAACAAACTCTTGACTCCTATTAAGTCCAAATCCAATGTCTCGACTCCTCTCGAGTCTGAATTCAACATTTACTAACATCAATGCCACCTCTGGCATATCCAGTCACCTAGCAAACACCCCTAGGCGAACCATATTCTACGCAAGATCTCCCAACACACACTAAACCAATTCCGGACTCCTTCTGAGTCCCATTCGATATCCAAAATCCAAAGGTTAATCATCCAACCCCCTATCCTAGGGTCAAGTTTATCCTGGGCCCAACATGCCCATCCATATACTATATCGTAAACAACTATCCGGACCAACACAAGTCCGACACCACCAGAACAAAAAATGCAATGTTCGACCACCCCCCAATCCAGGGTCATAATTACTCCAAGGATTCTCTATACCCTCGTATCCCGTCTAATCACCAGGCCGCACACAGGGATCGTGTCTCGGAGGCATGGCAAATCAGTAACCAAATGCTCTGATACCAATTTGACAGGACCCGTCCCAACTGGACTTTGATAACCGTTTCCGGTCCTACTCCCGTCTGACAAGTCAAATGAAGTTCCAAAACTACCCTTCAGCACATGTCAGACAAGGGATAACTGCACTGATTTCCGCTCATGCCTCCGCCTCTCGATCAGCCCCGAACGTAGTGCCATGACCTGTAGATTCATCAAAACAGGAAAGGTGTGAGTGGACAAAAATAATATCATTTAAAAATACATTTATCAAAACACATCATTTACCCTCCAGTTTATCAAACCATGCATGCATAGGATCAAATATATAAATAATCACCGGCTTTCAAGGCAAATCACATGAAAACATCAAATCTCGGCTCCCAAGCCCAAATGACATTTGAATCATTTTATAAAACCATTTTATCATACAATAAAGCATATAACTCGGGAATTACACATCCGAGGGTCCTCTGGGAATTACACATCCAGAGTTATCATCCTGCTGGGAATTACACATCCTACCCTGCTGGGAATTACACATCCAACCTCACCGAGAATTACACATCTGGTCCCTCCGGGAATTACACATCCGGAGTCCCTCCGGGAATTACACATCAAGAGTCCATCCGGGAATTACACATCCGAAGTCACTTCGGGAATTACACATCCGAAGTCACTTCGGGAATTACACATCCGAAGACACTTCGGGAATTACACATCCGAAGTCTACCCAGGAATTACACATCTGGGGGCATCGAACATCAATACAAAATCAAAATCATTATTTCCAAAATCATCATTAAAACCATGTCAAAACCATTTATCACAAGGTCTCATGCCCAAATCTCATTTTCATGCAAATCCGTACAACCGCAACCTAAGTTGCCATTTCCACATAAATCCATAAAATATCCGAAAAACATTAAAAATCCATCAAATCAATTTCCCAACTCATAATCCAAGTCAAAATCGATCTCAAATCTCGGACCTTCATCCAAAACAGCAATTCTGATTGACATAAACTTTCGGACCCTCGAAACAATATCGAAACGGTGTCTGATTGACTCAAAATCAACACCAGAATGTTCGTTACATTGCATAGAACAAAAGTGATGTTGAACTCACCTTGGGAATCATGCCCACGCGCTCTCAATCGCTGCCGTGAGTGGCTACACGTAAAGCTCACGCGCCTGCTACAGTGTCACCACCTTCACCCGTTTAACTGTAAACGGATCCTGCAACCCACGAGGTGACCCGGTTCATTTTCTATCAATTCTACATCCATTTCGACAATTAAACCATCCATTAAGATTGTTATTCATCAAATTAAGGTTCTGTAAATCCAATTACATTCGAACTTACCTCAATCCCTTCGATTTGAACTCGAATTCGAAGAACACAGAACACTGTTCATCGTGCAATCTCCATCAATTCTCCTTGTTTTCCTTCAATTGATGCATCAGGGAGCTTTGTGGGACCCTAATGAACATATTTCCAAGTCCAATTTCATCGTTACATGTCTCCAATCCATTCGACTCAAGCTCAAAAATCCAAAGTTCTCACCCTTTTTGTTCTAGTCCAAAACAACCTCAATTCGCATCAATTTTGAGCTAGTCCTAATCGAATTGATCCCAGAAGGCTCAATTCCATCTCCGTTTGAAGCATCTCGAGTTCTAAATTCAAGTTCGAATTTTTGAAAGGTATGGCCTTCACGGGTTTGGGTCTTCGGGCTTCTCTTGGTTTTTCTCCCTCACTTCTCCTCTAATTCCCACTTGTTTTTCTCTCTGTTATCCTCTCAATTACACCAATTCTCAATTGGTTTTACTTGTTGGGAAGATCGATCTAGCAAAGTCATAGTCTCTGTTTTTTAAAACACATACACACACATAAGGATTTAAACCATTTATCCCCATCGTTCACAATTGCCACTTAACTCAACTAACAAGTGACAGATATCACCAAATAATAAATCCTCATCCAAATCAATGAGGAACATGTGTCCTTTTAATACATGGTTGAATCAACCAATTTGCCCACCAAATTACCATTTTACCCTTACCTTCAAAATTACCAAAATGCCCCTTACACTTCTAGACCCATAACTTTCACATCCAAACTCCGATCGGCGCATGCCGCCTGTCTACGGATTCGGCGTCCCGAGACCTATCCAATGGTACTTACGGAAAGTCCAAACAAGGTCCCGAACAAAAAGTTAACTTTTGGCCGTTATAACTAGGGTCAAAATCATCATTTCCTTCAAATTTTCCAAATTTTCCTTTTTCGAATGTCCGTCGCCGTGCACATAGTACCCGTCATGACCACGACTCAGACCTGTAGGTCGTCAAAAAGGCCTTATACGTATAAGCACGTACAAGACCGAAAACCTCGAAGTACGCACCTATAAGTAAACACACGCACAAAATACACTCTAGGCATCCCAAAACATATATTAAAATACTTATAAAACATTTATGCATGCATCGATTTCAGAAAGAAAGTCCACTCACAGACCATTAGCGTTGTCGCCTCGATACGCGCGATGTACGTCTTCCCGGGTCCAACGTCATCTTCGGGCTTCCCAAACCTGTCCAAATCACTTTAGAGGGTTACTAACTAATTAATTAACCCCTCACTAAAGCCCCTAATTTTTTGGGATTTTTAACTATTTTTAAACGCGCTCTGAAACCTTCGAACAACCAGAACTATATCGAGACGATGTCCGATCAACTCGAAACCAGTCCCAAAATGTTGGTTACATCGAATAGATGATTTCACATGCTGGAAGTTTGCCCAAAGCCTCACCACGCGCCATCACGCACCGCTGGATGGCTCTGCCCGTGGGGCTCACGCGCCACTGCACAGGGTCATCTTTTTCCTCGGCTAGACCGGTCCGAACCGGCCGGTCTGATTTTTCCTACAACTTGGACCGGCGTGACCTGTCCAGCCTCTTTCCTCCTTTAATTTTTGTCCTTTTTCTTCCTAATCAATTCTAAACTTCCTAATTCGATCTTAGGGACCTAAATGTATGAATTAAAATACCTAAAACTTCCTAAAACCCATGAACCCGATTTGTCCCTCACTGTTCAATATTTTCAAAATCTCCCCAAGGCTTCCTCAGCCTCCAACCACCACCAAAACCTTCCTATTACCTTCCTAGCACCCTAATAACCCTATTCCAAACACCTAAAACGATCCATAACTTATGGAATAAAAAATAAAGGAAATCGGGCAAAACTGATACCTGTGCACGATTGCTCCTCCGCCGCCCACGGCGGCGCTGCTCCTGGACGGCGACCAACATCCTCATGTCCTCCCATCACTCTCTGGGTCTCACATCTGATCATGGGGGTTAAGGGTTTGGATTGGGGTGGAAGGATGGATCGGTTTTGTTTGGGAGGATGGACGATGATCGAATAAGGGGAAGATATTTGCATTAGTTGGTTTGGATGGTGAATGGATGGGCGACACTTGTCACTCATCCATTGGGCCTGTCCAAAAATATCTGAGCCCCACTTGCTGCCAAATAGCTCCCGTCTAGTAAAACGTGCAATAGTTCGTTCGAACTTCCGTGAACCGTAACTTCTCCGTCGAACGTCCGAATTCGACGTGTTTCCTGTCTAAGGATTCATATCGTCTTTATCTACGTAACGGTCCTCGACCCTCGGCCATCGGACCTCCCGGGTTAAGAGTCAACTATTCACCCCTTTTCAACCAAATTACCAAAATACCCCCGAACTTTTGAACGTTATAACTTCTTCCTCGAATGTCGAAATCGGACGTTCCACCTGTCTATGAACTCGTGACACCCCAAACTACGTCACACTAATTGGCCAAAGTGAATTTGACCTCCTGAACGAAGAGTCAACGTTTCACCCATTCTAGGGGCAAAGTTGTCATTTCGCCCTAAACGTCCTTTAATCCTCATCTAATCCCCGATTAGTCTTTGATTAGCGAGGCTAATCTGTCATTAAGTCTTAATTAATCCCGATAATTCGGGATGGGTCGTTACATGACAGATGACGTTTGCACATATGTTTTTCCTCACCTACCTTCACCAGCCTTGTCTCTTTACAAAGAAAAAAATAATAAATCGAAAAATAAAGAGAAGCAGGAACAAGCAGCGTAAAGAGAAAAGGGAATTTATTTTACCCAGAAGAATGTGGCTCAAGTGCTTCTACCATAGCAAGTCAATGTTATTAGCTCTCTTTCACTAGCAGTGAATTTCTATTAGGGTTTAGTTTTCTTTATTAAAAATAAGAGTCACCAGCCCTTGTTTAAATAAAGAAAACAACCAAACCCTAATCGTCAAATGGGCTCTAAAAGATAACTCAAAGCATGACTTCATGCCCAAAAGCTTCTCATTGGGACAAGGTGTAACGACCCGTCCCGAATTATTAGAAATAATTAATACTTAATGACAGATTAGCAAGGATAATCAAGGATTAGACGAGGATTAGCGGATGTTCATGGCGAAATGACCATTTTGTCCCTAGAATGGGCGAAACGTTGACTGTCAGGACCGGCCCCAAATCCCACGGGATTAACGTGGGACCCGCCTAATCCCGTCTGGCACGAAGTGCCAAACCAGGGAAGATTCCATCTCTGCCCTCGCCGGGGCTATCAGAGTGCATCAGGATCATAGGAGGAGGGAGTGCGCATCCTCGATCAACCTGAAGGGCATTAAAACACGAAAACTGTGAGTGGACAATTTAAACATTTCATTTAAAAACATTTTTGCTTAAAGACATTTATGCCCTTCATAAATACATACGCATGCATTCAAAACCATTTATCAGTTATTCATAAAATCAATCAATTGATCAAACACATTTTTGAAATCATTCAAGGGTTCATGCCCGGTTCCCATAAACCGTCATGACCCACAAACACCTTTCAAGGGTTCATGCTGGTTCCCATAAACCGTCATGAACCATAAATCCATTTGGGTCCTCGACCCGAAATCACAAACACCCGTAAGTCAAATCAATAGGGACTCATCCCAAATCACATCACGTACGGGGTCTCCACCCCCAAATCATTTCTAAAACAACGAATGCGAGGTCTCCGCCCCCAAATCACTTTTCCATAAAACCTCATACGTATCAACATACGTATAACCCATCTGTGGCACTTCCGAGAAGATGCCAACTCTGGGCACACAACCCCTAGGGAACACATCCCCGATATACGTCACGATATCATCTCTAAACTAGTGTGCACACTACTCGGGGTCTCTCTCCGAGTCTTCTCCTAGGAATCTCGATTTGGGAGGCTCAATCACTGGATCTAGTCCGAGCTCTCTCTCTGGATCTAGAGCACATATCCCTCCGGAATATGGTCCGGGACCACATCATATCTCGTAACCTCCACTTCTGGAACGGGATCCCTATGGGGATACCCACTCTGGTCTGTGGATCATGACTCTCCAGGTCGACGCTGGAGGAGACCATATAAATCATGGATGGTTTAATCACATTTTGAAATACTCTTTTCTTTCTTTCTCAAGTCACTTTTCAATTGGGTCTCAAACCCGATTCATTTCAACAGGATTCCTCGAATCCGATTCAAATCCATTTCACAGGCCTCGGCCTAAATCCACAGTTCAACTGGGTCTCAAGCCCGAATACTCAATACATAAACCGAACTGGGACTCAAGCCCAATTTCACAATCAACTGGGCCCTAAGCCCGAAACCATAACCAAACAAGACCTCACGTCCGATTTCTCGTCAATTCAAATGGACTCCAAGTCCGAGACTTTGTAAATCAAATGGGTCTCGTGCCCGATTTCATATTTCCAAATGCAAAATCCGTCCATTAAATCATCATTGAAAACGCAGTACGCAAAGGTACGACATAAAGCCGAAAACCTCGAAAAACGTGCAAATATGTCGATCCTAAGCTACCACAATCAAATGCACTCATGGCATCACAAAACATATATTAAAACACTTATAAAACATTTATGCATGCATCGAATTCGAAAGAAGGGTCCACTCAGAGACCGTCCGAAGTTGCGCCTTGATACGCGTGCCATAATCGTCTCCCGGGTCAAACGTCGCCTCCGGGATTCCAGAACCTGTCCAAATTCATTTATAGGGTTACTAACTACTTATATAACCCCTCACTAAAGCCCCGTAATTTTCTGGATTTTCTAACTATTTTTAAACCCGGACTTAAAAATTCGAAAAGCCCGAACTATATCGAAACGATGTCCGATTGACAAGAGACCGGTCCCAAAATGTTCGTTACATCGAATAGATGAAATTACATGTTGGAACCTTGACCAAAATTTCCCCCACGCGCCCGTACGCGCAGCCTGAAGTGGCTGCGCGTGGGAGCCACGCGCCTGTGAACAGTACGTTTTCAACCTCTCGACGGCCGGTTCAGACCGGCCGGTATGGTTCGAGCCTGCAACTGGACCGGCGTGACCGGTCTAGGGTTCTATCTTCCTCAATTTTCGTCAAATTTCTTCCAATTCAATCCCTCAATTCCTATTTTCTCTTTTCCTACCCATTCCAATTAACCAAACTAGCTAAAACACCCAAAATCCTAACTGTTCTATTTCTTCCTCACGGTCCACATTTTCAAAACTCATCCCAGGGCTTATCGACGTCTCACCACTCCCAAAACCTTCCTAAAAACTTCCTAGAAACTTTATTAACTCAAAACCAACACCTAAAACGGCCCATAACAACCGAAATCGAAAATGAATTTAAAATGGGCAAAACCGATACCTGCACGGGTTTTGGGCCTCCGCCGTGCACGGCAGCGCCATCCTGGCCGGCCACCACCTCCGTCAATCTTGTCCTCACTCCCTGGTCTCTATCATGGTCAAAATGGGAACGTTTGGATTGGTTTGGTTTCAAGGGAATGAGATCGGGTTTGTTTGGGAACAAAGAAAAGAAATGGTCGATGGTGAGGGTTATGCATGAATCTGGGCTAGTGGCCAGTGGATGAGTGACACTTGTCACTTATCCATTGGGTGCTGAAAAGTAACTAGGCCCACTAAAGACAAACGGTCCTCGTAAAATGTGTCGTTGTGAATAGTATCTTGAAACTTCCGTGAACCGTAACTTCACCGTCGAACGTCTGAATTCGACGTGTCGCCTGTCTACGGATTCGTATCGTCGTCATCTATGTAACGGTCTTCGGCCCTCACTTGTCAAAAAGTCAACGTTTGACCTGATATTCACCCAAATTACCAAAATGCCCTTGGGCTTCCGAACGTCACTACTTCCTCATCGAACGTCGGAAACGAGCGTGCCACCTGTCTATGAATTCGTGACGTCATGAACTACGTCACGGTCATCGGCCAAAGTCCATTTGACCGCCTGAACAAAAGTCAACGATTTGCCCATTCTAGGGGAAAAATCGTCATTTCGCCTGAACATCCGCTAATCCTCGTCTAATCTCTGATTAATCTCGCTAATTCGTAATTAATCCTTAATTAATCCCGCTAATTCGGGACGGGTCGTCACAATCTTCCTCCCTTAAAGAATTTCGTCCTCGAAATTCAAATCGACCTGATTCCACAACCAAACTGTGGAATCCTACCATGTCCCTCAAATTCGGATTGCTGCACTCACACGAGAATACTCGTGTAGTAGTACACATCCAACACACAAACTGTACTCATTGTTATCGTCCTCGGTACATACCGTCATCGGAGCCTCCAAAGCTCCAAATCATTTTCGACATCTACACGTCTCCTCGTACGTCTTACTCGAGACAAAATGTTGACACTCGTCGTTCTCGCCTCTCACTCACTAAGACAGGTAAGCAATACCAAGCTGATATCTAACCGGCTTTTCAGTCTAACATTCTGACACGTTCCATCCTGCGGTCATCAGACTGAAACGCATTCCCACTGAGGGCTACCACATCCAAGCTATCATCTTGCTCAGCATCCTAACCGGCAACATTCTATAGATCCTGCCATCACAATGACACGAATCCCATCTCACAGGTCATCCTCAGACCTATGCCCATACCGACTCTCGATACTCGCACGAATCACCTCTCTCAAATTCCTATACTCAAAAATGACTCTCTTTAGAGTCCCATCACTCCCTCTCAATCTGAACGCATCGGATTCCTATCAATCCGTAACTATCACAGGTCACAACCAGCGTGACCAGCCGACAACCCCAAGCTCCACTACGCTTCGCTGCTATACTCTGATCTCGACTTGCTCTCGAGTCCTCGTATCGTATCTCGCATCACTCAGCGATATCACTTGTCATCTAGACTCGGGTGAGTATCCAAACTGTAACTCATCGGATCTGATCCGATCACCACACACGTCCATCTAGGACTTTATCCAACTTATGATATACTCGTAGTCTCGGGTACTCTCAACCCGACATACAGATTGATCGTAGTCAATCCCGTTGTCCAATGTGCACAACACTCCTATGCACCTATACGACAACAACATCGGGGTGTCACTCGACCTACTCAAGGACTGCACTCTGGCAACGTCCAACCACAACTAATGTCCGCACTCCAACCATGGTCCGGACCCCAACTGTCTGTCACCAGACGAACATCAATCCAACAACTCGGACACTCACTTGTCATATCCTGTGACGCTAACCACCAACTACTCGTCAAGTCAATCAAATTGACCCACAGCCTGGGTGTTCGATTCTTACACCCTCTCGAACTCCTAGCTGTCATAACACTCCTCGTCGTCCCTCCTAGGGACAAATCCAAGATGGTGACATCCATGTTCATTCCATGCCACCCCCTGACACGCAGCACCACCTACGTGACCTCGGAGTATCCATCTCCGATGTGGAATCAAGTACTCCTCTCATCGTCTCAATCGCAACTTATCTTGATTATGAAGTTCCAATGACGTAGGAACTGTGCTTCTTATCCAATCACGAAGCTTACTTCACAACCGAACTTACTAACGTTCTATAGGAAAACCAGTGCTATGTCCTCACTCAGGAGGTATGGTCAACCGTAGTCAACCAAAACTAATCCGTAATGGACTCTCAAGTCCTCAACACAACTGGACACCATCCACGCGTCCGTAACTCACTTTTCACTCCCATACTTCTGAGTACACCCTCGCGACTCAATCTCGTAGCACTGGGGGAACTAGTCTCCATTATTGGGGAAACTGATCACCGTCACAGAGGAAACTAATCTCCATCACTGAGGAAAACTGGTCTCCATCACTGGGAAACTGGTCTCCATCACTGAGGAAACTGATCTCCATCATTCGGGGAAACTGGTCTCCATACCAAGTACTCCCGTACCTCGCACTGAACCACTCGGGATCCTCTCTATCCCACTTATAATCATCGCCTTCACTAGAGCGTGGCAAGTATGCCAACACCCAACGTCAACATCTCATTCTGCAATCGGACTCAGCCGTCACCGAGTCAAATCCAGAATCACTGCTCGTACTGTGCGTCACTCACACACCTCGTATCATCGTTACGACTGACGAATCCTATCGTCACAATCGTCATGGCAACCTGAGTCTATCCAACTCGATAAGACTCGATCACGCCCATCGACATCAGCGTCTGTCACAACCTCGTGCAGACCAACTCACACACACTTTGCCATCGAGACTATTAAACCATGCGGTAGTCTCATCGCCAGTACCAACCACTCCACACGTAACATCCACTGATCGGTCCACCTCTGGATCAAATCACAAGTACCACACTCTGGGTAACTTGTCCAATCAATCACTAACCAGGGTTATCATAAACCCGACTGCCAACTACAACATGTACATCTCGAGTGATCCCTTGATCTCGACTCCGAAGAGTCGTCATACTCCAATACTGGTACCAAACCAGCCAAGAACTACACTCTGAGGATCACGTCCTCTCGTAACTCTACGGCTCTCAGCCGCCAATCCCAACAACAACTTGGCCATACTTCGTGCCTAACACTGCACAACGATTAAACGTCGCAATCGTATCCTATTGCGTCGAACGACAGCCACACTAGGGCATCCACTGTCAGTCGACATCCCACCAGGATTCGACACATCGAAACAAGGCCTCACTACGCCAAGGAGAATCACACGTTTCTACTCCCAACCGTCGTGAGTGTAGTCGTCCAGACTCATCGTACACTGGGCGACCCTGACCTCTGACTACCACTGCTATTAATCTGTACATCCTCTAACCGACACGACACTACCGTCGAGCGGTCACGACTCTCAAGTCGCCATACGGTCTCTACCGATCCACTGGATCCTAATTCCAATACTACTACGGCCCTCAGCCGTCGGATTCACACGAACACTGATCCTCCTTGGGATCCAACATCGAAACACGTGGCCTCCAATGCTAATCGAACCTCAAACCATCGTATCGAATTTAGTTTAGCACGTGGTGCTTCCTACTCATACCCTAACGATCAGGTTGATGACAGGCTGTTACGACTTCAGAGACATCACATCCTCGACCTCCGCGTACTCCACGAGAAAAACATGCTCTGATAACAACTTGTCAAGACCGGCCCCAAATTCCCCGGGATTAACGTGGTACTCGCCTGATCCCGTCTGACACGAAGTGTCAGACCAGGGAAGATTCCATCTCTGCCCTTGCAGGGGCTATCAGAGTGCATCAGGATCGTAGGAGGAGAGGAGTGATGTCTCGTCTCTGCTACAGCCCGCATCCTCGATCAACCTGAAGGGCATTAGAACACGAAAACTGTGAGTGGAAAATTTAAACATTTCGTCTAAAAACACTTCGCTTAAAGATATTTATGCCCTTCATAAATACATACGCATGCATTCAAAACCATTTATCAATTATTCATAAAATCAATCAATTCATCAAACACATTTTTGAAATCATTCAAGGGTTCATGCCCGCTTCCCATAAACCGTCATGACCCACAAACACCTTTCAAGGGTTCATGCTGGTTCCCATAAACCGTCATGAACCATAAATCCATTTGGGTCCTCGACCCGAAATCACAATCACCCGTAAGTCAAATCAATAGGGACTCAGCCCAAATCACATCACGTGCGGGGTCTCCGTCCCCAAATCAATTCTAAAACATCGAATGCGAGGTCTCGCCCCCAAATCACTTTTCCATAAAACCTCATATGTATCAACATACGTATAACCCATCCGCGGCACTTCCGAGAAGATGCCAACTCGGGGCACACAACCCCTAGGGAACACATCCCCGATATATGTCACGATATCATCTCTAAACTAGTGTGCACACTACTCGGGGTCTCACTCTGAGTCTTCTCCCAGGAATCTACATCTGGGAGGCTCAATCACTGGATCTAGTTCGAGCTCTATCTCTGGATCTAGTCCACATATCCCTCCAGAATCTGGTCCGGGACCATATCATATCTCGTAACCTCCACTCCTGGAACGGGATCCCTATGGGGATACCCACTCTGGTCTGTGGATCATGGCTCTCCAGGTCGACGCTGGAGGAGACCATATAAATCATGGAGGGTTCAATCACATTTTCAAATACTCTTTTCTTTCTTTCTTAAGTCACTTTTCAATTAGGTCTCAAACCCGATTCATTTCAACATGATTCCTCGAATCCGATTCAAATTCATTTCACGGACCTCGGCCTAAATCCACAGTTCAACTGGGTCTCAAGCCCGAATACTCAATTCATAAACCGAACTGGGACTCAAGCCCGATTTCACAATCAACTGGGCCCTAAGCCCGAAACCATAAACAAACAAGACCTCACGTCCGATTTCTCGTCAATTCAAATTGACTCCAAGTCCGAGACTTTGTAAATCAAATGGGTCTTGTGCCCGACTTCATATTTCCAAATCTGAAATCCGTCCATTAAATCATCATTGAAAACGCAGTACGCAAAGGTACGACATAAAGCCGAAAACCTCGAAAAATGTGCAAATATGTCGATCCTAAGCTACCACAATCAAATGCACTCTTGGCATCACAAAACATATATTAAAACACTTATAAAACATTTATGGATGCATCGAATTCGAAAGAAGGGCCCACTCACAGACCGTCCGAAGCCGCGCCTCGATACGCGTGCCATAATCATCTCTGGGGTCAAACGTCGCCTCCGGGATTCCTGAACCTGTCCAAATTCATTTAGAGGGATACTAACTACTTATATAACCCCTCACTAAAGCCCCATAATTTTCTGGATTTTCTAACTATTTTTAAACCCGAACTTAAACCTTTGGATAGCCTGAACTATATCTAAACGATGTCCGATTGACACGAGACCGGTCCCAAAATGTTCGTTACAACGAATAGATGAAATTGCATGTTGGAACCTTGCCCAAAATCTAGCCCACGCGCCCGGACGAGCTGCCTGAAGTGGCTGCGCGTGGGAGCCACGCATCTGTGAACAGTGCGTCTTCAACCTCTCGACGGCCGGTTCAGACCGGCTGGTCCGGTTCGAGCCTGCAACTGGACCGGCGTGACCGGTCCATGGTTCTATCTTCCTCAATTTTCGTCCAATTTCTTCCAATCCAATCAATAAATTCCTATTTTCTCATTTCCTACCCATTCCAATTAACCAAACTAGCTAAAACACCCAAAATCCTAACGGTTCGATTTCTTCCTCACGGTCCACATTTTCAAAACTCATCCCAGGGCTTATCGACGTTTCAAAACTCCCAAAACCTTACTAAAAACTTCCTAGAAACTTTATTAACTCAAAACCAACACCTAAAACAGCCCATAACAACCGAAATCAAAAATGAATTTAAAATGGGCAAAACCGATACCTGCACGGGTTTTGGGCCTCCGCCGTGCACGGCAGCGCCGTCCTGGCCGGCCCCCACCTCCGTCAATCTTTTCCTCCCTCTCTGGCCTTTGTCATGGTGGAAATGGGAAGGTTTGGATTCGTTTGGTTTCAACGGAATGAGATCGGGTTTGTTTGGGAAGAAAGAAAAGAAATGGTCGATGGTGTGGGTTATGCATGAATGTGGGCTAGTGGCCAGTGGATGAGTGACACTTGTCACTCATCCATTGGGTGCTGAAAAGTAACTGGGCCCACTAAAGACAAACGGTCCTCGTAAAACGTGTCATTGTGATTAGTATCCCGAAACTTCCGTGAACCGTAACTACACCGTCGAACGTCCAAATTCGATGTGCCGCCTGTCTACGGATTCGTATCGTCGTGATCTACGTAACGGACTTCGGCCCTCGGCGATCGGACCTCCCGGTCAAAAAGTCAACTTTTGAGCTCCTATTCACCCAAATTACCAAAATGCCTTTGGGCTTCCGAACGTCATAACTTCCTCCTTGGACGCCGAAATCGAGCGTGCCACCTGTCTATGAATTCGTGACGACACGAACTACGTCACGGTCATCGGTCAAAGTCTATTTGACAGCCTGAACAAAAGTCAACGATTCGCCCATTCTAGTGGCAAAATCGTCATTTCGCCTGAACATCCGCTAATCCTCGTCTAATCTCCGATTAATCTCGCTAATTCGTAATTAATCCTTAATTAATCCCGCTAATTCGGGACGGGTCGTCACAATCTTCCGCCCTTAATGAATTTCGTCCTCGAAATTCAAATCGACCCGATTCCACAACCAAACTGTGGAATCCTACCATGTCCCTTGATTCGGATTGCTGCACTCACACGAGAATACTCGTGTAGTAGTACACGTCCAACACACAAACTGTACTCATCGTTATCGTCCTCGGTACATACCGTCAACGGAGCCTCCAAAGCTCCAATTCATTTTCGACATCTACACGTCTGCTCGTACGTCTTACTCGATAAAAAATGTTGACACTCATCGTTCTTGCCTGTCACTCACATAGACAGGTAAGCAATACCAAGCTGATATCTAAACAGCTTTTTAGTCTAACATTCTGACACGTTCCATCCTGCAGTCATCAGACTGAAACGCATTCCTACTGAGGGCTACCACATCCAAGCTAGCATCCTGCTCAACATCCTAACCGGCAACATTCTATAGATCCTGCCATCACAATGACAAGAATCCCATCTCATAGGTCATCCTCAGACCTATGCCCATATTGACTCTCGATACTCGCAAGAATTACCTCTCTCAAATTCCTATACTCAAAACTGACTCTCATTTGAGTCCCATCACTCCCTCTCAATCCGAGCGCATCGGATTCCTATCAATCCGTAACTATCACAGGTCACAACCAGCGTGACCAGCCGACAACTCCAAGCTTCGCTGCTCTACTCTGATCTCGACTCGCTCTCGAGTCCATGTATCGTATCTCGTATCACTCAGCGATATCACTTGTCATCTAGACTCGGGTGAGTATCCAAACTGTAACTCATCGGATCTGATTCGATCACCACACACGTCCATCTAGGACTTTATCCAACTTATGATATACTCGTACTCTCGGGAACTCTCAACCCCACAAACCGATTGATCGTAGTCAATCCCATTGTCCAATGTGCACAACACTCCGATGCACCTATACCACAACAACAACGGGGTGTCACTCGACCTACTCAAGGACTGCACTCTGGCAACGTCCAACCACAACTAATGTCCGCACTCCAACCATGGTCTGGACCCCAACTGTCCGTCACCAGACGAACATCAGTCCAACACCTCGGACACTCACTTGTCACATCCTGTGACGCTAACCACCAACTACTCGTCAATTCAATCAAATTGACCCACAGCCTAGGTGTTCGGTTCTTACACCCTCTCGAACTCCTAGCTGTCTTAACACTCCTCGTCGTCCCTCCTAGGGACAAATCCAAGATGGTAACGTCCATGTTAATTCCTTGTCACCCCTTGACACTCAGCACCACCTACGTGACCTCGGGGTATCCATCTCCGATGTGGAATCAAGTACTCCTCTCATCGTCTCAATCGCAAATTATCTTGATTTTGAAGTTCCAATCACGTAGGAACCGTGTTTCTTATCCAATCATGAAGCTTACTTCACACCCAAACTTACTAACGTTCTATAGGCAAACCAGTGCCATGTCCTCACTCAGGAGGTATGGTCAACCGTAGTCAACCAAAACTAATCCGTAATGGACTCTGAAGTCCTCAACTCAACTGGATACCATCCACGCGTCCGTAACTCACTTTTCACTTCCATAATTCTGAGTACACCCTCGCGACTCAATCTCGTAGCACTGGGGGAACTAGTCTCCATTATTGGGGAAACTGATCTCCGTCACAGGGGAAACTAATCTCCATCACTGAGGAAAATTGGTCTCCATCACTGGGAAACTGGTCTCCATCACTGAAGAAACTGATCTCCATCACTGGGGGAAACTGGTCTCCATACCAAGTACTCCCATACCTCGCACTGAGCCACTCAGGATCCTCTCTGTCCCACTTATAATCATCGCCTTCACTAGAGCGTGGCAAGTATGCCAACACCCAACGTCAACATCTCATTCTGCGATCGGACTCATTCGTCACCGAGTCGAATCCAGAATCACTGCTCGTACTGTGTGTCACTCACGCACCTCGTATCATCGTTACGACTGACGAATCCTATCGTCACAATCGTCATGGCAACCTGAGTCTATCCAACTCGAAAAGACTCAATCACGCCCATCGATAGCAGCGTCTGTCACAACCTCGTGCAGACCAACTCACACACACTTTGCCATCGAGACTATTAAACCATGCAGTAGTCTCACCGCCAGTACCAACCACTCCACACGTAACATCCACTGATCGGTCCACCTCTGGATCCGATCACAAGTACCACACTCCTGGTAACTTGTCCAATCAATCACCAACCAGGGTTATCACAAACCCGACTGCCAACTGCAGCATGTACATCTCGAGTGATCCCTCAATCTCGACTCTGAAGAGTCGTCATACTCCAATACTAGTACCAAACCAGCCAATAACTACACTCTGAGGATCACGTCCTCTCGTAACTCTACGGCTCTCAGCCGCTGGCCCCCACAACAACTTGGCCATACTTCGTGCCTAACACTGCACAATGACTAAATGTCGCAATCGTATCCTATTGCGTCGAACGATAGCCAAACTAGGGCAACCACTGTCAGACGACATCCCACCGGGATTCGACACATCGAAACATGGCCTCACTACGCCAAGGAGAATCACACGTTTCTATTCCCAACCGTCGTGAGTGTAGTCGTCCAGAGTCATCGTACACTAGGCGACCCTGACCTCAGACTACCACTGCTATTAATCTGTATATCCTCTAACCGACACGACACTACCGTCGAGCGGTCACGACTCTCAAGTCGTCATACGGTCTCTACCGATCCACTGGATCCTAATTCCAGTACTACTACGGCCCTAAGCCGTCGGATTCACACGAACACTGATCCTCCTCGGGATCCAACATCGAAACACGTGGCCTCCAATGCTAATCGAACCTCAAACCATCGTATCGAATTTCGTTTAGCACGTGGTGCTTCCTACTCTACCCTAACGATCATTTTGATGACGGGCTGTTACGACTTCAGAGACATCACATCCTCGACCTCCGCGTACTCTACGAGCAAAACATGCTCTGATAACAACTTGTCAGGACCGGCCCCAAATCCCCCGGGGTTAACGTGGGACCCACCTAATCCTGTCTGACACGAAGTGTCAGACCAGGGAAGATTCCATCTCTGCCTTCGCCGGGGCTATCAGAGTGCATTAGGATCGTAGGAGGAGGGGAGTGATGTCTCGTCTCTGCTACAGCTCGCATCCTCGATTAACCTGAAGGGCATTAGAACACGAAAACTGTGAGTGGACAATTTAAACATTTCGTTTAAAAACACTTTCGCTTAAAGATATTTATGCCCTTCATAAATACATACGCATGCATTCAAAACAATTTATCAATTATTCATAAAGTCAATCAATTCATCAAACAAATTTTTGAAATCATTCAAGGGTTCATGTCCAGTTCCCATAAACCGTCATGACCCACAAACACCTTTCAAGGGTTCATGCCAGTTCCCATAAACCGTCATGAACCATAAATCCATTTGGGTCCTCGACCCGAAATCACAATCACCCGTAAGTCAAATCAATAGGGACTCAGCCCAAATCACATCATGTGCGGTGTCTCCGCCCCCAAATCATTTCTAAAACATCGAATACGAGGTCTCTGCCCCCAAATCACTTTTCCATGAAACCTCATACGTATTAACATACGTATAACCCATCTGTGGCACTTCCGAGAAGATGCCAACTCGGGGCACACAGACCCTAGGGAACACATCCCCGATATATGTCACGATATCATCTCTAAACTAGTGTGCACACTACTCGGGATCACACTCCGAGTCTTCTCCCAGGAATCTCCATCTGGGAGGCTCAATCACTGGATCTAGTCTGAGCTCTATCTCTTGATCTAGTCCACATATCCCTCCAGAATCTGGTCCGGGACCACATCATATCTCGTAACCTCCAGTCCTGGAACGGGATCCCTATGGGGATACCCACTCTGGTCTGTGGATCTTGACTCTCAACGTCGACGCTAGAGGAGACCTTATAAATCATGGAGGGTTCAATCACATTTTCAAATACTCTTTTCTTTCTTTCTCAAGTCACTTTTCAATTGGGTCTCAAACCCTATTCATTTCAACAGGATTCCTCGAATCCGATACAAATCCATTTCACAGGCCTCGGCCTAAATCCACAGTTCAACTGGGTCTCAAGCCCGAATACTCAATTCATAAACCAAACTGGGACTCAAGCCTGATTTCACAATCAACTAGGCCCTAAGCCCGAAACCATAACCAAACAGGACCTCACGTCTGATTTCTCGTCAATTCAAATGGACTCCAAGTCCGAGACTTTGCAAATCAAATTGGTCTCGTGCCCGACTTCATATTTCCAAATCTGAAATCCATCCATTAAATCCTCATTGAAAACGCAGTACGCAAAGGTACAATATAAAGCCAAAAACCTCGAAAAATGTGCAAATATGTCGATCCTAAGCTACAACAATCAAATACACTCATGGCATCACAAAACATATATTAAAACACTTATAAAACATTTATGCATGCATCGAATTCGAAATAAGGGTCCACTCACAGACCGTCTGAAACCGCGCCTCGATACGCATGCCATAATCGTCTCCTGGGTCAAACGTCGCCTCCGGGATTCCCGAACCTGTCCAAATTCATTTACAGGGTTACTAACTACTTATATAACCCCTCACTAAAGCCCCGTAATTTTCTGGATTTTCTAACTATTTTTAAACCCGAACTTAAACCTTCGGATAGCCCGAATTATATCGAAACGATGTCCGATTGACACGAGACGGGTCCCAAAATGTTCGTTACATCGAATAGATGAAATTACATGTTGGAACCTTGCCCAAAATCTCCCCCATGCGCCCGCATGTGCCGCCTGAAGTGGTTGCGCGTGGGAGCCACGAGCTTGTGAACAATGAGTCTTTAACCTCTCGACGGCTGGTTCAGACCGGCCGGTCCGGTTCGATCCTGCAACTGGACCGGCGTGACCTGTCCAGGGTTCTATCTTCCTCAATTTTTGTCTAATTTCTTCCAATCCAATCCCTAAATTCCTATTTTCTCATTTCCTACCCATTCCAATTAACCAACCTAGCTAAAACACCCAAAATCCTAACGGTTCGATTTCTTCCTCACGGTCAACATTTTCAAAACTCATCCTAGCGCTTATCGACGTCTCACCACTCCCAAAACCTTCCTAAAAACTTCCTAGAAACTTTATTAACTCAAAACCAACACCTAAAAAGACCCATAACAACCGAAATCGAAAATGAATTTAAAATGGGAAAAACCGTTACCTGCACGGGTTTTGGGCCTCCGCCGTGCACGGCAGCGCCGTCCTTGCCGGCCACCACCTCCGTCAATCTTCTCCTCACTTCCTGGTCTCTGTCATGGTCGAAATGGGAAGGTTTGGATTGGTTTGGTTTCAAGGGGATGAGATCGGGTTTGTTTGGGAAAAAAGAAAAAAAATGGTCGATGGTGTGGGTTATGCATGAATGTGGGCTAGTGGCCAGTGGATGAGTGACACTTGTCACTCATCCATTGGTTTCTGAAAAGTAACTGGGCCCACTAAAGACAAACGGTCCTCGTAAAACGTGTCATTGTGTATAGTATCCAGAAACTTCCGTGAGCCGTAAATTCACCGTCGAACGTCCGAATTCGACGTTCCGATCAAAAAGTCAACTTTTGACCTCATATTCACCCAAATTACCAAAATGCCCTTGGTCTTCCGAACGTCATAACTTCCTCCTCGGATGTCGGAATCGAGCGTGCCACCTGTCTATGGATTCTTGACGTCACGAACTACGTCACGGTCATCGGCCAAAGTCCATTTGACCGCCTGAACAAAAGTCAACGATTCGCCCATTCTAGGGGCAAAATCGTCATTTCGCCTGAACATCCGCTAATCCACGTCTAATCTCTGATTAATCTCGCTAATTCGTAATTAATCCTTAATTAATCCCGCTAATTCGGGACGGGTGGTCACATTGACTCTTCGTTCAGGCGGTCAAAATGGACTTTGTCCGATGACTGTGACGTAGTTTGGGACGTCACGAGTTCATAGACAGGCGGCACGTCCGATTCAGATGTTCGACGAAGAAGTTATGACGTTCGAAAGTTCGAGGGTATTTTGGTAATTTGGTTGAAAAGGGGCAAACATTTGACTTTTGACACGGGAGGTCCGATCGTCGAGCGCCGAGGACTGTTACGTATATATGTATATGTGTACGAGTTTCACTGAGACGGTGTTGGGCTGAGACCGACGCGTATTGGTTTTGGGCGGAGACCCATATGAGTTAGATTTGGGACGAGTTCCCACGTGTTTGGTTTGGGCTGAGGACCCAGGTACTTCGAGATGATTTTGGGCCAAGGCCTAGTGTCCTTTGTTTGAGAAATGGTTTTTTGAATGCATGCATATGTTTTTAATGAAGGGCATAAAGGTCTTTTGATGAAAATGTTTTTATAAAACTTAGGTTTTGTTCACTCACAGCTTTCGTGTTTTCAATGCCTTTCAGGTTGATCGCGGATGCGGGCTCTAGTAGAGACGAGACATCACATTACTCATTCGATTCCTAGCGCCCTCTGATAGGCCCGGTTGGTCAAATGATGAAATTATCCCTAGTCTGACACTTCGTGTCAGACGGGAGCAGGCACGTCCCACGTTAATCCTGAGGGATTTGGGATGGGTCATGTCAAGTTGGTATTAAAGCGTGGTTGGCTCATTTGATACCCATGGTACTCTGATACCAGTTGGTATGAGAGCGTGTTTTACTCTTAGAGTGCACGCAGATCGAGGATGTGATGTCACTATAGTCATAAAAGTCCTTTATCAACCTGATAGGCAGGGTATTATTACGAGGATTTAGTGGAAATGAATCCTAGTTAGACTACGTTTTGCACGATATCCAATGGATTAGGCTACGATTGGCATCATATATCGTGCATGTGAATCCAACGGCTTAGTGTAAGGCGTGTCTTGGAGGGAACGGTGAACGATCTCACATTCCTGCGAGGGGGGAATGGTCTGGGAGGGGAATGGTTGTGTGCCTTAAAGGTGTAGGCACACACCTATCTTGTAAGAGGCCTTTTGGGAGCTCAAGTGGCTTTGGGGGGGATTGGAATCCCAAAATTAAGCGAGTTGAGGCTGGTACTATTCCATGATGGGTGACCTTTGGGAAGTTGCACCGTGAGCTCCTGAAAACAAAACAATGAAGGCAAGGCCAAGGAGGCCCAAAGCAGACAATATCGTGCTAGATGAGTCGGGTCCTGACCGAGGAGGGTTAGGTCCTGACAGAATGGTATCGGAGCCAGACCCCGACCGGGAAGTGAGCTAGCGAGGATGCTGGGCCCTAAGAGGGGTGGATTGTAAGACCCGTGTCCTGGAGGGAACTATGAACGATCCCATGTTAGGACCCACCCCTAATCCCCCAGATTAAGGGCTGAATCCCGATCCCATCTAACTTACGCATAACACGAAGGCTAAACTGATGTCCAACCTTCATGTGACACGTAAGTCGGACAAGGGATTCTCGATCCAACCATCCAAAAAGCAACCGTACGTCCCAGAGTGTACCGAACTACTGTGGATCGCGGGTGTGATGCCTTCGTCTCTCTCGACCAACAGCCCGTACCGCAACAACCTAGAGGGTATCGAAAAGACTGTGAGTGGACAAAAATGAAGTATAATTTAGAAAACAGTTCAATAAAACAATTACATTTTTACCCTCCACGCAAAACCAATGCATGCATATCAATTTCACGTGGTAAAACCATCTCATATTAAAAAACCATTAACAAAAAATATTTGAAAACTCGTATGAAAATCGTTATTCAAATCCAGGCCTCAGCCTCAAATCTCAAATCAATCTCAAATCCGGGAACTCAGTCCCACAACTCGTCAAATCCAATTTATCTGGGCCACTTCCCAAAACTAGTGAAAAACTAGTGAAAAACATCAATCATACAAGTTTACTGGATCTCAAGTGCGTCCGAGTCTTTCAACTCAAAACACAATGCGCAAATAACCAGGCCTTCCGGGAAATCCAAGTCTTTAAACTCAAAACACAATCACAGGCCTCGGGGGGTATCATAATCACCGAGTCTTTAAACTCAAAACATATCAATCCAGGGCCCTCCCCCGTCAATCAATCCGAGTCTTTAAACTCAAAACCAGATCCAGCGGGTTTTTCTCTTTTTCCGGGTCTTTAAACCCAAAACCATTTTTCAAACAATTAGGGAAAATCACAGAAAATCCACAGTTGAATTCGCAACAATGATTCCGTAAGCTGGAATCCGGAACCATCGTCCCGAACCCAATTCCAGACTTCCTTTCCAAACCTCGAAAACCAAATCCGAAAGCTCATTTCACATGAACAGGGCTCCAAGCCCGTAATCACTTTTCCAAAATCCTTTTCAAATCATTGAAATCAAATCATATTACAAATCCCGAAATCCAATCATTAAAACCACAGACAAATCACAAGATCAGACGAAATCTCGTAAAACGTGAAATTCTGTAAAATACCTCAAAAAAATGTTCAAAACCATAAACCATCAAGATCATAAAGCAAATCATAGAATCGCGTATGAAAACATAGTAAAACATATATGCATGCATCAATAGTTAGAAAGCAAAGTCCACTCACAGACCATAGCGTCGTTGCCTCGATACACGCGCACTAAAGGTTCCCTGGCTAATCCGCTATCACCGGCTTTCCCGAACTTGTCCAAATCCCATAATAAGGTCACAAACTGCTTCATAAATCTTATACTAAAGCCCTGTAATTTTTCCGAATTTTTAACTATTTTTAACCGAGGCCTAAAACTGTCGGACCTCCCGAAACATATCGAGACGATGTCCGATCGTCTCGAAACTAGTGCCAAAATGTTCGTTACATCGAATACTTTAAAAGTCATGTTGGAAACTTCCCAAAAAGGGGCCCCACACGTCCTCACGTGCCGTCCAAAGGGGATGCGTGTGGGAGCCACGTGCCCAGCACAGTGTCATCGTCTTCCTTGGGAAAACCCCGTCCGACCGTTTCAGCGGCTCAACTGGTTCAAGTGAACCAGCATTCATGGCTCCCATCTAATTTCAGTCCAAAGTTAAGGGTATTGCTACCATTAGATTCATCTCATTATTTCCTATCTATCTACCTATTCAAACAACGAAATTAAGGCCAGAATTATACCTCCTGATGCGACGAACAGAAAGCCAAAATTCCTCCTTAGTGTTTTCTGAATTCCGGCCATCCCAAGGTTTGGTTTTAGGCTTTATAGATTCCTACCACCCGCCAAAACACGTTCCAATTGCTAGAATTCCCCAATAACTACTCAATTTCAACTTGCCATTTTCGATTTCAAATAAAAAGCTACGGGAACTCACCTGCTAGACCCGTTGGGCGCCACCGTGGCCTTCTCCCTTCTTATCCGCGTCGAGTCTCTGATTTCCTTTCACAAGTTACAGGATAGGATGACATTTAGAGGGAAGTATTTGGGTTGATCCTCACAGTCCCCGGAAGTATTTGGGTTGATCCTCACAGTCCCCTGTTTTCTCATAACTCGAGAGCCACCGTCCACGACGGTCCGTGGCACAAGCACCGCCACTCCTTCACCTTTTTCCCACTTCACTTCATTAACCACAAGCAACTGTTACCTATGTTAGGAGCAGGATTTGGTTCTCACGATCAAGCTCTGGTTCTCTGTTTTTTTTTTCCTTTCAAAAACAGTATAACACCATTATACCTGTATCTCAAATATGTGAGGCGGCTGTGCACACTTCTACAACTATCCAGAGAAGGACATGTGTCCAAATTCTGTTGGTCACTCCCCCCAAGACAACCAAGTGTCCTGATCTCACTAGGCACACCTTCCAGGATAGCCAAATGGCCATTTTACCCCTGTACTACAAAATTATCATTTTGCCCTTCCTCGTCCTAGACTCGTAACTCCGTCACCCGAACTTCAATTGTCTCATGTCGCCCGTCGTTGTATTCAGGGCATCAAGACCTTCCTAACGGTCCTTGAATTTCATGAAAATTCCATCTCGTTTGAAATGTCAACAATCGCCCCTTTTAAACCAAATTACCAAATTACCCTTCGACCTTCCGAACGTCATAACTTTTCCCTCGGATGTCGGAATCGGATGTGCCACCTGTCTATGAACTCGTGACGTCCCGTACTACGTCTGTAACAACCCGTCCCGAGAGCCGGGATTAGTAGTGTGATTAAGGTGGGATTAGTGAGGTTTATGGGTGGTTAGGTGGTCCCGATAGGTCCGTAAGCTTAGCATGACGATTTTGCCCCTGACCTGGGCAAAAATGTTGACTTTAGTTCGGGTGGTCGGATGGACTTTGACCGGTGACTAGGACGTAGTTTAGGACGTCACGAATCCGTAGGCAGGTGGCACGCCCGATTCCGACATCCGAGGAGGAAATGGTGATGTTCGGAAGGTTGAGGGCATAACCGTAATTTGGGTAAAGTAGGAGGAATAGTTGACTTTTGTAGAATCGGGTTTTGGTACGTTGACCTAGGATGGTTAGATAGTTCTTGTCGTCCTGAGTTCGATGACAGGCGGCACGTATTCATCGGACGTACGAGGCGTGAGATACGGGTCTACGAAGTAAGTGGCAAAACCGTAAATATGAGTTAAAAAGAATGGTAATTTGGTCTTTCTGCACATTGGGATTTGTGCAGAAAGAAGGAAATGGACGGTTGGGATTGAACCAGGTGGGAAAGGAGTGAGAGGATTGGTGACATGTGGCACAGGACTAGAGGGTTCTGGGAGAATCCTGTACGTGCACGGTCCAATTATTTTGGGGTGCACCCGTTCAGTGTTCGTGGTTGTTCCGGGAACCAAACAGAAAACAGAGGGAGATTTTGAGGAAAAATTGAAGGGTGATTGAGGGTGTTGGTGAGATCTGGTGAGGGAGTGAGTGACGGGGGATTGGAAGGAAGCTGGTGAGGTGGTTGAGAGGTGCAGCGGGTGTGTGTGTGTGTGTGTGAGTTGTGAACCACGGGAAGATCGGGGGAAAACAGGAAGGCAGGCAGAGAGTTTGTGAGCTTGTGGTGGTACGGTGGCCGTGTACGGTGCAATTGAGACCGGGGTGGTGTCGTGAGGGAAGCGTGGAGTCGACCAGCCCCGGAGGAGCTTACGGCGGCGACTGGAGACAGGTAAGCCCTCATCCCTGTACAATTACTCTGTTTTTCCCGTGAGTTTAAATTCGAAAGTTGTGAGGTTGGGCGTAGACTCGAGGGATTTTGAGGCCATGGTGAGACTCCTGGAGGTCCCAAGAGTCGACTGTGTGTGCTGCTGTGATGGGTGGTGCACGGTGGTGGATGGCACGACGGAGGGACCTTAGGTGCTCTGTTTTGGTCGTGGGTTCAAACGGCAAGTCGTGACGATTGGGGCTGAGTCGAAGGTCTAGGAAGGTTGGTTTAGGTTCAGTAAGGCCCTAGGAAGAGTCCGGGACGGTCACCGTGACGGGGGGTGACCGAAGTGGCTGGATCGCAAAATAGGGGAGTTTGGGGCTGTCTGGTTTCGAGTTCAGTCGATGGGCTAGGGACAGTGTCGAGGTGAACGGAGTTGGGGAAGCAATAGGGTTGGTCTGGACGATGCTGTTGGTGAAGAAAGGAGCTGTTTTGGTGGACGGAAGAAGGAGAACCATGCTCGCCGGTCTGAGTTGCAGACCACTGTACCGAACCGGGTTCGATTGAGGAAGACGGTGCACTGTAGCAGCGAGTGAGGGCCACGCGCACCCACTTTGTACGGCGCGTGGGGGCGCGTACGGCGGCGATGGGGAAAGTGGTCAACATGGTTTTTGGTCTAGGTGTTCTAACGAGTCTATTGGAATTGGTTTCGGATTGTTCGGACGTCGTTTGAGGTTAGTTCCGCGAGGATGACGGTTTAGGGTCTCGGTTTATTTCGTTTAGGATTCGGGGATTTTGGAGGGAAATTAGGTGGTTACTCGTGGACGTGTTAGTGACGTATTTTGGTGGTTGTTGACAGGATCGGGATTTCCCGAGGAAGCCGAGGAACGTGCAGGACGTTCGAGACGCGATTGAGGGCTCGGTACTGTGAGTGGACCCTTTCTTTAAACTCGAACATGCATAACTGTTTTCTATAATTGTTTTATATATGTGATTTTATGATGGTTGGATTTATGATGTGATTTTACATAATTGCACGTTTTTCGAGAAAATACGGTATTTGGTACGTTTTACGATAAAAGGTTGATTTCTGATTATAATGTTATAGTTTTGGGGATTTCAAATGGTAAATGGTTTCTAATGATTATAAATGGATCTTGGAACATGATTTCGATAATTAAGGTTTTCGGTTTGAGAATCGGATTTCAGGGAGCGGAATTTGGATTTAAAGTTGGAAAAGTGGATTCCGGATTTGGGTTCGGAATGACGGTTCTGGTTTCCAGAAGGGCATCGGACCGGTGATTCCGGATTCGAGTTTGGATGTGGAATGATAAATGGTTTTCAAATGATTTTGGATTGGATTTGCTGGATCTGGTTATTGGGTTTAAAGACCCGGATATTGATTGGACGGGGGACAGGCCCAGATTGAGTTTAAAGACTCGGGAGTTTCAAGACTCGGATATATTGATATTTCCCCCGTAGGCCTGTTGAGTTTAAAGACTCGGGAGTTTAAAGACTCGGATATTATTGAGGCCTATTGAGTTTAAAGACTCGGGAGTTTAAAGACTCGGATAGGTCCAGCAGGTTTGATCGGAAAAATAATGATTTGGATGTTCATGGTTTCTGATATGGTTTTATGATTCCTATGCGATGACTTCTATAACTGTTTATAGTGTTTCTGTTTCTTATGATGTTTCCTGAGTATTGGATCCTACTGTTTTGATAACGGGGTTATGCATGTGGTTTTCAAAACGGAGGGTTAAACTCGGTTTTTCTGATAAATGGTTTTAGAACTTTTATTTTCTTACGGTCCACTCACATCTTCTGTTTTAAATTGCCCTCCAGGTTGTGGAGATAGCGCGGGGTCTTGACGTCGAGGCAGCGTCTGAAGCATAGACGTTTCGTGAGGGTTCCCGGAGTGTTTACATTTTCTTCCGCGTGCGTGTAAATATAATCGGTTTTTATTTGTTGTACTATGCTCTGTAAACTTTGACTTCGGATATTTTATTGAGTACTTACTCCTGCGTCTAACTGTGTACTGTCGGGGTGTCAGATGGGAGCAGGATTTACCTCGGGTTTCGGGGTGAAACCGGGGTGGGTCCTGACAACGTCACAATCATCGGTCAACGTCCATTTGACCACCCGAATAGAAAGTCAACATTTTTGCCCATTCCAAGGGTAAAATCGTCATTTCGTGCCGTCCGTCCGATATCACCCAACTAATCACCGATTAACTTCACTAACCCGTCATTAACCACTCATCTAATCCCGGTTTCCAGAACGGGTCGTTACATCCCACATTCCTCCGAGGGCATGAGCTGTCAGGACCCACCCCGGTTTCACCCCGAAACCCGAGGTAAATCCCACTCCCGTCTGACTCCCCGACACAACACCTAAGGAACACTCACTCGAACCCAGTCAAACGCAGGAGTAATTACAAAATATCCAAAAAAATCCTTATCGTTTACAGAGCATAGCACTACATGACAAGGAAAAATAAAAACCGAGAAAGTACACGCACACAGAAGCCTTTAAACTCTTCTAGAATCCCTCACGTTGCTTCTATGCCTCAGACTCTGCCTCGACGTCAAGACCCCGCGCTAGCTCCACAACCTGGAGGGCAATTAAAACAGAAAATGTGAGTGGACCAAAAGGTACAAAAGTTCAAAACCATTTTATAAGAAAACCGAGTTAAACCCTCCGTTTTGAAACCACATGCATAACCAACAGTTATAAACACATTTATAAAGGAATCATGCTTAAACATCATAAGAAACAGAAACACTATAAAATATCATAAGAAACCACAACATAAAAACTGTATCATAAACCATAATCACCAAATCATCATTTTCCCGATCAAACCTGCTGGACCTATCCGAGTCTTTAAACTCCCGAGTCTTTAAACTCAATCCAGGCCTTAATCATATCCGAGTCTTTAAACTCCCGAGTCTTTAAACTCAAGGCCTACGGGGGAAAATCAATATATCCGAGTCTTTAAACTCCCGAGTCTTTAAACTCAATCCGGGTCTTTAAACCCAATCCGGCCGGTCCCCCGTCACATATATCCGGGTCTTTAAACCCAATATCCAGATCCAGCAAATCCAATCCCAAAATCATTTGAAAACCATTTACCAATCCACATCCAAACCCGAATCCGAAATCACTGGTCTGAAGCCCTTCCGGCATCCAGAACCGTCATTCCGAACCCAAATCCGGAATCCACTTTCCAACTTTAAATCCAATGCATTTAATTACCAAATCATGTTTCAAAATCCCTTTGTAAGTAATAAAACTAGTTATCCTTTAAAAATCCCAAAACCCTGGCATTTTACTCAGAAATCGACATTTCTCGTAAAACGTGAAAAATACCGTATTTTCTCGAAAAACGTGCAACACATAAAACCATCATAACATATTCAAGAAACATCTAGTCATAAGTAAAACCATAAAATACATTTATAAAAACAGTTATGCATGATCGAGTTTAGAGAAAAGGTCCACTCACAGTACTGAGCCCTACTCGCGTCCCGAACGTCCAGCCCGTTCCTCGGCTTCCTCGGGAAATCCCGATCCTGTCAAACACCGTCAAATTACGTCACTAATACATCTACGAACACTCACCTAAATGCCCTCAAAAATCCCCGGACCGAAGACTTAAAACCCCGGGACCCTACACCTTCACCCTCGCGGAACTACACTCAAACGACTTCCGATTGACCCGAAACCAACTCCATTGAACTCACCATGACTCCTCGACCAAAAGTCATGTTGACCGTTTTCCCCATCGCCGCCGCACGCGCCCCCACGCACCGCCCAAAGTGGCTGCGCGTGGCCCTCACGCGCCAGCTACAGTGCCGTCTTCAACCCGTGCTGAACCGGGTTCAGTACAGTGGTCTGCATTCAGACCGGCGTACCTGGTTCTTCCTCCTCCGTCCACCAAAACGGTTCCTTTCTTCACCAACTGCATCGTCCAACCTCACTCTAAGCATTCCCATCCTCCAATCACCTCAACACAGCCTCAATCCCGTCGACTAAAGCTCGAAACCAGACGGCCAACAACCCCTGTTTCACGATCCAGCCACCCAGCTCACCACCCTTCACGGTGGCTTCACCAAACTCTGCCCTGAACCTCACTGAACCTAACCCAACTCGCCTAGACCTTCGACTCAACCCCAATCGTCACGACTTACCGTTCGAAGTTCACTGCCGAAACAGGGTAAAAGAGACCCATCTTCGACTGAGCTCCGCCGTGTACCTCCCCGTCACGGCGACCAACCTAGTCGACGCCTAGGACTCTCCTGAACCTCGCCCTGACCTCCAATTCCCTCGACTCTCACCCTAGACCCACAACTTCCACGTTGAACCTCAACGGAAAACAGAGTACCGAAACGGGGATGAGGGAATTACCTGTTTCCTGCTGCCGCCGTGAGCTCCTCCTGGGCTGGTCGACTCCTCGCAACCCGCACGACACCACCACGATCTTTGTTACACCGTGCACGGCCACCGCACCACCACAAGCCCCCAATCTTCTCCGTTTTCCCTCCTGAGTTCCTCTCTGGTTCCCGTGGCTCCCCTCCCGCACACACCACGATTTCTCACCTCCCAACCATCTCAACTGCTCTCTCCCACTCTCTAATCTCCCTCACACACTCACAACCTCACCAGCCACCACAATCAGCCTTCCAATTCTCTCAATTCCTTCCCTCTGTTTCTCTCTGTGTCGAGTAACACACACACGAGCACACACGGTTGCACCCCAAATAATGGAACCGCGTACACACCAGAGAACCCCCCAGAACCCACTACACACTTGCCACATGTCACCATCCTCCACTCTCTCTCACCAACTGGCTCCATCCCAGCCGTCCATTCTTTTCTTCTGTGCACAAATCCCAATGTGCCACAATGACCAAAATACCCTTCTTTTTAACACATTTTTACGGTTTTACCGAAACTTCCTAGACCCGTAACTCTCGCCTCGTAAGTCCGATGAACACGTGCCGCCTGTCATCGAACTCAGGACGACAAGAACTATCTAACCATCCTAGGTCAACCTACCAAAACCCGATTATTCAAAAAGTCAACTTTTCCCCCCTATTTTTTTCCAAAATTACGGTTATGCCCTCAACCTTCCGAACATCACAACTTCCTCCTCGGATGTCGGAATCGGGCGTGCCACCTGCCTAAGGATTCGTAACGTCCTCAACTACGTCCTGGTCACTGGTCAATCTCAAATTGACCACCCGATTAACCTTACTAATCACACCTTAATCACTCTAGAAATCCCGATTCTCGGGACGGGTTGTTACATGAGCCCCATTTGGGTTTAGTTTTACTTGGACATGAGGCCCTATTGATGACCTACGGGTCTGAGTCGTGGTCGCGACGGGTGCTGTGTGCACAACGACGGATGACGTGACGCTCGTCTCCGGATTAGGATATGTTCCTTCCGAAGAGGTCATGATGCACATCCTGTTGTCGAGCAGCCACTGGAGACTCAACATCGGAGTGCTGACAGTATCGGAGATCGATCGGTGACGTGTGCACCATGGTCTCGAGATGGTCGCGGTAGTGATGTGTTCGCGGTGACATACTAGGATTGAGAGCGGTCCTGGATTGATGGTTGCACACATCACTATGATCGGGATCGTGACTGACCCTGAGATATCGGGCTCGATGCCCCATTGATTTACGAGTTCGGGCTTGATGCCCAATTATTGTGAAATCGGGCTAGAGGCCCCGTTGAGTCATACGTTTGGGCTAAAGGCCCAATTGACTTGTGTTATCAGGCGTGAGTCCCGTATTATGGTTTTGTATACTAGTATGTATATAACCTCCTTACGAGCCTATTGATTCGTCTCTTCTAGTCGTTGACTTGAAGAGTCACGATCCACAGACTAGAATGGGTATCCCCATAGGGATCCCGTTCCAGGAGTGGGCGTTATGATGTGGTTCCAGACTAGTTCCAGAGAGATGCTCGGACTGGATCCGATGACAGAGCCTCCCAGATGGAGATTCCTGGGAGAAGACTCAGAGTGAGATTCCGAGTAGTATGCATACTTATATATATAGAGAAATCGTGACATATATCGGGGATGAGTTCCCTAGGGGCTGTGTGCCCCGAGTTGGCATCTTCTCGGAACTGCCTAGGATGGGTTATATATGTATATATGTATATGTGTACGAGTTTTCACTAAGACGGCGTTGGCCTGAGACCCACACGTATTGGTTTTGGTTGATACCCATATCAGCTAGATTTCGAACGAGTTCCCACGTGTTTGGTTTGGGCTGAGGTCACAGGTACTTTGAGATGATTTTGGGCCAAGGCCCAGTGTCCTTTCTTTGAGAAATGGTTTGTCGAATGTATGCATATGTTTTTAATGAAGGGCATAAAGGTCTTTTGATGAAAATGTTTTTATAAAACTTTGGTTTTGTCCACTCACAACTTTCGTGTTTTCAATGCACTTCAGGTTGATCGCGGATGTGGGCTGTAACAGAGACGAGACATCACATTACTCCTTCGGATCCTAGCGCCCTCTGATAGGCCCGGTTGGGCAAATGACGGAATTATCCCTAGTCTGACACTTCGTGTCAGACGGGAGCAGGCACGGCCCCCGTTAATCCCTGGGGATTTGGGACGGGTCCTATCACAAGGTTAATGTCAATCAGAATTTCAACCGCTTGAAGCAAAGCGGTGTCCTACTCAAAAAAAAAAATAAAAGGGTTTATCAGGACGACAATAAAAATTACATCCCTTAGGATTCCTTGAATTCCTAAGCGATGTGGAGGCATTTGTGGAACCATAAATCACCTGAAAATCATGCGGCTGCCACGTGACCCATAATTCTCATAATGTCGATATTACCCTTGGAATAGATGACGACGGCATCATACGGTCTCCACATTAATTTAATATATTTATCAATTAAATATATTAATAATCAGATCAATGCCAATAATAAATGATCTCCGCGCAAGTCATTTATTATTATTTATATATTTAATTATATGTGATTTCTCCCGATAGAATCACATATTTTTTTATATCTTCTTCAACCAATCAGACGCTCCGGTGACTCTCAAGCCTTCACTACAAATAGAAGACCTCATCTCACTTCTAGATGTAATAAAAAACGCTTGCAAACACTCTGTCGGTTTATTCTCTCAGAAAAATGACTTAAGCATCGGAGCGTTTATGGTTGAACCACCACCCCCCCTCTCTCTCTCCCCCCCCCCCCCCCCCCCCCCCCCCGGTTTCAACCTTAACCCTGTATAATTTTCGTTACTATGTATAGGGATCGAGAAGGAATTTTACAGAACCGGACGATTTCTTCATCAACACGGATCAAGCCAATAGAAATCCAATTTGGAGTCTATAGACCTAGAATTTGGTGTTTGGTGTTTCGTGTTACCGAATTTGTATCCTTATTGGCGCATCACATACCAAAAGAGGGGAGCTGTTCTCCTTTATCCATGCCTTCTCTTGCATCCTTATTGGTGTATCATTTTGCCGAATTTGTATCCTTATTGGTGCATCACATACTCAAAGAGGGGAGCTGTTTTCCTTTATCCATGCCTTCTCTCATACTCATACCTTCCAACGTAACAGTAAGACTAACCAAATAAATCCTCATTTTTCAGAACCGAACAAACACCGAAACCAAAGAATGAAAACCAAATCGAATTGAAAAGATTTCGGTTGGGTTTGTTTTATGTTCTGAAATTTTAAATCAAATCGAACAGAAATAATAAGATTTGTATCTCCATTGCACATCGTTATGGGACAAATAAAGTATAAAGAAAGCGTTGTAACTGCAATGTCTTAAAACGTTTCTTTGATTCTCTCATAACCACAGCCAACAAATATTTCTCCAACATATTAGTATTTTGTTCTTAATTATTTAAATTTACAAGAATGTTCGTTGCTTCTTTTAATTCCTAATTTCTGTATCAGTAACCACTCAGAATTCACAGAAATAAGAAATTAGGAAGTACGCCGAGAAAGATAATTCATGATACTGTAAAGCAATAGAAGGGCTTTTTTTTTTTTTTTTCCCTTTGGAAATGAAACAACAGATTTTCTTCGCAAAGACTGCTTTAAAATCTTTTGACTGCACACATCAGGCAGGCACACAAAACATATCGAGCCAAAAATAAATTAGGAACAACACAATTCAAAGCTGCAAATCAACATGTTTCGCTTAGTAGTGTGAAACCTGTGACTTTTTTCCCTGGATACGTTTGTACGCTCGAAAATGAACTTTTATATCCTGTATACGTGTAAATGTTTGGTAAATAACATCTCCACAAGCTTCATCTATATTATATAAGCCTACTCTAGTCTCTACTATAAATAAGGTTCATGAACCTCAAATATGATATGACATGATACGATAGGATAGGATTCTTTTTTTTTTTTTTTTTTCGGATAAATCTACAGTACGATAGGAATCTATTCAAGCACAAACCACCAGCATTAATGGCACCATTCAACAACTTCAAATATTCAACCTGATGATAAGGACCTCTAGCTCGTGTACCTTCCACGTTACCAATCAAAATTTTCAAATCCTGCAAAATACCATTCAAAAAATAAGAACAAATTTACCAAACATCAAGGATGTCATATGCATGCTTGTGTGTCTATATCAACATATCAATATATCCGATTCTGAGCGGTGCAGTGCAGGCACGTAATTTCATTGCATTTACTTCAAAGAACGATGAAAGGTTGAAAGACTCCTGGCAACAAAGTGCAAAACTCATTAACAACACGGTGTAAATTTATGGTGGGACTTGGCGTAACAATAAGAGGTCAACTGCAGGAAGATAATTCTTTAACAACGTGAAGGGAATAATGTGGATTCATCTCAAGCAAAACACTTAAGTACCTAACTCTGGACTTTGAAGGTACATGTTTCAGCCCTTGGTGTAGAATTCTCAAAGGACAGGATGTCTTCCGGTTTTTCCTTTTCGTCCCTCGGGGATTCAATCTCTGGCTCTGCTTCCCATTCTCCATTGTTTTGTGCTGGTCCCAATTGCTTTCTTTTGAACGAGCTCTCCTGTTCTGGAACCAATTGTAGACATTAGTTTCCGAGATCGGGCCATGTTGGGTGAGTTCCGTGGTTATATCTTTGATCTTCTGCTTGCATGGAGTTCCATTGCCTTCTTCGAAAATGCGCTCCAGGATTTGAAGTTGCACAGGTGTGGGGTCCAGCGCTGCCTTGCAGTTATCTTGTGGCCACCAGATGCCATGAATGGATCACAATAAAATTCCCCAACCTCATCCCTGCACCAAATTCAAAATTTGGTTGAAAAAACCCTTCACAATGATGAATATTGTGAACTCAATCAAACAAGGCATGAAATGCTGACTCATGGGCGGCCACCACCCGATTAGAATAAATTGCGCTTGGAGTGCCATAGAACTCTTTAATCACTTTGGTTGAATAAAGCAAGTTGCTTGCTGTATGAAATTATGAACCGCAAAGAAGGGAAGCAATGGAGCAAATGCGCAGAAAATACAGTGACTATGAGGGTAAGTACATCACAAACCCAGAAACGAGAGACCACAAGTACGAACACTACAACCATTCCCAATATCACAGAAATCAGGCTCTAATACAATTTGGACAATTGAAAATAGACAAGACAAAAGACAAACAAAATGATGTCTGCGTAAAGCCTAATATCATGTACAAAATTGATTGATGAATCATGGTAGCAACAACTCCAGAACATTAAAAGAAGCCCCGGTAATGAAATTTCTATAATTAAATGAAACCCCATGAAATTAAGGCCAATAGCAAAACGAATTAAGATATTAAAGCAATTGAGATTAAGAAGAGAGGACAGACCAGTGAGCTCTTGTTGGGCAGAGACGGCCTTGTGCATATCAACAAGCTGTTCACAAATTGTGGCGTAGATAGAGATTTGACGCCTCAGAAGCTCCATTTGCTCGTCCGTCATCACCTTCACAATGGTGTAGGTCCATTCCCGTCTACAATTCGAATTCCATCTTCTGGGTTTTGCAAACGGTGGACTATTTGCTGCTGATTCTGAGTCTGCTGATGCTGCCACTACATTATTTTTTCTTTCTTTCTTTCTAATTTGCTAAATTAAATTGGCTTGCTTGATCGCTTTACTTATTTTCTGACTCTCCTCCTTTTACTCCAGGGGAGGAGCGTCTTTCATTGACTCACTGACTCTGGCTGGCTGACCTGTCGAATGAAAGAGGAGAGTCTTTATCTTTGAACCGATCAGCCAAGGAGCCAGCCGGCCAATCAGCCAAGCAGCCAATCAGCCAATCGGAGGATTGAGCAAGAAAGAAAGCGCATACAAATTAAAGGAATTTGGGGTCTCCTCTATTTTAGCATCTAATTGCTGCGCCCTTTCATCCCTTTCTCGCCACGTCAACAAAATCTCGATATGCCCAAACCAAAATCTCATGCTCATTCTCTTCGTATACAACAAAATCTATGCTTTAATCTTCCACCATAATTCAAAGTTTTTCTAGAAGAAAAGCTTCCATTCGATGGTCTACTTATTAATGTTTATGAGATATCAATTTTCCTTTATAAAAGTGTGATTATTCAAATTGTTTGTTTATAAAATTATTATATAGCAAAAACTCTATACTGCATAACAACACTGAATGCATCCCAGCTTTGGCCATTGATCCCTAATTAAGTAAGCAAAAATGATAAAGGGAAGAAAACATTTCGTGGAAAATGGAAAAAATAGGAACAATTGTACTACATGATTCAATAAGCTGATGTCTTCATATGGGGTGAAACATTCTTTTTCCTTATTAGATTTATTCTGGAGGAGTTGAGTTTTAAAATAAAATTTTAGGGCGGTGTATTCGATTGAGATTTTAATGGGTTTTAATATATTTTAAATGATTTAGAATTATAATGGATTTTATATAATTTCACTTTATTTTATATGATTGCACTCAAATCATTTCAAATTTTAATAGATTTTGTAATACATTTATATAGATTTTGAAGTGTTTCTATGAATTTTATAAATATAAACTATGTCCAACAGGACCAGATGTGCACATTCTCCATTTCTCCTCTCCCCATTACCATTCGGTGATAACAGTCACAAATTACAAAGTATCAGACATGACTTCTTTCAATAGACAAAATTTTGTACCAAAACAATGAAATAAGACCGTAGTCAACACTCTTCCAAACGAAATTAGCTTAATAAAACGTTTATCATCGTAATTATCATTAAAAAAAACAAAAACAAAAACCAAAATACATTAAAATAACCAGTCAAAGTTATAAAAAAATTAGGAAAGTAACTCCAAATAGAATGTTCAATCCAATAAACCAAGGGAAAGGGAGGAAAGAACAGAAAGAAGGGTAAGAATGAAGCGTGAGCTTGTTATAAGTCAAACTTGGATTGTTAGTTGGCTCTTTATGGTTTTGTATTTTCAGATGGGGATTTGGTCTTGTTCCATGTAACATCTGTTATTAATATATCTTGTTATGTTTTCTTCTCTTTTGAATACATGTTTCCATAAAAAAAAATGACAGTGGTGGTGGTGGCACTTTAGTTAGGATGAGGAACGGGGACAACGTAAAAATGTTTTGAGAATGAAGATTTTTTTTTTCAAATCCAATGAAATATTAGGTGAGGTGTGATGATTTTGATGGTGGAGTAATATGTGTATTTTTATCAGCAAATCTATCAAATCCAACCCAATTTAAAAAATCATAAGAAATCATCCAATTTTTGATACATCTATATTTGTAAATTGTATTTTACAATCTTAATTGAATACACCTAGATTTTAAAGAATTTTAAAACAATCTATTAAAAGATAGATTGAGTACACCTTGATTTGTATAAAATCTATTAAAATCCTAATTGAATACGTCTGAATTTGAAAACCCGGTAAAATCATTTAAAAACCAAAATTGAATACACCCCCCTTAATGAGTTACCCTTAAGTTCTTACTCCAAACGCTCATTATTAATGAAATTTAACTTTCAATAAAAAAAATAAAAAGTGAGGAGAGATGGGGAAATTGTAAACTGAGAAATGCAATGAAGGAGATTAAATAGATTAAGGATTTTAAAGTTAAGTTGGATGTCAAAATTAGTAAACTATGAAGGAGTCGATGAGTAATTTTAAGATATTGAGTTTATTCACATAGTATTACGGACAAATGATATTTCTTTCCACGTATTATATGGTTAATTTAAGATTTGACTCTCGCAAAATGAAATGTCCCATGTCATTATAGTTGGTAATGTCCTTTTGTTTTTTTAGAAATTAAAAAGTCCACAATGTCTTTAAAGTTTATTTTTTATTTTTTATAAATATTTGAATATGTAAGGTATGGAAAAAGGCTATTTCATAAAATAAGCTTCATATTTCTTAATGCTTATTTGATACAAGAATATTGGGGGAGGCAGATACATTATATAAACATTAGGTATCAATTTCACATGAGAAGTGTCAAACTAAACGTCTCACATAACAAGTGGAGAGAAATATCACTAGGTTATAACACTAAACGATATTTTTTAAAGCTCATTTGAGTAATCACCAACTAACAAGTGGGCACACATATAAAATGGGATGATATCTCTAGGTTACCCTGTCAGGACCCGTCCTCAATCCCCCCGGGATTAACGAGTGACGCGTCTGATCCCGTCTGACACAGAGTGTCAGAACATGGAAAATTAAAACATTTAGCCCGAAGGCTTCCAGAGTACGCCAGGATCCGGAGGAGGTATGTGATATCTCGGTCTCTATTACAGTCCACACCGTACCTAACCTGAAGGGTATTGAAAACAGAAAGACTGTGAGTGGACAAAAAGTAATAAGTTCGTAAATACATTTTATAAAAACATTTATACCCTTCACTAAATAGCATGCATGCATAGTAAAACCATTTATCCAATCATATATGTTTAAACAACCATAATCATACAGGCTCCTAGTAACGACCCGTCCCGAATTTCATGATTAGATTAGTGACTAATCACGATTAGTGAGGTTAATCCGTGATTAGAAGAGCGAAATCGGACGAACGATGCGAAATGACCGTTTTGCCCCTAGTGGTGGCAAAACGTTGACTTTTCAATCGGGCGGTCAAATGAACTTTGACCGATGACCGTGACGTAGTTCATGACGTCAAGAGTTCATAGACAGGTGAGACGTTCAATTCCGACGTTCGAGGAGGAAGTTATGACGTTCGGAAGTTTAGGGGCATTTTGGTAATTTTCGTTAAAAAGGGGCAAATGTTGACTTTTTGACCGAGAGGTCCAATGGCCGAGGGCCGAAGACCGTTACGTAGATAAGGACGATACGAATCCATAGACAGGCGGCACGTCGAATTCGGACGTTCGACGGCGAAGTTACGGTTCACGGAAGTTCCAGGTTACTGTTCACGGCGACACGTTTTACGAGACAAAAAGTGCATTCTTGTCTCTAGTGGGCCCAGATATTTGTCCTGATGCCCAATGGATGAGTGACAAGTGTCACCCATCCAATGGACACCAATTTCATTCATGCATCAAACCCTTCCACGTTCATCCATTTCTCCCATTTTTCCCAAACCAACCCGATCACCATTTCTCACCCAAACACCAAACCCTTCCCTTGTAACCATAACTGAGACCAGAGGGTGAGAGAGGAGGACTAAGGATGGCAGCTGGTGGCTGGAACCGCCGTGGGCGGTGGCGGGAACCCAGAACCCGAGCGGGTACCCGGTAAGCCCATTTTCAATTTTTGTGTGGATTTTGATGTTATGGACTGTTTTGGATGATTAGGATGGGTTATTTAGGTTTTTAGGGAGTTTTTAGGAAGGTTTGGAGAAGGGTTAGACGTCGGGGAAGCTCTGTTGAGGGTTTTGGAAAATTGAACCGTGAGGTTCAAAATTGAACCGTGGATTTTTGAGGGTTTTAGGTTGTTTAATTGATTGGGTTAGATAGGAAATGAAGAAATAGCAATTTAGGAATTGGAATGGAAGAAAACGGACCGAAAATGAGGGAGAAGGAGACCTGGGCCGGTCACCCTGGTCCAAGTTGCAGGAAAAATCGGACCGGACCGGTTCGGACCGGTCTGACCGAAGTAGGAGATGATACTGTAGCTGGCGCGTGAAGCCCACGCGCAGCCACTTCAAGCGGCGTGTGTGGGCGCGTGGGGGAGAATTTTGGGATGTGTTCAACATGTGAAATCTTCTATTCGATGTAACGAACATTTTGGGACTGGTTTCGTGTCGATCGGACACCGTCTCGATATGTTTCGGGGCATCGGAAGGTTTAGGTTCGGGATTAAAAATAGTTAAAAATACGGGAAAATTACGGGGCTTTCGTTGGAGGTTAATTAAGTAGTTAGTAACCTTATATTATGATTTGGACAGGTTTGGGAGTCCCGGTGACGGTGATCGGCTCGGGGAGCCGTATGGCACGCAAATTGAGGCGGCAGCTCGGACGGTCTATGACTGGACTTTGTTTTCTAAATTGGTGCATGCATAAATGTTTATTATATGTTTTATTACATGTTTGATGATTGGGTGCATTTGTATGTGGTTACGTATAAGCACGTATTTCGAGGTTTCGGCCTTATACGGTGCTTATACGAGTCTGTATTTCTTTATTGACTTAAATGATCTGGTTTTGGATTTCTAAAAGGATAAAGTCGGGTATGAGACCCATTTGGTTTTGTCTCGGGCATATGACGCTATTTACGACCTTCGGGTCTAAATCGTGGTCGCGGCGGGTGCTATGTGCACGGCGATAGACCATACGACGCTCGCCTCCGGATTGGGATGTGTTCCTTCCGGAGAGGTCACGATGTACGATTCGTGGTCGGGCAGCCTAGGGAGGCTCGACTTCGGAGTGCTGACGGTTAAGGATAGCGATCGGTGATGAGTGCACCATGATCTTGTGGTGGTCGCGTCGGTTGATTCGTTCACGTCGACATACCAGGATTGAGAGCGGTCCTGGATGGATGGTTGCACGCATCACTATGATCGGAGTCGTGACTGACCCTTAGATATCGGGCACGGTGCCCAGTTGAGTCATATGTTTGGGCATGAGACCCAGTTACTTATTGTTTTATGATTTCGGGTCAGGGACCCTACATGGATTTCCAAGTTCATGACGGTTTATGGGAACCGGCATGAACTCTGGAAAGGTCATTGTGGTTCATGACGGTTTATGGGAACCGGCATGAACCTTTGTCAGGTCATTCTGGTTTTTGACGGTTTATGGGGACCGGCATGAACCCTGGTTATGTTATTACGGTACATGACGGTTTATGGGAACCGGCATGTTACCTCGGTTATGTTATTACGGCACATGACGGTTTATGGGAACCGGCATGTTACCTGATTATGGATATTATGGATCATGACGGTTCAGGGGGGAACCGGACATGAATGTTTATGTTATGTATATATATGTTCATCTACCTTCCTTTACATGTTCTACTATCTCCTCTGGGGAGGGTCGTTGGCCTGGGTGGACCCCGGAGTAGTCACGGAGCACCGACTGAGTGGAGTCACCCCCCAGTTGGGTTCCTTACTCTCAGGAAGGCTATGGTTACTATTACCTCGGGTAGGGTCAGTGGTCTGCGGACATTGACCTTGACTTTGAGAAGACTCAGATTGAGGCCCGGGTAGCACGCGCGTAGCTTTGGATACCGTGACAGGATTGGTTGTGTGACTTATATTTGTATGTGATATAAATACGAGATATATGATATTATATGTGGTGTGTGGTATTCACAGGTGTGCACAGGAGTCGAGCAGTGGCTCGGGTACTTGGTTTCAACATGGTTATGGTTTTGGGCTTAGTCCCACATATGGTTTGTTTTGGCTAAATGGTTTTCAAATGCATGCATGCTTTTTAGTGAAGGGAACAAATGTCTTCGTTAAAATGTTTTTATAAACTTTTGTTTTGTCCACTCACAGTTTTTAATGTTTTGACTGCCCTTCAGGTTGACATCGGATGTGGACTGTAGTAGAGACCGAGATATCACATACCTCCTCCGGATCCTGGCGTACTCTAATAGCCCGGGAGGGCAAAGGTCAGAAATATCCCTTGTCTAACACTTCGTGTCGGACGGGAGCAGGGTCATCCCGCACTAATCCCGGGGGGATTGGGATGGGTCCTGTCAACGTGGTATCAGAGCATGGTTGCTCATGTAGCTCTTGGAGTATGTACACAGGTCGAGGATGTGATATCTCATTGGGCTACAGTTCGTGATCAACCTGATAGTTGGGGTGCCGATACGATAGTTAGTAGGATTGGATTGACGTCATTATGATGTCAAGGCCGCGGAGTCGGTCAGATTGTTGATTTTACTGCTTTTCGCAGTTGGGTTCTGAGGAACTCTAGTTAGTGATTGTGGAACCCTACCTTGGGTGTATGGTTTGGAAAGGTGAGTTGGCGTGTGGTCTCGACTTTGATGAGATCGTTGGTCGAGTTATGTCAGCTTAGTGTTGGGACTGCACTTCGCAGCCGAGGTTATACTTATCAGTTAGACCTAGTAGGTTGTCATGCTACATTAGTTGTGATGGATTGTTTGTACAACTAAGGTCATGGATGACCTGGTAGACGAAATTGGGTTAGTCGGGTTACGACTGGTAGAGTTTGATTTGGACGAGTTACCAGGGTTGGTACTTGTCGATGGAATCCCGGAGTTGGGATACGAAGTATTTGGTACGGGCGGTTGATTCCGTTGGATGCGAATCTCAATAGCGATGTCTGGTACTTAGGTCTGCATGAGTTTGTGGCAGGCGCTACTACCGAGAGTGGTCGTAGATATGGTTGTTGGAAATCGGGGACGTTCAGGGGACGTTTCCTTTTCTCGCATGAGTTATTAGGGTGACTGTACCCAGAGTTGTCGGGTACGAGGGAGACAGAGTTTCTCCAATATGAGTAGAGGTACGGGATCGTCGTTCAGTATGAGCGGAGATCCAGGGTTGTCAGTTTTGCACATGGTGTGTCGATGCTGATATTGATACTAGTGTTGATGACAGTGCGTTGGCGCTGGTATTAGCGCTGGTGCTGGTGCCGGTGATTGTGATAACGGTGAGTCATGAGTCGGGATGTGACTACATCGAGTTACTTATATGCTCAGTACCTGTGGTTCGGGAGTGGATCACAGATAGTGACGGACTGGATTGGATCCAGCAGTAGTTGGGACTCGTGGTACGAGATGCGTGTGTTGGATGCCGTTTAGGCACATTCGTAAATAATATACAAGGTTTAACCTTGAGTTGCGTGAATTCCACTCGAAATGAGTGTATCTAAATAAATAGTGTAAACCGACAGTCGAACTTGGTAGTGAGTTTGACTCGTTATGGTCGCATGGTTGATGTCCTAGTGTGTCGGTTCCGATATGATTGGAACTTCGGAATCGCGAGAGGTTGCGATTGAGGTGATGAGAGGAATGTGGGTTTTCCGCATTGATATTGAGTATATCGACGTCGGGTGACTGAGATTCTCATCTTCTGCATGGTGGCAGACGATGTTGAATTACGAGGCGTGGTGAGTGCAGCGAGTTTTGGTTGCATTCACGTAGGATGACTTTTGATGTCATTACCTTGGATCATCCTTGGTTTTCCTAGGTGGAATGACAAGGATTGATACGAGGTAATCAGTGAGAACCCACAGTCTCGGCGTGTCTCGTCGTTGACTGATCTGTTTAGATGTGGGAATTGGTTTAGGACTTTGGGTATCGCTATGGATCTGGATCGTGATCTTGATGATCCAGATAGGTGGAGAGTTTATTACTCTTACTGGGATGTTTGAGTTGAGGATGATGGGACTGAACTTCTTTTCGAGGTAAATCCCATATGACTTAATACTCGCCTGAGTAGTTGTCCGATGAGTAGTTTTCCGACGTGGTCGGATATGGTCACCCTTAGGGATGTGCGGATATTGTGATTGGCTTCCCTATGAAGTCAACCGATGGTATTGGAGTAATCGGTTGAGCAGACAACCGATAGGTTCATGATTGATACGTCTCGGTGGACTAGAACGATATTTCGGGTTTTGGAATCAGATTTCTGGATGACGATTCAGGATTTGATTTTGAAACTTGAAAAAGGATTTCTAGATTTGGGTTTTGGAATCGGATTCTGGGTGACGATTCAGGATTTGATTCTGGAGCTTGACTATGGATTTTCTTTTATGGATTTGGGTTCGGAATGATTATTCCTAATACTAGTCTACGAAATGATGATTTCGAACTCGACTTGGACATGGTTATGGATATGAGTTCTGGGTTTGGATTCGGGATTTCTTACGAAATTGCGGATTCGGATTCAGATTTGGAAATTGATAATGGGTCAGAGTTTTGATCTGTCCGGTACGGGATTGGACAGATGGACTCCATTATTAAAACGTGATTGGCTACAACCTAGATGGTTGTAGGTTGTTTGATGGGTAGACGTATGTACCTTGTACGTTTTTCGAGGTACGATACCGGGCAGACTTTTCGTGCCTGGTGACGGTATGTAGGTTATACCCGTAGTAGGTTGGTGAACGTGTTGGTAGTCGGATTGGTTCCGATACCTTCAGATTAGTTGAGGTCGTGGACTGGACATTGGATACTGTGCAGTGGGTCATGGTATTCTGATGGGTCTAGTTACACACAGATTGAGTGAAATACTTTGTGGGTAAGTTTTTACTCCTGGTTGGGTCCGTTGGTGGTTAGTGTAACCACGAGTGAGTATAGTGTCAGTTTTTGACTGACGACTGTCAAGTGGTGACAGTTTTTCGGAGGTGCCAGAGTGGACGTCAGGATAGATTAGTGATTGAGAAGGGAACCGTCTAGTTGTTGTGTCAATGAAACGGTAGATTTGACAAGTGGTGTCAATTCAGACCGTATGGCTACTGTTATTCGACGTGGTCGAATGTGGTCGATGCGACGTGAGTGTTGGTGGTACGTCTGGTTGCAGACGAGGTTCATGTTGACTAGTGGGTGTACTAGTGTACACGTGTTTCGAGGTCGATTCTATTTTCCACGAGATGGATGTGGAATCGGGATAGTTGAAGTTTCAAGAACGGAACTAATTAAGGAGGGAAGAACGGTTAGATTAGGTCGGTTGGAATTTCGAGGACGAAATTAATTAAGGAGGGAAGGTTGTAATGACCCGTCCCGAATTTCATGATTAGATTAGTGACTAATCACGATTAGTGAGGCTAATCCGTGATTAGTAGAGCGAAATCGGACGAACGATGCGAAATGACCGTTTTGCCCCAAGTGGTGGCAAAATGTTGACTTTTCAATCGGGCGGTCAAATGAACTTTGACAGATGACTGTGACGTAGTTCATGACGTCAAGAGTTCATAGACAGGTGAGACGTTCAATTCCGACGTTCGAGGAGGAAGTTATGACGTTCGGAAGTTTAGGGGCATTTTGGTAATTTTGGTTAAAAAGGGGCAAATGTTGACTTTTTGACCGAGAGGTCCAATGGCCGAGGGCCGAAGACCGTTACATAGATAAGGACGATACAAATCCATAGACAGGCGGCACGTCGAATTCGGACGTTCGACGGCGAAGTTACGGTTCACGGAAGTTCCAGGTTACTGTTCATGGCGACACGTTTTACGAGACGAAAAGTGCAGTTTTGTCTCTAGTGGGCCCAGATATTTGTCCTGATGCCCAATGGATGAGTGACAAGTGTCACCCATCCAATGGACATCAATTTCATTCATGCATCGAACCCTTCCCCATTCATCCATTTCTCCCATTTTTCCCAAACCAACCCGATCACCATTTCTCACCCAAACACCAAACCCTTCCCTTGTAACCATAACTGAGACCAGAGGGTGAGAGAGGAGGACTAAGGATGGCAGCTGGTGGCTGGAACCGCCGTGGGCGGTGGCGGGAACCCAGAACCCGAGTGGGTACCCGGTAAGCCCATTTTCAATTTTTGTGTGGATTTTGATGTTATGGACTGTTTTGGATGATTAGAATGGGTTATTTAGGTTGTTAGGGAGTTTTTAGGAAGGTTTGGAGAAGGGTTAGACGTCGGGGAAGCTCTGTGGAGGGTTTTGGAAAATTGAACCGTGAGGTTCAAAATTGAACCGTGGATTTTTGAGGGTTTTAGGTTGTTTAATTGATTGGGTTAGTTAGGAAATGAAGAAATAGGAATTTAGGAATTGGAATGGAAGCAAACGGACCGAAAATGAGGGAGAAGGAGACCTGGGCCGGTCACGCCGGTCCAAGTTGCAGGAAAAACCGGACCGGACCAGTTCGGACTGGTCTGACCAAAGTAGGAGATGATACTATAGCTAGCGCGTGAAGCCCACGCGCAGCCACTTCAGGCGGCGCATGTGGGCACGTGGGGGAGAATTTGGGGATGTGTTCAACATGTGAAATCTTCTATTCGATGTAACGAACATTTTGGGACTGGTTTCGTGCCGATCGGACACCGTCTCGATATGTTTCGGGGCATTGGAAGGTTTAGGTTCGAGATTAAAAATAGTTAAAAATACGGAAAAATTACGGGGCTTTGGTTGGAGGTTAATTAAGTAGTTAGTAACCTTCTATTACGATTTGGAAGGGTTTGGGAGTCCCGGTGACGGTGATCGGCTCGGGGAGCCGTATGGCACGCAAATCGAGGCGGCATCTCGGACGGTCTGTGAGTGGACTTTGTTTTCTAAATTGGTGCATGCATAAATGTTTATTAAATGTTTTATTACATGTTTGATGATGCCATGGGTGCATTTGTATGTGGTTACGTATAAGCACGTATTTCGAGGTTTCGGCCTTATACGGTGCTTATACGGGTCTGTATTTCTTTATTGACTTAAATGATTTGGTTTTGGATTTCTAAAAGGATAAACTCGGGTATGAGACCCATTTGGTTTTGTCTCGGGCATATGACGCTATTTACGACCTTCGGGTCTAAATCGTGGTCGCGGCGGGTGCTATGTGCACGGCGATAGACGATACGACGCTCGCCTCCGGATTGGGATGTGTTCCTTCCGGGTCTAAATCGTGGTCGCGGCGGGTGCTATCGGGCACGGTGCTCAGTTGAGTCATATGTTTGGGCACGAGACCCAGTTACTTATTGGTTTATGATTTCGGGTCAGGGACCCTACATGGATTTCCAAGTTCATGACGGTTTATGGGAACCGGCATGAACTCTGGAAAGGTCATTGTGGTTCATGCCGGTTTATGGGAACCGGCATGAACCTTTGTCAGGTCATTCTGGTTTTTGACGGTTTATGGGGACCGGCATGAACCCTGGTTATGTTATTACGGTACATGACGGTTTATGGGAACCGGCATGTTACCTCGGTTATGTTATTACGGTACATGACGGTTTATGGGAACCGGCATGTTACTTGATTATGGATATTATGGATCATGACGGTTCATGTAACGACCCGTCCCGAATATCGGGATTTAATAATATTTAATTGTGATTCACTAATCTGGGATTAGTTGGGCGATTTCGGACGAATTGTGCAAAATGACCGTTTTGCCCCTAGGCGTGGAAAAAACGTTGACTTTTAATTCGGACGGTCAAATGGACTTTGACCGATGACCGTGACGTAGTTCGGGACGTCACGAGTTCATAGACAGGTGGCACGTTCGATTCCGACGTTCGTGGTGAAAGTTATGATGTACGGAAGTGTAGGGGCATTTTCGTAATTTGAACGTAATAAGGAGAAATGTTGACTTTTTGATCGGGAGGTCCGATGGCCTAGGACCGAGGACCGTTAGGAAGGTCTCGATGCCCTGAGTTCGTAGACAGGTGGCACGCATCAATCGGAGTCCGTATGACCGAGTTACGGGTCAGGATGCGTGAGGGGCATTTTGGTAATTTTCTGCACAAAGGCAGAATTGTAATTTCACACGGGGGGTACTGTTTCATTGAACATCCGTGAGGGTGGATGCTTTGTGCGATCGATCCCACGATTTGTTTATCAATTAATGGACTGTTATTGGGGCAGCTTTGGATTGTGGTTGCACATGTGAGGAGCTAGCAACTGATTGCACTCACATGGACACTGATTTTTAATGGTTTCGGGTCTGTGCAGGGAAGCTTTGCACAGTGGGACTGCGTGGTGCTCTGGGGCACTTTTAACGGCTGTAGTGGATTAATTGAATGATGAGTGAGTTGTGAGGACCATTCTGAGTTGTTTGGCTGTCGAATTGGAGAGAAAAACCGTGAGAAACCATTTCGGGTTCTTGGAGGGAAAACTCAGAATTTGATTTCTGAGCATTGTTGGACCAAACCATGGACGGGTTTAGCTTTCTGGGAGTGTCTGGAGCTCAGCCGTATCAATTTCGAAGGGAACCAGCCACGGCTAAGCTGGGACGGTGGCCACTGTTTTCAGGGAAAACACAGTGCTGTGGACGACGACTTCCAGGTGAGCTCTTGTTCAATTGGTTATGGTTTTGGGTTTGTTTGGGTCCTAGTATACTTCATGTGAAGTTAATTTGAAAATGGACTTGAGTTGGGTGAGTTACTAACGACGACCCGTTTGGCTGTTCGGGCTTGGATTAGTTGATTTAATCCATGTCGATATTGATTATTGACATGGAACTGAAATTGATTGGATATTGATTGTTTTAGGATCAAGAACGGATGGAATCAAGGTCGAATTGATGGTTATCTGGCCGGGTCAGATCACGGGTAATCAGACCCGTTTACCAGACAAACGGGTGAAGATGGTGACCGTAGCAGTCACTGTAGCAGGCGCGTGGTTTTCACGCGCAGCCACTCACGGCGGCGCGTGACGGCGCGTGGGTACGAATCTCGAGGTGAGGCCAACATGACTTTTATCCTATACAATGTAACGAACATTTTGGGATTGGTTTCGTGTCGATCGGACACCGTTTCGATATTGTTCGGGATGTCCGAAGGTTTTAAATCCAGTTTAAAAATACGTAAAAATTCGGGAAAATTACGGGACTTGAATAGGATGTTAATGAAGGGGTTATTAATCCTCTAATGTGATTTGGACAGGATTGGGAGTCCCGGTGATAGTGATGTGGCCCGGGAAGGCCTATGGCACGCGTATCGAGGCGCTCGGTTAAACGGTCTGTGAGTGAACATTGGTTTTATAAATTTGATGCATGCATAACTGTTTCATGATTGTTATAATTGGGATTATATGATTTATTTTGGATATCAGTGAATTTATATGTTTTCACGCATTTCGAGGTGATTTACGTGTTTGCACGTGAATCGAGGTTTTCTGGATTTGCACTGATTTCCATAAATATGGATGGATATGATTTCATGAAACGGTTACGGATTTGATAAGTAAAATCGGGCCAGGGGCCCAGTTAATTTGTTGAATCGGGCCAGGGGCCCAATTGACTTATGAAATCGGGCCAGGGGCCCAGTTAACTTATATATGTGATTTCGGGTCGGGGACCCTAAAATGGAATTGAATAAACTATTTCGGATTTGATTCAACTATTTGGACTTATGACGGTTTTATGGAAATTCGGGGCAGGGCCCTTGTGATATTTTGGAAATGAATAATAAAATGTGTTCCATAAAACCATCTCGATATGAGGATATTTATATCCTGGTCTCCTCCAAGTGTCGGGGACACTGGAGAAGTCACGGTGCATTGCCTGCGAGGGCTCATTGTACGGAGCTACCGGACCGTATAGTGATCCAGGAGCAGGATTGCTAGACGTCATGGATGTCAGACATCGGGGATGTCAGAGATATGGACCCGGTGAGACCCCGGGCAGCATGCGTTGCTTAATACCGTGAGATATGACGTCAGGAACGTCAAGCGTCTAGGACGCTAGGCATCGGGGATGCCGGCGATGGAAAAATAATAAATGAATATTACTGGATTGATGAAATAACTCTTGGATTGACTTTTGGAATTTGAAACTATGCTTTGGTTTCCAGGCTAAGGCCCTAATGGGTATTTCTAAATAAATATGGGATTATTGGTTTTTGGTGCATGCATATGATTTTACTGAGGGGCATAAATGTCTTATAAATGTTTTTAACAGACTTGTTTATTTTCGTCCACTCACAGCTTTTGTTTTTAATGCCCTTCAGGTTGATTCCGGATACGACTGCAGTAGAGACTTGAGCATCGCACACCTCCTCCTTCGAGCCTTACGCACTCTGGAAGCCCGTTCGGGCACTGGCAATCGGTTATCCCTTGTCTGACGCCTCTTGTCAGATGGGAGCACGTCACATTCCATGGTAATCCCGGGGGGATTGGGATGGGTCGTGTCAAGTGGTATCAGAGCCGGTTTTGCTCTTTGGTGCGCGAAGGACGAGGGTGTGATGTCTCTTTGGGCTGCAGTTCCGTTGTCAACCTGATAGATAGTTTTGGTAGATTGGGTGTGTTTGGCCCGATACGCCGTGCGTTGATGCGATTCAACCCAAGTGGGGTTGAATACAATTAACTGGTAATGTTGGACCGTCGGTTCGGTCATGTGATGATGGATTGTTGTGCCACTCGGTACAGCTGGGTTCAGGGAACCCCATTTGAATAATGTGATGGAAAAACGAAACTCAGTTGAGTATTGGTCTATGTTTTGGACCCTGGTAGTGTTGGCTAATGTTCGGGGTGTTGGTGCATCGGAGTTAGCCGATGACCTTCGTCGTGGAACCCACGACGGAACCCACGTTGAGTTGACAATTGGATTGGATTGGACGTCTATACGATGTCAGGACCGCGGAGTCGGTCAGGTTGTGGATTCTACTGCAGAAGGCAGTCGGGTTCGGTGGAACCCTAGGGTGTGATTTTGGAACCCTAACTTGTAATTGATGGACTGGAAAGTGAACTTTGAATGAGAACTTGTGCTGCGACGAGCGGCGAAGGTCGTGGATGACCATGTGGATGACTCAAGGGAGTCTAGTCAGGATTATGGGTTTCGATCCACAGATGCGGTTATGAGAAAATATGGAATCCCGTGTTGGATCGAATATTAGTGTGATGTGTGGGTATGGATCTTGACAACGATGACTGTTGGTCGACAGTTGTGTCGAGATGACTGGCTATCGAGGGTATTTAGTGTGGCTTTCACACTTGGGGATTGGGGGATGTTCAGGGAACGTCCATTATCCTGATGTGCCAGTGGTCAAATTGGGGTGGTACCCATAGTCGTGGGGTACGAGTGGTGTTACGGGATCGTCGTTCGGAATGAACGGAGATCTGGGGTAACAACCTTGCACACAAGTGTGCTATGTATGGATGTTGGTATGTTGGTGCCTTTATGCCAATACTAGTATGGATGCCAGTGTGCTGATACTAGTGTTGATGATGGTGCGTTGGTACTGGTGCTAGCACTGGTGCAGGTGTCTGTGATTGTGATGACGATGAGCCACCAGTTGGGGTGTGACTCTGTCATGATGGACATGTGATTGGTATCTGCGACTCAGAGGTGGTTGAGTCTTGGACTGGATGGGATCCAGTTGAGGTTGTGTCGTGTTGGGACAAGTCCCAACAGATTTACGATGACAAATGATGAATGGATAAAAAGGTATGTTTGAGACTTGAGGAATCTAGGGACGATGTTCCCTATGTCATGAGAATTGGTGGATTTGGGGAGTTGTGGTCAACTCCGAGATTGGTAAGTTTGTGTACTGCTTATATCCCCTGAGAGTACAAGGAAATTATTGAAATTGGAAAAGTCGGGGAAAACCATTCGTGGTATGGATGTGGGATTTTGTGATTGTGAATCACTTGGAACCTGAGTATTGAACCTGTTTAGGTTGAGATGTGAGATGGAAGCAGTATGGTACGCACATTCAGGCAAAATTGTAGTTATCCCGTTCGGAATCGGGGTGTGTGCGTACATGATTATTGGCGGACGTGAGGTCCGAGTAATGATTTGATTTTGCACACGTGGTGGTCCAAGTGAGGTATGGACGTGGGCAGTCTAGTGGTTGGACTTGACATCTCATTGGGAGCATGTCTGTTCCCAACATGGTTGGAACTCCCGTTTCGGGGAGAGTTGTGATTGGGAGACGAGAGGAGTGCTCGTTTCCGCATCGGTGATAGGTATTCCGAAGTCATTGGGGTTGACTTCATATTTTCCTGCCGTGGCAGATGATGATTGTTGCTACCAGTACGTTGAGCGTGTATTGGTGGGTGGACCCATGTTTGGCTTGGGTTCATTGGACACAAGAAGTTTTGTATGATTTTGGATTTGGTGGTGATATGCGTGGTCATCTTTCCACCAAGGGAAATTTGGCGAAGGATTCAATTGAGGGTGTAAGACCCTACGATCAGCTTTCAGATGGATTGTTAGCTATGTGGGCATGTGTGGATCCTAGGTGGATCTGATTTGTGATGTTGTCGACTTTGGTCGATGTGACGATCTAGGATCGTGATGTTACTTGTCGGGTGACGTAGCGATGGATATGGATTGTGATCTTGATGATCCAGATTGAACGTGAGTTTATCACTCTTACCTTGATATGTGAGTCGTAAATGACGGGACTGAACTTCTTTTCGGAGTGGAGTCCATATGGTTTGTGACTTGGTTGAGTAGGTTTCCGATGTGGTCGAATTTTGTCAACCTTTGACGTGTGGATATTGGGATTGGCTTCCTTATGGAGTCAATCGAGTGTTTTGGACAGGAAACCGATAGGTTCGGTTTTGTTACGTCTTGGTGGACGTAAACGAGATTTTGGGTTTTGGAATCGAATTTCTGGGTGACGATTCAGGATTCGATTGCGAAGCTCGAAAATGGATTACTGGATTTGGGCGCGGAATAATTATTCCAATGCTAGCTTACGGAATAATGATTTCGGATTCGGATTTGGACATGGATTAAAAACATGATGTCTGGGTTCGGATTCGGGATTTCTTACGAAATTGCGAATTCGGATTCGGAATTGGAACTAGATGACGGGTGGAGTTCGTTTTGTCTCATGTTGGTTTGGGCAAATGTACTCCATTTTTGGAACGTGTTTGGCTACGACCTAGGTGGTTGTAGGCGGATTGATGGATTGATGTACGTACAGGGTACGTTGTGCGAGGATTGTTACGGGTTAGGCTGAGTGATGCCTAATGGTGGTACATGGGATGTACCGGTGGTGTATGATTAAACGTGTTGGTAATCGGCTTGGTTCCGATATCATTTGTTTGGTTGTGATTGTGGACTGGACATTGGATACTGTGCGCTGTGCAGATTGATTTTGTCGGGTTCAGTGATTGTATGAGCAGGTGCTCTTGGCCATGGTTGGCTAGTGGAACCCTGGTATTGATATGTGTGATCACTGCTGGGCTGGTATTCAATGTGTTCCAGTTACACCACTTGTTTGTGTAAGTTGACGGTATACGTACACTCAAGATGAGTGAATTGGTGGTCTGAGTAACCACGAGTAGCCTTGTGTGACTTGATCACACCGTGATTTTCCCAGCATCTTGGTTCGCTGTGGGAGTCGGCGGATATGGACATTGAGATTTATTTATGTCGCAGAAATGGGCTTGCCCTGCGAATTGAGATCATGTGGTTGATCTTGCGCTGCATCGAGAGTGATGTAGTACGTGGTGTTGTCACTGACTGGCTGATGGTTGGAGTCTTACCAGGGTGGTAAGTTTTGTGATGACAGTTGACTGATGGTGTCAGCATGGACTGACAAACGAGATTTGGTGACTCCCAATGGGAGCAAATGTAAGGATATATTGGCAATGGAAGGGAACGGTTTGGCTGAATGAGTCAGCTAAATGGTTAAGCGATCTTATCGCGGATCAGGTGCTTATGTCCACTCGAGGTGGTCGAGTGTTGTTGTTGTGACGTATGACTGTGATGGGATGTCTGGGTATAGACGAGACTGGTGTTGTCCCAGTAAGTGGGTGTACAGGTGTACACATGATATGAGGTCGAAATGTTTTCCACAAGGTGGTTGTGGAATAAGATTGTTGGTAATTTCGAGGACGAAATTCTTTAAGGAGGGAAGGTTGTAACGACCCGTCCCGAATATCGGGATTTAATAATATTTAATTGTGATTCACTAATCTGGGATTAGTTGGGCGATTTCGGACGAATTGTGCAAAATGACCGTTTTGCCCCTAGGCGTGGGAAAAATGTTGACTTTTAATTCGGACGGTCAAATGGACTTTGACCGATGACCGTGACGTAGTTCGGGACGTCACGAGTTCATAGACAGGTGGCACGTTTGATTCCGACGTTCGTGGTGAAAGTTATGATGTACGGAAGTGTAGGGGCATTTTCGTAATTTGAACGTAATAAGGAGAAATGTTGACTTTTTGATCGGGAGGTCCGATAGCCTAGGACCGAGGACCGTTAGGAAGGTCTCGATGCCCTGAGTTCGTAGACAGGCGGCACGCATCAATCGGAGTCCGTATGACCGAGTTACGGGTCAGGATGCGTGAGGGGCATTTTGGTAATTTTCTGCATAAGGGCAAGAATTGTAATTTCACACGGGGGGTACTGTTTCATTGAACAGCCGTGAGGGTGGATGCTTTGTGCGATCGATCCCACGATTTGTTCATCAATTAATGGACTGTTATTGGGGCAGCTTTGGATTGTGGTTGCACATGTGAGGAGCTAGCAACTGATTGCACTCACATGGACACTGATTTTTAATGGTTTCGGGTCTGTGCAGGAAGCTTTGCACAGTGGGACTGCGTGGTGCTCTGGGGCACTTTTAACGGCTGTAGTGGATTAATTGAATGATGAGTGAGTTGTGAGGACCATTCTGAGTTGTTTGGCTGTCGAATTGGAGAGAAAAACCGTGAGAAACCATTTCGGGTTCTTGGAGGGAAAACTCAGAATTTGATTTCTGAGCATTGTTGGACCAAACCATGGACGGGTTTAGCTTTCTGGGAGTGTCTGGAGCTCAGCCGTATCAATTTCGAAGGGAACCAGCCACGGCTAAGCTGGGACGGTGGCCACTGTTTTCAGGGAAAACACAGTGCTGTGGACGACGACTTCCAGGTGAGCTCTTGTTCAATTGGTTATGGTTTTGGGTTCGTTTGGGTCCTAGTATACTTCATGTGAAGTTAATTTGAAAATGGACTTGAGTTGGGTGAGTTACTAACGACGACCCGTTTGGCTGTTCGGGCTTGGATTAGTTGATTTAATCCATGTCGATATTGATTATTGACACGGAACTGAAATTGATTGGATATTGATTGTTTTAGGATCAAGAACGGATGGAATCAAGGTCGAATTGATGGTTATCTGGCCGGGTCAGATCGCGGGTAATCAGACCCGTTTACCAGACAAACGGGTGAAGATGGTGACTGTAGCAGTCACTGTAGCAGGCGCGTGGCTTTCACGAGCAGCCACTCACGGCGGCGCGTGACGGCGCGTGGGTACGAATCTCGAGGTGAGGTCAACATGACTTTTATCCTATACAATGTAACGAACATTTTGGGATTGGTTTCGTGTCGATCGGACACCGTTTCGATATTGTTCGGGATGTCCGAAGGTTTTAAATCCAGTTTAAAAATACGTAAAAATTCGGGAAAATTACGGGACTTGAATAGGATGTTAATGAAGGGGTTAGTAATCCTCTAATGTGATTTGGACAAGATTGGGAGTCCCGGTGATAGTGATGTGGCCCGGGAAGGCCTATGGCACGCGTATCGAGGCGCTCGGTTAAACGGTCTGTGAGTGGACATTGGTTTTATAAATTTGATGCATGCATAACTGTTTCATGATTGTTATAATTGGGATTATATGATTTATTTTGGATATCAGTGAATTTATATGTTTTCACGTATTTCGAGGCGATTTACGTGTTTGCACGTGAATCGAGGTTTTCTGGATTTGCACTGATTTCCATAAATATGGATGGATATGATTTCATGAAACGGTTACGGATTTGATAAGTAAAATCGGGCCAGGGGCCCAGTTAATTTGTTGAATCGGGCCAGGGGCCCAATTGACTTATGAAATCGGGCAGGGGCCCAGTTAACTTATATATGTGATTTCGGGTAGGGGACCCTAAAATGGAATTGAATAAACTATTTCGGATTTGAATTCAACTATTTAGACTTATGACGGTATTATGGAAATTCGGGGCAGGGCCCTTGTGATATTTTGGAAATGAATAATAAAATGTGTTCCATAAAACCATCTCGATATGAGGATATTTATATCCTGGTCTCCTCCAAGTGTCGGGGACACTGGAGAAGTCACGGTGCATTGCCTGCGAGGGCTCATTGTACGGAGCTACCGGACCGTATAGTGATCCAGGAGCAGGATTGCTAGACGTCATGGACGTCAGACATCGGGGATGTCAGAGATATGGACCCGGTGAGACCCCGGGCAGCACGCGTTGCTTAATACCGTGAGATATGACGTCAGGAACGTCAAGCGTCTAGGACGCTAGGCATCGGGGATGCCGGAGATGGAAAAATAATAAATGAATATTACTGGATTGATGAAATAACTCTTGGATTGACTTTTGGAATTTGAAACTATGCTTTGGTTTCCGGGCTAAGGCCCTAATGGTTATTTCTAAATAAATATGGGATTATTGGTTTTTGGTGCATGCATATGATTTTACTGAGGGGCATAAATGTCTTATAAATGTTTTTAACAGACTTGTTTATTTTCGTCCACTCACAGCTTTTGTTTTTAATGCCCTTCAGGTTGATTCCGGATACGACAGCAGCAGAGACTTGAGCATCGCACACCTCCTCCATCGATCCTTACGCACTCTGGAAGCCCGTTCGGGCACTGGCAATCGGTTATCCCTTGTCTGACGCCTCTTGTCAGACGGGAGCACGTCACATTCCATGGTAATCCCGGGGGGATTGGGATGGGTCGTGTCAGTTCAGGGGGGAACCGGACATGAATGTTTATGTTATGTATATATATGTTCATCTACCTTCCTTTACATGTTCTACTATCTCCTCTGGGGAAGGTCGTTGGCCTGGGTGGACCCCGACTAGTCACGGAGCACCGACTGAGTGGAGTCACCCCCCAGTTGGGTTCCTTACTCTCAGGAAGGCTATGGTTACTATTACCTCGGGTAGAGTCAGTCGTCTGCGGACATTGACCTTGACTTTGAGAAGACTCGGATTGAGACCCGAGTAGCACGCGCGTAGCTTTGGATACCGTGACAGGATTGGTTGTGTGACTTATATATGTATGTGATATAAATACGAGATATATGATATTATATGTGGTGTGTGGTATGCACAGGTGTGCACAGGAGTCGAGCAGTGGCTCGGGTACTTGGTTTCAACATGGTTATGGTTTTGGGCTTAGTCCCACATATGGTTTGTTTTGGCTAAATGGTTTTCAAATGCATGCATGCTCTTAAGTGAAGGGTACAAATGTCCTCATTAAAATGTTTTTATAAACTTTTGTTTTGTCCACTCACAGTTTTTAATGTTTTGACTGCCCTTCAGGTTGACATCGAATGTGGACTGTAGCAGAGACCGAGATATCACATACCTTCTCCGGATCCTGGCGTACTCTGATAGCCCGGGAGGGCAAAGGTCGGAAATATCCCTTGTCTGACACTTCGTGTCAGACGGGGAGCAGGGTCATCCCGCACTAATCCCGGGGGGATTGGGATGGGTCCTGTCACTCCTACCCAAACCTTTTATAGAAAACCATAACATAGTAAACATATGCGGGATCTCACCCCAAATCCATTTATCATCATAAAACACAAGTTCCCAGACCAATTGAAATCATGTTTATCCATTATATTTCATATCACCGAATCTGTCACAGTATCTAGAGCTACGCACGTGCTAACCAGGGTCTCAAACCCAAGACTCTCCAGGGTCCACCCAGGTCAAAGTCCCGTATATCAGTGACCCTCCCTGGAGGTTACGAACCATGCCCTTCCTAAGAGTAAGGAATCCAACTGGGGGGCGACTCCACTCGGTCAGTGCTCCGTGACTACTCTGGGGTCCACCCAGGCCAACGACCCTCCCCAGAGGAGAAAATCATATATAAAGGATGGCATATGAAAAACCTTTTGAATTCATTCTTTAAACCTTTTAAGGATTCATGCCCGGCCCCCATAAGCCGTCATGGACCATAAAAACCTTTCAAGGGTTCATGTTGGTTCCCATAAACCGTCATGAACCTTAAATCCATTTCAAGGGTTCATGCTGGTTCCCATAAACTGTCATGAATCATAAAAACCATTTGTGGGTCCCTGACCTGAAATCACCATCGTAACATGTAACTGGGCCCTAAGCCCGAATCCATATACAAACTGGGCCTCAGGCCCGAATCGTAAACCAACTGGACCTCCAGCCGATGCCTCATCCAATCAAATGGACCTCAAGTCCATCAGTTCGTAAATCAAATGGGTCTCATGCCTGATTTCATATTTCCAAATCCAAAATCCATTTAAGAACCAATTGGGCTCTGGCCCGAGAATGTCACTAAAAAGACTTCGAGTCCGAGGGTTTCCAAACAAGTGAGTCTCGAACCCGAGTTTAATTTATTAAATCTAAAACCGTTTCATTAAACTATTTCCAAAACCATAAGTACGGAAAATCAGAGTAAAACTGGAAAGCCTCAATTTACGTACAAGCATGTAAATCGCCTCGAAATGCGTGAAACCATATAATTCACAATCATCCAAATCAACATCATAGAATCATATTCATAATCCATATAAAATTTTTATGCATGCATCACAGTTTAGAAATCAAGGTCCACTCACATACCGTCATATGCTGCCGCCTCGATTTGCATGTCATAAGACTCACCAGGCAAATCGTCGTCACCGGGACTCCCAAACCTGTCCAAATCAATCTAGAGGGTTACTAACTACCTTATTAACCTCTCATTGAAGTCTCGTAATTTTCTCTAATTTTTAAGTATTTTAAAACTCGAACCTTAACCTTCCGATGCCCCAAACATTATCGAGACTGTAACAACCCGTCCCAGAAGTTGGGATTAGATTAGAGTTTAATGATGGATTAAAGAAGAGAATCGGTGATTAGTTGGACACTTTTGGACGGACGGTACATAATGACGCTTTTTCCCCTAGAATGGGCAAAATGTTGATTTTTAGTTCGGACGGTCAATTGGGCATTGACTGATGACAGTGACGTAGTTCGAGATGTCACGAGTCCGTAGACAGGTGGCACGCCGATTCCGACATCCTAGGAGGAAGTTATGATGTTCGGAAGGTTGAGGGCATTTTCGTAATTTGGTTAAAAGAGGGTAATTTGTTGTCTTTTAGTTTGACCATTAGTTTTCATGCAAACCGAGGACCGTTAGATAGGTCTCGATGTCCTGAATACAATGACAGGCAGCACGCCTTTATCGGACTTCAGACGGTTCAGATATGGGTCTAGAAAGGTGAAGGGCAAAATGGTAATTTGGACTTACCAGGGTATTTTGGTCTTTTACTCCTTGGGCTTTGTGCAACCGAATAAGGCCACATGGATTAAGTTAATTGGATTTTTTGGGGCTGTGTCCACAGGGAGGTTGACACCTGGTGTGATTCTAGTGGGTTCTAGCCACTTTACTATTCATTTTAAATCGTGTGGCTCGGTTAACCGTGCAAGGAGAGAAACAGAGACCGTGAGACAGTGAGTGTGAGCAGAGAGATGTTGAGAGGCTGGTGAATGTTCTGGGTGAGAGTTGTGTGAGGAAGGCTGAGAGGAAAGTGAGAAATCCAGGAAAAACAGAGAGGTTATCGTGCATGGCTGATTGTTCAATCGATCAAGTCAATCCAGTCTGGGTTTGTGGTGGTGTTCGGAGGGCGGAGGAGAGACGATAGGAAGGCCTGGACCACGACGGAGCTCACGGCGGTGCACAGAATGGGTAAGTTTCCCCTGGTTCCCCTGTTTTTCAGTTGGGGTTCAAATTGAAAGTCGCGAAGTTTGGGGACTGGATGAGTGTTTGTGTTGCTTCTGGCAGCTTAAGGAAGTTCCTGACAAGGTTAGGAGCTCGAAACCGTGACGGGAGGAGTGACTGGTGGCCGGAATTCGAAGATCGTTTTTCTCTGTGACAGGACCCATCCCAGTCCCCAGATGGTCATCGAGGAATGTGCCCTGTACCATCTGCACACCAAACGTACTACAATCAATCTTGTGACCAGGATGATGATCTAGGGGTTGAGACGAGCCTTTGGGGATCGGTTTCGAAAGGAATGGTGGCCGGGATCGTGCAGACACGACGGTTGCAGGTGGCCGGTCTGCACACCTCCACGAACAGGTAGTCAAACGTGTTGGTTTCTCAGTTTTAAAATCATGGATCAACTGGAATTAATGAGACGATCTTGTAGGAACAAACGGAATTGAAAATGATCGAGTAATGGCTGAGAACCAGTCGGGTTGGGCCGCGGGTCACGGTGACCCGTTTATCAGACAACCGGGTCAGAACGGTGACACTGTTCACGGGGCGTGAATTTCACGCGCAGCCACTCACGGCGGCGCGTGACGGCGCGTGGGCATGGATCTCGAGGTGAGGTCAACATGACTTCTGTCCTATTTAATGTAACGAACATTTTGGGATTGGTTTCGGGTCGATCGGACATCGTCTCGATAGTGTTCGGGATATCCGAAGGTTTAAAAATAAGTAAAAATGCGGGAAAATTACGGGACTTTGATAGGATGTTAATGATGAGGTTAGTGACCCTCTAATGTGATTTGGACAGGATTGGGAGTCCCGGTGATAGTGGTGTGGCCCGGGAGGGCCGGTGGCACGCGTATCGAGGCACACGGTTAAAACGGTCTGTGAGTGGACTTTGGTTTTATAAATTCTATGCATGCTTAAATGTTTTACATGGATTATGATTGTGATTGTATGATGTTGGTTTGGTTGTTGGTAAATTGTACGGTTTCACGTATTTCGAGGCGATTTACGTGCTTGCACGTAAATCGAGGTTTCCGGTTTTACATGGATTTTCCATATTTATGACTTGGATATAATGTGATGAAATGGTTTTGAAATTGGAAATATGAACTCGGGCTTGTGGCCCAATTATGTTGGAAATTTCGGACTTGGAGTCCATTTGAAATCGGGCCGGGGGCCCAGTTAGTTAATGAAATCGGGCCGGGGGCCCAGTTGGTATGAAATCGGGCTGAGACCCATTTGAGTTATGTTATCAAGCCAGGGGCCCAGTTGATTTACGAATTCGGGCCGTGGGCCCAGTTGGTTTATAAGTCGGGCTGCGGGCCCAGTTGGTTTACAAATCGGGCCGTGGGCCCAGTGGTTCATAAAATCGGGCATGAGGCCCAATTGGATTATAATGGTGATTTCGGGTCAGGGACCCTATATTTAATAATTGTGATTTTGGGTCAGGGACCCTAAATGGAATTATGTGGTTTTATGGAAATTTCGGGCAGGGCCCCAATTGTAATGATGTGATAAAAGGAATAAATAAAACTGTTTTCCATATACCATCTGGATACAAGGATATATGATGGTCTCCTCCAGATGTCTGGGACACTGGGGAAGTCACGGTGCATTGCCTGCGAGGGGTCATTGTACGGAGCAGCCGGACCGTATGATGACTCAGGAGCAGGATTGCTATGATTGACGTCAGGGACGTCAGACATCAGGAATGACAGATATATGGACCCGGAGAGACCCCGGGCAGCACGCGTAGCTTATGAAACCGTGAGATATGATGTCAGGGACGTCTAGCGTCTGGGACGCTAAGCATCTGGGATGCTGGTGATGGTAATGGTAAAATATGGATTAATGGATCTATGAAATGGCTTTTCGGTTGGATATGTGTTATGTGGTAAAAATGGATTATTGGTTATGAAATGGTATGTAGGGTCGGGGACCCTAAATGGTTTTGGATTTTTGAATTAATGTTCATTATGGTCGTGGGTGGTGACCCACATGGTTTCTGGAAATCACAACTCCTGTCCAAAATCATTATAGAGGGTTACTAACATTTCAAAATACTTCATATAATTTTCCCCAATTTTTCCGGAATTAAATACGTATTTTAACTCGTAAAACAAAACTTCGGATACGCGGAACATTATCGAAACAATATCCGATTTCACCGAAATCAACGTCAAAATGTTCGTTACACTGAGAGGATCAAAAGTCATGTTGACCTCACCTTGAGACTAGGCCGGACGCGCCCTCACGCGCCGCCGTGAGTGGCTGCGCGTGAAACCCACGCGCCAGTTACAGTTTCGTCGTTCAAGCCCGTTTGTCTGGTAAACGGGTCGTTTAACCCGCGACACGATCCGGTTCCAATCCTGTCAATTCGACATTAATTCCTTCAATTAAACATTCATACAGCTTCGTTACAAGTCTAATTAGAGGTCTGTAATAACAATTACACGATTACATACTCCAAACCTCACGATTCGATGATGAACACCAAGAACACCCGTCCATTGTTCATCCCTCGAACCCCATCAATTTCGATCGATATCCCTAAATTGATTCAACCAAAAACTTCCATGGACTCAGTAAAACCTTTCCCCCAACTCAATTGCATCAATCCATTGCTCAATCTTCACGACTCAACTCGAACATCCGTACACTGTGCAACCATGGAGTTCAGCCAATCACAACCGTTTTCTTTCAATTGATCCTTCCAGAAGCATCGTGGGATCCTCAGGAACGTAATCCCCAGCTCAATTTCATCCATCGAAGCCTCCAATTCCTCGACTCAATCTCGAATTTCCTCCTCTGTCACCAAGTGTGTTCAGAGCCAAAACGTTGCCAATTCTTCGTGTTTTTGATGTGGATCGACTCGTACTGATCTCAGGAAGCTAACTCGAGCTTCAATTCCACTCCTCACGGCTCAATTCGCAACAATTGAATTTTCCCCCCAAAATTTCTAAAATTCGAAACCCAGAATTCCTCACACTCACAACCCCTCGTGTTTCCCTTGTTAGTCCAGTCATTCCAACTCTCATTTTTCACAACAATCCCGGGGTTCCCCAAGTCCCGATTTACTTTATAAATCCGAAAATGATCAATATCATCATGTAATCACATGGAAATACAAATCCAATCAAAATCACAATTCCATTGGGTCTCAAGCCCAAAATATCAATATCACGTAAATCCGTGCAACCGTAAACCCGAGTTGCCACGATCACGTAAATCCATGAAATCAATCACTAACTCATAATCCGAGTCCAAATATCATTTTCAATTCCCTAACTCATAACCCGAGTCAAAATATCATTTTCAATCCGGGCCTAGCCCAAAACATCATTTGCACGTTCCTCGTAAAATGTGCCCGAAAGACTGATTAAAATAATCACAAAATCACGAGGATACCAAAAATCATCAAATTCACATGTAACTCCAAATCCGAGTCAAAATCATTATTTACTTGGGTTCTCACGCCCACAATATCATTTTTAACCAATTTCATGATTTCTCGAAAATCGTGCCAGAATATAATAATATAATAATCATAAAACCGAGAAAATCGAGAAATCACCGAATCAAAGCATCAATCATGTCAAATCATAGAAAATCATATAAATAAGCATTTTAAACCATATATGAACACAAGCCTAGCAGTAATCACACAACTCAACACTAGAGTTATACTAGCCAACCTTGGCTAAGAGCACCTGCTCAAACAATCACTGAAATCATCAGAATTACTCTGCCCAGTGCATCGTGTTCAATGTCCAGTTCACGTTCACAACCAAAACCAATGGTATTGGGACTAAGCCAAACACCAACGCGTTTATCGACACAACACTGGTACATCCCATGTACCGTCACTAGGTATCAAGTACCCTCGTCCATACGATACCGTACATCGTACACCAAGCAAGATCCTACAGCTGGACCCTAGTACTCGACCCATAGACCTATATGGTCGATCCCAAACCAGGTAAGGCAAAAGTAAAAAGCCTGAGGGTTTTGCTAACATCGACAACCCTTGTCCTATGCTACCCGAAAACACTTCGCCAAATGACAACACTCAAAATGACACATCAACGTGTCCACAGGGGAGAACGCCTAGTTCTCTCGAGATTCACATCAACCCCGGCCACCACAAGTCTGCAAAATATCGTACCCCAAACCACGTACAAGGTACGTACATCTATCCCTTGACCAGACTACAACCACCTAGGTCATAGCCAAACACGTTCCAATAATGGAGTCCATTTGCCCAAACCAGCAAGAGACAAATCGAAACTCCACCAATCAGCTAGTTTCAATACCAAATCCGAATCCGCAATTTCGTAAGAAATCCCGAATCCAAATCCATACATTACAGTTTTTAGTTCATGTCCAAATCCGAATCCGAAATCATTATTCCGTAAGCTAGCATTTGGAATAATCATTCCGCACCCAAATCCAGTATTCCACTTTCAAGTTCCTGAATCGAATCCTGAATCGTCACCCAGAAATTCGATTCCAAAACCCGAAATCTCATTCACATCCACTTGGACACACCAAAACCGAACCTATCGGTTATCAGTTCACAATACTCGGTTGACTTCATAGGGAAGCCAATCCAACAACCACACGTCTAAGGTTGACAAAATCCGACTACTTCGGAAACCTACTCACTCGAGTAATATACCATAAGGGGCTCCACTTCGAAAAGAAGTTCAGTCCCGTCATTTACGACCCACATACCAAAGTAAGAGTGATAAACTCTCACCCAGTCTGGATCATCGAAATCACGACCCAGATCCATTACGACGTCAGCCGACCGTGAACATCACGATCCTAGATCGTCACAATGCCCAAAGTCCACGACATCAGTAACCCGATCCACCTAGGTTCCACACAGTCAACAACTAGGAACCACAAGGTCTTACACCCTTACTGATTACCTCGTATCTATCCTTGCCATCCCACATAGGGAAAACCAAGGATGATCCAAATCAATGACACCAATATTCATCCTACGTGGATGCAAACAAAACTCATTGCACTCCCCATGCCATGTAACCCAACATTATTTGCCACCAAGCAGAAAATAAGAAGTCACCCCTGATGACTTCAGAATACCTAATCCCCATGCGGAAAACCCGCAATCCTCTTCAAACACAACCTCTCATGATTCCGTAGGTCTAACCATGTTGGAACCATCGGACTCGGACACCAACCACATGTCCCCTTTGGACTGGTTACTGACACATACCCAGCTCGACGATGTCACAACCCGACTCGTGACTCATCGTCAGCACCACACCGGCACCCACACCAGTACACAGACAACGGTATCAGTATGAGCACACCGTTTGATTTTATCGGTCCACTGTTCATACTTGAATGATTTCATACTATTACTCATGTTTTACGATATGCATGCAAGTTTGTGAAAACTGGAGGGTAAGAATGTATTTTGGTAAATGTTTTTATATGAGGTCATTTTTGTCCACTCACACCTTTTCTATTTTGTGAACCCTTCAGGTCGTGGCGCGTTGATCGAGGCTATTCCAGAGGTGGAGGTATGTGCGGGCACAGGCGCAAAAATTCCCTTGTCTGGCAGGTACTGAAGGGTAGTTTCGGACTTTCAGTTGACCTGTCAGACGGGAGCAGGACCGGGTACGGTTTTTGACGTCCAGTTGGGACGGGTCCTGTCAAATTGGTATCAGAGCACTAGGTTGCTGATGCTGTTACCATGCCATACCTCCGGAACGTGAGCCTCGTGCGCGACCTGGTAGTGAGATGGGTATATTAGGGTATTTGAGACCTTGTGATTAATCTCGGAATGTAATTGACCTTGGTTTTTGGGTCAGATATTAATTTGTGTAGCTACGGCTTACTAATTGTCGAATCAGTATTCTTGTGGGTCTTAGGATTTGTTGGATCCATAGGCTTGGAAGGTAGCACAATTGGGTAGGTTGGACCCAGGATGAGATTATTCTCAGTAAGTCCTTGTGCGAAATGTGAGTTCCCAACGTCTAGAGTGTGTTGGGGTATTCCTAGGTTTGGAATGTGGTATTGATGTGGTTCATCGGTGGTAATTTGCTGGGTGACCGGGTATGCCAGGGATGGCATGGATGAATGAGTCAAGAATTCGGTTAGGACTCGAGATGAGTCATGGTAACATCTTAAGTCTCAGGAGCTGTCGGGTTTTGAGGGACCCTAGGTAGTAATCGAGGAACCTAAGGTGGGATGTTTGGTTCGGAAATGTGTGATGGCGGGTGGTTTGACTCTTAATGACTTTTCGAAGTCGAGACCGAGTGACGATTGTGTCAGGTCTAGTCATGTCAGCTTTAGTTGTGGAACTGCAATCCACAGTCGGGGTTGGTACATGTCAATGGAATCCCAGAGTGGGGATACACGGTAGTTGTACGTGTACTTGATTCCATTGGATGTGGAGTCTCGATAGTGATGTCTAGTGGTTGGGTCTGCACAAGTCTGTGGTAGGCACTACTACCGAGAGTGGTTGTTGAGGATCGGGGGGGACGTCACGGGACGTTTCTTTTTCTCACATGAGTTGTCAGGGTGACTGTACCCAGAGTTGTTAGTACGAAGGAGGCAGAGTAGTATGAACGATTTCATACTATTACTCATGTTTTACGATATGCATGCAAGTTTGTGAAAACTGGAGGGTAAGAATGTATTTTGGTAAATGTTTTTATATGAGGTCATTTTTGTCCACTCACACCTTTTCTATTTTGTGAACCCTTCAGGTCGTGGCGCGTTGATCGAGGCTATTCCAGAGGTGGAGGTATGTGCGGGCACAGGCGCAAAAATTCCCTTGTGTGGCAGGTACTGAAGGGTAGTTTCGGACTTTCAGTTGACCTGTCAGACGGGAGCAGGACCGGGTACGGTTTTTGACGTCCAGTTGGGACGGGTCCTGTCAAATTGGTATCAGAGCACTAGGTTGCTGATGCTGTTGCCATGCCATACCTCCGGAACGTGAGCCTCGTGCGCGACCTGGTAGTGAGATGGGTATATTAGGGTATTTGAGACCTTGTGATTAATCTCGGAATGTAATTGACCTTGGTTTGTGGGTCAGATATTAATTTGTGTAGCTACGGCTTACTAATTGTCGAATCAGTATTCTTGTGGGTCTTAGGATTTGTTGGATCCAGAGGCTTGGAAGGTAGCACAATTGGGTAGGTTGGACCCAGGATGAGATTATTCTCAGTAATTCCTTGTGCGAAATGTGAGTTACCAACGTCTAGAGTGTGTTGGGGTATTCCTAGGTTTGGAATGTGGTATTGATGTGGTTCATCGGCGGTAATTTGCTGGGTGACCGGGTATGCCAGGGATGGCATGGATGAATGAGTCAAGAATTCGGTTAGGACTCGAGATGAGTCATGGTAACATCTTAAGTCTCAGGAGCTGTCGGGTTTTGAGGGACCCTAGGTAGTAATCGCGGAACCTAAGGTGGGATGTTTGGTTCGGAAATGTGTGCTGGCGGGTGGTTTGACTTTTAATGACTTTTCGAAGTCGAGACCGAGTGACGATTGTGTCAGGTCTAGTCATGTCAGCTTTATTTGTGGAACTGCAATCCACAGTCGGGGTTGGTACATGTCAATGGAATCCCAGAGTGGGGATACACGGTAGTTGTACGTGTACTTGATTCCATTGGATGTGGAGTCTCGATAGTGATGTCTGGTGGTTGGGTCTGCACAAGTCTGTGGTAGGCACTACTACCGAGAGTGGTTGTTGAGAATCGGGGGGACGTCAGGGGACGTTTCTTTTTCTCACATGAGTTGTCAGGGTGACTGTACCCAGAGTTGTTAGGTACGAAGGAGGCAGAGTTTCTCCTATTAGAGCAGAGGTACGAGGTCGTCGCTTGTTATGAGCGGAGATCCAGGGTTGTCAGTTTTGCACACGGTGTGCTCATACTGATACTGTTGTCTGTGTACTGGTGTGGGTGCCGGTGTGGTGCTGACGATGATTCACGAGTCGGGTTGTGACATCGTCGAGCTGGGTATGTGTCAGTAACCAGTCCAAAGGGGACACGTGGTTGGTGTCCGAGTCCGATGGTTCCAACATGGTTAGACCTACGGAATCATGAGAGGTTGTGTTTGAAGAGGATTGCGGGTTTTCCGCATGGGTATTAGGTATTCTGAAGTCATCAGGGGTGACTTCTTATTTTCTGCTTGGTGGCAGATAATGTTGGGTTACATGGCATGGGGAGTGCAATGAGTTTTGTTTGCATCCACGTAGGATGAATATTGGTGTCATTGATTTGGATCATCCTTGGTTTTCCCTAGGTGGGATGGCAAGGATAGATACGAGCTAATCAGTAAGGGTGTAAGACCTTGTGGTTCCTAGTTGTTGACTGTGTGGAACCTAGGTGGATCGGGTTAGTGATGTCGTAGACTTTGGGCATTGTGACGATCTAGGATCGTGATGTTCACGGTCGGCTGACGTCGTAATGGATCTGGGTCGTGATTTCGATGATCCAGACTGGGTGAGAGTTTATCACTCTTACTTTGGTATGTGGGTCGTAAATGACGGGACTGAACTTCTTTTCGAAGTGGAGCCCCTTATGGTATATTACTCGAGTGAGTAGGTTTCCGAAGTAGTCGGATTTTGTCAACCTTAGACGTGTGGTTGTTGGATTGGCTTCCCTATGAAGTCAACCGAGTATTGTGAACTGATAACCGATAGGTTCGGTTTTGGTGTGTCCAAGTGGATGTGAATGAGATTTCGGGTTTTGGAATCGAATTTCTGGGTGACGATTCAGGATTCGATTCAGGAACTTGAAAGTGGAATACTGGATTTGGGTGCGGAATGATTATTCCAAATGCTAGCTTACGGAATAATGATTTCGGATTCGGATTTGGACATGAACTAAAAACTGTAATGTATGGATTTGGATTCGGGATTTCTTACGAAATTGCGGATTCGGATTTGGTATTGAAACTAGCTGATTGGTGGAGTTTCGATTTGTCTCTTGCTGGTTTGGGCAAATGGACTCCATTATTGGAACGTGTTTGGCTATGACCTAGGTGGTTGTAGTCTGGTCAAGGGATAGATGTACGTACCTTGTACGTGGTTTGGGGTACGATATTTTGCAGACTTGTGGTGGCCGGGGTTGATGTGAATCCCGGGAGAACTAGGCGTTCTCCCCTGTGGACACGTTGATGTGTCATTTTGAGTGTTGTCATTTGGCGAAGTGTTTTCGGGTAGCATAGGACAAGGGTTGTCGATGTTAGCAAAACCCTCAGGCTTTTTACTTTTGCCTTACCTGGTTTGGGATCGACCATATAGGTCTATGGGTCGAGTACTAGGGTCCAGCTGTAGGATCTTGCTTGGTGTACGATGTACGGTATCGTATGGACGAGGGTACTTGATACCTAGTGACGGTACATGGGATGTACCAGTGTTGTGTCGATAAACGTGTTGGTGTTTGGCTTAGTCCCAATACCATTGGTTTTGGTTGTGAACGTGAACTGGACATTGAACACGATGCACTGGGCAGAGTAATTCTGATGATTTCAGTGATTGTTTGAGCAGGTGCTCTTAGCCAAGGTTGGCTAGTATAACTCTAGTGTTGAGTTGTGTGATTACTGCTAGGCTTGTGTTCAACGTGTTCCAGATGCACCGTCTGATTGAGTGGGGTGACGGTATGCGTATACTCAGGATGAGTGAGTTGGTGGTTGGTGTGACCGCAAGTTGCTTTGCGGCGAGATGTTACCTTGTCGTGACCTTACCAGCATCTGGGATCGCTGAGGGGGTGACAGTTGTGGTAACTGCTGTAGGTATTTGTCGCAGGATTGAGTTTGCCCTGCGAGGGGAGATCATGTTGATGATCTTATGCTACATTGACGGACGTTGCAGTATGGTGTGTTGTCACTGATTTGTTACTGGTTGGCGCTTTGCTAGAGTGGTAAAGCTTAATTGTGACAGTTTGGCTTGTGGTGTCGGCTTGGACTGACTAGTGAGTTTTGGTGACTCTCTATGAGAGCGAAGATCAGGGCACATTAGTGAGTATGTGGGGCTGTCAAGCTGAAGGAGTCAGCTTAACGGTGACATTGCCAATTTCTGGTAATCAATTTCATTCGAGGTAGTCGAGTGTAGTCAGTACGATGTGCATCTGTGATGTGACGTCTGAGTGCAGACGAGTTCTGTGTTGGCTAGTGGGTGTATAGGTGTACACGTGTTGTGTGGCCATTTGTTCTCCACGAGGTAGTTGTGGAATACGAGTAGCTGGAATTTCGGGGACGAAATTCTTTAAGGAGGGAAGGTTGTAATGACCCGTCCCGAATATCGGGATTGAATATTAATTAATTATGAATTAGAATGACTAATCGGGGATTAGTTGAGTGAAATCGGACGAAACGTGCAAAATGACCGTTTTGCCCCTGGTCGAGGGCCAAGGACCGTTACGTAGGTCTCGTCGATACGAATCCAACGACAGGCGGCATGCCGAAATCGGAGATTCGACGACGAAGTTATGGTCACGGAATCAGGCTCGATTAACCGAACGAACCGAGATTAAAATAATATTTTAATGTGAACAGTACCCGGTGACTGTGCACATCCGGATGAGTGACAAGTGTCACCCATCCCTTATTTCCAGCTCCATGTTTCCCTCCCAACACCATCATCACCCCTAATCATCATGTTCTCCACCATTTTCCTTTATTTTCTTTGAAATTTCTTCAAACCGTGCACATTTTGGGGAGGGATTGAACTGGGAGAATTGGCTCCCTTTCTCTGCCGTTTTTGTGAGAAAAATGAGAGTTGGAATGACTGGACTAACAAGGGAAACACGAGGGGTTGTGAGTGTGAGGAATTCTGGGTTTCGAATTTTAGAAATTTTGGGGGGAAAATTCAATTGTTGCGAATTGAGCCGTGAGGAGTGGAATTGAAGCTCGAGTTAGCTTCCTGAGATCAGTACGAGTCGATCCACATCAAAAACACGAAGAATTGGCAACGTTTTGGCTCTGAACACACTTGGTGACAGAGGAGGAAATTCGTGATTGAGTCGAGGAATTGGAGGCTTCGATGGATGAAATTGAGCTGGGGATTACGTTCCTGAGGATCCCACGATGCTTCTGGAGGGATCAATTGAAAGAAAACGGTTGTGATTGGCTGAACTCCATGGTTGCACAGTGTACGGATGTTCGAGTTGAGTCGTGAAGATTGAGCAATGGATTGATGCAATTGAGTTGGGGGAAAGGTTTTACTGAGTCCATGGAAGTTTTTGGTTGAATCAATTTAGGGATATCGATCGAAATTGATGGGGTTCGAGGGATGAACAATGGACGGGTGTTCTTGGTGTTCATCATCGAATCGTGAGGTTTGGAGTATGTAATCGTGTAATTGTTATTACAGACCTCTAATTAGACTTGTAACGAAGCTGTATGAATGTTTAATTGAAGGAATTAATGTCGAATTGACAGGATTGGAACCGGATCGTGTCGCGGGTTAAACGACCCGTTTACCAGACAAACGGGCTTGAACGACGACACTGTAGCTGGCGCGTGGGTTTCACGCGCAGCCACTCACGGCGGCGCGTGAGGGCGCGTCCGGCCTAGTCTCAAGATGAGGTCAACATGACTTTTGATCCTCTCAGTCTAACGAACATTTTGACGTTGATTTCGGTGAAATCGGATATTGTTTCGATAATGTTCCGCGTATCCAAAGTTTTGTTTTACGAGTTAAAATACGTATTTAATTCCGGAAAAATTGGGGAAAATTATATGAAGTATTTTTAGATGTTAGTAACCCTCTATAATGATTTTGGACAGGAGTTGTGATTTCCAGAATTTACGGAAAAACGTGCAGCTCGGAAACGAACCGTTTTGAACGGTGTGTGTGAGTGGACTTTTGGTTTTCTAACTGTGATGCATGCATATATGGTTTCAAATGCTTATTTATATGATTTTCTATGATTTGACATGATTGATGCTTTGATTCGGTGATTTCTCGATTTTCTCGGTTTTATGATTATTATATTATTATATTCTGGCACGATTTTCGAGAAATCATGAAATTGGTTAAAAATGATATTGTGGGCGTGAGAACCCAAGTAAATAATGATTTTGACTCGGATTTGGAGTTACATGTGAATTTGATGATTTTTGGTATCCTCGTGATTTTGTGATTATTTTAATCAGTCTTTCGGGCACGTTTTACGAGGAACGTGCAAATGATGTTTTGGGCTAGGCCCGGATTGAAAATGATGTTTTGACTCGGGTTATGAGTCAGGGAATTGAAAATGATATTTGGACTTGGATTATGAGTCAGTGATTGATTTCATGGATTTACGTGATCGTGGCAACTCGGGTTTACGGTTGCACGGATTTACGTGATATTGCTATTTTGGGCTTGAGACCCAATGGAATTGTGATTTTGATTGGATTTGTATTTCCATGTGATTACATGATGATATTGATGATTTTCGGATTTATAAAGTAAATCGGGACTTGGGGCTGAGACCCTGTGTTGATATATGATTTGGTTTTTAATGCAACTGTTTTTCACTGGTTTTTGTGATGGTGATATGTTGCGGATATTTAGGGCTTTCGGGAGAAAATATGTTTTTTTTCCCCGGAGTGCACCCTGGAGATAACGCTCGCCTTCGGGATGGAAGTGTTTACCCCGAAGAGGTCACGTAGCACGATCTTTGTCTTGCAGCCCAGGGGAGGCTTGACTCAGATCAGATGTGCTGGATTATATGGATCGGTAAGTGATGTGTTCACGAGATCCGGATCGTCGGCTGGTGAGGGTTTTTCCCAGCGACGGATTGCTGACTGATGATGTGTTCACAGCAGTGGATGCTCAGATTTTGAGCGGTCCTTGAGCCTATTGATATGCATGCGTTGCAGGGATAAACGTGACTCTAAGCAACAGGATATGGAAATAAGTCCCGTGGATTATGGAAAATGATTTTTGAGGAAACCGTGGTTTAACGGTTAAAATGATTTAAAGAAATTGTGAACTTTTTGAGATGTTAAACTGATTTGGTGAACATGAGTTTTTGTAGACCATGAGAAAATTTGTTTTGATTTTATCGGTCCACTGTTCATACTTGAATGATTTCATACTATTACTCATGTTTTACGATATGCATGCAAGTTTGTGAAAACTGGAGGGTAAGAATGTATTTTGGTAAATGTTTTTATATGAGGTCATTTTTGTCCACTCACACCTTTTCTATTTTGTGAACCCTTCAGGTCGTGGCGCGTTGATCGAGGCTATTGCAGAGGTGGAGGTATGTTCGGGCACAGGCGCAAAAATTCCCTTGTCTGGCAGGTAATGAAGGGTAGTTTCGGACTTTCAGTTGACCTGTCAGACGGGAGCAGGACCGGGTACGGTTTTTGACGTCCAGTTGGGACGGGTCCTGTCAAATTGGTATCAGAGCACTAAATGGATGGAACAGAATCACACCCAAGTCGATATGGGCCAGGGGATGGAACAGGTCGAGGGTGGAACAGAGGAGGTCGAGGGTGTCAACAAGGGGGTGCAAACATCCATACTAGGTAACAACTGCACTCCCCAAGTGGAATACCGGCACCCACACCAGTACACAGACAACAGTATCAGTATGAGCACACCGTGTGCAAAACTGACAACCCTGGATCTCCGCTCATAACAAGCGACGACCCCGGACCTCTGCTCTAATAGGAGAAACTCTGCCTCCTTTGTACCTAACAACTCTGGGTACAGTCACCCTGACGTCCCTGTCCGACACTGTAAGCATCACCGGCTCATTTTTCTCTGTCATCACTCCAAGTTGACAGGACCAATCCCAATCCCCCCGGGATTACCGTGGAATGTGCCCTGCTCCCGTCCAACAAGGGGTGTCGGACAAGGGATAACCAAGAGCCACTGCCCAACGGGGCATCCAGAGTGCGCAAGGATCGATGGAGGAGGTGTGCAATGTCCCAGTCCCTGCTGCAATTGCACCCGTGATCAACTTGAAGGGCATTAAAACCAAAAGCTGTGAGTGGACAAAAACCAATAAATTTACCAAATACATTTATAAGACATTTATGCCCTCCAATAAAAACGTATGCATGCCACCAAAACCAGTAACCAAAACGTTTGCTCAACCGAGCCCTTAGGGCCTTAGCCCAAAAACCGTTAACCAAAAACCAAGTGTGGGAACTCAGCCCAAAACCGTGGAATACCACCACCATACATATTAAAACCATGTGGGTCACCACCCACGACCATAAATGAACATCAATTCAAAATCCAAAACCATTTAGGGTCCCCGACCCTACATACCATTTCATAACCAATAATCCATTTTTACCACATAACACATATCCAACCAATAAGCCATTTTATTCATTAATCCATATTTTACCATTACCATCACCAGCATCCTAGATGCTTAGCGTCCAAGACGTTAGACGTCCCTGACGTCATATCTCACGGTTTCATAAGCTACGCGTGCTGCCCGGGGTCTCTCCGGGTCCATATATCTGACATCCCTGATGTCTGACGTCCCTGACGTCAATCATAGCAATCCTGCTCCTGAGTCATCATACAGTCCGGCTGCTCCGTATAATGACCCCTCGCAGGCAATGCACCGTGACTTCCCCAGTGTCCCAGACATCTGGAGGAGACCATCATATATCCTTGTATCCAGATGGTATATGGAAAACAGTTTTATTAAATCCTTTTATCACATCATTACAATTGGGCCCTGCCCGAAATTTCCATAAAACCATGTAATTCCATTTAGGGTCCTTGACCCAAAATCACAATTATTAAATATAGGGTCCCTGACCTGAAATCACATTTATTATCCAACTGGGCCTCATGCCCGATTTTATGAACCACTAGGCCCACGGCCCGATTTGTAAACCAACTGGCCCGCAACCCTACTTTATAAACCCACTGGGCCCACGGCCCGAATTCACAAATCAACTGGGCCCCTGGCCCGAGAACATAACTCAAATGGGTCTCAGCCCGATTTCATACCAACTGGGCCCCTGGCCCGATTTCATTAACCAACTGGGCCCCCGGCTTGATTCTCAAATGGACTCCAAGTCCGAAATTTCCAACATAATTGGGCCTCAAGCCCGAATTCATATTTCCAATTTCAAAACCATTTCATCGCATTATATCCAAATCATAAATATGGAAAATCCATGTAAAACTGGAAAACCTCGATTTACGTGCAAGCACGTAAATCGCCTCGAAATACGTGAAACCGTACAATTTACCAACAACCAAATCAACATCACACAATCACAACCATAATCCATATAAAACATTTAAGCATGCATAGAATTTATAAAACCAAAGTCCACTCACAGACCGTTTTAACGGTATGCCTCGATACGCGTGCCACCGGCCCTCCCGGGCCACACCACTATCACCGGGACTCCCAATCCTGTCCAAATCACATTAGAGGGTTACTAACCTCATCATTAACATCCTATCAAAGTCCCGTAATTTTCCCGAATTTTTTCTTATTTTTAAACTTAATTTAAAACCTTCGGATATCCTGAACAATATCGAGACGGTATCCGATCGACACGAAACCAATTCCAAAATGTCCGTTACATCGAATGGATTAAAAGTCATGTTGACCTCACCTCGAGATTCGTGCCCACGCGCCGCCACGCGCCGCCGTGAGTGGCTGCGCGTGTAACCCACGCGCCTGCTACAGTGTCACCAGCCCAACCCGTTTGTCTGGTAAACGGGTCCAATTCACCCGCGACACAACCTGGTTCCAATCCTGTCAATTCGATCCTAATTCCTTCAATTGATCATTCCATTAGCTTCGTTTTAAGTCCAATTATAAGTCTGTAACATCAATTACACGATAACTTACCCAAATTCCATCGATTCCACGATGAACACGAAGAACACCCAGGTTACTGTGCGTTCATGGAATTCCCTCAATTGCTGCAGGTTTCATCCAATTGATGATTCCAGAAGCATCAATGGACCATGAGGAACAATTCCCCCACATCAATTGCATCAAACCTGTGCTCAATCGTCACGACTCAAGCTCGAGCACCGTCCACTGTGCAACCATGGAGTTCCATCGATCTCGATCGGTTTCCTTCAATTGATGAACCCAGAAGCATCGTGGGATGATGAGGAGTCATTTCCCCACAACAATTGAGTCAATCGCAGCTCCAAACCCCATGACTCATCCTCGATTTCTTCCTCTGTCACCAAGCTCGATCAGAGCCAAAACGGCACCAATTCTTCTCGTTTTTGACGTGGATCGACTCGTCACAACCTCAGTAAGATGTTTCCAAGCTCCAATTCGATCATCGCAGCTCAATTCGTCCAATTCGAATTTTCCCCCCAATTTTCCCGAAATTCAAAATCCAAAATTCAACACCCTCACAACCCCTCGTGTTTCCCCATTAATTCAATCATCATAGTCTCCCAGTTTTCTCTCAGGAACGGCAGAGAGAGGGAGCCAATTCTCCCAGTTCATACTCTCCCCAAATCGTGCACGGTTTGAAAGAAAAACAAAGGAAAAGGAAGGAAAATGATGGATAAGGAATGATGATGTTGTAATGATGGTGTTGGGAGGGAAACATGGATCAGAATTCAGGGGATGGGTGACACTTGTCACTCATCCGGAGGTGTACAGTCAACGGTCACTATTCATTATTATATTATTATTTTAATCCCGGCCTCGGTTCGTTAGTTCGTTTCCTTGACCATAACGTCGTCGTCGGATCTCCGATTTCGGCATGCCGCATGTCGTTGGATTCGTATCGACGATACCTACGTAACGGTCCTTGGCCCTCGCCCATCGGACCTCCCGGTTAGAAAGTCAACATTTGGCCCCTAATAAGCCAAATTACCAAAATGCCCCTCAACTTCTGAACATCATAACCTTCTTTACGAATGTCGGAATCGAACGTGCCACCTGTCTATGAACTCGTGACGTCCCGAACTACGTCACGGTCATCGGTCAAAGTCCATTTGACCGCCCGAACAAAAAGTCAACATTTTGTCCACGACCAGGGGCAAAACGGTCATTTTGCACAATTTGTCCGATTCCGCCCTACTAACCACTGTTCAACCTCACTAATCAAGATTAGTCACTAAACTAATCCCGGAATTCGGGACGGGTCGTTACAATCTTCCCTCCTTAATAAATTTCGTCCTCGAAATTCCAACCGCTCTAAACTCAAACGTACTTCCCTCATTAATAGTCGTGGAGTACCCACCACCAATCCCATCCAGTCCCCCCTCATGCCCACCGCTGTTCATCACTCACCATCCACCCCTTCCGTCCCCACATCACAATCTCGATTCCCCCACCACAAGTCTGCAAAATATCGTACCCCAAACCACGTACAAGGTACGTACATCTATCCCTTGACCAGACTACAACCACCTAGGTCATAGCCAAACACGTTCCAATAATGGAGTCCATTTGCCCAAACCAGCAAGAGACAAATCGAAACTCCACCAATCAGCTAGTTTCAATACCAAATCCGAATCCGCAATTTCGTAAGAAATCCCGAATCCAAATCCATACATTACAGTTTTTAGTTCATGTCCAAATCCGAATCCGAAATCATTATTCCGTAAGCTAGCATTTGGAATAATCATTCCGCACCCAAATCCAGTATTCCACTTTCAAGTTCCTGAATCGAATCCTGAATCGTCACCCAGAAATTCGATTCCAAAACCCGAAATCTCATTCACATCCACTTGGACACACCAAAACCTAACCTATCGGTTATCAGTTCACAATACTCGGTTGACTTCATAGGGAAGCCAATCCAACAACCACACGTCTAAGGTTGATAAAATCCGACTACTTCGGAAACCTACTCACTCGAGTAATATACCATAAGGGGCTCCACTTCGAAAAGAAGTTCAGTCCCGTCATTTACGACCCACATACCAAAGTAAGAGTGATAAACTCTCACCCAGTCTGGATCATCGAAATCACGACCCAGATCCATTACGACGTCAGCCGACCGTGAACATCACGATCCTAGATCGTCACAATGCCCAAAGTCCACGACATCACTAACCCGATCCACCTAGGTTCCACACAGTCAACAACTAGGAACCACAAGGTCTTACACCCTTACTGATTACCTCGTATCTATCCTTGCCATCCCACCTAGGGAAAACCAAGGATGATCCAAATCAATGACACCAATATTCATCCTACGTGGATGTAAACAAAACTCATTGCACTCCTCATGCCATGTAACCCAACATTATCTGCCACCAAGCAGAAAATAAGAAGTCACCCCTGATGACTTCAGAATACCTAATCCCCATGCGGAAAACCCGCAATCTTCTTCAAACACAACCTCTCATGATTCCGTAGGTCTAACCATGTTGGAACCATCGGACTCGGACACCAACCACGTGTCCCCTTTGGACTGGTTACTGACACATACCCAGCTCGACGATGTCACAACCCGACTCGTGACTCATCGTCAGCACCACACCGGCGTGATTACAGAAGGGTATGTGGGTCGTTAATGACGGGACTGACCCCGCGGTCCGTGGGTGCCGGTGATAGTGGTGTGAGTGGTTGACAACACATTTCCATTTAGGGTCCCTGACTGGAGCCCCTTACTGGTTAAGGATTTCGTGGCAGGGGAGGTTGTGGGTCACACCAGTCAGGTTGGAGTGAGTAGGTTTCCGACCAACCTGCCAGGGGAGGTTGGGGTCACTCAACACCAGACAGGGTTAACGACCCACCACTCCCACGAAATTTATTGTTTCATTCTGCTCACGGTTTACGACATTTATGCCCTCCAGCCAGGTATTGTACCTCTGATACCAAGTTGACAGGACCCATCCCAATCCCCCCGGGATTACCGTGGAATGTGCCCTGCTCCCGTCCAACTAGGGGTGTCGGACAAGGGATAACCAAGAGCCACTGCCCAAACGGGGCATCCAGAGTGCGCAAGGATCGATGGAGGAGGTGTGCAATGTCCCAGTCTCTGCTGCAATCGCATCCGTAATCAACCTGAAGGGCATTAAAACCAAAAGCTGTGAGTGGACAAAAACCAATAAGTTTACCCAAATACATTTATAAGACATTTATGCCCTCCAATAAAAACGTATGCATACCACAAAAACCAGTAACCAAAATGTTTGCTCAACCGAGCCATTAGGGCCTTAGCCCAAAAACCGTTAACCAAAAACCAAGTGTGGGAACTCAGCCCAAAACTGTGGAATACCACCACCAGACATATTAAAACCATGTGGGTCACCACCCACGACCATAATGAACATCAATTCAAAAATCCAAAACCATTTAGGGTCCCCGACCCTACATACCATTTCATAACCAATAATCCATTTTTACCACATAACACATATCCAACCGAAAAGCCATTTTATTCATTAATCCATATTTTACCATTACCATCACCAGCATCCCAGATGCTTAGCGTCCCAGACGCTAGACGTCCCTGACGTCATATCTCACGGTTTCATAAGCTATGCGTGCTGCCCGGGGTCTCTCCAGGTCCATATATCTGACATCCCTGATGTCTGACGTCCCTGACGTCAATCATAGCAATCCTGCTCCTGAGTCATCATACGGTCCGGCTGCTCCGTACAATGACCCCTCGCAGGCAATGCACCGTGACTTCCCCAGTGTCCCAGACATCTGGAGGAGACCATCATATATCCTTGTATCCAGATGGTATATGGAAAACAGTTTTATTAAATCCTTTTATCACATCATTACCATTGGGCCCTGCCCGAAATTTCCATAAAACCACATAATTCCATTTAGGATCCCTGACCCAAAATCACAATTATTAAATATAGGGTCCCTGACCCGAAATCACCATTATAATCCAATTGGGCCTCATGCCCGATTTTATGAACCACTGGGCCCACGGCCCGATTTGTAAACCAACTGGGCCCGCAGCCCGACTTATAAACCAACTGGGCCCACGGCCCGAATTCGTAAATCAACTGGGCCCCTGGCCCGATAACATAACTCAAATGGGTCTCAGCCCGATTTCATACCAACTGGGCCCCCGGCCCGATTTCATTAACCAACTAGGCCCCTGGCCCGATTTTCAACTGAACTCCAAGTCCGAAATTTCCAACATAATTGGGCCTCAAGCCCGAGTTCATATTTCCAATTTCAAAACCATTTCATCACATTTTATCCAAGTCATAAATATGGAAAATCCATGTAAAACCGGAAAACCTCGATTTACGTGCAAGCACGTAAATCGCCTCGAAATACGTGAAACCGTACAATTTACCAACAACCAAATCAACATCACACAATCACAACCATAATCCATATAAAACATTTAAGCATGCATAGAATTTATAAAACCAAAGTCCACTCACATACCGTTTTAACCGTGTGCCTCGATACGCATGCCACCGGCCCTCCCGGGCCACACCACTATCACTGGGACTCCCAATCCTGTCCAAATCACATTAGAGGGTCACTAACCTCATCATTAACCTCCTATCAAAGTCCCGTAATTTTCCCGAATTTTTACTTATTTCTAAACTTAATTTAAAACCTTCGGACATCCCGAACACTATCGAGACGGTGTCCGATCGACACGAAACCAATTCCAAAATGTCCGTTACATTAAATAGGACAGAAGTCATATTGACCTCACCTCGAGATTCGTGCCCACGCGCCGCCACGCTCCGCCGTGAGTGGCTGCGCGTGAAACTCACGCGCCGTGAACAGTGTCACCGTTCAAACCCGTTTCTCTGATAAACGGGTCACCGTGACCCGCGGCCCAACCCGACTGGTTCTCAGTCAATTCTCAACCATTCTCAGTTCCGTTTGTTCCTACAAGATCGTCCAGGTTAGACTAAGGGTTCTGTGGGATTTAAAACTAGAAAACACGTCTAGATCGTACCTCCATGATCGAGAAGCTCACGGCCAAAACTCCACCGTCGACTGCTCCCAGCTCCGACCACCATTCCCTTCGAAAACGATCCCTACAGACTCGTTTCAACCCCTAGATCATCATCCTGGTCACTAGATCGATCGAAGAACGTTAAAACCCAACCTGCCATTTTTACCCGAAAACAGACTCACGGGTTCGAGGCTTACCTCGCCGCCGTGGCCACCAGCACGCCTAGTTCGACTCCAGGAACATCATTCACCTCTCCAAAACGATCAAACACCATCGCACAACGATTTCCAATTTCTGAGTTTCGGACCTCCCCTGTTTTTCCTCTCCGCCGCCAGCCTCGCCGTCTCCCGTCGTCTCCCGTCATCTCCCGTCATCTCTCAAGCCTCACCGTGCAGCTAATCTCTCACACCACCAACACAGAGGAGATTGGTGAGGTAGTTTGGACGTTTGGATGTTTTGGGCCTATTTGGTTCCTCTCGGGTCTGGGGGGTTTATGGGCTGCGCCGCCGTCCGTGGTGGTTGTTGCCGGCGTCTGGGGGTGGCTGGTGATTACCTGGTGCCGTCTGGTGTGTGAGGCTGGGCTGTGAGGTGATGATGTGCATGATCAAGGAAGGAAACCGTGCTCACGGTTTTGAGGGAGAATGAAAATGGGTGTGTGAGTTGTCTGATCAAATACAAGGGAAGGAAATGAATCAACGGCCCAGATTCAATCTCAGTTTAAAATGAAGGGTGAGGATTCCATGAGAGGAAATGATTACCTACACCAATGGCCAACAAGAACCCCTGATTTAGGGAATGTAAGGGATGGTGACACGTGGCATATATCCAAGGGTCCAGATTCGTTTTGAGTAAAGTAATCAGATATTATTATTATATTATTATTTTAGTCCGAGTCTCGGTTAATCGAGTTTACTTCCGTGACCATAACTTCGTCGTCGAATCTCCGATTTCGGCATGCCGCCTGTCGTTGGATTCGTATCGACGAAACCTACGTAACGGTCCTTGGCCCTCGCCCATTGGACCTCCCGGTCAGAAAGTCAACATTTGGCCCCTAATAAGCCAAATTACCAAAATACCCCTCAACTTCCGAACACCATAACTTTCTCTACGAATATCGGAATCGAACGTGCCACCTGTCTATGAACTCGTGACGTCCCGAACTACGTCACGGTCATCGGTCAAAGTCCGTTTGACCGCCCGATCAAAAAGTCAACATTTTGCCCACGACCAGGGGCAAAACGGTCATTTTGCACAATTTTTCCGATTCCGCCCTACTAACCACCGTTCAACCTCACCAATCAAGATTAATGACTAATCTAATCCCGGAATTCGGGACGGGTCGTTACAACCTTCCCTCCTTAATAAATTTCGTCCTCGAAATTCCAACCGCTCTAATCTCAACGTACTTCCCTCCTTAATATGTTTCGCTCTCGAAACTCGCTTACCCTGATTCCACAAACACCCCGTGGAAAGTGGAATCGACCACGCAACACGTGTACACCCGTACACCAACTACTTAGACAAAACTTGTCTACACCCAAACGTACCACTAATACTCAAAACGCAACGATTACATTCGACCCCGTCGAATGACTGAAACTACTTGTTTCGAATTTGACACCACTTGTCCAAGCTACCCTTTCGTTGACGCAACAACTCGACGGTTCCTTTCCCACTCCCACTAGGAGTCAGCTGACCCCACTCAACGATCTATGTTGACACATCCTGACAAACTGTCACCACACAGTTGTTGTCAGTCGAAAACTGACACCAGACTCACTCGTGGCTACACATGCCACCAACGTACTCGACTCACCAATACCCTTACCGACATTTTACACGACCTGTGTGTAATTAAACACATCGGAATTACCATGACCCATTGCATAGTATCCAATGTCCGATCCTCGACCTCGACTAATCCCAGGGTATCGGAACCAATCCGACTACCAACACGTTCACCGACACACCCCAGGTATATCCCGTATACCGTAACTAGACATCACAAGTCTACACGGTATTGTACCTCGACCCAAGTACGAAGTACACACATCTACCTAATAACTAGACTACAACCACCTAGGTCATAGCCGAACGCGTTCCAATAATGGAGTACGTTTGCCCAATCCAGCATGAGACAAATCGAAACTCCACCCAACATCTAGTTCCACTTCCGAATCTGAATCCGCAACCTCGTAAGAAATCCCGGATCCAAACCCAGATATCCCATTTTAATTCATATCCAAATCCGAATCTGAAATCATTATTCCGTAAGCTAGCATTTGGAATAATCATTCCGTACCCAAATCCAGAAATATACTTTCAAGTTTCAAAATCGAATCCTGAATCGTCACCCAGAAATTCGATTCCGAATCCCGAAATCTCATTTGCATTCACCAGGACACACCAAAACCGAACCTACTGGTTACCTGCTCAATACACTTGATTGAATTCATAGGGAAGCCAATCCAACCTCCACATGTCTAAGGTTGACAATGTCCGACCAGTCGGAAACCTACTCACTCGAGTAAGATACCATACAGGCTCCACTTTGAAAAGAAGTTAAACCCCGCCGTTTACGACTCACATACCCAAGTTTGTATCGATCCTTATCTTTCCACCTAGGAAAACCAAGGGTGATCCAAAATGATGACGTCAAAACTCATCCTACGTGGATGCAACAAAACTCACTGCACTCACCACGCCATGTGACACCACATCGTCTGCCACCAAGTAGAAAATGAGAAATCTTGTTTACCTAATTTCGAATACGTAGCTCCTCCTAATGACCCACAAATACACATGGGCCCACCAACCAATACACGCTCAACGTACTGGTAACTACACTCAACGTCTGCCAGGGCAGAGAACAAGAAGTCAACCCCTATGACTTCGGAATACCAATCACCCAAAAACGAGCACCACTCTCGTTCCCCAATCACAACTTTCCTCAAAACTAAGGTTCCAACCACCAGACTTCCTACCTCCTCAATTCACTTGGACAATCCCGTGTCCACAACCGATCCGTTATTGTTTCATCCGCACATCAGGGACGTCCCAATGGTCACACCAGGGCAGGGGAGGTTGTGGCAGGATGGGTCCTGCCAACCCCGTGACCCCTCGTGGAGCCCACAACCCTGCCAACCCTGGCTGGAGTCCCTGACTGGAGCCCCTTACTGGTTAAGGATTTCGTCCCCAACCTGCCATGTGTGACCCACAAACCTACTCACCCAACCTCCCCTGTTTTTCCTCTCCGCCGCCAGCCTCGCCGTCTCCCGTCGTCTCCCGTCATCTCCCGTCATCTCTCAAGCCTCACCGTGCAGCTAATCTCTCACACCACCAACACAGAGGAGATTGGTGAGGTAGTTTGGACGTTTGGATGTTTTGGGCCGATTTGGTTCCTCTCGGGTCTGGGTGGTTTATGGGCTGCGCCGCCGTCCGTGGTGGTTGTTGCTGGCGTCTGGGGGTGGCTGGTGATTACCTGGTGCCGTCTGGTGTGTGAGGCTGGGCTGCGAGGTGATGATGTGCATGATCAAGGAAGGAAACCGTGCTCACGGTTTTGAGGGAGAATGAAAATGGGTGTGTGAGTTGTCTGATCAAATACAAGGGAAGGAAATGAATCAACGACCCAGATTCAATCTCAGTTTAAAATGAAGGGTGAGGATTCCATGAGAGGAAATGATTACCTACACCAATGGCCAACAAGAACCCCTGATTTAGGGAATGTAAGGGATGGTGACACGTGGCATATATCCAAGGGTCCAGATTCGTTTTGTGTAAAGTAATCACATATTATTATTATATTATTATTTTAGTCCGAGTCTCGGTTAATCGAGTTTACTTCCGTGACCATAACTTCGTCGTCGAATCTCCGATTTCGGCATGCCGCCTGTCGTTGGATTCGTATCGACGAAACCTACGTAATGGTCCTTGGCCCTCGCCCATCGGACCTCCCGGTCAGAAAGTCAACATTTGGCCCCTAATAAGCCAAATTACCAAAATACCCCTCAACTTCCGAACACCATAACTTTCTCTACGAATGTCGGAATCGAACGTGCCACCTGTCTATGAACTCGTGACGTCCCGAACTACGTCACGGTCATCGGTCAAGATCCGTTTGACTGCCCGGGAGTAATGATGTTATAAAAGGATTTAATAAAACTGTTTTCCATATACCATCTGGATACAAGGATATATGATGGTCTCCTCCAGATGTCTGGGACACTGGGGAAGTCATGGTGCATTGCCTGCGAGGGGTCATTATACGGAGCAAGCCGGACCGTATGATGACTCAGGAGCAGGATTGCTATGATTGACGTCAGGGATGTCAGACATCAGGGATGTCAGATATATGGACCCGGAGAGACCCCGGGCAGCACGCGTAGCTTATGAAACCGTGAGATATGACGTCAGGGACGTCAAGCGTCTGGGACGCAAAGCATCTGGGATGCTGGTGATGGTAATGGTAAAATATGGATTAATGGATCTATGAAATGGCTTTTCGGTTGGATATGTGTTATGTGGTAAAAAATGGATTATTGGTTATGAAATGGTATGTAGGGTCGAGGGACCCCTAAATGGTTTTGGATTTTTGAATTGATGTTCATTATGGTCGTGGGTGGTGACCCACATGGTTTTAATATGTATAGTGGTGGTATTCCACAGTTTTGGGCTGAGTTCCCACACTTGGTTTTTGGTTAACGGTTTTTGGGCTAAGGCCCTAAGGGCTCGGTTGAGCAAACATTTTGGTTACTGGTTTTTGTGGGCATGCATACGTTTTTATTGGAGGGCATAAATGTCTTATAAATGTATTTGGTAAACTTATTGGTTTTTGTCCACTCACAGCTTTTGGTTTTAATGCCCTTCAGGTTGATTACGGATTCGATTGCAGCAGAGACTCGGACATTGCACACCTCCTCCATCGATCCTTGCGCACTCTGGATGCCCCGTTTGGGCAGTGGCTCTTGCTTATCCCTTGTCCGACACCCCTTGTTGGACGGGAGCAGGGCACATTCCACGGTAATCCGGGGGATTGGGGATAGGTCCTGTCAACTTGGTATCAGAAGCACGGTTGCTCTTTTGTGTGCGCAGGTCGAGGGTGTGATGTCTCATTGGATTCGTTATCAACCTGATAGATAGTTTTTGGGTTTGGATAGTGCATAGATTATGATTGGCCCGATACGCCGTGCATTAATGTGATTCGACCCAAGTGGGGTTGATTGTGATGAACTGGTATTGTGGGACCGTCGGTTCGGTCATGTAATATTTGATTTTGGTGCTGCTAGGTGCAGCCAGGTTCGGGGAACCTTATTGAGTAATGGTCTAAAAATGTGAACCCTTGTGGAGGTTTCTAGTGTGAGGGATGTTGGTTCATCGGAGTTGGCCGATGACCTAGTGGTGGAACCCACGTTGATGGGATGGTAGGATTGGATTTGACGTCTATACGATGTCTAGACCGCGGGGTCGGTCAGGTTGTGAATTTTATATTACGAAAAGTGGTTGGGTTCGGTTGAACCATAGGGTGTGATTGTGGAACCCTGGTATTAAAAAGGTAACCCTTAATTGCGATTAGTGGATGAGAACTTGTGCTGCGACGAGCGGTTGAGGTCATGAATGACCATGTGGATGACTCTGGTGAGTCTAGTCAGAACTATGGGATTCGATTTACGGATACGGTTCTGAGATAAATTATGGAATCCCGTGTTGGATCGGGTATTGGGGTGATGTGTGGATGCGGATCTCGATAGCAATGACAGTTAGTCGGGAGTCTCCACCATAAATCAACTGGGCCCACGGCCCGATTTGTAAACCAACTGGGACCACGACCCAAATTCGTAAATCAACTGGGCCCCTGGCCCGATAGCATAACTCAAATGGGTCTCAGCCCGATCTCATACCAACTGGGCCCCCGGCCCGATTTCATTAACCAACTGGGCCCCTGGCCCGATTTTCAAATGGACTCCAAGTCCGAAATTTCCAACATAATTGGGCCTCAAGCCCGAGTTCATATTTCCAATTTCAAAACCATTTCATCACATTTTATCCAAGTCATAAATATGGAAAATCCATGTAAAACCAGAAAACCTCGATTTACGTGCAAGCACGTAAATCGCCTCGAAATACGTGAAACCGTACAATTTACCTACAACCAAATCAACATCACACAATCACAACCATAATCCATATAAAACATTTAAGCATGCATAGAATTTTAAAACCAAAGTCTACTCACAGACCGTTTTAACCGTGTGCCTCGATACGCGTGCCACCGGCCCTCCCGGGCCACACCACTATCACCGGGACTCCCAATCCTGTCCAAATCACATTAGAGGGTCACTAACCTCATCATTAACCTCCTATCAAGGTCCCGTAATTTTCCCGAATTTTTACTTATTTTTAAACTTAATTTAAAACCTTCGGACATCCTGAACACTATCGAGACGGTGTCCGATCGACACGAAACCAATTCCAAAATGTTCGTTACATTAAATAGATTAAAAGTCATGTTGACCTCACCTCGAGTTTCGTGCCCACGCGCCGTCACGCGCCGCCGTGAGTGGCTGCGCGTGAAACTCAGGCGCCGTGAACAGTGTCACCGTTCAAACCCGTTTCTCTGATAAACGGGTCACCGTGACCCGCGGCCCAACCCGACTGGTTCTCAGTCAATTCTCAACCATTCTCAGTTCTGTTTGTTCCTACAAGATCGTCCAGGTTAGACTAAGGGTTCTGTGGGATTAAAAACTAGAAAACACGTCTAGATCGTACCTCCATGATCGAGAAGCTCACGGCCAAAACTCCACCGTCGACTGCTCCCAGCTCCGACCACCATTCCCTTCGAAAACGATCCCTACAGACTCGTTTCAACCCCTAGATCATCATCCTGGTCACTAGATCGATCGAAGTACGTTAAAACCCAACCTGCCATTTTTACCCGAAAACAGACTCACGGGTTCTAGGCTTACCTCGCCGCCGTGGCTCCCGCCGTGGCCACCAGCACGCCTAGTTCGACTCCAGGAACATCATTCACCTCTCCAAAACGATCAAACACCATCCCACAACGATTTCCAATTTCTGAGTTTCGGACCTCCCCTGTTTTCCCTCTCCGCCGCCAGCCTCGCCGTCTCCCGTCGTCTCCCGTCATCTCCCGTCATCTCTCAAGCCTCACCGTGCAGCTAATCTCTCACACCACCAACACAGAGGAGATTGGTGAGGTAGTTTGGACGTTTGGATGTTTTGGGCCGATTTGGTTCCTCTCGGGTCTGGGGGGTTTATGGGCTGCGCCGCCGTCCGTGGTGGTTGTTGCCGGCGTCTGGGGGTGGCTGGTGATTACCTGGTGCCGTCTGGTGTGTGAGGCTGGGCTGTGAGGTGATGATGTGCATGATCAAGGAAGGAAACCGTGCTCACGGTTTTGAGGGAGAATGAAAATGGGTGTGTGAGTTGTCTGATCAAATACAAGGGAAGGAAATGAATCAACGGCCCAGATTCAATCTCAGTTTAAAATGAAGGGTGAGGATTCCATGAGAGGAAATGATTACCTACACCAATGGCCAACAAGAACCCCTGATTTAGGGAATGTAAGGGATGGTGACACGTGGCATATATCCAAGGGTCCAGATTCGTTTTGAGTAAAGTAATCAGATATTATTATTATTATATTATTATTTTAGTCCGAGTCTCGGTTAATCGAGTTTACTTCCGTGACCATAACTTCGTCGTCGAATCTCCGATTTCGGCATGCCGCCTGTCGTTGGATTCGTATCGACGAAACCTACGTAACGGTCCTTGGCCCTCGCCCATCGGACCTCCCGGTCAGAAAGTCAACATTTGGCCCCTAATAAGCCAAATTACCAAAATACCCCTCAACTTCCGAACACCATAACTTTCTCTACGAATATCGGAATCGAACGTGCCACCTGTCTATGAACTCGTGACGTCCCGAACTACGTCACGGTCATCGGTCAAGATCCGTTTGACCGCCCGATCAAAAAGTCAACATTTTGCCCACGACCAGGGGCAAAACGGTCATTTTGCACAATTTGTCCGATTCCGCCCTACTAACCACCGTTCAACCTCACTAATCAAGATTAGTGACTAATCTAATCCCGGAATTCGGGACGGGTCGTTACACTCTGTGTTTTGCTTCGACTTTGGGAGGTGAGATTTAGACCTTGATTTCGTGTTTTAATTACATGAATCGATTGTTTAGAGTGGGACGAAACTAATAGGATAGGAAGGACTGAAATTGGACTTGAAAATGGACAAAACCGCCACCGCTGGTTCAACTGGACCGGCCTGAACCGAACCGGTGTGGACCCGGTTCGGCAGAGGTTGAAGATGAACAGTATTGGGCGCGTGGCTCTCACATGCAGCCCCTTTGGGCGGTGTGTGAGGGTGCGTGGGGGCCTTTTGGGGAAGTTTCTAACATGACTTTTAAAGTATTCGATGTAACGAATATTTTGGCGCTGGTTTCGAGTCAATCGGACATCACCTCGATATGTTTCGGGATGTCCGAAGGTTTTAGGCCTCGGTTAAAAATAGTTACAAAATACGGGAAAATTATGGGGCTTTAGTATGACCTTTGTGAAGTGGTTAGTGACCTTGGTATGGGATTTGGACTGGTTCGGAAAAGCCGAGAATAGAAGATTAGCCGGGGAAGCTTTAGTGCGCGCGTATCGAGGCGACGATGCTATGGTTTGTGAGTGGACTTTGCTTTCTAACTCTTGATGCATGCATATATGTTTTAATATGTTTTCATATGTGTTTCTATGATTTGATTTATGATCTTGATGCTTTACGCTTTTGCACGTTTTTTGAGATATTTACGGGATTTCACGTTTTACGAGATTTCGAACGATCTTGTGATGTGAGCTTGGTTTTAAAGACTTGATTTTGGGATTTGACATACGATTCGATTTCAATGATGTTGAAATAGATTTCAAAAAAGTGATTTCGGGCTTGGAGCCCTATTCATGAGCTTTCGGTTTTGAAACTTGATTTCAGATTTGGTTTTGCGATTTGGAAAGGAAGTCTGGATTTGGGTTCGGGATGATGGTTCCGGATTCTAGCTTACGGAATCATTGTTGCGAATTTGACTGTGGATTTTCTGTGGTTTTCACTGATTGAATGAAATTGGTTTTGAGTTTAAAGACTCGGAAAACCCACTGGATATGGTTTTGAGTTTAAAGACTCGGATTGATTGACCGGGGGGGGGGGGGGGGGGGGGAGGAGAGGGCCCTGGATTGATATGTTTTGAGTTTAAAGACTTGGTATATGTTTTGAGTTTAAAGACTATGTGATTGTGATGCCCCCCATGTCTTGTGATTGTGTTTTGAGTTTAAAGACTCGGATATCCCGGGAAGGCCTGGCTATTTGCGCATTGTGTTTTCAGTTTAAAGACTCTGGCGCACTTGAGATCCAGTAAATTGTATGATTGATATTTTCACTGGTTTTTCCCTGGTCTTCTGATGTTTTGGGCAGTGGCTCGGATGAAGTGGATTTGACGAGTTTTGAGACTGAGTTCCCGGATTTGAGATTGATTTGAGATTTGAGGCTGAGGCCTCTATTGGAATAACGGTTTTAATACAGGATTTCAAATGGTTTTTCTTGGATGGTTTTTGATATGAGGTTTTTGAGATGAGTGATTTCATGACTTGACTTGATATGCATGCATTGGTTTTTGCGTGGAGGGTATAAACGTACTTGTTTTATTGAACTGTTTTTAAACTTATACTTTATTTTTGTCCACTCACAGTCTTTTCATGTTTTCGATACACTCCAAGTTGTTGTAGCACGGGTTGTTGATCGAGAGAGACAGAGACATCACACCCGCGATCCATTTTCGATACACTCCAGGTTGTTGCGCCACGGTATACTCTGGGAAGACCGATTACTTTTCGGATGAATGGATCGAGAATCCCTTATCCCACTTACGTGTCGCATGAAGGTTGGACGTCGGTTTAGCCTTCGTGTCATGCGTAAGTTAGACGGGATCAGGATTCAGCCCTTAATCCCGGGGAGATTAGGGGTGGGTCCTGACAATTGGTATCAGAGCGAGGTTTCGTATGTTCTGCGTGAGGTTTGGTTCCCAAAGTCGTAGGTTCATCGACTTGGGTGGTGTGATGCTACTGTGGATGTGATGTCTCGACGTGGAACAACCCGTTAGCAACCTGGACGCGATAGTGATAGTACGTTCGTTTGTGGTTAGTTAGCGGCGATTGTTAAGTGCTAGGGTGATGCGTTGCCCGATACGCAATTGGATGTGTTGTTGCTGGATTTGGATCAGAAAGAATAGCGTGTTGGACCATAAGGCCGAATGTTTGCCAGTGTGACTAACCTGGACGGTAGCCGGTGAGCTACGGATAAGTAGGTTGGTCGGCTCGAGGGGCCTGAGAGTAGCTCGTTGAGTTAGTGAGATACGTAGGCTAAGGATGCCAGTTGGCCGGTTTGGCCGGATAGTGTTTGGATGTTGATCGTATGGACTGGTGACCCTTTTGGTCAGTTTTGTTGGAATTGGACTTGTACGGATACGAGTAGCCGGATGCCTCGAGTGGCAAAGTTTAGGAACTACTTTGAGACCTGAGAAATTTCCCCCTAGCGAGAGTTGCTGGTTGACGGTTGCGATGACCTGAGTAGTGGGAGGGTCATACACTAGTGGAAATTGCGGGTTTGGATAACCTGGACAACGGGGATGATTTGAGGAAACCCGTGGGATTACTGGATTGTAGTGAGAAGTACCTGAAGGAAACCGTGAGTTGGGGTTTGTGGTATCGTAGTCCTTGTGGTTTTGGCCGACTTACGGTCGGATTAGAGATGGTGCTGCTAGGTGCAGCCGAGGTTGTGGGTGCCTAGTGGATGACTCTGGACGAGGGTTCGTACTAAGAGTGAGGTAGGGATGACCATGGGTAGGTCATGTATCAGGACGAACGGGGAGGATGTCGTTGGTTGATTAGAGTAGTGCAGTGGAAGCACAGTGGACCTAGGCTTCGTGTTGGATCGGGCTAGGTTGGTATGGATGGGTTTGACCATCAGTGGGATTAATTTCGTGGACTCATCCTGATGTGTTAGAAATGCTGAGGTTGGCATTTGGGTAATGTCGAGGCCCGTGCTTAGAAATTTTTGAGATTGGGTGATCGACGGCTTCGAGGGTAGTTACTGAGGAGTCCGAGGTTCGTAAACGTTGATTGTGATTCCGAGAGTTGGTGACTTGTATCCTCGCAGGTGCTTGGGGTGGAACCTCGGGCAAGAGGTGATACGATCATTTGAAGGAGTGATGATTGATACCTTTTTCGGATGTGCATATACAGTAATTAACCGACATGTGAGTGGGTTGGGTGCGGACACGTGGTCGTGATCCGTAGAAATTGAGGACCACCTAAGGCCAGTGGAGTTGAGTTGGAAAACTCGTGGTTGAAATGCCAGGATTTGTAAACCCCCCTTAACTTGTGTTGTGTTCCGAAGTAGAGAAGTACTTGGTGACGCTGAGTGTAGCGAGTGTTAGGAGATTGTTTTAAGATGGATTATAGTCGTTGTGATGGCATGGTTGGGGACCATTGTGAGTTCCATTGAAGGATGACGGAAGGAAATGAGAAATGAGCGACTATAACTGATCGATATGAGGTTATTGAAGAGAACCCACAATCTAGACGTGCGGTATATAAGTCGATTGGATTGGATGCAGTGGCTTGAAAAATAGTTAGTATGAGGAGATGACAAGACAGAGATTGGATATGTTGAGGAAAGTGCTCTATCTTGTAGTAGTGGTGCGTACCTAGTGATAGTCGAGCTGTGAGAATCGGTTGGTGTGGTGTTGGGGATATCGCGGGAATGAGATGGATTTGTAATGACCCTAGTGCGATTGTCTCGATGTACTAGAAGTTGGTTGAGTTAATTCACAAGGAAAGATGTGGTGACAGTCTAGGCACTGTCAGGATATTTTGGATTGGCAGGTGCTAGACACTGGGTAGGAGACCCAGGTGTAAGATCAGTTGGATTTCTCCCCGCTGGTTACAGAGGTACGAGATGTGAAATTTCGGGACAAAATTCTTTTTAAGGAGGGTAGATTGTAACAACCCGTGCTGGGAGTCAGGATTGGATTAGAGTTTAATGACGGATTAACGAAGAGAATGGGTGATTAGTTGGACACTTTTGGACGGACGGGACAGAATGACAATTTTTCCCCTAGAATGGGAAAAATGTTGACTTTTAGTTCAGAAGGTCAATTGGGCATTGACCGATGACCATGACGTAGTTTGGGACGTCACGAGTCCGTAGACAGGTGGCATGCCCGATTCTGACATCCGGGGAGGAAGTTATGATGTTCGGAAGATTGAGGCCATTTTGGTAATTTGGTTAAAAGAGGGGAATTTGTTGACTTTTAGTTTGACCATTAGTTTTCATGCAAACCGAGGACCGTTAGATAGGTCTCGATGTCCTGAGTACAATGACAGGCGACACGCCTTTATCGGACTTCGGACGGTTAAGATATGGGTCTAGAAAGGTGAAGGGCAAAATGGTAATTTGGACTTACAGGGGTATTTTGGTCTTTTACTCCTTGGGCTTTGTGTAACCAGATAAGGACACATGGATTAAATTAATTGATATTTTGGGGCTGTGTTCGCACGGAGGTTGACACCTGGTGTGATTCTAGTGGGTTCTAACCACTTTCACCGTTCATTTTAAATCGTGTGGGTCGGTTAACCGTGCAAGGAGAGAAACAGAGACCATGATACAGTGAGGCAATCGATCGGTTTCAGTGAGTGTGTGAGTCCTTGTGATCAAGTGAGTGTGAGCAGAGAGATGTTGAGAGGCTGGTGAGTGTTCTGGGTGAGAGTTGTGTGATGAAGGTTGAGAGGAAAGTGAGAAATCCAGAAAAAACAGAGAGGTTATCGTGCACGGCTGATTTTTCAATCGATCAAGTCAATCGATTCTGGGTTTGTGGCGGTGTTCAGAGGGCAGAGGTGAGACGATAGGAAGGGCTGGACCACGGTGGAGCTCACGGCGGTGCACAGAACGGGTAAGTTTCCCCTGGTTCCCCTGTTTTTCAGTTTGGGTACAAATTGAGAGTCGTGAAGTTTGGGGACTGGATGATTGTTTGTGTTGCTTCTTGCAGCTTAAAGAAGTTCCTGCCAAGGTTAGGAGCTCGAAACCGTGACAGGAGGAGTGACTGGTGGCCGGAATTCGAAGGTCGTTTTTCTCTGTGTTTTTCTTCGACTTTGGGAGGTGAGATTTAGACCTTGATTTCGTGTTTTAATTACATGAATTAATTGTTTAGAGTGGGACGAAACTAATAGGATAGGGATGACTAAAATTGGACTTGAAAATTGGACAAAACCGCCCTCGCCGGTTCAACTGGACCGGCTTGAACCGAACCGGTCTGGACCCGGTTCGGCAGAGGTTGAAGATGAACTGTGTTGGGCGGGTGGCTCCCATGCGCAGCCCCTTTGGATGGCACTTGAGGGTGCGTGGGACCCCTTTTTGACAGGACCCGTCCCAACTGGACGTCAAAAACCGTACCCGGTCCTGCTCCCGTCTGACAGGTCAACTGAAAGTCCGAAACTACCCTTCAGTACCTGCCAGACAACGGAATTTTTGCGCCTGTGCCCGCACATACCTCCAAACCTCACGATTCAATGATGAACACCAAGAACACCCGTCCATTGTTCATCCCTCGAACCCCATCAATTTCGATCGATATCCCTAAATTGATTCAACCAAAAACTTCCATGGACTCAGTAAAACCTTTCCCCCAACTCAATTGCATCAATCCATTGCTCAATCTTCACGACTCAACTCGAACATCCGTACACTGTGCAACCATGGAGTTCAGCCAATCACAACCGTTTTCTTTCAATTGATCCTTCCAGAAGCATCGTGGGATCCTCAGGAACGTAATCCCCAGCTCAATTTCATCCATCGAAGCCTCCAATTCCTCGACTCAATCTCGAATTTCCTCCTCTGTCACCAAGTGTGTTCAGAGCCAAAACGTTGCCAATTCTTCGTGTTTTTGATGTGGATCGACTCGTACTGATCTCAGGAAGCTAACTCGAGCTTCAATTCCACTCCTCACGGCTCAATTCGCAACAATTGAATTTTCCCCCCAAAATTTCTAAAATTCGAAACCCAGAATTCCTCACACTCACAACCCCTCGTGTTTCCCTTGTTAGTCCAGTCATTCCAACTCTCATTTTTCTCACAAAAACGGCAGAGAAAGGGAGCCAATTCTCCCAGTTCATTCCATTTGCCCCAAAATGTGCACGGTTTGAAGAAATTTCAAAGAAAATAAAGGAAAATGGTGGAGAACATGATGATTAGGGGTGATGATGGTGTTGGGAGGGAAACATGGAGCTAGAAACAAGGGATGGGTGACACTTGTCACTCATCCTGATGTGCACAGTCACCGGGTACTGTTCACATTAAAATATTATTTTAATCCCGGTTCGTTCGGTTAATCGAGCCTGATTCCGTGACCATAACTTCGTCGTCGAATCTCCGATTTCGGCATGCCGCCTGTCGTTGGATTCGTATCGACGAGACCTACGTAACGGTCCTTGGCCCTCGCCCATCGGACCTCCCGATCAAAAAGTCAACATTTGGCCCCTAATATGCCAAATTACCAAAATACCCCTCAACTTCCGAACATCATAACTTTCTCTACGAATGTCGGAATTGAACGTGCCACCTGTCTATGAACTCGTGACGTCCCGAACTACGTCATAGTCATCGGTCAAAGTCCATTTGACCGCCCGAACTAAAAGTCAACATTTTACCCACGCCAGGGGCAAAACGGTTATTTTGCACGTTTCGTCCGATTTCACTCAACTAATCCCCGATTAGTCATTCTAATTCATAATTAATTAATATTCAATCCCGATATTCGGGATGGGTCATTACACTTTTGGGGAAGTTTTCAACATGATTTTTAAAGTATTCGATGTAACCAACATTTTGGCGCTGGTTTCAAGTCAATCAGACATCGTCTCGATATGTTTCGGGATGTCCGAAGGTTTTAGGCCTCGGTTAAAAATAGTTAAAAATACGGAAAAATTATGGGGCTTTAGTATGACCTTTGTGAAGTAGTAGTGACCTTGGTATGATATTTGGACAGGTTTGGGAAGGCCGAGAATAGCGGATTAGCAGGGGAAGCTTTAGTGCGCGCGTATCGATGCGACGACGCTATGGTCTGTGAGTGGACTTTGCTTTCTAACTCTTGAGCATACATATATTGACAGGACCCATCCCAATCCCCCTGGGATTAGTGTGGGATGACCCTGCTCCCGTCTGACACGAAGTGTCAGACAAGGGATATTTTCGTCCTTTGCCCTCCCGGGTTATCAGAGTACGCCAGGATCCGGAGGAGGTATGTGATATGTTGGTCTCTGCTACAGTCCACATCCGATGTCAACCTGAAGGGCAGTCAAAACATTAAAAGCTGTGAGTGGACAAAACCAAAGTTTGTAAAAACATTTCATAAGAAGACATTTGTACCCTTCACTAAAAAGCATGCATGCATTCGAAAACCATTTATCCAAAAGAAACCATATGTGGGACTAAGCCCAAAACCATACTGAATTAGACCATACGTGCCACTGCCCAAAACCTGTGTAAACACACATCATACATCATATAGCATACGTCATATATACATATAATTCACACAACCAATCATGTCACGGTTTCCAAAGCTACGCGCGTGCTACTCGGGGTCTTAAACCCAAGTCTTCTCAAAGTCAAAGTCAATGTCTGTCGACCACTGACCCTACCCGAGGTTATAGTAACTAGCCTTCTTGAGAGTAAGGAACCCAACTGGGGCGACTGCACTCAGTCGGTGCTCCGTGACTACTCCGGGGTCCACCTAGGCCAACGACCCTCCCCGGAGGAGATAGAACAAGTAAAGGAAGGTATATGAATATATATATATATATATATATATATAAATACATAACATAAACATTCATGCCCGGTTCCCCTGAACCGTCATAATCCATAACATCCATTATATTCATATACATATAGACAACATCCTCCATGACCGGTTCCCATAAACCGTCATGTACCACAATGACCTGACAAAGGTTCATGCCGGTTGCCATAAACCGTCATGTACCACAATGACATTTCCAGAGTTCATGCCGGTTCCCATAAACCGCCATGAACTTGGAAATCCATCTAGGGTCCCTGACCCGAAATCATCAGTGTAAAACAACTTGGTCTCGTGCCCGAACATATGACTCAACTGGGCACCGTGCCCGATATCTAAGGGTCAATCACGACTCTGATCATTGTGATGCGTGCAACCATCCATCCAGAACCGCCCCCAATTCTGGTATGTCACCGTGAACGTATCAACCGATGCGACCACCACAAGATCATGGTGCACTCATCACCGATCGATATCCTGAACCGTCAGCACTCCAAAGTCGAGCCTCCCCAGGCTGCCCGACCACGAATCGTGCATCGTGACCTCTCCAGAAGGAACACATCCCAATCCGGAGGCGAGCGTCATATCGTTGATCGCCGAGCACATAGCACCCGTCGCGACCACGATTTAGACCCGAAGGTCGTAACTAGAGTCATATGCCCGAGACCAAACCAAATGGGTCTCATACCCGAGTTTATCCTTTTAGAAATCTAAAACATTTCATTTAGACCAATAAAGGAATACAGACCCGTATAGGCACCGCATAGGGCCGAAACCTCGAAATATGTGCCTATACGTATTCACACATCCAAATGCACTCATGGCATCACAAAAAAGTATTTAAAACATATAATAAACATTTATGCATGCACCAATTTAGAAAACAAGGTCCACTCATAGACCGTCCGAGCTGTCGTATCGATTTGCGTGCCGTAGGCTCTCCCGAGTCGATCACTGTCACCGGGACTCCCAAACCTGTCCAAATTGTAATAGAAGGTTACTAACTACTTAATTCACCTCCTATCAAAGCCCCGTAATTTTCCCGAACTTTAACTATTTTTAAACCAACCCTAAACCTTCCGACACCCCGAAACCTATCGAAATGATGTCCGATTGATGCGAGAGCAGTCCCAAAATCTTCGTTACATCGAATAGAAGATTTCATATGTTAAACATTTTCCCAAATTATGGTCCACGTGCCCTGACGCGCCCCTAGAAGGCTCAGAACACTATACATCATCTTCATGCTCACGTGAACCGGGCACTGTTCACAAGTACTGATCACCGTCACTATTTTTGGACCGGTTCAGGGTCCATTTTAGGTCCATTTCATTCCCTTTTGATCCTAATACCTTCCTACATTCATTTCCTACCTTTTAGGCATTAAAAACTGAAGAAAACTCACCAAAAGTCAACGTTTTACCCACGTTAGGGGCAAAACGGTCATTTCGCATCGTTCGTCCGATTTCGCCTAACTAATCACCGATTAGCCTCACTAATCGTGATTAGTCACTAATCTAATCTAGGAATTTGGGACGGGTCGTTACAACCTTCCCTCCTTAATTAATTTTGTCCTCGAAATTCCAACTGACCTAATCTAACTGTTCTTCCCTCCTTAATTTAGTTTCGTTCTCGAAACTCCAACTATTCTGATTCCACATCCACCCCGTGGAAAGTAGAATAGACCTCGAAACTCGTGTAAACTCGTACACCAACTAACCAACATAAAACTCGTATGCGACCAGACATACACTAACACTCACGTCGTATCGACTACATTCGACCACGTCGAATGACAGTAGTCATACGTTCCGAATTGACACTACTTGTCAAATCTACCAAGTCACTGACACAAACACTCGAAGGTTCTTTCCTCAATCACCAACTATCCTGATGTCTACTCCCACCGGGAGTCATCAGACCTCAGTCAACGATCCTCGTTGACACCTCCGAGAAACCGTCACCACTTGACAGTCGTCAGTCGAAAACTGACACTATACCCACTTGTGGTTATACTAACCACCAACTCACTCAACATGAGTACACGTATACCAACAAAACACTTCACTCAATCTGTGTGTAACTAGTCCCATCAGAAATACCATGACCCACTGCACAGTATCCAATGTCTAGTTCACGACCTCGACTAATCCAATGGTATCGGAACCAATCCGTCTACCAACGCGTTCACCAACCTACTACTAGTATATCCTATATACCGTCACCAGGCACCACAAGTCTGCCCGGTATCGTACCTCGAACAACGTACAAGGTACATACAACTACCTATCAATCAGCCTACAACCACCAAGGTTGTAGTCAATCACGTTTCTATAATGGAGTTCATATGTCCAATCCAGTATTAGACAAATCGAAACTCCGACCCATTATCCATTTCCAAATCCGAATCCGAATCTGCAATTTTTTAAGAAATCCCGAATCCAAACCCAGAAATCATATCCATAATCACGTCCAAATCCGAATTCGAAATCATCATTCCGTAAGCAAGCATTTGGAATAACCATTCCGAACCCAAATCCATAAAAGGAAATCCACTGTCAAGCTCCAGAATCAAATCTTGAATGGTCATCCAGAATCCGATTCCAAAACCCAAATCCAGGAATCCTCTTTCAAGTTCCAAAATCAAATCCTGAATCGTCATCCAGAAATCTAATTCCAAAACCTGAAATTTCGTTGTCGTCTACCGAGACGCATTATATCCAAACCTATCGGATACATGTTCAACCGATTACCACATGTTCAACCGATTACCACAATACAATCGACTGACTTCATAGGGAAGCCAATCCCAATATCAACACGTCTTTAAGGCTGACCATATCCGACCACGTCGGAAAACTACTCACCTGAGTAGTATACCATACGGGATTCACTTCGAAAAGAAGTTCAGTCCTATCACGCTTCACTCAAACATCCCAGTAAAAGTGATAAACTTTCCAACTATCTGGATCATCAAAATCACGATCCAGATCCATCACTACGTCAACCAACCATAGACGTCACGATCGAGAATCGTCACGACGCCCCAAAATCCTCAACCATTTCCCACATCTAAACAGATTAGTCAACGACGAGACACGCCGAGACTGTAGGTTCTCACTGATTACCTCGTATCAATCCTTGACATTCCACCTAGGAAAATCCAAAGATGATCCAAAACAATGACATCAAAATCCATCATACGTGAATGCAACCAAAACTCGATGCACTCACCACGTCACTTAACCCAACATCGTCTGCCACCAAGCAGAAAATGAGAAATCTCAGTCACCTAACTTCGATTTACTCAATTCCTCCTGATGACCCAAAACAAATCCCGAGTCCACCAACCAATACACGATCACCATACTGGTGACTCAACCATCGTCTACCGTCATCTACCGTCATCTACCACGGTAGAATCTGAGAAGTCGCCTTAATGACTTCGAAATACCCAATACCAATGTGGAAAACCCGCATCCCATTCGTCACCTCAATCGCAACCTCTCGCGATTCCGAAGTTCCAACCAGCTTGGAAACAACATACTCCGACATCAACCACGTGTCCCCTAACCAATTTAACTCTATTTGAGATCCACTCTGGGACCACAAATACCGAACATATGCCCATCACGACGGATGTGACTTAACGTCATCACAAACACCGGCACCAGCACCAGCGCTAGTACTAGTACACCACCTGTCAGTATGAACACAAAGTGTGCCAATCAGACAACTCTGGATCACCGCTCATACCGAGCGACGACCCCGTACCACTACTCGAATAGGAGAAACTCTGCCTCCCTCGTACCTAACAATTCTGGGTACAATCACCCTGATAACTCATATGAGAAAATGAAACGTCGCCTGAATGTCCCCAATTCCCAACAATCGTAACTACGACCCCTCTCGGTAGTAGCGCCTGCCACAAACTCGTTCGTACCGAACTACAAGACAACGCTATCGAGACTCTGCATCCAACGGAATCAACCACCCGTATTAACCACTCTGGATCCCACTTAGGGATTCCATCGACAAGTACCAACCCTGATAACTTGTCCAACCAATCACTTACCAGTCGTAACTCGACTCAACTGATGTCGTCTATTAGGTCACCCATGACCTTAGTTGCACCAAACCACAACTGAGTAGCACGACAACCAACTAGGTCTAACCGATAAGTACAACCTCGACTGCGAAGTGCAGTCCCAACGATAATATGACATGACTAGACCGACTAACGAACCCAAATCCAAATAATCGTCAAAGTCACACCACTTGTCAACTCACCTTTCCGAACCATATAACCCAATCTAGGGTTCCACAATCACGTCTAGGGTCTCCCTGAACCCAACTACATTGTAAAGCCCCGGAAATTCAGGAAATGTAATATTGTAAAATAATGAATAAAAAGACGTTTTTATCCCTGTGTTTGGTGTGGTCAAATTGTTGACATTTTGATTGGAAGGTCGAACGGATGTTGACCGATGACCGTGACGTAGTTCGGGACGTCACGAGTTCATGTACAGGTGGCACGTCCAATTCGGACGCTCGAGGTGAAAGTTATGACGTTCGGAAGTTCAAGGGCATTTCCGTAATTTGGATGATTAGAGGGAAAATGTTGACTTTTTGTTTGACATTTGATTTTCACACGACCCGAAGACCGTTAGGTTCGTCTCGAGGCCCTGAGTACAATGATAGGCGGCACGCATGAAACGGACATCGGGTGACCAAGTTACGTGTCACGGAAAATGAGGGGCAATTTGATAATTTGCCAACTGAGGGCATTTTGGTCATTTGCACGGCGGTTGCTATTCACCACCGTAAAAACAGAGATTGCACAACCGTGCTGTGAGTGCTCTGATCCTTGTCTTTTTTTAAACATGTAGTGGACTGATCAATGGGATTAGTTTAAGTGTTTTGAGGTGTTGTAAGCATTCCATCATGGCTGAACAGAGCTTCAGAGCACGAGAGAGTTTAAAATTGGCCACGGGTTCTGTGTGCGGGAAACAATCTCCAGAGCACTTCTGAGTGTCTCCCACGGGTTGCCGTCTATTTGGATCGATTAGCTGAGTAGTGGAGAGGGAGAGGTTTCATTTTTGCATCAGTGTGTGGGCTGAGAGTGAGAGGAACTAACGGGGAGGAGAAAAACTAGTTTAGAGGGAAAATTTGAAGGTTGGGTTTTGAGGTGAGTTGAGCTAAACCGTGAGTGGGATTAGCCTTCTAAGACCATTTCAAAAACAACTATGCAAGGAATGAAGGAGATTGATCATGATTTGCTCAGGAACTCAAGTTCCAGTTTCTGGGAAATCACAGTGTTGAGGACGACGACTTCCAGGTGAGTTCTGGTCTAATTGGTTGTGCAATTGTGTTCGTCTAGATCCCCTTAAGCTCCTGTCTGAGTTAATTTGAAAATGGGGCTTGGTTCGGTGAGTTCCAGACGTCGACCCGTTCGACTGTTCGAGCTCGGGTTGATTGATTTAGGGACAGTCAAGGTTAATCAAGGTCACAGAACTGAAATTGAATGATTATAGAAGAAGTTAGAATAAAAAACGGAAGGAATTGATTGAGAATTGAAGGGTAATCATCCGGGTCGAGTCGCGGGTTGAAGGCCCGTTTGGCAAGCTAGTCGGGTAAGGGAGACGACACTGTAGCTGGGCGCGTGGCCTTCACGCGCAGACACATTGGGCGGCTCGTGACGGCGTGTGCGAGGTCATTTCCGATCACGGTCAACATGAGATTTAATCCTTTCAGTCTAATTAACATTTTATCTTTAGAGTTCGAGTCGATCGGGAGTCGTTCGGGATAGTTTCGAGGGTGCGGTAGATTTAGTCCTTAAGTTTAATTATTGGAAAAATACGGAAAAATTAGGGAAAATCTTACGAGTTATTCGGGGATGTTTGTAACCCTCCTTGTACATTTTTACAGGCCCGGACATTTCCGAAGCTACCGAGGAACACCCGGGTCCTGGGCGCGATTGACTCGTCCGAAAACCGTGAGTGGACTTTTGATTTCTAAACTGTGCATGCATGGCTATTTTACTTATTTATCTTGTGTTTTCACTTATGATTTTATGTTGATAAATATGATATTTCGGTTTTACGTGATTTCACGCTTTTCGAGATAATTATCGCATTTCACGTATTTCGAGGTTACGGTTTTTCTCCCATGCATGAATGATGTTTTGATGAAGTATTTGGATATGATTATGCATGTTACGTATTTATGAATTTTTGATTATATTTGTGAAGTGACTTTCGGGAATTGCTTGTTTTGGAATTTGCATGTGAATTCGGATATAAGTCCTATTATGACAAGATATGATTTCGGAATGATTTTTGGGAAACGGATCATGATGAACCCTGGTTGTTGAGTTTTATAAATGGTTTTGGGTTTAAAGACCCGGTTGATTGTTGGATCTGGTTTTGGGTTTAAAGACCCGGATCATTGATGACAGGGGCGGGCCCGAAAATTGGGTTTAAAGACCCGGATTGAGTTTAAAGACTCGTGAGTTTAAAGACTCAGTTATCGTGATACCCCCGAGGCCTATTGCTTATGTTTTGAGTTTAAAGACTCGTTGATATCCGGGGAAGGCCTGATATCGAGTTTAAAGACTCGGATGGATCCAACGCCTTAATTGTGATTATTGATTCAGTTTTTACTTGATTTGTTTAATTGATGTTTCAAAATGATGATTTCTGGATTTTGGTAATCTATATTATTTTTTACATGAGTTATGACGGTTTTCTGTAACGTTTTACATGTATTTCGGAAAAACAGATTTCGAATGTTTGATACGAGGTCTTCGAATATCTGGTTATGCATGCGTGTTATAAAACTGGAGGGCGAACCACTATTTCAACAAATTGTTTTCTGCAAACTTTTGTTTCGGTCCACTCACACTTTGTTGTTTTAATTACCCTCCAGGTCGTGGTACAAGTTCGGGGGCTAGCGCCGAGGCAGAGGCAGAGGCATAAAGTTTTCCGTTGTGGAGTAGTTAGTTCACAGAGTAGGATTTGTTCTTTAACTTGTTTTGTAATATTATGCTCTGTGAAACTATGGACTTGATGTCTGGTCGGTTGTATTTGCTTAATCTCCCTGGTCTGACAATGGGTGTGATGTGATGTTATTTGGTTTTCCGGTCTTTTGTGTTCGATTGTCAGACGGGAGCAGGATGCTTCTAGATTTTTGAGGCGATAATCGGGGTGGGTCCTGTCAATTGGTATCAGAGCCTAGGTTTACGGTTCGTGTCTGGCACTTGGGTGTGCCTCGATTATTGTACTAACTTATGCCTCTTTCAGAAAAGGACGACCGGCCATGCCTCCGCGACGTGAACCCCCTCCACGACTTGTTGATGGCGTATCTAGTGATGCTGATAGTGCTTCGATGGAGCGAGCCCAGCGTCTTGGGGCTACGGTGTTAGTGGTGGGGCGGATCCCGAGGATGCCCACCGTTGGATTTCTTGGTTTGACTAGATTTTTGCTGTGATGCACTGTCCTCCTGGGGAGCGAGTGGTGTTGGCCACCTTTTTACTTGATGGATCTTCCTATGAGTGGTGGTATACTCTGGAGTTGTCGGGTTGGGATGCCCGTATAGTGACTTGTGAGACCTTTCGTGAACGATTTCTGGATCAGTATTATCCCCGTTCATTCCGTGATGCAAGGGAGACCGAGTTTCTGCAGCTCCAATAGGGGAGCATGTCGGTAGCAGAGTATAAGCAGAAATTTCAGATGCTAGCTCGTTTTGCTCCTACCTTTGTGTCTACTGAGGCTGAGAAATGTCGTAGGTTTGAGCTTGGCCTACGGGGTGAGATAGTGGCCATTGTGACGGCCGGAGCTTTTACTACTCTCAGAGAGTTGTCTGATGTCGCAATGCGGGGTTGAGGCTAGTCTCCTGACACGTCCATAGTATTCTGGTGGTGGACAAAGTCGAGAGCGTTCATTTCCTGGATCGTACGGTCAGAGAGCCCCGAAGAAGGGACGTTATGGTGGAGCCTCATCTGCGGGCAATGATCGTTATGGCAGGCCTGGTAACTTTCAGAGTCCCAGATTCAGAGTGCCTAGGGCACAGACTGCTCCGCAGACGAGCGCGACCTCGGTTGCTTCCACAGGACGGAAAATTGGTGGTTTCGCTCAAGATGCTTCTAGTGTTATTTGTTTCTTCTGTGGCGGGCGGGGCCATTATCGGAGGGAGTGTCCATCTTTGCCACAGGGTAGTGGCGCAGGTCGGGGTGGAGCAGAGCATGGACGGAACACAGCTGCAGTTTCTGGGACTGGGAGTACTAGAGGACGTGGTGCTGGAGCGACTAGTGGATTGAGGGGTCGGGGCCGTGGGCGAGCAGCTGGACCACATGCCCGAGTTTTTGCGGTTACCCAGCAGGAGGCTAGGGCAGCACGTGGTGTTGTGACAGGTACACTCACGATCTTTGGACATGATGTTTATGCTTTAATTGATCCCGGAGCTACTCATTCGTTTATATCACGGGACTGTGAGTTGTTGGAGGTAGAGAGGTGTCCGTACTGGACTGTGACATGGGTGTGAGTACGCCCACAGGAGATGTATTTGTGGTAAATCAAGTGTTGCGGGAGTGTCCCGTAATGGTAGGTGAAGTTGGACTGGTAGCGGACTTGATACTCTTGGACTTGAACGACTTTGATGTCGTTTTGGGAATGGATTGGTTGACACTCCATCATGCTTCTATCGAATGTGTCGATAAGAAGGTAACTTTTCGGAGTCCAGGGTTACCGGAAACCACCTTTCAGGGAATACAACGAGCAACTCCTGTCAGAGTGATTTCAGCCCTGAAGGCAAGTAAGTTGTTGAGGAAATGGTGCCAGGGATACTTAGCTCAAGTGATGGATGCACGAGCTGCACCGTTGAGAGTGGAGGATATACCGATAGTACGGGAGTTCCCGGATGTCTTTCCGGAGGATCTACCGGGATTGCCACCTCATCGAGATGTCGAGTTCACCATCGATCTGGTTCCAGGTACGCAACCTATATCTCAGACTCCGTATCGTATGGCGCCAGCTGGATTGAAGGAACTGAAGGCACAGTTGCAAGAGCTGCTTGAGATGGGATTTATTCGACCGAGTGTATCCCCCTGGGGAGCTCCGGTGTTGTTTGTGAGGAAAAAGGATGGGAGTTTGAGACTCTGCATCGATTACAGGAAACTGAATAAAGTAACAGTCAGGAACAAATACCCCTTGCCTCAGATCGATGACTTGTTTGATTAACTGCGAGGAGCGCAGTATTCCTCCAAAATCGATCTTCGTTCTGGGTATCATCAGTTGCGGGTTAAGGATGAGGATGTACCCAAGACAACCTTTAGAACCCGATATGGTCATTATGAGTTCCTTGTGATGCCGTTTGGTTTGACCAACGCACCCGCAGCGTTTATGGACTTGATGAACCGAGTGTTGCAGCCATACTTGGATCACTTTGTCATCGTGTTCATTGACGATATTCTAGTCTATTCGAGGAGTGTGGAAGCACACGAGGAGCACTTAAGGATTGTGTTGGGTACCTTGAGGGAAAACCAGTTGTATGCGAAACTCAGCAAGTGTCAGTTTTGGTTGACGAGCGTGAGTTTCTTGGGGTATGTGATCTCAACTGACGGGATCAGTGTGGATTCTCATACAGTTGAAGCAGTGGCGAAGTGGGAACAACCGAAGACCGTCACTGAAGTCAGAAGTTTCTTGGGATTGGCTGGCTATTACAGGAGGTTTGTAGAGGGTTTCTCTACCATATCTTCCCCGTTGACACGACTGACGAGGAAGGGAGTCAAGTTTGTCTGGGATGACGATTGTGAGCGTAGTTTTCGGTAGTTGAAGGAAAGGTTGACATCTGCTCCTATACTGTCCCTTCCAGTCGACAATGGGGAATTCGAGGTGTACAGTGATACATCCTTACATGGTTTGGGATGTGTGCTAATGCAGCATGGGAAAGTGATTGCCTATGCTTCGCGCTAGTTGTAGCCGGAATGAGCGCAATTATCCTACGCTCGACTTGGAGTTAGCTGCTGTTGTGCATGCGCTGAAAATTTGGAGACATCACTTGTATGGTGCGACTTGCAGGCTATTCACGGATCATAAGAGCCTGAAGTACTTGTTCACCTAGAAGGACTTAAATGTGAAGGCAACAACGGTGGCTGGAGCTAATTAAGGATTATGATTGTACGATTGAGTACCACCCTGGAAAAGCCAATGTGGTGGCTGATGCTCTAAAGCTGGAAGTCAACGCATTCTGTAGCACACCTACGGACGGTTCATTTGCCGCTATTGGTTGAACTCCGCAAGACTAGCATTGATTGGGACTGGATGGCCAAGGTGTCTTGCTGGCTCATTTTCATGTGAGACCACTCTTAATCGATTGGATCCTTGAGGCTCAATCTCAAGATCCTGTCTCGTGTGTACTTCGGATTGAAGTGGAAGCCTGGTGAGCGGCAGGATTTCACAGTCAGAGAGGATGGAGCTTTGCTAAAAGAAGGACTTGGTTGTGTGTGCCGGACGATGAGGCACTGAAGAAGGAGATCTTGGACGAGGCTCACAGTTCGGCCTACGCGATGCATCCTGGTGGGACCAAGATGTATCGTACATTGCGAGAACATTATTGGTGGCCGGGTATGAAACGAGAGATTGCTGAGTTTGTCAGCAGGTTGTCTGATTTGTCAGCAAGTGAAGGCTGAGAGACAAAGACCTTTTATTGGAGCCTTGCAACCACTACCTATCCCGAAATGGAAATGGGATCACATAACGATGGATTTTGTGTTTGGACTTCCTAGGACACCCAGAGGTCACGATGGAGTTTGGGTGGTTGTGGACAGACTTACGAAATTAGCTCATTTCTTGCCGGTACGAGGGAACTTCAGGATGACACAGTTTGCTTAGCTGTTTATCGATGAGATCATCCATTTGCACAGTACTCCAGAATCAATAGTTTCGGACAGAGACCCGAGGTTTACTTCTCGGTTTTGGCAAAGTCTACAAGAAGCTTTTGGGATGAAACTTCGATTCAATACTGCTTTTCATCCTCAGACTGACTGCCAGTCTAAGCGGACCATCCAGATATTGGAGGATATGATGCGAGCCTGCGTTTAACAATTCCAAGGCACTTGGGAATCACATCTAGCCTTGATGGAATTTGCCTATAACAACAGCTATCAGGCGAGCATTGGGATGGCTCCTTACAAAGCTTTGTACATATGGCAGTACAGAACCCCGTTGTGTTGGACGGACGTGGGTGAAAGGAAACTGACTAAATCCGAATTGGTAGAATTGACAAAAGAGAAGGTCAAACTCATCAGAGATAGGCTCAAGGCAGCCCAAGACAGACAAAAGAGCTATGTGGACCATCGGATTAGAGATCTTGAGTTTGCGGGTCGGAGATCGGGTATTTATTAAACTATCCCCTTGGAAAGGTGTAGTGAGATTTGGCGGCGAGGAAAGTTGAGCCCTCGTTATATTGGACCATATGAGATTACAGAGAGGATTGGCCAGGTGCCCTACAGATGAGCACTACCGCCAGAACTTTCGAAAGTCCACGATGACAGGACCCACCCCCGATTATCACCTCGATAATCGGGAAGCATCCTGCTCCCGTCTGACAATCGAATCCAAAAGACCGGAAAACTAAATAATATTACATCACATCCATTGTTAGACCAGGGAGATTAAACAAATACATCCGACTGGACGTCAAGTCCACAATTTCACAGAGCATAATATTACAAAACAGGTTAAAGAACAAATCCTACTCTGTGAACTAACTACTCCGCAACGGAAAACTTTATGCCTTTGCCTCTGCCTCAGCACTAGCCCCCGAACTTGTACCACGACCTGGAGGGTAGTTAAAACAACAAGGTGTGAGTGGACCGAAACAAAGGTTTACAGAAAACAGTTTAAGGAAATCGGGGTTCGCCCCCCCAGTTTTACAACACATATGCATAACCAAATATTCGAAAATCACGTAATAACATTTGAAAAACTCTTTTCTCGAAACACATGTAAAACGTTACAGAAACCCGTCATAACTCATGTAAAAACAATTTAATATTACCAGAATCCAGAAACCGTCATTTTGAAACATCAATTGCACCAATCAAGTAAAAAGTAAGTCAATAATCACAATTAAGCCGTTGGATCCATCTGAGTCTTTAAACTCAATATCAAGCCTTCCCGGGGTATCAACGAGTCTTTAAACTCAAAACATGATCAATAGGCCTCGGGGGTATCACAATAACCGAGTCTTTAAACTCACGAGTCTTTAAACTCATTCCGGGTCTTTAAACCCAATTTCCGGGCCCCGCCCTCATCATCAATAAACCGGGTCTTTAAACCCAAAACCAGATCAAACATTCAACCGGGTCTTTAAAACCCAAAACCGTTTTTTTAAAACACAATTAACCAGGATTCATCATAAACCGTTTTCCAACATCATTCCGAAATCATATCTCGTCATAACAGGACTTATGTCCGAATTCACATGCAAATTCCAAAATATGCAATTCCCGAAATCACTTCACGCTTATAATCAAAACATAATAAATCCGCAACATGCATAATCATATCCAGATACTTCATCAAAACATCATTCATGCACAAGTAAAAAACCGTAACCTCGAAATGCGTGAAATACGATAAATATCTAGAAAAGCGTGAAAACACGTAAAACCGAAATATCATATCACCATCATAAAATCATATGTAAAACCATAAGATAAATAAGTAAAATAGTCGCGCATGCCCGGTTTAGAAATCAAAAAGTCCATTCACGGTTTTAGGACGCGTCAATCGCGCCCCCGTGCGCTCCTCAGTAGCTTAGGAAATGTCCGGGCCTGTAAAAACGTATAAGGAGGGTTACAAACATCCCAAAATAACTCGTAGGATTTTTCCTAATTTTCCCGGATTTTTCGGCAAAATTAAACTTAGAGACTTAACCTTGCGGACTCCCGAAATTATCCCGAATGACTCCCGATCCACTCGAACTCTAAAGATAAAATGTTAATTAAACTGAAAGGATTAAATCTCATGTTGACCGTGATCGGAGTTAACACCACATGCACCGTCACGCGCCGCCCAAAGTGGAATGCGGGTGAAGGCCACGCGCCGCCCAAAGTGGTGTGCGCGTGAAGGCCACGCGCCAAGCTACAGTACCTTCGTCCTTACCTGATTAGACTGATAAACGGGTCTGATACCCGCGGCTCAACCCGATTAGTTCACCCTCAATTCTCAATCCATTCTTCCCATTTTCAATCCTATTATCTTCTCCAATCAATTAATTTTAGGTCTGCATTAACGGTTAACCTCGACTAACACTAAATCGACCCAACTCAAGCTCGAATAGTCGAACAAGTCGACGCCTGGAACTCACCCAAACTAGCTCCATTTTCAAATTAACTTCACCAGTATCTTAAGGGGACTTAGACGAACTCAATGGCACAAACAATTTAACTCGCCGTTACCTGGAAGTCGTCGTCCTCCACACTAGTTTTCCTCTGAAACTGAGACTCAGGTTCCCGGCCAACCAGTCCTCCTCCTCCTTCGATTTTTGCACGTTTGTGCTCCGTAGTGACCCCAGAAGTCTAACACGGCCCTAGGTTTCGTTCAACACGCCCTCAGGAATTAAATTCAATTTTTCCCTCCAACTGGTTCTTCTCTGAACTGGTACCTGAGCTCCTGAGCAATCCTTGCTCAATTCACTTGATCTCGTGTGCACGGTTATGGTTTCTGCTGCTCCCAGAAAGCTCTGTGTGTGTCTGAATTAGTCCCAAAACCCGTAGGAATTGAACTCTGAGATTTCCCCCCAAAAACCCGAAAATGGTTCTTCACTGTTTCTCTCAATCTCAGCCGTCACACTGATGCACAAACGACCCCAAATGACTCCCTCACTTCATTCCCATACACGGTTAATCGAATAGAATGGCAAACAGCCCGTGGGAAACCCAACTGAGGTCTCTAAAAATGTCTCTCCCACGCCACACAGAAGCCATGGCCATTTCTTTAACCCAGCCCGTGCTCTGTGTGGCCTCAGTCCGTTCACCAATGTCCCCCACTGCATCAATTAACTTAAACAATGCATCTGATCAATCCACTAGGCCATAAACAATTGCACGGACAAGACACCACGACCGTGCACTCTGTTTTTCCACGGTGTGGTGAACAGTACCCCGTGTAAAAAGACCAATATGCCCTCAGGGCAAAAATTACCAAAATGCCCTCTAACTTCCGTGACCCGTAACTCGGTCATCCAACGTCCGTTTCACGCGTACCGCCCTGTCGTTGTACTCGGGACCTCGAGACGAACCCTAACGGTGTTCGAATCATGTGAAAACCAAGTGTCAAACAAAAAGTCAACTTTTTCCTATATAACGTCTAAATTACGATAATGCCCCTGAATTTCCGAACATCATAACTCTCGCCTCGAGCGTCCGAAATCGGACGTGCCACCTGTCTATGAACTCGTGACGTCCCGAACTACGTCCGTTCGACCTCCCAATCAAAAATTCAACAAATTGACCACACGAATCATAGGGATAAAAACATTCATTTTATTTAATATTTTACAATATTACATTTTCAGATATGTCCTGGGCGTCTACAATCTCCCCCCCTTAAGAAATTTCTTCCCGAAATTTCAAGGAAACAAATAGGAGAAACTGTTCTCGCATCTGCGCTTCGGGTTCCCATGTGGCATTCCTCCAACATTCTGGTCCTCCAAAGACCTTTACCAGAGGAACGGTCTTCCGACGTAGCACCTTATCCTTCCTGTCCAAAATCTGCACCGGCTGTTCCTCAAAGCTCATGTCTTCTCGGAGTTCAATGGGTTGTTCCTCCAGTACATGAGATGCGTTAAACACATATTTCCGCAACATCGACACATGAAAAACATCGTGGACCCTCAAAAAGTTCTGGCGGTAGTGCTAACCTGTAGGCCACCCGGCCAATCCTCTCGATAATCTCATACGGTCCGATATAACGACGGGCTCAACTTCCCTCGCCTGCCGAATCTCACCACACCCTTCCAAGGGGACAGTTTCAGAAATGCCCGATCTCCGACCGCAAACTCAAGATCTCTAATCCGATGGCTCCACATAGCTCTTTTGTCTGTCTTGGGCTGCCTTGAGCCTATCCCTGATGAGTTTGACTTTCTCGGTTGTCAATTCCACCAACTCGGATTTAGTCAGTTTCCTTTCACCCACATCCGTCCAACACAACAGGGTTCTACACTGTCGTCCGTACAAGGCTTCGTAAGGAGCCATCCCAATGCTCGCCTGATAGCTTGTTATTGTAGGCAAATTCCATCAAGGCTAGATGTGACTCCCCAAGTGTCTTGAAATTGCAAAATGCAGGCTCGTATCATATCCTCCAATGTCTGGATGGTCCGTTCAGACTGGCGTCAGTCTGAGGATGAAATGCCGTACAGAAACGAAGTTTCGTCCCAAAAGCTTCCTGTAGACTTTGCCAAACCGAGAAGTAAACCTCGGGTCTCTATCAGAAACTATTGATTCCGGAAGTACCGTGCAACCGGAAGATTTCATCAATAAACAACTGAGCCAACTGTGACATCCTGAAGTTCTCTCGCACCGGCAAGAAATGAGCTGATTTCGTGAGCCTGTCCACAATCACCCAAACTCCATCGCGACCTCTGGGTGTCCTAGGAAGTCCAAACACAAAATCCATCGTTAGGTGATCCCATTTCCATTCCGGGATAGGTAGTGGTTGTAAGGCTCCATAAGGTCATTGTCTCTCAGCCTTTACTTGCTGGCAAATCAGACACCTGCTGACAAACTCGGCAATCTCCCGTTTCATACCCGGCCACCAGTAGTGCTCTCGTAAGGTACGATACATCTTGGTCCCACTAGGATGCATTGCGTAGGCCGAACAATGGGCCTCGTCCAAGATCTCCTTCTTCAGTGCCTCAACGTCGGGCACACACAACCGTCCTTCTTTTAGCAAAACTCCATCCTCCCTGACTGTGAAATCTAGCCACTCACCGGCTTTCACTTCAATCTGAAGTACACATGAGACAGGATCTTGAGATTGAGCCTCAACGATCCAATCGATCAAAAGTGGTCTCACATGAAAACTAGCCAGCAAGACACCTTGGCCATCCAAACCAAATACATGCTAGTCTTACGGAGTTCAACCAAAAGTGGTAAATGAACCGTCCGTAGGTGTGCTACAGAATGCGTTGACTTCCGGCTTAGAGCATCAGCCACCACGTTGGATTTTCTAGGGTGGTACTCAATCGAGCAATCATAATCCTTAATTAGCTCTAGCCACCGTCGTTGCCTCACATTTAACTCCTTCTGAAGTGAACAAGTACTTCAGGCTTTTGTGATCCGTGAACATTCTGCAAGTCGCACCATACAAGTGATGTCTCCAAATTTTCAACGCATGCACAACAACAGCTAATTCCAAGTCGTGCGTCGGATAATTGCGCTCATGCGGCTTCAACTGGCGCGAAGCATAGGCAATCACTTTCCCATGCTGCATTAGTACACATCCCAAACCCTGTAAGGATGCATCACTGTACACCTCGAATTCCCCACTGTCGTCAGGAAGGGTCAATATGGGAGCAGATGTCAACCTTTCCTTTAGCTCCGAAAACTACGCTCACAATCGTCATTGACAGGACCCGCCCCGATCCCACAAGGGACCAACAAGGGGACGTGCCCTGCTCCATCTGACACCCAATAATTCATACTAATTTTGACCTCAAAACATTTAAATGCATAAATAACCAAATTAAAGTCATACATCAAATCCGAATTAAACGAATGTCAGACAAGGGATGAAATCCAAAATTACAAGTTGCGAGCACGACTCTAAAGTAAACCTGCGGGTACACCGCCCAACAGGGGATCAGGTACGCAGAAGTAGATCTATGCCTCAGCCTCAGGTTCCTCCTCTACCTCAGTTTCACGACCTGGAGGGGTTATCAAAACATTAAGAGTGAGTGGACCGAACTCAAGTTTATAAAATCATTGGATAGTAAAACATATAATTTACCCCTCCGTTTTCCAAACATGCATGCAGCATCATTTAAGATCATAAATAATATAATATGAATCATAAGGCATGTAATAAAACCATAACCATAATTTTAGCCACTGTACTATACACTCCAATCCCGACATCCCCGATGTCTGACGTCCCTGACGTCCAATAAGGTCACAATCACAAGGCTACGCGTGCCACTCGGGTCTCAATTCCGAGTTCAATCATCGAACCCTGTTCGATTACAGCATCTCCGATGCTTAGCGTCGTAGACGCTGGACGTTCTAGACGTCCGTGACCTCTCCGGGGTACCTCATCCGGAGGAGACAATATAATATGGAAGGATATATACAGTGCAGTACCAAATACATTTTATTGATATCCACATGCAAACATATATGTATACATAGGTAAAATCTGAACCGATCGTTACGTTTCATCAAACGGGTCTCATGCCCAAATACCGTGAAACGTGCCATAACCGAAATCTCAATATCGTCAAAACCATTTATAGATTCCAGCATGTGAACATATAAGTAAATCGGAAAACATTTAACCATGCAAGGGTTTAATGAAAACGGGCCCACTCACAGTACGATCCCGCGGTGAACCTGCGCGTACGAACTTGTACCGGGATTATCGTACAATTCCTGTCAGTCCAAATCACATGTAAGGGTCACTACAAGTCTTAAACGTTTAACCACAAAGTCCGAAATCGAAACCGGCCCGGGGAAACCGTACAACACGTTTCCCGAGGTAACCGGCCCTAAACTGACCCATCAAAGCTTATCTCAGATCAACATGGCTAAATCACCAAAAATGTTCAGAATGATGAGAGGAACAAAAGTCATGTTGATCGTGATCGGAGATAAGGTCCAACGCGCCCTCACGCGCCGCCCAAAGTGGCTGCGCGTGAAAGTCACGCCCCTAACACTGTAGCTACAGTGTCACCTCCTTCACCCGTTTGTCTGTAATACGGGCCTGCCACCCGTGGCTTGACCCGGTTGAATACCCATCAATTCTCTCTCGATTTCAATCCAATTTGATCCTCACATGTTCATTAACTATCCAATTTAGGTTCTGTGACAAAAATCAACCTCGACACATCCCCAAACGACCCATCGACCCGCGATCAACCAATCGGGTCAATCACCAGAACTTCCTGGTTTCAAACCCATTGTCCAATTAACTTCACAGGAAGCATAACAGGATCAAAACGAACCAAAATGAACAATCAATTGTGTCTGAAAGTACCTGTAGGTTGCCGTCCCAAGCTCTGCAACTTCCCTGAAAACAGCAGCCTCCGTCCTAGCTCAACCGCGACTGTTTGCCTTCAATTTCGATGTGGTTGAGTTCCAAATACTCCCAGAAGACTAAACCAGGCCTTGGTTTGGTCCGTCAAGCACCATAAATTGAACTCCGAAATTCCCTCCAATTTTCCAGAAACTGAATTCTCTGGTTTTCCTCTCCAATTCTCAGCCCTTACTGCAGCAGAGTGAAGCACACTTAAATCCCACCCAGTTTAAACAATCCTTGCCAGCCAACAGCTCATGGAAGCCTCACTGTCCACTGAGAAATGTTTCCCGCAAAAGTTCGAATCTTGAATTAACAAATGGTGTCCATGATCAGCCACGTTCTGATGTTTATAAGGTTTTAAACAATCCCAACTTTCCAACTCACACATTGATTTAACAATTGAAACCCCGAACCACCGTACACGGTGGTGCAGCAATTGGTCCCCCGCGGTTGCTACAGTGACCAGGGGTGAAATGACCAAAATGCCCCTAGTTCAGAAATTACCAAAATGCCCTTCACTTCCTAGACCCGTAACTCAGCCATACGAAGTCCGATTTCGGCGTGCCGCCTGTCTACGGACTCAGGACGTCGAGACCTACCTATCGGTCCTTGAGTCGCGTGAAAATTAATTGTCAAACGAAAAGTCAACATTTTTGCCCTTGAAGTCCAACTTACGGTAATGCCCCTGAACTTCCGATAGTCATAACTTTTTCCCTGATTGTCCGAATTGGACGTGCCACCTGTCTATGAACTCGTGACGTCCCGTACTACGTCACGGTCATAGGTCAAGGTCCATTTAGTTCATCAATCAAAAAGTCAACAATTTGACCATGCCAATCACAAGGGTAAAAGCGTCAATTCACACATTAAAATACAATATTAAAATCCTCGAATGTCCGGGGTGTTACAACCTTCCCCCCTTAAGAAATTTCGTCCCGAAATTTCAAAGAAACAAATGAGGAAATTGTTCTCGCATCTGAGCCTCAGGCTCCCATGTGGCTTCTTCCACATTCTGGTTTCTCCAGAGAATCTTCACGGGAGGGATCGTCTTCCGACATACTACCTTGTCCTTCCGATCCAAGATCTGTACTGGTTGTTCCTCAAAGCTCAAATCCCCCCGTAGTTCGACAGGTTGTTCCCCAAGTACATGAGAAGCATCACGTACGTACTTCCGTAGCATCGATATGTGGAAAACATTGTGAACTCTAGATAGTTCTGGAGGTAGTGCTAATCTGTAAGCAACTCTGCCAATCCTCTCCACGATCTCATAAGGTCCGATAAAACGCGGACTCAGTTTCCCCCGTCGACCGAATCGGATAATCCCCTTCCACGGTGATAACTTCAGGAAGACAAAATCTCCCACTTCAAATTCCAAGTCTCGAATCCGTCGATCGGCATAACTCTTCTGGCGATCCTGTGCCGCCTTCAGTCTCTCCTTGATAACACGAACAGTTTCCATGGTTAAGTCCATCAATTCCGGCCCTACAGCCACTCGCTCTCCTATCTCCGTCCAGCAGATAGGTGTCCTGCACTGTCGACCATACAGTGCCTCATAAGGTGCCATCCCGATGCTTGCCTGATAGCTATTGTTGTAAGCGAATTCCATCAATGGCAAATGAGTATCCCAAGAGTCCTGAAACTGTAGTACACATGACCTCATCATGTCCTCCAGGGTCTGAATGGTTCTTTCAGACTGTCCATCGGTCTGTGGATGGAAAGCAGTATTGAAACGTAGGGTTGTTCCCAGAGTAGCTTGCAAACTCCGCCAGAACCTGGAAGTGAAACGCGGATCACGATCGGACACGATCGATTCCGGCGTACCATGCAATCGTATGATTTCCTTCACAAACAACTGAGCCAGTCGGTTAGGTTTATAGGTCTCCTGAACTGGCAGAAAATGGGCTGATTTGGTTAGCCGGTCCACGATCACCCATACTCCGTCCACTCCACTCTGAGTTCTCGGTAACTTAAAGACGAAGTCCATGGTGATGTGATCCCACTTCCACTCGGGAATCGGAAGTGGCTGCATAGCCCCATACGGTCTCTGCCGTTCCGCCTTAACCTGCTGACAGGTTAAGCATTTGCTCACGAACTCAGCAATATCCTTCTTCATTCCTGGCCACCAATAATGGTTCCGGAGGGTACGGTACATCTTTGTACCTCCCGGATGCATAGCATAGGCCGAACTATGGGCCTCCTCAAGAATCTCGGCCCGTAATTCTGCCACTGCAGGTACACACAAACGGCCCAATTTCACAAGTGCTCCATCGTCCCGGATGGCAAAATCCTGTCTCCCCTCCGCATCGACCTCAATTTTGTAAATACAGAGTATCGGATCCTGAAGTTGTGCTTCGATGATCCGATCAATCAGTACTGGTCGTACATGGAAGCTGGCCAACAAAGCTCCATGCACATCAGTACCCAAAATAACTCTCGCCTTCCGGAGTTCCACCAGTAAGGGAAGATACACCATCCCCAGGTGTGCAACAGTTCCCGCTGATTTCCTGCTGAGTGCATCCGCCACCACATTGGCCTTACCCGGATGGTACACGATCGTACAGTCATAGTCCTTCAGCAGCTCCAACCATCTCCGTTGTCTCATGTTAAGCTCCTTCTGAGTGAATAAATATTTAAGACTCTGGTGGTCGGTGTATATCCGACACGTTGCGCCGAACAGATAATGTCTCCAGATTTTTAGAGTATGAACCACCGCCGCCAACTCCAAATCATGGGTAGGGTAGTTCAACTCATGAGTCTTCAGCTGCCGGGATGCATAGGCGATAACCTTGCCAATTTGCATCAACACGCAGCCCAAACCTTGCAGTGAAGCGTCACTGAAAACCACAAACTCTCCACTGTCATCCGGCAATGCAAGGACAGGTGCAGTGGTCAATCGATCTTTCAACTCTTGAAAGCTCCGATCGCACAGCTCGTCCCAGATAAATTCACTCCCTTCCGAGACAAACGAGTCAATGGTGCAGCAATTTGGGAGAAACCCTCCACGAATCTCCGGTAGTAACCTGCTAATCCGACGAAACTCCGCACCTCGGTCACTGTTGTCGGTTTAGCCCAGTTGGTCACCGCTTCTGTTTTCTGGGGATCCACGCAAATCCCATCCGTCGATATCACGTGTCCCAGAAAACCAATACTACTCAGCCAAAACTGACACTTGCTCAGTTTGGCGATTGTTCTTGTCTCAGCCTTTCCAAGACCAACCGTAGATGTTCCTCATGTGCACGGGCACTCCTCGAGTACACCAAAATATCATCGATGAACACAATCACGAACTTATCCAGGTAGGGTCGGAAGACCCGGTTTATCAGATCCATGAATGCTGCTGGAGCATTCGTCAAACTAAATGGCATAACAAGGAACTCGTAGTGTCCGTAACGGGTTCGAAAAGCAGTTTTCGGAATATCCTCCTCCGAAATCCTCAGTTGGTGATACCCAGACCGCAAATCAATTTTCGAGAAGCACTGAGCTCCCCGCAACTGGTCAAAAAGGTCATCGATCCTGGGTAGAGGATACTGGTTCCTCAGCGTCACCTTGTTGAGTTATCGATAGTCAATACATAAACGGAGACTTCCCTCCTTCTTCTTTACGAACAACACCGGTGCTCCCCATGGTGAAGTACTCGGTCGGACATATCCCAAATCCACCAACTCCTGCAATTGAGTCTTGAGTTCTCGTAACTCGGCCGGCACCATCCGGTATGGTGCTTGGGATATAGGTCGGGTACCCGGGAGTAGTTCAATTGTAAACTCGATCTCCCGTGATGGTGGCAATCCAGGTAAGTCTTCCGGGAACACGTCCGGAAACTCACGCACCACCGGTATCTCGTCGATACTCGGAGTATCAACCTGTTCCGACACGACATGCGCCAGATAACCCTGGCATCCCTTCCGTAGAAGTTTGGTAGCAGTAAGTGAAGAGATCACTTCAGGAGGCGAACCGTCACGTTCCCCCTGAAAGATAACTTCCGGCAAACCCGGGCTCCGCAGAATCACTTGCTTGCTACAGCAGTCGATGAGCGATCCGTGCTCCGACAACCAATCCATCCCTAGGATTATATCGAAGTCGTGGATATCCAGAATAATCAAGTCTGCAGGTAAATCCACATCCTCAATTCTTACCGGGCACCTCCGAATCACCTGATTCACAAGGTACACGATGCCCATCGGGGTGCCAACACCCATTTCGCAATCTAAAGCTGATACCACACAATCAAGCATACCAGCACAACTTTTCGAAATAAAAGAATGTGTAGCCCCCGCATCCATCAATACACGTACAAGAAGGTTAAAGATATGTAGTGTACCTGTGACCACGCCTGGGGCAGTCCTCGCCTATTGCTGGGTCATTGCAAACACTTGGGCCCTCGACCCTCCGTTCTGTCCGCGCCCGCGCACGCCACGCCCAGCACCACGGTCACCTCCCTGACCGCGACCTCCATTAGTGTGGGAAGCCGTGCTCTGCACCACATTAGAGCCCCCAGCGTCGTTGTTCTTGGACAACTGTGGGTAATCACAGGCATAGTGGCCCTCCTCCCCGCAAGCAAAACAAGTTACTGGCCTTGGCCTGTCCGAATGCCCACCAGAAGCACCGCTCCAAGATGAGCGTTGCCCAGAGTTGTATCCAGATCCTCTGCCCTGAGAGCCTCCGCGTCGACCTGACCAGCCACGACCTTTGAAAGATGAGGGTGCTCCCCTGTAGCCCCCTCCCTTGTTGTTCTTCTGGCCTGATGGCCCACGATGTGGGCGATCCTGACGTCGCCCCTCGCCCGAAGGTTGTCGTGTCTGGTGTGCCGCCAGACTGGCCTCGACACGCACCGCAGCGTCGACCAAATCTCTCAGTGAAGCATGAGTAGCAGCAGTCACACTTGCCCGGATCTCCCCTCAGAGTCCAAGCTCAAACCTTTGGCATTTTTCCTCCTCTGTGCTCACGAATGATGCAGCGAACCGGGATAGTTTTCCGAAAGTTTGCTCGTAGTCTGCAACGGACATGTCACCCTGCTCCAGCCGCAGGAATTCAGCCTCCCATGCCGCGCGAAAGGATCGCGGGTGGTACTGGTCCAAAAATCTGGAACGGAAAGCTTCCCAAGTAGTGGTATGGACGGACCACCCAGACATTTCGAGTCCGTGCCACCACTGGTAGGCTCCTCCTTCCAGTAAGAAGGTCGCCAAGGTCACTCGTTCGCCCGGAGGGCAGTACATCACCGAGAAGATCCTCTCCCACTTGGTGATCCAATCATGAGCATCCTCGGGGTTTGATCCCCCGCAGAAAGGAGTGGCTCCCAACCGTTGAGCCCTTTCAATGCTCGCGCATTCCATCTCCCTTTCCAGATCCTCGTCAGTTCATGTATGAGGAATTCTCCTAGGAGGCATAACCAACTGTCAAGAGGCATAGATCAGATAACGATGTTCATAAAAGTCGAAAAGTAACTAGTACTAATCGCTAGTCTAGCATGCTGACCAATACCCTAGTACTGACCACAACCTAGTGCTCTGATACCAAGCTGACAGGACCCGCCCCGATCCCACAGGAACCACAAGGGGACGTGCCCTGCTCCCGTCTAACACCCAATAATTCATACCAATTTTGACCTCAAAACATTTAAATGCATAAATAACCAAATTAAAGTCATACATCAAATCCGAATTAAACGAATGTCAGACAAGGGATGAAATCCAAAATTATAAGTTGCGAGCACGACTCTAAAGTAAACCTGCGGGTACACCGCCCAACAGGGGATCAGGTACGCAGAAGTAGATCTATGCCTCAGCCTCAGGTTCCTCCTCTACCTCAGTTTCACGACCTGGAGGGGTTATCAAAACATTAAGAGTGAGTGGACCGAACTCAAGTTTATAAAATCATTGGATAGTAAAACATATAATTTACCCCTCCGTTTTCCAAACATGCATGCAGCATCATTTAAGATCATAAATAATATAATATGAATCATAAGGCATGTAATAAAACCATAACCATAATTTTAGCCACTGCACTATACACTCCAATCCCGACATCCCCGATGTTTGACGTCCCTGACGTCCAATAAGGTCACAATCACAAGGCTACGCGTGCCACTCGGGTCTCAATTCCGAGTTCAATCCCCGAACCCTGTTCGGTTACAGCATCTCCGATGCTTAGCGTCGTAGACGCTGGACGTTCTAGACGTCCGTGACCTCTCCGGGGTACCTCATCTGGAGGAAACAATATAATATGGAAGGATATATACAGTGCAGTAGCAAATAAATTTTATTGATATCCACATGCAATCATATATGTATACATAGGTAAAATCTGAACCGATCGTTACGTTTCATCAAACGGGTCTCATGCCCAAATACCGTGAAACGTGCCATAACCGAAATCTCAATATCGTCAAAACCATTTATAGATTCCAGCATGTGAACATATAAGTAAATCGGAAAACATTTAAGCATGCAAGGGTTTAATGAAACGGGCCCACTCACAGTACGATCCCGCGGTGAACCTGCGCGTACGAACTTGTACCGGGATTATCATACAATTCCTGTCAGTCCAAATCACATGTAAGGGTCACTACAAGTCTTAAACGTTTAACCACAAAGTCCGAAATAGAAACCGGCCTGGGGAAACCGTACAACACGTTTCCCGAGGTAACCGGCCCTAAATTGACCCATCAAAGCTTATCTCAGATCAACATGGCTAAATCACCAAAAATGTTCAGAATGATGAGAGGAACAAAAGTCATGTTGATCGTGATCGGAGATAAGGTCCAACGCGCCCTCACGCGCCGCCCAAAGTGGCTGCGCGTGAAAGTCACGCACCTGACACTGTAGCTACAGTGTCACCTCCTTCACCCGTTTGTCTGTAATACGGGCCTGCCACCCGCGGCTTGACCCGGTTGAATACCCATCAATTCTCTCTCGATTTCAATCCAATTTGATCCTCACATGTTCATTAACTATCCAATTTAGGTTCTGTGACAAAAATCAACCTAGACACATCCCCAAACGACCCATCGACCCGCGATCAACCAATCGGGTCAATCACCAGAACTTCCTGGTTTCAAACCCATTGTCCAATTAACTTCACAGGAAGCATAACAGGATCAAAACGAACCAAAATGAACAATCAATTGTGTCTGAAAGTACCTGTAGGTTGCCGTCGCAAGCTCTACAACTTCTCTGAAAACAGCAGCCTCCGTCCTAGCTCAACCGCGACTGTTAGCCTTCAATTTCGATGTGGTTGAGTTCCAAATACTCCCAGAAGACTAAACCAGGCCTTGGTTTGGTCCGTCAAGCACCATAAATTAAACTCCGAAATTCCCTCCAATTTTCCAGAAACTGAATTCTCTGGTTTTCCTCTCCAATTCTCAGCCCTTACTGCAGCAGAGTGAAGCACACTTAAATCCCACTCAGTTTAAACAATCCTTGCCAGCCAACAGCTCGTGGAAGCCTCACTGTCCACTGAGAAATGTTTCCCGCAAAAGTTCGAATCTTGAATTAACAAATGGTGTCCATGATCAGCCACGTTCTGATGTTTATAAGGATTTAAACAATCCCAACTTTCCAACTCACACACTGATTTAAAAATTGAGACCCAGAACCACCGCACACGGTGGTGCAGCAATTGGTCCCCTGCGGTTGCTACAGTGACCAGGGGTGAAATGACCAAAATGCCCCTAGTTCAGAAATTACCAAAATGCCCTTCACTTCCTAGACCCGTAACTCAGCCATACGAAGTCCGATTTCGGCGTGCCGCCTGTCTACGGACTCAGGACGTCGAGACCTACCTATCGGTCCTTGAGTCACGTGAAAATTAATTGTCAAACGAAAAGTCAACATTTTCGCCCGTGAAGTCCAACTTACGGTAATGCCCCTGAACTTCCGATAGTCATAACTTTTTCCCTGATTGTCCGAATTGGATGTGCCACCTGTCTATGAACTCGTGACGTCTCGTACTACGTCACGATCATAGGTCAAGGTCCATTTAGTTCATCAATCAAAAAGTCAACAATTTGACCATGCCAATCACAAGGGTAAAAGCGTCAATTCACACATTAAAATACAATATTAAAATCCTCGAATATCCGGGGTGTTACAGTCATCCCAGTCAAACTTGACTCCCTTCCGTGTCAGTCGTGTCAACGGGGCAGCAATAGTAGAGAAACCCTCTACGAACCTCCTGTAATAACCAGCCAAACCCATGAAACTTCTGACTTCAGTGACGGTCCTCGGTTGTTCCCACTTCGCCACTGCCTCAATTTTCTGAGAATCCACACTGTTCCCGTCAGTTGAGATCACATGCCCCAAGAAACTCACGCTCGTCAACCAAAACTGACACTTGCTGAGCTTCGCATACAACTGGATTTCCCTCAAGGTACCCAGCACCATCCTTAAGTGCTCCTCGTGCGCTTCCGCACTCCTCGAGTAGACTAGGATATTGTCAATGAACACGATAACAAAGTGATCCAAGTATGGCTGCAACACTCGGGTCATCAAATCCATAAACGCTGCGGGTGCGTTGGTCAATCCAAAAGGCATTACAAGGAACTCATAATGACCATATCGGGTCCTAAAGGCTGTCTTGGGTACATCCTCATCCTTAACTCGCAACTGATGATACCCAGAACGAAGATCGATTTTGGATAAGTACCGCGCTCCTCGCAGCTGATCGAACAAATCATCGATCCGAGGCAACGGGTATTTGTTCCTGACTGTTATTTTATTCAGTTGCCTATAATCGATGCAGAGTCTCAAACTCCCATCCTTTTTCCGCACAAACAACACCGGGGCTCCCCAGGGGGATACACTCGGTCGAATAAATCCCATCTCGAGTAATTCTTGCAACTGTGCCTTCAGTTCTTTCAACTCAGATGGCGCCATATGATACGGAGTCTGAGAGATAGGTTGCGTACCTGGAACCAGATCAATAGTGAACTCGACATCTCGATGCGGTGGCAATCCCGGTAGATCCTCCGGAAAGACATCCGGGAACTCCCGTACTATCGGTATATCCTCCACCCTCAATGGTGCAGCTCGTGAGTCCATCACTTGAGCTAAGTATCCCTGGCACCCTTTCCTCAACAACTTACTTGCCTTCAGGGCTGAAATCACTCCGACAGGAGTTGCTCGTTGTATTCCCTGAAAGGTGGTTTCCGGTAACCCCGGGCTCCGAAAGGTAACCTTCTTATCGACACATTCGATAGAAGCATGATGGAGCGTCAACCAATCCATACCCAAAATGACATCAAAGTCGTACAAATCCAAGAGTATCAAATCTGCTACCAGTCCAACGTCACCTACCATTACGGGACACTCCCGCAATACTTGGTTCACCACAAATACATCTCCTGTGGGTGTACTCACACCCAAGTCACAGTCCAAGGCGGACACCTCTCTACCCGCCAACAATTCACACTCCCGTGATATAAACGAATGAGTAGCTCCGGGATCAATTAATGCACAAACATCATGCCCAAAGATCGTGAGTGTACTTGTCACAACACCAGGTGCTACCTTGGCCTCCTGCTGCGTAACAGCAAAAACTCGGGCCTGTGGTACAGCTGCTCGCCCAGGGCCCCGGCCCCTCGGTCCATTAGCCGCTCCAGCACCACCTCCTCTAGTACTCCCAGTTCCAGAAACTGCAGCTGTGCTCCGTCCCTGCTCTGCTCCACCCCGACCTGCGCCACCACCCTGTGGCAAAGATGGACACTCCCCCTGATAGTGGCCCCGCTCGCCACAGAAGAAACAGATAACACTGGAAGCATCGCGAGCAAAACCACTACTCTGACGTCCTGTGGAAGCAACCGAAGTCGCGCTCGCCTGCGGAGCAGTATGTGCCCTAGGCGCTCGGAATCCGGGACTCTGATAGTTATCAGGCCTGCCATAACGATCATTGCCTGTAGATGAGGCTCCACCATAACGTCCCTTCTTCGGGGCTCTCTGACCTTACGATCCAGGATAAGAACGCTCTCGATGTTGTCCACCACCAGAGTTCTGTGGACGTGTCGGGAGACTGGCCACAACCCGCACTGCGGCATCTGACAACTCCCTGAGAGTGGTAAAAGCTCCGGCCGTCACAATGGCTCGTATCTCACCCCCAAACCTACGACATTTCTCAGCCTCAGTAGATACAAAGGTAGGAGCAAAACGGGCTAGCATCTGAAACTTCTGCTCATACTCAGCTACCGACATGCTCCCCTGTTAGAGCTGCAGAAACTCGGTCTCCCTAGCATCACATAATGAACGGGGATAATACTGATCCAGAAACCGTTCACGAAAGGTCTCCCAAGTCACAGTACGAGCATCCCAACCCAACAATTCCAGAGTGTACCACCACTCATAAGCAGATCCATCAAGCAAAAAGGTAGCCAATACAACCCGCTCCTCTGGAGGACAGTGCATCACAGCAAAAATCCGCTCGAACCGAGAAATCCAACGGTGAGCATCCTCGGGATCCGCTCAACCACTAAACACCGTAGCCCCAAGACGATGGGCTTGCTCGATCGAAGCACTCTCGGCATCACTATCAGGTCGTGGAGGGGGTTCGCGTCGCGGAGGCATAGCCGATCGTCCTTCTCTGAAAGAGGCATAAGTTAGTACAATAATCAAGGCACACCCGAGTGCCAGACACGAATCGTAAACCTAGGCTCTGATACCAATTTGTCAGGACCCGACCCTCTTCTGTCAGTTCCCAATTCATCTAGCACGATATTGTCCGCTTTGGGCCTCCTTGCCCTTGCCCTCACGGTTTTGTTTTCGGGAGCTCACGGTGCAATTTCCCAGGGGGTCACCCATATGAAATTGTACCAGCCTCAACTCGCTTAACTTTGGGGTTCCAATCCCCCCCAAAGCCACTGAGCTCCCAAAAGGCCTCATGCTAGAAAGGTGTGTGCCTACACCCTTAAGGCACACCACCATTCCCTTCCCAGACCATTCCCCCCTCGCAGGAACGTGGGATTGTTCACCGTTCCCTCCAGGACACGGGTCTTACATATCGCCTCCGGATCTTGGCGTACTCTGATAGCCGGTCGGGCAAAGGTTGGAAATTTCCCTTGTCTAACACTCAGTGTCAGACGGGATCAGGGGCGTTCGTCGTTAATCCCAGGGGGATTATGTAACGACCCGTCCCGGAAGTTCGGATTAGATGAGTGATTAGTGGTGGATTAGCTAAGTTAATCGGTGTTTAGTTGGTTACTTTTGGACTTGGGCGTAGAATGACGATTTTGCCCCTAGAATGGGCAAAAAGTTGACTTTTAGTTCGGGCGGTCAATTGGGCATTGACCGATGATCGTGACGTAGTTCGAGACGTCACGAGTCCGTAGACAGGTGGCACGCCCGATTCTGACATCCGAGGAAGAAGTTATGATGTTCGGAAGGTTGAGGGCATTACCTTGATTTGGTTAAAATAGGGGGAGAAAGTTGACTTTTTGCTAGACTTGTCATTTTCACATAGACCGAGGACCGTTAGTTAGATCTCGTCCTCCTGAGTTCAACGGCAGACGGCATGCCTTCATCGGACATTGGACGGGCAAGATACGGGTCAAGAACGGCGAAGGTTAAAATGGTAATTTTGATTCATAGGGGCATTTTGGTCTTTTTGGCGCATTGGGAATTGGGCCAATCTGATAAGGCCAAGTTTACAGGTGCAAGTGGATATTTTTGGAATTTGGCCATGGGATTGTGACACGTGGAGTGTGTGTAGTGTGTTCTAGGGTGTTGCACGGTACAAATTAATTGGGTGAGTCGTGTTTGTGGTCGTGCAATTGAAGAAAACAGAGACTGAGACTGAGGGAGGAATCGATCAGTTTCTGGGCAAGGGTGTGAGTTTTGGTGACTTAGTTAGCGTAAGTAGAGAGGGGTTGTGAAGCTGGTGAGTGTTTGGGGAAGTTTGAAGGGTCGAGTGAATGTGTACGGTGAGTGGAAAAATCAGAGAACATAGAGGGTGTTTGGTGGTGGTACTGCTGTGTTTGATCAATCGAGGCTGGAGGTGGTGTCCAGAGGACGGAGGAGGATTAGAGGAGTCGCCCAACCACGGTGGAGGCATAACCACGGTGGAGCTCATGGCAGCGGCCTGAGCACAGGTAATTTTTGGATTTCCTCTGATTGCTCTGTTTTTCCGTTTTGATTCAAACAGTTAGTCGTGAAGCTAGGGGTTGAGTCGAGGTGTCTGGTAGGTTCTAATATTATGCTCTGTGAAACTATGGACTTGATGTCCAGTCGGTTGTATTTGTTTAATCTCCCTGGTCTGACAATGGGTGTGATGTGATGTTATTTGGTTTTCCGGTCTTTTGTGTTCGATTGTCAGACTGGAGCAGGATGCTTCCCGATTATCGAGTCGATAATCGGGGTGAGTCCTGTCAATTGGTATCAGAGCCTAGGTTTACAGTTTGTGTCTGGCACTTGGGTGTGCCTCGATTATTGTACTAACTTATGCCTCTTTCAGAAAAGGACGACCGGCCAAGCCTCCACGACGTGAACCCCCTCCCCGACCTGTTGATGGCGTCGCTAGTGAATCCATCATCGGATGGTCACAACATCCAACCAGTCGTCAAACTGATCCTACGACATCGTGAAAGACGATCCCAACTAACCGTCACGATCACAATCTAACGTTTGAATACGTTAATCCTTCCATAGGGTCCCACACTGTCAACCTTGGCAGAACTATGGCAACCCCGGCAACTAGTGCCGAACCAAGACGTACAACGATTCAAACCTACCAACTATCGTACCAGCATCCCACTATCAGGTTGACCACGAATTGTACCCCATTAAGATATCACATCCACGACCTGCGTACCACTCCGAGACCTCCACGGTTGCTCAAATAGAGACAACCCTGCTCTGATAAGCATCCTACGAGCAATCCTATGCTCTGATACCACGTTGACAGGACCCATCACAATCCCCCCGGGATTATTGCGGGATGACCCTGCTCCAGTCTGACACAAAGTGTCAGACAATGGATATTTCCGTCCTTTGCTCTCCCGGGCTATCAGAGTACGCCAGGATCCGGAGGAGGTATGTGATATCTCGGTCTCTACTACAGTCCACATCTGATATCAACCTGAAGGGCAGTCAAAACATTAAAAGTTGTGAGTGGACATAACCAAAATTTATAAAAACATTTCATAAGAAGACATTTGTACCCTTCACTAAAAAGCATGCATGCATTCGAAAAACATTTATCCAAAAGAAACCATATGTGGGACTAAGCCCAAAACCATAATCAATTAGACCATACGGGCCACTGCCCAAAACCTGTGTAAACACACATCATACATCATATAGCATACATCATATATACATATAATTCACACAACCAATCCTTTCACGGTTTCCAAAGCTACGCGCGTGCTACCCGGGGTCTCAAACCCAAGTCTTCTCAAAGTCAAAGTCAATGTCCGTAGACCACTGACCCTACCCGAGGTTATAGTAACCAGCCTTCCTGAGAGTAAGGAACACAACTGAGGCGACTCCACTCAGTCGGTGGTCGGTGACTACTCCGGGGTCCACCCAGGTCAACGACCCTCCCCGGATGAGATAGAACGAGTAAAGGAAGGTATATGAATATATATATATATACATAACATAAACATTCATGCCCGGTTCCCCTGAACCGTCATGATCCATAACATCCATTATATTCATATACATATAGACAACATCCTCCATGACCGGTTCCCATAAACCGTCATGTACCACAATGACCTGACAAAGGTTCATGCCAGTTCCTATAAACCGTCATGTACCACAATGACCTTTCTAGAGTTCATGTCGGTACCCATAAACTGCCATGAACTTGGAAATCCATCTAGGCTCCCTAACTCGAAATCATCAGTGTAAAACAACTAGGTCTCGTGCCCGAACATATGACTCAACTGGCACCGTGCCCGATATCTAAGGGTCAGTCACGACTCCGATCATAGTGATGCGTGCAACCATCCATCCAGGACCGCCCCTAATCCTGG